>CM057455.1:1285947500-1286610500 GCA_016271365.2 Neoceratodus forsteri | reverse complement strand
TGTTATTTCTCAGGGGGGCAGGGACTGGAGGATAATGGGTAGGTGAGTTCTGAGACAGCAGGACACTGTGCATGCCATTTGGCATCCATCCGCACATGGCTCTGTGTAGCAGATATCTGCATGGCAGTCTCCATGCATGCATAGATGAAGGGTCTGCACTCCAGTCATTCAGGGCTGTAGATTGGCAGACACACCAGATGTATGTGCGTACTGCTGTTCATGCCCAGGATCTGTGCTACAGTATGCGTACCTGCTGTGCGGTGGGCTATGTGGTCCCTTTACAGCACTGCATATGGTTTACTGTGGTCCCTGTGGGCCACCAATAATCACATTTCATGCAGTATGCCCTGCTCAAATGCATTACATGGCCATGTAGGGTGTGCAGCAGTGATGTGGATCAAGTCTTATATGTATTCGGAGGTACTTCAAAGGGTCCACAGGGTCTAGTCCGGTACCATTCAAGAATTATGTGTGAAATACATACCTACTGAGTTCCAGTTTAGCCTTGAATCCAAATAGCATAAATTTGATCTTCACTTTCTTTAATACTAGCTGGTTACAATTATCCAACTTTCAAAGCTGATAAAGTCAGTACCAAGGGCATTAATCAACTCATATGATAGCTGTAGATTACCACTGAGAGACTAAGAGAGCTCAACAAGTATACCTTAGAGAACAGAAGTGGGGACATGATAAAGACCTTCAAGTACTTTTAAAGGTATCAACAGAGTGAACACTGAGTGTCTCTTCAACCGTTGTGGGAACAAGACCACTAGGGGGCACAGCGTAAAGCTGGTTGGGGAAGATTCAGGATAGAGATAAGGAGGCACATTTTCACTGAGATAGTGGTGGCTATGTGGAACACGTTGCCAGAGAAGGTAGTGTCTCTAAATACAGTGGCTGGCTTTAAGATAGGATGGGACAGAGTAAAGGGAAAGTTATATGTAGAGGGGTGGGAGAGGGTGTTAGCTAGGAGGGTCAGGAAGGAAGGAATATGGTGGCAGGTCCCTCAGTAAACACTGAGGAACTGCACACACAAGCAAACTTGATAAATTGTAAGGCCTTTGTCTGCTGGCTTATTCACAGTGTACACATTAATCAGGGAATTTTGAGGTAGTACAATCACTGGGGAATGATTTAATAAAAAGAATAAAATACAGGCCTAGATAGGAGTCCTGGGGCCTCCAGTTGTAGCCACTTGAGGCAGACATTGTTCATACTACTGTTCTTTAGGCTGATAGAGGGCAAGAAGCCCATCTAGACTGCCTTCCACTAATCAGCGCTAGAATTTCAGACCACCTCCAATCATAACTGACTCATCAAATTCAATTGACCTCTTAAAGGTATTTTTGTCTTTACTATCAACCGCATATACTATTTTGAAAGGTTGTTAAAGATCCCATTCACTCCATGTGTAATGAAAAACTTCCTTTTATTAGTTTTGAAGTCAGTAGTTTTCGTTTGTCATTTATGCCCTTGCCATATGATCTATAACTTTGTTCCAGGTTCATGGGTTGTTTTGCAAGTGTTGCATCCATGCCTATACCATACATACATAGTAGGTTTCTTTTCAGTGGCCTGTAATCCAATCATTCCATTCCTTGTTCTGTTAATTCATCATCAAAACATCATTTTCAATACCGCATATCATTTTTGTCACTTTCATTTGTACTGTTTCCAGTTCTGTTTTTTCTCCTTCCAAGTGAGGTGACCCAGTTATGATCCATAGTTCATATATGGCCTCATCAGTCTCGTATGTAATGGAACAATATTGTTCCTTCTTCTGGAAACAACATTTTTGTCTAATAACCCCATAATTCTGTTTGCTGTTCTACTTGCTAACTGAATCCAGGCCTGCCCTTTTTTCTGAAGAAATCTTATAAAGGTGTTTTTATTGAGAGAGTCCACTGTCTCATTACAATCAGTGCCTGTAGCAGACAGAGAAAGACATGACTTGGTCTCAATGTGTCTTTAGGCAAGTAATGGTTATCTTGGTAACATCACTGGATGTTAAGACATTTCACAGAAAATTGTTTATTCATGAGTTGTTCATAAAATAATACATTTTAAAATAAATAGTAACATAAACTCTCAAAATGTATTCTATTGAAGATTCAGGAAAATAAACATAATAATAAAAGGTAATCAACTGGACGTCCTTATTATTGTTGCAACAAAGTTGTCTAATCCTCTTAAAAGGACACTGTCAACCTGTTCTGCATCATATTAATGCTTCTGGTGGGGGACCTGAACCTCCTTGACATAGACTGGTCCATCCTAGAGGTGACCTTGGCCAGAAGCAGAGGGATTCTGGAGACACTACAGGGGTTGTTCCTGCAGCAGTAGGTCAAAGAGTCAACTAGGGGAAACAACCTACTGGACGTGTTCTTAAATAGGGAAAGTGTAGAGGAGGTACTGGTGGGTGAAGATCTGGGAAACAGTGACCACAGGACTGTCAGGTTCAGGTGAGAGCAGGGATGGAGGCGTACCATACAAACACAACAGTGCTGGACTTCAGATGAACAGACTTCGGCATGTTGAGAAGGATGGTGAGGGAGGGGATGGAGGGTATGGACAAGATGAATGATGTGAAGAGTTAGGGAGCTATTAGGACTGGGTGAGGGAGGCCATGCATATGTGTATTAGGAAGGTTGGGAAGGGTACAAGGCACAGGAGACCATTCTGGTTCACTAGGAAGTCAAAAAGTAGTTTGATCAGGAGGCGGGCTTTCAGGAATACAAGAGGACTCAAAAGTAAGGAGACAAAGAGGTTTATAGGGAAATGAGGAAGCAGGCAGGGAAAGTAATAAGGAAGGCGAAGGCCAACACGAGGAAAAAATAGCAAAACAGGCCAAAAGAGGGGACAAAACATTCTTTAGATATTTAGGAGAAAGGAGGAAGACTGGACAGGGGGTTGCAAGGCTATGGGGTGAGGGTGGGAAGCCATTGGAAGAGGAAGGGGAAAAAGCAGAAGAACTAAATAGGTACTTTTGCTCAATTTTTACAAATGAGGGAGAGGGCAGGGGGCCCAAACTAAGGAGGAGGAGAGGCAGCACAGGAGTGGATGTGAGTCCCTTCAGTGAAGAGAGGGTACAGGAGGAGCTTGGCAAGCTGAAGGTGGACAAGGCTATAGGACCAGAATGGTTGCATCCAAGAGTGATTCGGGAGCTGAGAGAGGAACTGATTGCCCCGTTGGAAAGGCTGTTCAACCTGTCTCTGGATTCTGTAGGGTGCCGGAGGTCTGGAAGGAGGTGTCTGTGGTACTGATACATAAGGGGAAGCAGAGAGTTGAGGAAAACTACCACCCAGTCATTCTCACAGCAGTGGTGGGGAAGGTCATGGAGGCACTCATCAGGAGAGGATGACTGACTACCTGGAGGAATATGGCCTGATGGATGACAGACAGAATGGGTTCTCAAAAGGGAAATTATGCCAGACAAATTTGATTGAGTTCTTTGACTAGGTGATGCAGGTAATCAACCGGGGGTGGACATAGCCTTCCTGGACTTCAGTAAGGCTTTTGACACCATACCCCACAGAAGACTGGTCAACAAGCTGGACAGCATGGAGGTTAGGGGATAAAATAGTTAGATATGTACATAACTGGCTGATGGACAGAACTGAGAGGTGGTAGTAAATGGGTGCATTCCAGGACAGGAGGGTGACAATCTGGGTCCCCCAGAGGTCACTCCTGGGACTGCTCCTTTTCAATATCTACATCAGTGATATAGCAATAGGACTGAAGGAAAGAGTGGTCTTCTTTGCAGATGATATGAAAATCTGTAATAGGGTGGACTTCGCAGAGGATATTGAGGACACGAGGCAGGACCCGAAGGCACTGGAGGTGTGGGCAGAGACCTGGCAATATAAATTCAATATCAAAAAGGGTGCAGTCATGCACCTGGGGCACAGGAATCTGAAGGCAGGGTACACACTTGGGGGGTGAGGAAGTCAGGGTTACAGTGCAGGAGAGGGATCTGGGTATAGTGGTGACAAATAACCTCAAAGGTGGAAAATCAGTGTAGCAAGGTGGTGGGGAGAGCTTACAGGATGCTGGCATGTATAGGCAGGGAATCACTAGCAGAAGGAGGTGGGAGGTTCTGATGCCCCTGTACCAAGCCATGGTAGGCAGCACCTTGAGTATGGAGTCCAATTCTGGAGGCCATACTGGTGCAAAACATGGATATGATTGAAAGGGTACAGAGGAGAGTGACAAAGATGATTCAGGGATGATGGGCAAACCGTAAGAACAGAGGTATAGGGAATTGGGACTGTACACATTGGAGACTAGACGGAGAGAGGGACAGGATAGAGGCCTTTAAATATGTCAAAGGATAAACAGAGTGTGTTCAGGAAATTTCGTCACAGAAGGAAGGCATTAAAACAAGAGAGCAACGGTTGAGACTACAGGGAGGAAACTACAGAGGCAATGTGATGGGACATTCATCACTGAGAGGGTGTAGAGGCATGGAACAAGCTTCCGGAGGAGGGTTGTGGAGTCCAAAACAGCGTAGGGCTTCAAGAGAGTATAGAGACAGGCACATGGGGCTAGGGGTGGGGGATAGGGCTTCATGGGGAATAATGGGAGCGAAAAGGGCAGACTAGATGGGTCAGGAGGTCCTTTTCAGCCATCAAGTTTCTATGATTCCATGATTCTATCTTTATTTTTGTTAGAAACTCATTTTATGATTTCTTACCTCTCTAAAATGCATTGATGTTGCTGGTTGCTTTATCTGCCTCCTTGCTTAGCAGAACTGAAATGGGATCTATGTGATGACAGTGATCATGGAAAGGCAATCGCCATTGGTGACTGTACATCGTGAAAATACATTTCGCCGATGTATACTCTAGTGGCATGGCAAAATGTCACTGGGATCTTAAGTTTTTGTTTATGCGGGGGCTGTGCCTGCAACCCCACCCCTACTAAAGATTCTCAGCCCCAGGGTGCATGTCGGGGCGTGAAAGTTAAAATTGCTGTCGGCACAAAATCCCACGCACCCAGCACCAAACCCAGCACCCTCTCAACCGTAGCCTGCCATGAACCTGCCATACTACACGGCCAGCTCGGTAACCCACCATCATGCTACCACCAAACCCTCCCCTTCTGCCTGTCGGACAGTGTGCTTGCTCCCCATCCCACACGCAGATACATATGCGACAAGATGTTACTTTACACGATTTGCCTCCCCGCCCACTCGCCATGAGAACAGGTGCCGCTATTGAGTCGCTTTTCGATAAGAGCTCAATAGTGATTGCCTTTCTTAGGGGATACCATTGAAATGCATGCTAATGTATAGCTATAGCCAACCTTTTTTGTTTCAAAACCATGATCTATTTTTACTGAATATGTCCTAAACATTACAAACATCCCCAAAAAGTGCAGCCACCCATGATATAATAGCTTTCTAAACTCCCACTGCATAATGAGTGGCTAGACCGTGTTAAGGGTGTTCCTCAGTCTAGAAAGGATGCAGTGGCATTTGGTCAAGGAATGTAAACAAACATGTTTTTGTATGGTAACACTACGTGGGCTTCCATTTTCACTTTTAAAAGAAAAAAACAAATCAGAATTAAACAACCAGCTATTTCAGCAATCTTTACAGAATGTAAACAATCATAATATGTGTCTTTTAAACTGGGCATACTTTGAGACCTACAGGGTTGGTAGTGTCCCTTTAAATATAAAATAATAAATACATGTGTAACATATCATTAGAATTTGGCACTCTTTTTCCATTTGTTCCATTAATTATTACTTAACAACTGCCATCAAGTGTTCAGCAAGGCTCTCAGAAAACATCCATTCTCAGAAGAAACAGGGAAAATAATGAAGCAATAAGACATGACAAGGGTTAGATTAATTAATAACTCCTTATAGGGTGTAATGCAGCATGAGGTGCAGCCAAGATCTATATTGTGTCTATGGCTTGATTAACTGACTGCTAATCTAGCTCCTGGCAGTGCTGTATTGCCTTTATAACAACAAAAAACAAAATTACAAAGGAAATGTGTTAGAAGTGCAGATTTTGAATTTTTTTCCCTCATAGATATGGAGATTTTTAATAAAATAGTTCCTCTATTAACTGTTTCAGAATGCTGGTTCATAATCAGAATGTATTATTCTCATCATTCAGCAGTGGTAGAGGATGAAATGCTGACAGAAACAAATTTGAAGCTGTATGGATTCATGGAGTGGAGGTCATGGCAGATGAACCTGATTGATTTATTCAACTGGGTGACCAAGAAAGTAGATCAGGGTGGTGTGGTGGAAGTGGCCTACTTAGACTTCAGTAAGGCATTTGACACTGTACCACACAGGAGGCTTATCAGGAAACTTTGCAGTTTGGGGGTGGGTCCCAAGTTGGAAACTGGGTACAGAACTTATTGATGGCTAGGCAACAGAGAGAGGTGGAAATGGCACTCACTCTAATGAGGGAGAGTGAGCTGCAGGGTAAGTTCAGGCTCAGTACTGGGATCAGTCCTCTTCAATGCCATTATAAGTGACATTACAGAACAGCTGGAAGGGAAGGTATGAATCTTTACAGATGACACTAAAATCTGCACTAGAGCAGATACTCCATAGGTGGAAGAGGTAATGAGTAGGGATCTGAGAAAACTCAGTGAGTGGTTGAGGGTATGGCAGCTACGTTTCAATGCAAAAAAGTGCACAATTATGCACCTAAGGCACAGAAACCTTGGGTCAGTGTATAAAAAGGGGGAGAGATACTGAAGGTCACAAGACAGAAGAGAGACCTTGTGATTATTATATATGACGATCCCAAAGTGGTAGGGTAGTGAAACAAGGCAATAGATAGGGCCAGCAGGATGCTGGGGTGCATAGGGTGGGGGGATAACCAGCAGAAGGAGAAAGGTGGTGTTCCCACTATATTGATCATTGGTGAGACCCCATCTGAAATACTGTGCTCAGTTCTGGGGACCACATCAATGGAAGGATATAGACTGGTTAGAGGCAGTCCACAGGATGGAAACTAAAATTGTGCAGGGGTTGGATCATAATCCCAATGAAAACAGACTGCGGGATCTTAGTATGTACACCCTGGAAGAAAGGAGGAAGGGAGGACACAATAGAGACCTATAAGTACCTTCCAGGGGTGAATAAGGTGCAGAAGGGGAGTATTTTTCAGGAGATAAAGTGCACCAGGACAGTAGGGCATAAAATGAAGCTGAAGGAGGGAATTTAGGAGGGATGTGAGGAGAGTACTTCTTCAATGCAAGATTGATGGACACCTGTAACAGTCTTCCAGCGGAGGTGGTGTGAGTGAAAACAGTGAAGGGATTCAAGCATCCAAGGGATAGTCACAAAGGAATCTAAGTTGGAAAGTGTGGGGGGGTGTGGAGTAGCCAGAGACCAGGTAGATTCTGTGGTGACAGAGAAGGCAGTGACAGACTGGGTGAGCCAAGCGGTCCTTATCTGCCAACAAATTCTATGTTTCTATAAAAGGGGGGTCTAATGTTTTACAAGTGCTGCAAGTTGTACAAAATGACGTGATGTAGCAAAATGATGACATATGCATCATTTTGTGTTGTAAAGCGTAGAAATCATTGAAATGTGCCAACACATTTGAAAATTGGCCACAGAGAATCTGAGCACCTAGGACCACCACTGTTCCCTCAATACCCAACTCTCGCTCCCTTCCTTAAGTGACCGCCGGCTCGTTCACTGCACCTCCTTTATCTCTAACTTCTGGATAGCCTCTCTCCCATCATACCTTAGCTCTCTCCTCTCTCCTAAACCCTCCCCTTCACATACTCTTTGATCCTCTAGTCCAGACTAACCCTTAGTTCTTTATCATAAATCCTAGCTGGTCAGTCTGTTTTTTTCCTACCGCCTCCCTAATCTCTGGAACTCAGTTTCTCTAACTATTTGGTTTGCTCCCTCCAAGAGCTCCCTCTTCTCTCTCTCCTCAGAATCCACACTGCCCTGTCCTGCCAATGCATTTAACAATCTATTTTCCTTTTCTCTTTTCCTTCCTATTACTTCCCTTCTGATCTACCATCTCTACCCAATCTCCACCTCCCCACTATCTTTCTTTTAATATACCTGGTTCTCCTACTCTTTATACCTCCCTCATCCCTGTCTGCATTTCAATACATGTTAACTGTCTTATAATATGTGGCCCTCCTCTTCTAATCATCATCCTTGCTGTTCTAACTGGTATAATCTCTCCAAACCTTCCTCGCCTCAGTCTTCCTCTTCCTTTATGGTAACTGGTTTTGTCATCTGCATTGTGTAGCACACAGATTCTGTTGTTACCCATGAATAGTTGATGTTGATATTGGATTAATCTGTGGAGTTTATGCCTTTCATTGTATACCTTTTATATAATGTAGTGTTTTTAGTGCTTATTGTAATCCACATCCCCTTCCCCCCAGGACACTTCTGGAAATGAGCCTTTAGGCTCATTGTTTTCTTTCTTGGAGAAACTCTTTTAAATATAAATTAATAAATAGGCATGCCTCTCAACTGCTATGAATTTTGCATAGCACTTTGATTGTTACATTAAAATTTACCCTTATTATGCAAAAATTTACTGATATTCTTAATAATGTTAGAGCTATTTCTGGGCACACAAACCATTAAATTATTGAACTAACTTGATAGAAACAGTACTTAATACTAAATATATGTGGCCCACTACATGCAGACAGTAAGAAAGTGCTACACATTCTGGTCATCTGCTATGAATTTGTGAGGAGAGTGCTATGAATTTTAATGTTGAGAGGTGGAGAGGTATGGATGTCGACTACTCCCAAATTCGGGCCTGTGCCAATGACTTTATGCTCCCCCCAGAAAATATTTTGTGGGACCCTACCTCCCCACCCACCAATAAGTGTAAAATAACCATTAGTATTAGTACACATAAAATATTTATATTTTTTGTATCGTCCTGCTGAACATTTGCAGTTTTCCATACTCATCCTCTTCTTACTGGCATAATGATCAACAAATTGAAAATGTAATTTCTCTCTGCTTCTCCTGGGGACATTACACATAGATCAGATGCTTTGAATAATGAGTCATAGTGCTTCTTTGTTCTCAACCCTCCACCCCACAAAACTGGAGTTGGACTCTGCAGCACAGACCCACTACTGCTACTACCGACAGCCCCAATTTCAAATTGATAAGTAATGTGCAAAAAAGTTGCCAAGCCTGTGTGTGACAATAAAGGTTTTATAATGACCTATGAGGCAGTGGACCCTTGGCAGTAGAAGCCCTACTGCAACTGCATCTGTTGCACCCTCCTGGTCACAGCCCTACCAAAATGTGGATATTGCATCCGTCATGAACATGAAAATCCAGCTTCTGACATTTACTCCACACTGCCTGCCATCATCTCAGATGCAGCTCTGGCATAGGAGATCTATCAGTTGTCTTTATATCCAAAGAGCAGGGTTTGAATCTTAACAGACATCATTTAATTTTGTAACATTACAAAATGTAATAGCTGATCAAAAACATTTACCATTGCAAAAACAGCAAAGAACCCTTACTTTACCTCTTTATTGAAAACATTCCATTTCTTTTTTCTTTGAACTGCCCTGCCCCCTACATTGACTAGATGGAAGGGACATTGGGGATTAGGAGGATTTGCAATGACACCACTTAGCAGCTAGTTTACATAGTAATGGGGCAAAATTAAATGGGACAAAATAGATGTGTCTAGTGGCTGGATGTTATGTACTATACATGTAAACAGAGGTTTCTGGATTAAACAGGTAAATAATAGATTAATTACACATAGATTAATTATGTTTAGTCTGTTATACTTATGTATAACCAGACATTCATATTAATGAGGCATGGATTTTAGAGGTCTGATTGAATCAATCTAAGTATGGTGGGGAATTACAGTACTTCACAGAAACATGTAATTTGCTGTCAGATAAGGACCACTTGGGCCACCTAGTCTGCCCATTTTTCCTTGCCTATAGTATCACTGAAGATCCTTCTTATTTTCCAGCCCATTCATCCATCCACCTCCCCTTCCCTTTTCCTAAGATTCCCTTCTGCCTGTCCCATGCATTCTTGAATCCTGCCACTGTTTTTGCCTCCCCACCTCCGCTGAAAGACTTTTCAGAAATCCACCACTCTTTCTCAAGTACTTTCTGACATCTCTCCTGAATCTACCCTCTCCAGCTTCTTATTATTCTCCCTTGTCCTTGAGCAATTCTTTTCTGAAAAATACTTTGCTGATGTACCTTATTTGCCCTGTAAGGTAATTAAAGGTCTCTATCATAGCCTTCTTCTCCCACCTCTTCCAGGGTATACATATGTGGGTCCTTAAGTCTCTCCTCATAAGGCTTCTAAAGCAGATCATGCACCATTTCAATTGACCTCCTCTGTACTGCCTTCACTCTGTCTATGTCTTTCCAATGATCAGGTCTCCAGAACAGGACACAGTACTCTATGTGGGGTCCTACTAGAGATTTATACAGAAACAATACCACCTCCCTCGTTCTGTTGGTAATACCCCTCCCTATGCACTACAGTATCCCACTGGTTCTCCCAACTGCCTTGTTGCACTCCTTGATCCCCTATAGGTCATCTGATACAACTACCCCCAGGCCTCTTTCCTGCTTGGCATCCATCAGTACTACTTCTCCCATTTTGTACTCTTTTTCCTTGGTTTCTGTGCCTCAAGTGCATTGCTTTGCACTTTTTCACACTGAAACCCAGCTGCCGTACCCTTGAGCACTCTAGTTTTCTCAGATCTCTGCTCGTCCTCTCCACAACCCCTGGAGTGTCCACCCTATTGCAGATTTTGATGTCATCCACAAAGCAGAAGACCTTCTGTTCCAGCTCCTCTGCACTGTCACTAATAATGATATTAAAGGGGACCAGTCCCCAGCGCTGATCCCTGAGGCACTCTAATGGTCACCCTCCTTCCTCTGAGTGAACTCCTTTAACCATCACCCTCTGCCACCTATATCTTAACTAATTTCTTACTCAGTTTGCCACCTTTGGACCCTCTCCTAAGCTACCAGCTTGCTTGCTAGTCACCTGTGTGGAACTGTGTTTGAACACCTTACTGGAATCTAAAGTCCACATCCACCACTGCACCCTGATCTAACTTCTTGATCCCACCCAGTTAAAAAATATGTAAGATTCATTTGACATGACCCCCCGTGAATCCATGCTGTCTGGGATCTTGTAACCCATTGGATTCAAGATGTTCCACTATCTGTTCCTTCAACAATGACTCCACTAACATTCCCACTACCGATGTCAGGCTGACTGGCCTTTAATTACCAGCCTTTTCCTGCTACCAATTTTGTGAAGTGGGACCACATCTGCTCTCCTCTATTCCTCCAGAACCACTCTGTTTCCAATAAGCTGTTAAACAGAACTGTCAGAGGTGCAGCCAGTACCTGTCTGAGCTCCCTCAATACCCTCAGGTGCATCCCATCTGGCCTCATTGATTTGTCCACTTTCAGATTAGCAAGTTACTTCAGTACTCTCCTCTGAAAATGGACTAGTGTCCACCTCCCTCCCTCCAATGCTCCTGTTAGTTTTTGTGGCCCTCCTTCTCCATCATTTGTAAACATTGAACAGAAGTACTTGTTTATAATGTCTACCTTTTCGCCTCACCACTGCACAATCCCTCCCTTTCCTTTTTAATTTTATGATCCCAACCCTGGTCTTCCTCCTTGTTTACTTAACTATAAAAATTTCCTGCCTCCTTTACCACTACCTAGGCTGTTCTCTCTTAAGTTTGTGCCCCACACGCCTTACTGCTCTCACTGATTTCCTCTATTTCCCTGACACCTCCCTATTCTTCTCCCTCTGCGTCCCCTTACACCTCCTGAATTCTACCCTTTTAGCCTTTATCTTTCCTGCCATCTCTTTCAAGAACCATAGCACTCTCTTTTTCCTCCTGCTTTTGTGCACTTGCTTGATGCAGAGGTTTGTTGTTTTCCCTATGGCCCTTTTTAGCTTCACCCACTATTCCTCTGCCCCACTCAGGTCATCCCCCATGCCAGATCATCCCTGAAGCATTCACCCATCTTTTTAACATCTGCCCTACTAATCTCCAGGATCCTTGCCCTTGTGTAGTTTAATTCCACAGCCATCTGTATACTGAACCACACTGGCTGGTGATCATTGTTCGCCAGGTGGCCTCCTACCTTGGCATCTGCAACACTCTCCCTATTAGTGAGTACCAGGTCCAGCATTGCCCCATCATGAGTGGGTTCTCTGACTAGTTGTCTGAGAAATGCCTCATGCAGGGAGTCCAGGATGTCCTTGCTTTCTAGCTCAAGCTGCAGTTGGGAGATTCCATTAACATCCTGTAGACTGAGGTCCCCCACCAGTAGCACATCCCCCTTTCCTGCCTTCTTGCCAATAGCTTTCACTAGTACCTTATCTAACATCTCCTCTGTGCTGGAGGTCTATAGATCACACCACTGTGAATAAAGGATCCATTTCTTGTCTCTAGGGTGACCAACAGTACCTCTGCTCCTCTGTTTCCCTGTCTCTCTGTTGCTATTATGTCTTCCCTCACATAAAGCACCACACCTCCTCCTTTCCTTCCCACCCTGTCCCTCCTGGCAGAGTATAGTCTGGAATGGACATGTCCCAGTCATAGTTTGCAGTGCACCATGATTTGATAATGGCCAATATCTAGCTCAGCATCTGCCACGATGGTCTCTAGGTCCAGAATCTTATTTTATTTATTTATTTATTGAAGGTATTGGATATACAACCTTTAAGTCATAGACTCATTTACAAAGGCTCCATATCAGTGTACAATATGGATCAATAAGCACAAGCTGTATACAGTATGACAAAAGAGGAAAAACTAGGTATGAACAATACAAACTAAAGGAGGATGCCTATACAATTTAGGTAGCTATACATGTCCAACTAAGGAGCTTGTAATTGTCAAGGTGCAAGCAGTGATTCCGACATTGTCATTAACGTAGCCAATATTGTGCAAACAGAAGTATACATTAACAGCAGTAGAATAAAACTTTAGCCCACACTCTCTCTAAGTAGTACTGGTGGTGCTGAATGTTTATAAGCACCAATCTGGCATCTCCATCCCTGTTCCACCACTGAGGCAAGGACTGAGCAGGCCTGTCCAGGGCCCGGTAGCCATGTATTGGTGGGGCTAAACAGCTGTCCATACCTAGCCATTTTCTAGATTTCTATCATTCACACACATGGCCTTCCAGATTTTGTGTCCACTCTGCTTATTATCCCCTTCTTTCCTTTTGCCATCTCTCTTTCCTCCCTCTCTTTTTAATGCTTCTATTCACAACCCCCTTCATTTCTACTGCCAAGCTTCCTTTAACAATTTTCACCCTCTAGAATTCCATTCCTCTCGGGTTCTCCCTACTTTCTACTTAAGTCAGTGGGGGGGGGGTAATGCTGCCCTGATTTCTTCTGCCACCCCCATAGCTAGTTTAAATGTTCATCAAAGTAACATCTAAAATGTCAAATAATGACTGCAGGTCCCTCCCAGATGGATGCAGACCATCACCCTGTAAACTCTTATCTCTCCAGGTGCCTCCCCAGTCCCCAATGTAGCTGAAACCTCCTTCTGCACCATTCCTTCAACCATGAGTTGCAGGTCTTGGCGAGATCCCTCTACTCCCCTTATCATAGACAGGCTGCACCTCTGTAAATGTCACTGACCATGTTACCTGTGTTAGACTCCTCCTTAGCTCCTGAAGCTCCATCTGCACTATTCTAGCCCCATCCTTTGCCAATTCATTAGTCCTCAGGTGAACAATGACATCCAGCTCTGCCTCCCATCCTGCTGCCCGAGTGATCCTTTGGATCTACTTCCCATTCCTCCAGGCCATGGTGCTGCATAGGCGCCTAATCTCTCTCTCCCCCCTTTCCTATTCCCAAATCTTTCTGCCTCACAATCAAGTCCCCCACCAGGAGTTGCTTCCTCCTTCTCTGGGGTTCCCTCCATTGGGTGTCTGCTGTGAAGAACCACCACATACTCCATGGCCAACACCATGGGTACCTCCTCCTGACAGTCCTGCCTCACCAGAGCAACATAAGGATGGTGTAGTGGAACCAGCTGAGGAATGTGCCTCTCACACACCACTCCCACCCTCCCAGACCAACCATAGTCCAGCCACTTCTCCTTCCTCACATTCTCTGTGGTTACAGTGTCAGACTTGATGGCCCTGGGTGGGAGAAGAAGTCCCGGAATCATAGCCAGCTGGGCCTGGAGTCTAACGATTCTCCTCAACGCAGAGAGGTGCACACAGATGGGGCAGGATTGCAGACTTCAGAAGGTCTCTCTGAAAACTGCTGCCCAACAGCCAGCTAGTTCAAATAATACTGTGCTCACTTAGCATGTGAGAGGTAGCAGGATCAATGCCCACATTCTCCAAACAATTTTGAACTAGGCCAGTGGTGCAATGTATAAAATGTCTGACTCTGTACCAGATGATTGTAGATTCCACTTTTACCAGTCTTGCTTGCTTTAGGCAGGAACCATTTGGGCAGACTGGATGGGCAAGGAGCTCTTTATTGCTGACAAATGCTATGTTTCTATGTATGTCCTGGTGGTATAGATTAATCAGACTTCAAGGTCTACTTACTTGGGAAAGAGGCTGCAAACATTTATTTACATGATTCTAGAGCCATGATAGGATTCCAAATGGAATCCTTGCATGACAGAGAAGGGGTGCATGGTCTAGGGTTAGCTTCAATGTCTCCAGCAAGAGGTGGAAGCCTTACATGGATTAGGAGTCACAGATGGTATACAGTAAACCTAATATAGTGGTTTGAAAGGGAGGGCAGAATAGGTAGTGTCCAACATAAAGTATATCCTGCTTTTTAAGTACAGCAGCATTACAGTAGCATGCATTGTGTACAGTGGGGAACAATGCCTGATGAGTAGTGCTGACATGGAAGCACTTGCACAACTCAGGGGTGGGAGTGGTGCTTTGATACTGTTGCAGCAACACATACTTGTCAATGACTTATAGTATAGGCAGCATAGGAGATGCCCTGAGAGAAGGCACAAGCAAATGACCCAGTCCATGCTTCCTGTCTGGACAGTACCTGCAAACATTTATTGGGGCACTAGAGAGGTACACCTGGGGAGAGAGTCTCCTACTGAGTGCTGCCCTATGCTGATGCCACTAGAATGGTGCCTGCATGCTTCTGCCCTAGCTCTTCAACCTGCTAGTACAATATGTGGCCTGAAACTATGACTTCACTTAGTGGCAGTACCTAGTACAGTAAATAAGAGGTGGCTGTGACCGCACTTTGCAGCAGTTACTGGTACATTACAGAGGTAGAGGCTATTGATTGCAGTTAGAAGTTAGCAGCAGTACCTAGAACAATATGCATGCGAAAGTTATGGATTACACATAGTAACAGCACCAGGAACTTAATGCAGTTTGTAGAATTACTCTGCAAGCAAGACAACAGAGAGCATCACTGTGTTCTTTATAGAATGTTGAACTGAATGTCATTGCAAAATATAGGGACACAGGAATATAAGGTTGTGTTCCACCTAAATTGCTTGACTTATAAAGCTCTAAAGAGAGGTGATAAGGGTCCTCAGTTAGGCATTTGTTGTGACTGCAATCAGATGATACCACAACCCTATCTATACCCCTTTATGAAACTTCTAAGGGCCAGAAATCCTTTATTTATGTGGCAGCAAAAAATTGGAATACACCGAAATCACAGATTAAGATTTTAAACAATGTTAATCAATTCACAAAAATGTACAAAACCCACCTGATTCCTGAAGTAAGTTGCAGTTGAACCAAGCAGTGGTATTTTTAATATGAATTGAGTTACATACTAACATACTGAAAACCAGCAGAATAGGCCTAATGGTCTTTCGTGTCTGCTCAGTAGCCAGCCCCTAATGGGCGCTAGCTCCTCCACCCCCCAGCCCCCAGAAGGTCAACTCCGGCTTCAGTATACCCGTATACCTGTCTCACCCCCTCTTAAAGCCTTACACTGTGTCCTCCTCCACTAGACTCCTGGGCAGTGCATTCCATGGCCCCACCACCCTCTCAGAGATGTAATGCCTTCTACATTCTCCCCTGTAGTTTCTCCCCTCCAACTTCCACTCATGCCCCCTGGTTGTGCCTCCTTTCCTTAGTCTGAACATTTCATTGGCTCTGCCCCTGTTAATCCCTTTCACATATTTGAAGACCTCAATCATGTCCCCCTGTCTCTGCTCTCTTCCAGTGAGTACAGCCCAAGGACTTCCATCCTTTCCTCACAGGTCCTTTCACTCATTCCCCGGATCATCCTGGTTGCCCTCCTCTGAACCCTCTCCAGCAATGCTATGTTCTTCCAAAGGTGAGGTCTCCAGAACTGCACGCAGTACTCAAGATGCGGCCTGACCAAGGCGTTATACAGAGGGAGGGTCACCTCCCTTCTCCTGGAGTTTTGTAACTTGTTTTTATATTTTCATATTGAAACATATTTTGCATTATTATAATCTGCTTTCTATGTCCTGGGTCATGTCTGCAAAAGGACCTCGTGGCCCAGTGTACCTTACCTGGTTAACACAATTTTAAATTAAAATAAATAAAATTATGCAAGCAG
Source organism: Neoceratodus forsteri (assembly GCA_016271365.2). NCBI lineage: Eukaryota > Metazoa > Chordata > Ceratodontiformes > Ceratodontidae > Neoceratodus > Neoceratodus forsteri. Next base: position 1,286,593,937 of record CM057455.1, on the reverse strand, counting down.
AGGCTACAGAACTGCATTCAGCAGCTTTGCCAGAACAATCTGCAGGCAGAAGCTATGGATTACACTCAGAAGCAGTGCCTAGAATAACATGTAGGCAGAGGCTAGGGGTTACACCCAGTAGCAGTACCTGATCAATATGCAGGGAGAGGTTACTGGTCACACTTGGCAGCAGTACCTAAAATAATAATCAGGCAGAGTGTAATAGGGACTGTGTATTCTGGAATAATCAGGGCCTTTCTTCAAAAAAAAATCTGTTGCAACAGTAATTTACTTCTTAACTATTCTATTTCTCTTTTCTGTTAGTTTCCCCAGCTATCAGGAAGGCCCCCTGTAGTTGTCCTTAGTATCTCTCTTCTTTCCTAGTGTCCTAGCTCCTCCATGTTCACACTGTGTCCCTGATTGCATTTCAAGTTGATTGAGAGTAGTGCTGCTCAATCGTGTGCAAAGCTGCATTCTCGAAGGTGTAGTACAATTGTCTCGCACAAATGCGAACGTGCAGAAGGTCATGTGAGCTCCCATGAAACTACTTTGCAAATAGAGAAATGGGCTTGTTTGTTTTAACATTCAGCCTCTAGTTAAGACACACCTGTTTCCAAACAAAAATACTTAGACGTATGTTTATGTAGGCTGAAAACAGCAACTGCAAGGTTATAAAAGACAAGATGAGTGTTTCTTCTACTGTTTACAATGCTCACACAGCAAAGTAAACTGCTGAAATAATTATCATAGGGAAATATGTTTGCTTTATTTAAACTTGCTTTTTGGACCTGCAAACACTATTTCCTGCAGTTTAAGCCCCGTTAATATGCTTGGTGCTTGCTAGTAGTTCAGTATGTTAGCGTGGGAGTGAATGTGTTTGGCTGCTCAGGCTGCTGCAATCCATTTTTGTTGTTCCTTTTTTTTTCAGACAGCAAAATTACTGCTAAAAGTATCTTTTGTATGCTAGCCAGCTTTTGTGTTCTAGGTTTCCTTGTTTTAGGCAATATTCGTTTCAGTAGAAAACATTTTAATGCTGCTGTACCAGAAAATGTTGCCTTACCTTTTATTAGTGTTTCATACAGCCAGGACTATCCCTCATCCTTCTGACTCATATATAGGGCTAGGTGGCCATTGTTTCAACAAGTTTATAGTCAGAAATGATGGGAGAGGTTTGACTGCTAGGAAATGCACTCTTAGAAAGTTTTTTCCTGATTATTAATACTAGGAAATTAAAAACGACATAGGACCAATCGAACACTTATGGGTGCAATTATCATCAAAAAATGGGCCTAAAATTACACTGGGACTTTTATATAGACCTCCATCCATGTCCCGTGAAGATGATGAGCTCTTGCTGGACATCCTTAGTAACTTAGACTTTTCTAAAAGGATTCTCCTGACTGGAGATTTCAATCTACCTAACATCGATTGGATCAAAGGCACTGGCTGCTCCCCATTGGATAGGCAATATATAGATGTAATGGATTTAGGGGGAATAGAGCAAATTGTCCCTGAATGTACTAGAGGTAATAACACCCTTGATTTGATATTTACAAACATGGGAGAGTTAGTCAATTTTGTGGAAATAAGCCCCCCATTAGGTAACAGTGACCATAATATAGTATCATTTAACATTAAGGAAATGGATTTTAGTAAAACTACAAGAATTACTACTGAACTTAATTTCGAAAAAGCAGATTACTGTAAGATGAAAATGGAATTGGGTAAATGGGATTGGAGATTGGCTTTTGGTAATAAATCTATACATTATGCATGGGATTCTCTTATGTCAAAAATTGATCAACTAACCAATGATTTTGTCCCCAAAATTACTAAACACTCGATGAACAAACTACTAAACCTGTCTGGTATACTGCCAGAATTAGAAAATTAATGAATAAAAAAATAGGCTTTATAAAAGTTGAAAATTTTTAAGAATGATAAAACAACTGCAGAATACAAAGAAACTCACAAACAACTTAAAATATCTATAAAAAGCCAAAGCTTTATATGAAACCAACTTAGCTAATAGAGTTTATGATAATAAAAAAAGCTTTTTTTCTTACATAAATAACCAAAAGAAGAATCCTAATAGCATAGGCCCTTTTCTCACCACAGAGGGTAATCAAGCTACTAACCAGCAAATGGCAAACATACAAAATGATTATTTCTGTTCTGTATATCAACAAAAAGACCCTTACAACCACTGTATAAGTAGATCCCTTGAATTTGGGACAACTGTTTTGAATCCAGTAAATATATATAAAGGGATAATGGAACTAAAAACCAATAAATCCCCTGGCCCTGATGGTATACATCCCAGGATATTGAGAGAACTGGCGGAACTACTGGTACATCCTATAACATATATTTTCAACAATCAATAAATACTGGTACTGTTATCCAAGATTGGAAATTGGCTAATGTGGTGCCTATTTTGAAGAAAGGACCAAGTACAGACCCTGGCAACTTTAGACCAATCAGCTTGACCTCAATATTAGGGAAACTACTGGAGAAAATTATCAAGAATATTCTTGAGGAACATATTGAGCAACATGATCTGGTTGATCCAGTACAGCATGGTTTTGTACGGAACAGATCCTGTCAAACAAATTTGTTATCCTTTTATGAAAAGGTGAATAGAGAGATGGATGATGGAAACCCTGTGGATGTGGTATTCCTGGATTTCTCCAAGGCTTTTGATAAAATACCCATAAAGAATTGCTATTGGCAGTAGATAATTTAGGGCTGCACAGTAATATCTACAGTTGGATATCCGAGTGGCTTCGGGATAGGAAGCAGAGGGTGGTTGTAAATGGAGAATACTCACAATGGGCCCCTGTTACTAGTGGTGTCACGAGGTTCAGTGTTGGGGCCTTTCTTGTTCAATTTATACATTGCCTCTACAAATAAATAATATAAATGTATGGATGTATAAATTTGCTGATGATTGTAGGTTGGGTGTGGTTCCTTCAAATGATGAGCAAACAGTTGCACTACAACAAGCTTTAGACCTAATAAACAAATGGACCAACCTAAATAAACTAGAGTTAAATACATCCAAATGTAGGTTATGCACCTGGAAAGAAAAATAAGGAAGTAGTTTACCATCTAGGTAATTCTAACATCGGAGTGGTGGAAGAGGAGAAAGACCTCGAGTTATAATTACTAACGATTTAAAATTTAGGGTACACTGTCGAAACAACTAAAAAGCTTCTCAAGTCCTAAACTGTATTTTCAGATACATTGCAAGTAGAAGGAGAGGTTTTAATCCCCTTGTATGTAGCCTTGGTTAGACCCCATCTGGAGTATTGTGCGAGGGTGTGGGCTCCCTATAACAGAGAAGATATACTTTCTATTGAGAAAGTCCAAAAAAGACTGACTAAACAAATAAAAGGTCAGATAGGCAAGGAATATTGGGAAAGACTCGAGAATTTGAACCTCTATTCACTATATTATTGTAGACTGAGAGGTGATTTATGTTTCCTATATAAAAATATTATGGATGTTGAATTACTAACGGATATGGGTATTGTGTACAATTCAGGAAGAATTAGCAAAAGGAAACATACCAAACAACTGTATCAGCAAACCTGGTTACATAATTTTAGGAAACATTGGTTTAGTCTGAGAGTGGTCGGAGCATGGAATAATCTACCTGAACAGATAGTAAATGGTACTAGTATGAATATTTTCAAAAAGGGATTGGATGACTATTATGGAAACGACAAATTTTTTGTAAAATTTTGAAAATTGAATGGCAAGCCTACTTGGTTAGCCTCTGCTATCCCTGGCTTGAAACTATCTATGAAATCTATGAAATTTGCTTAGGTTATGGTGCTAGTAACAAACTGTTTTAGGTTGTCTTTAATGCCAGACAAAAAATAAATGTTTTGAATGATTTTGAGTCCCTAGATGTACAAAGGGGCAGAGCTTAATAGATCACCTGATTCTTCTCCTGTATAAAAGGACCTGATCTGAGAGCCTCTTTTTCATTGGTGATAGGGTGCTGACCCTATCTGACCCCTAGGTCATTTCTTGGTGGAATTTTTTTTTTCTTTTGAAGCTATATTGAACTGTTATGCCTTTATTTGATGTCTTCTTACAGTATACCTTGGAACTTTTGTTTATACGTATTTTCTTTTGATGAAATCAGTCCACTTTTTGTTGATACCATTGTATGAATAAATACTTATTTTGTTTGGCATCCTGACACTGTGTTGGACTTGCTTACTATCCATGTTTACACTTCGTGTCAGAAGTGGAATCACAGTGGATATTGTCCAAAAATATCCAGGAGGTGCCAGATTCAGTGGGACAAGGTGGAAGATTCCATGGCCAGTGGTGTTCTGACAAGGACAATGGCAGAGCAGCTATTGATTCCACTGAACCCTGGCCTGGGGGATGTAAGAAGATGAAAGACCAAGACCGAGAAACAGGAGGAAGGGGCTACAGGAGGGGAAGATGTATCTTTTGGTTCTGCAGAAGAAGAAGAAGAGACTCCCCCCAGTAAGATAGATAACTTGTTAAGATTGTTTCGTGTAAAGCAAATCGATTTGGAGAAACAGAGAAGGACCATCTGCAGAGTGAAGCAAGGTGGGTGGACACATTTCGGGCCATTCAGGCCCTAGAAGCCACTCTCCAGAATCCACCAAATGACAGCCCAAAAGACATTAAACTTTCTAAACTGGCAGAGAATGGTGACATTGAGGCCTACATAACAACATTTGAGAGGGTATCCACTACCTGTGGGTGGACTCAGGACCAGTGGGTGGTCCGAATGGCCCCTTATCTCACCAGAAAGGCCAAATTGGCTTACAGTCATGTTGAGACTAGACATGCCACTAACTATGATCATGTGAGCCAAGCAATCCTAAAGCACTATGATATAAGCATAGAGACTTATTGCCAGAGGTTTCAGACTTTCTGGTGGATTCCCTGCAGGAGGCATATGTGAGATTGCAAGGTCTATACAAGAAGTGATTGCAGCCTTCTGTGAAAACTGTGGACCAGGTTATTGAATCAGTTGTCTTAGAACAATTCATCAAGATCCTAACTCATGATGTGCAGATGTGGGTGAGGAAGCACCATCCAGAAACAGCAGAGAAGGCAATCAAATTAGCAGAGGACTTTCTGACTGCCTGACCATCATGACAGAAAGGACATACCTGGAACAGTGCCTCCTCACCCACATTAAGGCCTATGCATTCTACTTTCTCCAATAAAGTTTCTAGTGATGCTAGTATTGTTAAATTTGATAAGCCTATAAGACATTACAATCCCAGCATTATATGTCATGAGTGTCAAATGAAGGGTCACATAGCTAGATTCTGCCCAAACAGAAAGAGTGACCCTACACATCTAGCAATGGCCAACTGGGGGCAATATATGATGCCAATTACCATGGAAGGGAAGGAAGTGCTTGGACTGGTTGACTCGGGGAGCAGTCAAACTTTAGTCCGGACTGATCTTGTACAAGCAGAAAATGTTCTGAATCACAAGACTGGTGTCACTTGCATTCATGGTGATGTGTACTTTTACCTCCTTAAAGACATAAGTGTGACTATGCAGGACCAAACACAACAGATACAGGGTGGGTCTGGTGTCACATTTGCTGGAGTCCATAATATTGGATATAATTTCCTCTTTTCAAAACCTGCTGTCATCTGTCATTACCCAGGCCCTGGCCAAACAGGAACAGTGTCTTTCAAAGGGTTTCGCTTTGATGAGGAACTTTATGACATGCCTGGGAAAACCAGAAAGTCCAAACAAGAGAAGAGAAGATAAATATCAATGGACTTTAAAGAGGACTTGATGCATGATGAGACATTATTGAAATGTACTGAACATGACTATTTTGCTAATGATCAGAAACAAGATAATACATTAACACCCTTATTTTTATAGTTGGATCCTGAGAGGAAGGATTCCATAACTCCCATCTTTAAAATCCAAAACGGAAAATTGTATAGACAGTATACTAATCCTAAAACTAGAGAATGTGTGGACCAACTAGTAGTCCCTACACAGTACTGGGCTAACCTAATGTATTTGGCACATGATGGTCCTTGTGCAGGACATACAGGGAGGGATAGGATTCTCAGTAGATTGCTACGGCATTTGTTTTGGCCTAGTATCCATGAACAAGTAGCAGACTACTGTAAGAGTTGTAGTGTTTGCCAGAAAGTGGCTGTTATAAACAAAAAGGACAAAGTCCCTCTGCAACCCCTGCAACTGGTGTCAGTTCCCTTTGAATGGATTGCCATGGATATTGTAGCGGTCCCCTACCTGAAAGTGCAAAAGGTAATAGATATGCACTGGCGATCTGTGATTATGGTACAAAATACCCAGAGGCTATTTCTTTATGTACTGTTACAGCAGAAAAAGTAGCAGAAGAGTTATTGAAATTTTTCAGTAAGGTTGGGATACCCAAGGTGATACTGACAGATAGGGGCACACATTTCTGTTCTATCTTACTGAAATGTCTCTACCAAGCCCTAGGGGTGGAAGCTGTGTACACCTCCCTGTACCACCCCCAAACAAATGGATTGGTAGAGCATTTCAATAAGACATTGAAAAAAGTGATTCCAAAATATGTATCAGATGAGGGAAAGCACTGGGATCTTTACTTGCTACTCCTCTTGTTCACATATAGAGAGATGCCCCAGGCATCTACTTGTTTATCGCCATTCGAGCTGTTATATGGCAAGAATCCTAGGGGCCTTCTAGATGTGATTAGAGAGCAGTGGGAGAATGGTGATCTTGCAGAAACACCTACCACTCTGTAATATGTAATCCAGATGCACCAGAGAGTAGCCAAATATGCCCAACTTACACAAGAACAGAACCAGGAAAAGCAGCAGTACCAGAAAGAAAGCTATGACCAGGAGTAGGTAGTAAACAGTTCCAGCCAGGAGACTGTGTCTTACTGTTACTACCTTCCTCTGACAACAAGCTCACTATGAAGTGGCAGGGTCCATATGTTGTACAGAGACAAACAGGACCTGTTAACTTTGAGATGAGGTACCAGATAGAAGAAAGAAAGTGAAGGTGTACCATGCTAATTTACTTAAAAAAATGGTGTGAGCAGTCTGAATCTGATGTACCCTCAAATATGTATGTTTGTTCTGTCCAGTCTGAGGAAACTGAGTTTGATCTTGCTTGCAAGAGGTTGGATACAGAAGGTATTCAAGCTCCAATGATAGTTAACCTCTCACTTACAAATGACCAGAAAGCAGAGCTACATAACCTATTACATCGGTTTGACAGTACTTTTACCTGTATACCAGGGATGATGGGTGAAGTAGAGCACCACATTCTTGTGACCCAGGAGGCACCTATTATGGTTAAGCCCTACAGATTACCTGAAAAAGTAAAAGATGATGTTGCCATGGAGATCCATAAAATGAAAGAAATGGGGGTAATAGAAGAGGCCAACAGTGAGTGGGGCTTCCTCATGGTAATTGTACCTAAAAAAGAGGGAGGGGTTAGGATATGTTTGGATTTTCGCAAGATATATGCAATATCTAAATTTGATTATTATCCTATGCCCTGCGTCGATGATACCATCGATCGCCTTGGTCAAGCCCTGTACATCAGCACATTAGATCTCCCAAAAGGGTACTGGCAGATCCCATTGGATGTGGAGGCCAAGGAAAAGACTGCCTTCTGTACCCCCATTGGATTGTTCCAATTTGTAACAATGCCGTTTGGCCTTCACGGTGCCCCCGCCACTTTCCAATGGCTTATGGACAGGATTCTTAGACCACACATGTCATACAGTGCAGCCTACCTGGATGATGTGATTATATTTAGTCCCACGTGGGAAGAACATTTAAAACATCTAAATTCAGTGTTGAGCACTATTACCCAGGTAGGCCTCACCATTAATTCTACAAAGTGCTCTATAGCAATGACAGAGACAAGGTACTTAGGCTTTGTAATTGGAAAAGGACAGGTAAAACCTGAAATAGGGAAAGTGGACGCTTTTGCCAAAAGTCCTCGACCAGTAACTAAAAAACATATTCAGCCCTTCCTAGGCTTGGCTGGTTATTACCAGCATTTTGTCCCCAATTTTGCTACTATCACTGGTTCTCTGATAGACCTAATTAAGAAAAATAAACCTACAAAGGTAGTTTGGTCACCAGCCTGTGAAAAGGTGTTTTGTGCTATCAAATCTGCCTTCTGTTCATCCCCAGTACTGAAGAGCCCAGATTTTTCCATACCTTTTATTGTTCAGACCGATGCTTCCAATGCTGGTATTGGTGCGGTCTTATCCCAGATACAGGATGGAGAAGAACATTCTGTAATCTATGTCAGTAGAAAGCTGCATCTGAGAGAGAGAAAATATTCTACTATAGAAAAGGAATGCTTGGCCCTGAAGTGGGCCATGGAGATGTTGAGATACTATTTGTGGGGTACAGAATTTGAAGTGTGGATTGATCATAATCCTCTTTGTTGGATTCACATTATGAAGGAGAAGAATCTGAGGATTATGAGATGGTACCTGGCTTTGCAGCCATATATGTTTTTGTTAAAACACAGATCTGGGACCACAAAGAGTAATACAGATTTTATGTCTCAATTTGGTGCAGATATAACTGTACAGACAAAAGTAGACCTCGAGTAATGACTGATAAAGAATTGAGGCAACCTCTGAGTTTTCTTTTTTTTTGTTTGAGGTTAAGGGACCCTGAGGTGGTGCTTTGGGAGTGGGTGGGCTGAGCTCCATCTCTCCTTGTGAGAGATCTACTTCCTCTGTCTGTAGTGAAAGCAGTAAAGAAAAATAAAGGAAAGTTCTCTTAGAGAAAGCCCTGTCCCATGACTTCCTCTAAAGTGGGGAGGAATATATAATAGGGGCTGTGCATTCTGGAATGAGAAGAGCCTTTCTTCTTTAAAAATATCTGTTGCAACTGTAATCTATTTCTTAACTGTCCTATTTCTCTTTACTTTTAGTTTCCCCAGCTATCAGGAAGGCCACCTGTAGTTGTCCTTAGTATCTCTCTTCTTTCCTAGTTTCCTAGCTCCTCCATGTTTACACTGTGTCCCTGATTGCATTTCAAGTTAATTGAGAGTAGCGCTGCTCAATCTTGCATAAAGCCGCCTTCTCGAAGGTGCACACGATCATCTGCGTGAATGTGTGAAAGTGCAAAAGATCCTGTGCGCTCCCGTGCTACTGCTTTGCAAAAAGAGAAATGGGTTTGTTTGTTTTAACATTCAGCCTCTAGTTAAGACACACCTGTTTTCAAACAAAAACACAAAGATGCATGTTTATGTAGGCTGAAAACAACAACTGCAAGGTTATAAAAGACAAGCTGAGTGTTTCTTCTACTGGTTACACTGCTCACATAGCAAAGTAAACTGCTGGAATAATTATCATAGGGAAATATTTTTGCATTATTTAAACTTGCTTTTTGGACCTGCAAACAATATTTCTTGCAGTTTAAGCCCCGTTAATATGCTTGGTGCTTGCTAGTAGTTCAGTGTGTTATTAGCATGGGAGTCAGTGTGTTTGCTCCTCAGGCTCTTGCAACACATTTTTGTTGTCCTGTTTTGTTTTTTTCAGACAGCAAAATTACTGCTAAGAGTATCCATTGTATGCTAGCAAGTTTTTTTATTCTAGGTTTCCTTGTTTTAGGCAATATTCCTTTCAGTAGAAAACATTTTAATGCTGCTGTACCAGAAAATGTTGCCTTACCTTTTATTAGTGTTTCATACAGCCAGGATTCTCCCTCATCCTTCTAACTCATCTATAGGGCCAGGTAGCCATTGTTTCTGCAAGTTTATAGTCAGAAATGATGGAAGGGGCTTGACTGCTAGGAAATGCACTCTTAGAAAGGTTTTTCCTGATTATTAATACTATTTGCTTAGGTTATGGTGCTAGTAATAAACTATTTTAGGTTCTCTTTAATGCAGACAAAAAAATAAATGTTTTGAATGATTCTGAGTCCCTAGATGTACAAAGGGGCAGAGCTTAATAGATCACCTGATTTTTCTCCTGTATAAAAGGACCTGATCTGAGAGCATTTGTTTTAGTTGGTGATAGGGTGCTGAGCCTATCTGATTCCTGGCTCATTTCTAGATGGATTTTTTTTCTTTTGAAGCTATATTGAACTGTCATGTCCTTATTTGTCTTCTTACAGTATACCTTGGAACTTTTGTTTATGCTTATTTTCTTTTGACAAAATCAGTCCACTTTTTGTTTATACTAACATACTAAAATGCCAGCAAGAATAGGCCCAACAGTCTTTCATGTTCTGCTCATTTGGTCAGCCCCCACCCTGGGAGCTGACCTTGCTGCCCCCCTTGCCTTCTCTGGCTTATCCCTTCCCAGTTCTGGATATTCTCACTGCATTGGATTTTGCTTCCAGAACCCTTCCCCTGTTCCTGTCCCACCCCCACCTGAACCCCTCCACCATCTCTGCCTCCACCAGCCCCCTCAGGCAGTGTATTCCATGGCTCCACCACCCTCTCAGTGATGTAGCACTCCTCCTTTCACCCCTGAATTTTCCCTCCAGCTTCCACCCATGCCGTCTAGTGGCCTCCTCCACCTTCCTTCAAAGCACTGCACTGTTTCCTCCCTATTTACCCCTTCATGTACCTGGAAGACCTCTATCATGTCTCCCCGGTCCCTTCTCTCTTCCAATGTGTACATATTTAGCTCTCTGAGCCTTTCCTCATTGGTCCTGTCCCCCAAGCCCCAAATAATTTTGGTTGCCCTCCTCTGGACCCTCTGCAGGACTTTAATGTCCCTCTTTAAGTGTGGCCTCCAAAACTGCACGCAGTACTCGAGGTGCGGCCTCACCAAACAGTTATACAGAGGGAATATCACTTCCCTCCTTCTGGAGGTGATCCCCCTAGCGATGCATTCCAGCATCCTGTTGGCTTTGGCTGCTGCCCTCCTACAAGTCTCCGAGTTGTTCATCTTGACATCCAACACCATCCACAGGTCCCTCTCAGCCATCGAGACTTGTAGCATTTCCCTCCCCAGGGTGTACATTTGGCCCAGGTTTCTGGCCCCCAGGTGCAGTACCTTGCATTTCCCTGAATTGAACCTCCACTTCCACTTTCTAGACCATCTTTCCAGATCATCCAAGTCCCCCTGTAGGGCCACCCTCCCCTCCTCCTCATCAACCACCACCACCTGTTTTGAGTTATCCACAAAGAGACTCATCTCACTCCTGATACCTGTCCTTATGTCAGAGACATAGGCGTTGAACAGGGGGGCCCAACGACTGATCCCTGTGGGACCCCACTAATGACCCTCCTTGGGGATGAGACTATCCCGCCAACTATGACCCTCTGGGTCTGGTCCTGGAGCCAGTGCCTATCTATCTGATTATCTGGTTCCCACCCCCATTTCTCCCAGCTTATCCAACAGGCCCATGTGAGGAACAGAGTCAAATGCCTTGCTGAAGTCTAGAAAGAGGACATCCACTGGACTACCCAGGTCCAAGGCACACATCACCCAGTCATAGAACTCCACAAGGTTTGTCTGACATGATTTCCCCGGGATGAATCCATGCTGTCTATCGTCCAGGCACCCTGACTTTTCCAGGTCCCCCCCTAGCCTCTCCTTGACAATGCCCTCCATCACTTTGCCCACCACCAATGTCAGGCTGACAGACCTGTAGTTCCCTGCCACCTGCCTTGATCCCCCCTTGTGGATAGGCACTATATGCTCCACCTTCCAGTCCTAGGGGCACCCACCTGTCCTCAGAGATGGTGAAAAGCTCCGCCAGGGTTTCACCAGGACATCCTCAGATCCTTCAGCACTCTGGGATGTAATTTATCCGCCCTGTGCTTTCTCCGTCCTAAGGGACCTGAGGGCTTCCCTCACTCTCTCTCCGCTGTGATTTCCCTTCCACTACCTCTTCTCCTGCTTAGTCCCCTCCTGCCAGTGATGCCTCTCCTCTCCCCAGACCACGATCGTGAGGGCCCCCAGTATCACTGTCTCCTCCCATGTATGATGCAGCACCCCCATTTTCCATGGTGAAAACTGAGTGAAGTACTCTTTAGTACCTCAGCCTGCCCCCAGGTCTTGTGCCCTATCTCCCTGTTTTAATCCTGCCAATCTGCCCCTTCACCCTTCGTTTTTCCCAAATGTATCTAAAGAACCCTTGTTCCCTCTTCTAATTTCCTGGCAGGTTCTGCTCCTTCCTTGCCTTAGCTGCCCTCACAACCCTAGTGGCCCTTCTTGCCATCAGCTCATACTCCCCTTGATCCCTTTCACTCCTTGAGCACTTGAATTGCCTATAGGCTGCCTTCTTTCCCCGCACCACCTCCTGGATCTCCCTGGTCCACCAGCAGGGTTTTCGGGCCCTACCGCATTTTCATCTTATTCCTTCACAGGTGCTGGTAGCATCCTGCACCCCTCTCCTGATGATTTCCCACCTCCTATCAGCGTCCATGTCTCATGCAATCCCATGCAAATTCTCCTTAAGGATCCTTCCCATTTCCTTGAAATACGCCCCCCTGAAGTCAGTTACCTCTGTCTTTGTGCAGCCTTCTACCCCTTCTAGGTCCAGGCAGAACCAGACCGTGGCATGGGCACTCCCCGCCAACGGGTCCCTTACCTCCAGGCCCGCAATTTGGTCACTGTTTGCCAGGACCACATCCAGTACCCCCACCTCCCTAGTCGGTTCCCCCACCTACTGAGTTAGGAATGTGTCTTGAAAGACATCCAACAACCTCTATTCCCTGGCCACCGAGCATTCATAGTCTCCCAGTCTGTTCCTGCCATGTTTAAGTCCCCCACCACCACCCTTCCCTGCCCAGTCTGCAGTGTCTCCCAACATCTGCCACCAGACTTTCTCAGCTCCTCGCCAGTGCAGGGGTCTATACCCCACTCCTATTTTTACTCTCTTGCCCCCTTATTATCAAGGTGACCCAAATTGCTTCTCACAGTTCCCTCCGCCTCTCTCTCCCTACGCCAATGCAGTTTTTGACTATCATTGCTACCCCTCCTCCTCTTCCCTCCCCCCTGTCCTTCCTGACCATAGTGTAACCCTCCAGGTTCAGGTCCCAGTCGTGTCCTGTGGTGACCCAGGTCTCAGTGACCACTGCCACATCCACCGCCCTCAGTTAGCATCGCCTGGGTTCAAGCATTTTGTGCCCAGCTCCTGGCATTTACCAGGACTACCTTCCACCTTCCCCTATGTCCATTTCCCTGCTCATGTTCCCATGAGTTCATTTTACCCTGGTCTGCACTTTTCCGTTGATTTTCCTGCATTCCTCAGCTCCCAGCGGTGGAGACAGAGTCCTTCCTTTATCGGCCCCCCCAACAGCCTTTTCTCCCATCCCCTCCCCTTCACAAGTTTAAACCCCACTTTCTTCACCAATGAATCCTCTATTTTCAACTTAAGGATTCCCTCCTCCAAATTGAGATGGAACCTATCTCTAGCATACAGCTCCTTATCCTCCCAGGTCTCCCCCCAATCCCCCATCAACCCATACCCTCTGGTCCCACCCTCCCTGAGCCACTGGTTTATCTCCTAATCTTCCTTTTTGTGTTCCCCACTAGCCCTTGGCTTTGGCAGGATTTCTGAGAAGGAAACTGTGCATCCTATGTCATGACAGACCCTGGCAAGCTCCTGAATCTTGTCTGTATCTCTAGCTTTATTTTCCTCAATGTCATTTGTACCCAGGTGGACCAGTATGTCTGGGAACCCCACAATCTTTGCCAGCTGATATACTCAGCTTGGGTCCTGGGCACCGTTAGTCCAAGGAAGCATTTTGTTCTAACTGGCCAGGCTTCTCCCTCTATCCCATTTGATACCCCTGATCATAGAATCCCCAACAGGAGCACTCTGACTGCTCTTTTTCTCCATTTCCCCTTCCATGTCCCTCATCCTTTCTACCAGCCCTCCACCCAGCCGCTCCTTGTTCCTCCCCTATCTGGGTACCACATGCCCCTCCTTGTTTACCCTGGTCACCCCTCCTCCTCGATCCATGCCTCTCCTCCTCCTCCTGAGTATCCTTCTGTACCTCATACTCCCCTCATTGCTCGCTACTGGTCCTTCTCCCCAATCCTCTAAACTAGCCTGGCTCATCCTCCCTTCCTTCCTGTCTCTGTTTAGTCCCTCCTTGCTTGTCGTGCTCCCCTGGCCTAAACCCTCAGCTCTCTTTACTGTATCCTCCTTGTACTTCTGGTCCTTCTCCTTCCACTTTCCTCCTCTTCCCCTGCCGCTCCTGCTCTGATTCACTGCTCCCCATTTCCACTGCATTCCAGTTCCCGCTGTTACTCCTGCTATCTGGCCCCTCCCTGCCCCCACTCCCTTCCATCTCTAACCACCCCTGTCATGGCTACATCACCCCACCTGTCCTCAAGCAGAAGAAGAGAACTGAAGTGGTTACTGAGCCGTAAGGTCCGATCCACCTCCCCGCCTTGCTTCCTTCTGTCCAGCCCCAGCCATCTGCCTACTTCCCTGAGAATGTTGTCCCTCTGGCCCCCTTTGTGAGGGTCCCCAGTTACCTGCCTGCTTCCTTGGTAGTGTCCTCCTTTTGGGCCCCCTCCGCCAGGGTCCCTATATGACCCCCGAGTATTCTCCTGCACTCCTTTCACTATGCCCCACCCCTAGTGCTTGGTGCAACCCCATGGGAGATCCTCTGCCCCCTTCCCCAACCATACCTCCCCCTTCCCCCAGCTGTCTCCTAATCCCAGCAACCTCCTCCCTAACGTGGTGCCAGCTGGTAGCACAGTGGGCAACCACCGAACTTCCAAGCCCAGTCCAGTATCATGGCTGCTCCACACCCTGTGCACCCACCACCCTCCCAAAGATGCCGGCCCTAATGACGTGTGGTCCCATCCCCCACCAAGTAGGTTTCCTTGGGTGAGCCACCAGGTTCCCCACTAGTCCAAGATACACCCCTACTGCCTAATCAGGTCACCCACTAATCCTAGGTACAGTCCCACAGTAAACCGGTAACCCTGTTACTAGGTGCAGTACTACACAGTAAACTTATAAGGGAAGTGAACAACTCCCTAAGCTCCTCTCTCCCAGCCTTTAAATCCAACCACCAGTGGCTAGAACTACATGAGCTGCACCTGCAGCTTTTTCCTCAATTGCAGGGCAGGTATTCCTATAAATTAGCAGAGCTCTGTGAGGAGGGATGGGTGGGGAGGGTCTTGGGCCTACACCCGACTCGAGAGAGAGTGTATCAGCCCTGTGTCTGCCCCTCCAAGCCCTGCAGCCAAAGAACCAGCCCCAAGCAAATCCCACCAAATAGGTTTTAAATCAGAAGAAATAGGCCTCCACCAGTGCAGCCTGTTACACAGTGAAACATCCAACAAATGAGCCCACTTACAGCCACCAAACCAGTTTTCAAACTTCCAACATCCCCAAAAACAATACCCTGCTAGCCCCCTTAGAAGTAAGAAAGAAAAGAAATAACCTTCTACCAAGTAAAATCCACAAGAAACCCTGTAAAAACAACAAGAAGCAGCTACTGTCCTGGAACACAACTGATCCTGTCCCCTTCCAGTTCCTTCTGTAAGAATAAATACTTATTTTACTTGGCATCCTGACACTGTGTTGTTCTTCCTTACGACCCATGCTTACACAGAGGCTACACATTACATACAGCAGCAGTACCTGAACTACATGTAGGTAGAGAATATGGGCAAGACCACAGATTTTCAGTTTTCGCCAGAAAACCAATTGAAATTCCAGAATATGGACTACCTACACACACTGGTAAACACAAAAGAATTTCACAGAATTCAACATTTTATACCAGATCAGTACATCTACAGAACCTGTGTTTTTCTTATAACTGCTTCCTATACTGTTTTCAATTTACTTCATTTAATGTTCTGTATTATAAGCCTTCTTTTATTCTAATTATTTATACACATACTAAAAGAATGATAGCATACTCCCATTAAAATCATGGAATTAGACTAACAGTCACAGGTGCAATTCCCAGAACTTCAAGTTTTGAAATCTGAATTTCTTTACTTAAATGACTGTAAATCAGTGACATTGGCTATGGAGTAAAATTAACAGTAGGGAGTTTACACTGTATATGATTATAGAGTGTGAGCTGCTATGGGAAGTGATAAGACAGACACAGCTTTATAGAGCAAAATGCACAAAGTTCTAATGTGAATTTTATTCAAATAAAATTAACTTTGAAAATCAGAAAGAAAAATCAACAAAAAGCTCACTTCTGAGCCTCAGTACTTTTTCCTGCAAAGTGCTGCCACAGAGTGGAATGGACTTTGGCAACAGCACATTCGCTATCATCTGTGCTCAAAATCTATCTGACTACCAAGGTCAAACGGTGTCTTTTATATCACAGCTATCTGACATCATAGGCAAGGCCCCTGGAATTCTGCAGTTCTGCAGTTGTGGAATTTGCTGCAGAATTTGCATCATGCCGCAGAATCCATATAGTGCCGCAGAATTCATTGTTTTTTGGTGAATTTTCATATAAATATACTGTTTTTCCATAGTATCAGGCTTTCTTTCCCACCTCGTTTATCCTGAAGCCCCTCCTCTATGCTTAGCATATGATGTCATCGATGACATCACATCATATTTAGCCAATAACAGGGCTGCATTCTGCCAGAGAAATTAATAAATTATGCCACAGAAATCAGAAAATGCTGCCACAGAAGTCAAGGAGCCCTGCCTCAGAAATCAGAAAATTCTGCCGCAGAACACCAGGGGCCCTGATCATAGGTCAGCTGATCCACCCCATTCTAATACAAAGGTTTCCTACCCTAATACATTGAGTGAGGGGGGTCAGCTGGACCACATATCATAGTGACATTTCTATTGAACATTTTAGAGATTAACATGTAGCTATAGAATTGTGTTAAAAAGAGAAAAGTGCCCTAAAAGGCTTAAGGGTCAATTAAGGACCCAAACCCCTCCCTCAAAGTAATGACATTACATGTTTTACCCTATAATTATTCTATAGAAAGGGGCCACTGGCCCTTAGGAGCACATCAAGGGACAGAGGATATACTCTTGGACCAGGTATTCAGGTTAAACCTAGTAGTCTTCATCAGATGCAGAAGCTTTTTAATGTGTAATATTGTTCTCCTATAAAGGATACCTTATAATGGTAAAGGACATAACTGTTGAATTAATGTATCTTTTAATAATATCCAAATGTGTACTACATAATACATATCCTTTACTTGCTTTAAGGCTGTCTGCAAAAACACCAGCCATAAGACTGACTGTTCAGCCAGGTGGTTGTGATATTATGGGCTACTTTGACTATTATGGGGTGTTTGAGTTTATAAAAATAAAAACATACACAGATTTGCCCATTTATACTATCATACCACAGTTTATTATTAGAAGTTCAGCTCTATTTCTTAATTATCAGGAGCCGTCCTGTACTGCTTGTCTTACGCAACAATGTGGAGCGGGTTACAATGGTATAACGTCCCAAAATCAGAGCAGATTACACTGTGGGCTGTATCTAAACAAAACAGACTTAATGTCCTTAGGGATACTTTAATTCACTGCTAGCGCTTTCTCCCTGACCACTTGCCAGGAGGTAGCAGACAGTGGGTCTGAAGATTAGAATAAGCTAGTCCGGAGAAGTCTCCGAAGGAGCCACACCTCTCTACAAGTAAGGGCTGTACATTTTTATGAGTAACAGGGCTGCCATTCAGATTGCAAAATGTGGTACATCAAGAAATACTCACAGGACTCTTTAAAATCAGAACCCAACAGCTTCCTATTTCTCCTACAGTATCCGAGTATTTCTGAGGTTTGTAAAACAATAAACTTAAAAAATGGCTTTCAACCTATACGCTCCATTTATAGGGGCAGGATACCAGTCTTTTCCTTCTGCTATTTAGATAATAACAACTCGATATGCACACAGGCATCCCTGTGCATTTATCATATGAACAACCATACTTATAAGCGGCTTACTATATTCTGTAAAACACATTCTATATATTTTATTGTGTTTAGCACACAGTGGGGGTTTCTTATAAGAACAGCCCTATGGTCCAGGCCCTGACACACTTTGGGGGCCTAAAAGCACCCCTGTTCAAACACCACCAAGGATGAAAGTGGAAAATTAGTGGGGTAGGATAGAAAAAGAAGATACCATGATGGGAGGCCACCCCATCTTGGTAGAGTTAGGAAGGAGTCAAGTGAGATTCAAGGAAAGGTGCTACTGCAGCAGACTTAGAATAAAGGGGTTAGAAGGAAGGAATTTATTTATTTCGCTTTTGTTGTGTTGGAATAGTCTGCAGTGCTAGGGAGGCATTCTGTCACATAGAGCTGCCATGAATTTGCACTTTGCAGCAGTATCTAGAAATTCTGCAGGCAGATTCTGTGGATAGAAAACAGAAGATGTTGGGTGCTCAAGGGAAATAAAGAGGCAGTGCAGAGCAGGGCTTGAGCCATAGAAATTCATGAAAAAAGGAAAGTTCAGCAGTCATGGAATGAAAGTGGAGAATCAATGTATAATTATGTAAGTTTCATTGTGGCACAAATGGAGCTCCAGCTAGCACCCAAAAAGCCTCAAGTAGCTTCAACCCAACAGGGTCTTCATCAGAGGGTCGGTCTAAAGTAGAACAGACATACTATACACCCATTATAAATCCAACAGTTAAAGTGACATTCAGTAACATAAAAATCATACAAAATTCCCCAAGCTAATAACCTCTATAAAGTGTCCAAACAAATAGAAAATCATAACCTCTATAATGTGTACAAACAAATATAAAATTGTTGAAAAATAGGGTACAAGGGAACAGAGAATAAATTAGTGTTCCACAACATAACACTGGATTGAAATGAAAAAAAAAAGTAAACTGCAAGTCTGTATTTCATATTGTTAATTTCCATAGTCAAGGCTAATCAAATAAGGTAGAGAAATAGGGCCCAATTTTAAAACAGCCCTTAGAGAAATGCAAGTTGCATTGCTCTAGGACTGCAGCACACTCTGGGTGCATCAGGGACCCTGTGCCCAATTTATAAAAGGAAGGGTTCCTGCACTAAATACCCAGGAGCTGATGCAACCACAAGCTTGTGCCAAAATTTAGCACACCAGTGGAGATTGATGAAGGATCCAGCCCCCACCCATCACAATACAAGAAAAAGCTGCAAAGGTGGGAGAGCTATGTATGCCAGAAAGGGCCAGGGGCAGAAACACCATGGGAGGTGCCATGGGGTGTCAGCGAGATATGGCAGACTAGTAGGGTGGGGATGTGGCATTTCGGTGGTGGTGCCTTTTCAAATAAAAGGTGGCTGATCAGCTTGTGGTCAGTGGAGGGATGGCAGGGAGGGAATGTAACCTGGCCCCAGATGGGAACAGTCCTGGCACCTACCCCAAGTACCATAATCCTCAACCCTGTGGGTGGGAGGCAGACTGCCACAATGCAGGATGAGTTACCAGGGACTGTTGCAGTGCCTGGACAATGCTCCCTCCACCACTGTCAGCTCTCACATTGCAGCCAATGCTTCCCACCTACAAGGTGACTTGTGGCACCTCTGAGGCAGGTGATGGTGCTGTGCCCACCTAGGACCAGCTCACTTTCCCTCCCTGCCTTCCATCCACAGACTGAGAGACAATACACCACCTGGCATTGGAAAAGACACCACTGCTGTGTGCCACATCACTACCCTGCAATTCCACTGTCTCCCTTACACCCCCTAGGGCACTTTCCATGCTAATTCTGACCCTGGCCCCCTATGTTCAGGTCCTCCCCAATTGCTACAATGTCTAGCAATGGTGCAAGTCCATTAGACCACCTCCTGGCTAATCTAAGCAAAGACTCCTGTTGCATACAGCAGGGCTTCAAAATTACAAATAAAGGGGATGATACAGCTCGCCATGGCAGCAAGCCCTCTTGTGATCTTGCACAAGGGTGCTTCTGTTGCAATGGTGGAACAGGGTGGGTTGTGCACAAGGCATCACAATTTTGATGCAGGCTGTGTTCAAAAATCAGGATTGCCACAAAGTTTGATGTAAGGTGCCACCTATGTCATACCCATTCGTGCAGGCACCTTACATAAAAACATGACCATTTAAAATCAGGCCCATGGAGAAAAAGGAAGAAAGGAGGAGAAAAGGAGAAAAGAGTAACAACACTTAAACTATAAAGTATGGTGGCCCTGAAATGCACTAAACACACACCAAAACAAGTGAAATGCAGTCAAATGTGTGAGTAACAACCCCCAAAATGAAATGCAAACAAAATAAAAGTAACAAAACCAAACATGAAGTGCCATGCCACAAAAATAAAGTAACAAAATAAGAAGAAAACTAAATAACTTAAGAGTGAATACAAGCATAAAGGCCAGCACAACAAAAAAGTGAATGCAAACAAAAAAGCACATCACAACAGAAAAGTGAATGCAAACAAAAAAGCACAACACAACAAACTGAATGCTAACAAAAAAGCACATCACAACAAAAAAGTGAATGCAAACAAAAAGCACAATACAACAAAAAAAGTGAATGCAAACAAAAAAGCATAACACAACAAAAAGTGAATGCAAGCAAAAAAGTACAACACAACAAAAAATTGAACGCAAACAAAAAA
The DNA here is from genome assembly GCA_016271365.2 of Neoceratodus forsteri. NCBI lineage: Eukaryota > Metazoa > Chordata > Ceratodontiformes > Ceratodontidae > Neoceratodus > Neoceratodus forsteri. Next base: position 1,286,573,431 of record CM057455.1, on the reverse strand, counting down.
AGCACAACACAATAAAAGGTGAATGCAAGCAAAAAGCACAACACAATAAAAGGTGAATGCAAACAAAAAAGCACATCACAACAAAAAAGTGAATACAAATAAAAAAGTAAGGAACTTAAAATACAGGCTTTTGCTGGTGCCATAAATAGCTGGCCAAAAGAATGCATCCAACACCAACCATTCCCAGGTGTCCATTAGCACCCTTCTCTTTTACCCAATCCCTTGCCAAGGACTCCCTAATACCAAGAACTCTGTAGTATCCAAAGGTAATCTGTTCCTGTCCCATTCCAATCATTCCTTGGTGTACAGTTGCACCCCCTTTCATCACATCAACTCCATGCCAAGCAATTTCTGAAGCCCAGTGGCATACACTTACCACATCTGAATCCTGTATCAATCAGTTCCTTGTGATCAGTAGCACCACTTCCTTCTTCCTATTCTCTGCCAAGCATGCCTTCGGGTCCTAGGGCTCCTCTCTCAGTCTGTTCCATGCCATGCATACAATGGTATCTGGAGGTAGCCCTCTCTCTCATCCCATCCTGAGCCAAACGTTCCATGGTGCCCGGAAATACTGCCTTTGCTCACCCTGTACCATGCTAAGCATGCCATAGTTTCCAATGCCACCTCCTTCCTCACCCCACTCTAAGCAAAGTAGTCTGTAGTGTCTAGCTTGCACCCAAACCCAGGATGTCAGAAGCGGATGCCAGCAGGGAGAGTGACAGAGCATCTATGCAGATTTTCTCCTTCCAGGGGAGGGACAAAATGCTGCCCATTCTTGCAGTGGCTCCTGGTGGTTGATTTAGACAGTGTGTATGATGTGAGTCACCACATGTTGAGCACACTTTACCACAGGGTGCCAGGGTAGATGTGTCTTAGGTAGGAAGGCAGTGTTATAACAAAGTTGGAAAATGACTGTCTCAGCTTTTCTGGATGACTGTTTCTGGCACCAAGCCACAGACCCTGCTTGGAAATGCATGCTCACCAACCCTATTCTCACAGACCTCAAGAAGCATCTCCTGTACCTTCAGTGCTACAGAGGATTGGGAGGCAACAGGAAGGGATATACCCAGACCAAAGATAACACTTGGAGTCAGGTGGCATGCACTGGTGTCTGCAGAGCCCAATGGGCGGTATGGATCCATAAAAGGCCAGAAAGGGAGGAGCACCTGCTACCAGGGAAGAAGGAAAAATACTGTATAACAAAAAGCATCCATTCCACAAAATATATAGGGCATAATGCACAGAAGAAAAGAATGCTACGCCATCCACACAATCAGCGATACTAAACTGTTGTTGTGTTAAATCATTAACAGTTTATTACCAGTACCAGAGACAGAAGGCAGCAGTGCAACAGCACTGCAGAGAACAGCATATGTTTCACCCTGCATCCAGGGCTTCCTCAGAGCTGATTAAACAACATAAAAGGTGCATTAAATATGAAACACAAGTGTAATCAATTAATGTGGCCACCAATGGACAAGGTTTACTCATTAAAAGTGTAGGAAATACAGTCATATAAGTGCACTCAGTGAAAAAAGGCTAATTTCGCCATCAATTCATTTAAATATACATTATTTATTCCCAATTTCTTCTGTACAATCTTCAGTTTCCAAACAACCATATGTGTTTTTTTAGGTGGCAGCATGCATGGCCTCTCACTCACTTGAAAAGGTGTATTCTGAAGTAAGTCTGCAAAATGCAAAAAGCAAATTTTATCAGAGTAAATAAATAACTTTCCAAAACCTCAAGTCAGGAAAGAAGAAGAAAAGGTGGGAAGAAAAGAGAAGGACAAAGGGGGAGGAAGAAGTGGAGGAAGGGGAGGAGAAAGGAGAGAGAGAAGGGGAGGGATATGCAAGGAATAAGATCCAAACAGGGTATAAATGGCTAATTCTTTCATTGTTTTTAGAAAAGGGGCCAGTTCAAATTTATCATTGAGTCCGGGGCATTTTAGTGTCCCACCTGACAATTCATTTCTGTTCTGCACAATTAAGTGTACTCTCAAATCTCCTCCTCTAACACTCCTATGCATACATTCTATACTAATACTCAAAGCTTGTGTTTTACCCTGGGTTTCTATGTTACATGGTGGGCCATTCCTAATTGCCTGTATATGTTCATTAATCCTGAGCCTCAGCTTACACTTGGTCCTACCTACATAAAATCTCCCACAGGAGCAACTAAGGAGGTAAACAACCACTTCAGAGTTACAGTCAATTTGGCCCATAATAGTCTCTAATTTACCAGTACTTGGATTAACAAACTTTTCTTTTCTTTCCATGTACTGGCATATCTTGCATAGACCACAAGGTTTTGAACCCCATTTCATGGTGGTCTGTCTTACTCTGGTATCAGGTTGATAACTGTGTACCAGTTTGTCCTTGAGGTTGCTCCCTCTCCTGTAAGACACTCTGAGTGGTAGTTCAAGGAGTGTTTTTAATTCAGGCACTCCTCTAAGGATGGACAAGTTCCTTTTCACAATGTCCACAACCTCCCTACTGCCTCCACCATAGGAGGTTACAAATGAAATACCAGGGTCAAGTTGTTTTTTATTTGTTTGGGCAAGAGCAATACTTACCTGGCTTTCTTTCTAATGTCATTCCAAAAGTCTGATAGTCTTCTTTGTTGGTATCGCCTAGCCAGAAATTTATTGGTGAGTTGTTCAGCTCTCAGATCAAACAATTCTAAAGTCGAGCAGTTCCTTCTGACCCTCATGTACTGTCCCTTGGGCAAATTATGTACCAAATGGGAGGTGACAGCTCATAGCATGGAGAAGACTATTGGTATCTGTGGGTTTTGAGTACAAGTCTGCATACAATGTACCATCCCTTGACTTAATAATAGTTGAATCCAGGAAGTAACACTATCTATCCCCACTGTCACTTTAAATTTAAGATTACAATTACTATCCTCAAAAAGTTATGAAATCTTGTAATTCAGTGTCATTCCCACACCATATGATGAATATATCATCAATGTAATGTTTATAAATGTCAATCAGGTCAAAGTAAAATTTTGACTAGCATCATATATCACCCTCTCTTCCGCTCTCCAAAGTAGAGATTAGCCAAACTGGGTGCCAAAGTAGCACCCATGGCTGTCCCCTTAATTTGTACACTCGACCTTTAAACATGAAGATGTTATTATTTAGAACTGTTTCTGTCAATGTAGTAACCATATTGATAGTAGTCTTTGGGAGATTGGTATATTTCAATAAAGAATGTTCTACAGCCAGTAAACTCTCCTTTTGAGGAATATTGGTGTACAGGCAATCTACATCCAAAGTAACCAGCTTCCATTCTTTATCAACCTGTATCTCCTCTAAGATTCTCAACATGTGACCTGTATCCTTAACATGACTCCATAGTTTCTCCACTAAAGGATTAGTATGGCTGTCCACAACTCTAGAGGTGGGCTCAGTTATCCAGCCAATCCCTGACACTATTGGACAGCCTAGTGGGAGAAACCTGTCTTCATGGATTTTAAGAAGGGTGTATAGGGCAGGTTTTTTTGGTTCTTGGACAGACATATAGAACAATTCATCTGTAGTTATGAGAGCATTCTCATGTAATTCCAGCAGAACACTCTCAATGTGCTTTTTAATATTAGCAGTAGGATCAAATGTGAGCAGCTGGTAAAAAGTAGTAGTAGATAATTGCATGTTAACTTCTGCAATGTATTTTTCAGTGTCCTGGAACACAATACTGCCCTCCTTGTCTGCAGGTTTTATTGTGATACTACAGTATGTTGCTAAATTGCCAAAGCTTCTTTCCAATTTAGTAAGATTACATTTAGGCATCCTAGATTCATTACTATACAGCTCTCCCAAATCCTGCAAGCAGCACTGAAGAAATGTATCAACTGTAGGATACAGAGGGGGACAAAAGGTTGAAGTTGGTTTAAAACTCATATTACTCAAGACATTAATATCTGGGGCATTATTCTCAATCCCTTCCTGACCAGAGACAGTACCATCTGTAACATCATGTTTATGACAAAAACATTTTAAGATTCAATTTAGGAGCAAATTTCTGTAAATCTATATAAAAATCGAAGTTGTTAACTGTATATGTCGATACAATGGATAAATCCCTTGAAAGTACCTGTGTCTCTATTTCAGTCAGTGTTTGAGAGGATAAATTCACCACATTTAGCATCTGTTGGCCATTGAAGCTTAAGCTGGTCGTCCCCTTCCTCGACCCCTTGATCTTCTTCCCTCTCCTTGTCATCCTGGGGTGGGTGCATCCATGTTGAATGTGAAGCGTGTTCTCCTGTTGCTCCTCCTGGGTAAAATTTCCACGGAGGAGACTGTTCAAAAAAAGAATGAACTTCAGGTTCACTTTCGTCCGCATCAGCCAAGCTCTCCCCAGTACTGATTTCAGCAGAGGTAGTCCCAGTGGAACGCTTCAGAATAGAACGCGGGTTTTCCATGCTGATTGGTGTAATTGTTGCCAGGGTTGCATTAGGTGATACAGTCCCAGGTGTTTCAGTTTTGGTCCACTTAAAGATACGCCCCAGCAAATAGTCCTTAGTGTCCCACACAAATTTCTTCTGTTTCTGGGCTTTTAACTTGTTATCATAATGCCATATATTCTTTAAACTTATTTTGGCATGCAGCGGAATCTTGTGGCCATGAAAGATTTCTACAGTCAATTCCTGGACTTTTAACTTAGTTAATGTTAACTGCAGTTGTTCAGTACTGTCCTTAACTATAAGGCAATTCGTTTCTCTGTTGTCTTATGTAGAATCGTCTCCATTTTAAAATAAAGTCAGCTCTATCTTCCCCAAACGCTGGGCGTTTCGTGATTCACAGTGCATGAGGGTATCTCTTTACTGCGGCGTATGCTTGCATTGTTATCTTTAACCAGTGCAAATGTCTTGCCTTAGTGACTATTTTCTCCATATGGAAAAAAGAGTCTCTAATATTGTCCATAACTCACAGATACCAATAGTCTTCTCCACGCTATGAGTTGTCAACCTCCCCATTTGGTACATAATTTTCCCAAGGGACAGTACATGAGGGTAAGAAGGAACTGCTCAACTTTAGAATTGTTTGGTCTGAGAGCTGAACAACTCACCAATAAATTTCTGGCTAGGGGGTACCAACAAACAAGACTATCAGAGTTTTCAAATGACATTAGAGAGAAAACCAGGGAAGTATTGATCTTGCCTAAACAAAAGAAAAAACAGTTTGACCCTGGTATTCTATTTGTATCCTCCTATGGTGGAGGAAGTAGGGAGGTTGTGGACATTGTGAAAAGGAACTTGTCCATCCTTAGAGGAGTGCCTGAATTAAAAACACTGCTTGAACTACCACTCAGAGTGTCTTACAGGAGAGGGAGCAACCTCAAGGACAAACTGGTACACAGCTATCAATCTGATACCAGAGTAAGACAGACCACCATGAAATGGGGCTCAAAACCTTGTGGTCTATGCAAGATATGCCAGTACATGGAAAGAAAAGAAAAGTTTGTTAATCCAAGTACTGGTAAATTAGAGACTATTATGGGCCTGATTGACTGTAACTCTGAAGTGGTTGTTTACCTCCTTACTTGCTCCTGTGGGAGTTTTTATGTAGGTAGGACAAAGCGTAAGCTGAGGTTCAGGATTAGTGAACATACTGTATACAGGCAATTAGGAAAAAGAACCTGAGCTATGCAATGGCCCACCATGTACATAGAAACCCATGGGTAAACCATAAACTTTCAGTATTAGGCATAGAATGTATGCACAGGAATCTTAGAGGAGGAGATTTAGAGAGTACACTTAATTGTGCAGAGCAGAAATGGATTGTCAGGTTGGGGGCATTAAAATGCCCTGGATTCAATGATAAATTTGAACTGGCCTTTTCTAAAACAATGAAAAATTAGCCATACATACTCTATTTGGATCTTATTCCCTTGCATATCCCCTCCCCGTTCCCCTCTCCCTTCCCCCTTCTTCTCCTCCTCCCTCCCTTTCATCCTTCTCTATCTCTTCTCTTTTTCCCCTCCCTTTCGTCCTTCTCTCTTTCCAGACTTGAGGTTTTTGGAAAGTTATTTATTTACTCTGATAAAATTTGCTTTGTTGCATTTTGCAGACTTACTTCAGAATATATCTGTTCAAGTGAGTGAGAGGCCATGCACACTGCCACCTAAAAACACATATGGTTGTGTGGAAACTGAAGATTTTACAGAAGAAATTAGGAATAAATAATGTATATTTAAATGAACTGATGGCAAAATTAGCATTTTTTCACTGAGTGCACTTATATGATTGTATCTCCTACACTGCTAATGAATGGTGGCCACATTAATTGACTGCACTTGTGTTTAGTATTTAACGCATTTTTATGTTGTTTAATCAGCTCTGAGGAACCCCTGGATGCAGGGTGAAATGTAAGCTGTTCTCTGCAGTGCAGTTGCAACACTCATGTCTCTGGTACTGGTAATAAACTCTTTATGATTTAACACAACAGTTTGGTATCGCTGATTAGTGAATGGTCTGTGCATTCTTTTCTTCTGTGTCAGAGATCCTGTTTTTTGAATAGCACCATACCTTGTGCTCCACCTCTATCTCTCTCTGGTTTATGTCATTATACAGTTGCATGAAACTATGCCATACAAGAACTTCTCAGGGACTGGCAGTGCCACTGGAAGTTTTCACACACTTGTTCTCCTGAGGATTGCTTCTTGGCTGTTGTTCAAATAATGTTTTTTGTGGCCCAGTGATCTTTGCAGCTAGCTCATTACTCCCGCTTCCCATATTGTAAGCACTACCTCCAATCCAGTATAACTCCTCTTCCTAGCCCCAGGTCCCTCACTGCATGGTATGACAACTACTTGGAGCCTCCTTAGTGGTCCCTTTCCAGATCTCCATATTACTATCCAACAAACAAATCTACTAGCTTATGGCTGGTGGGTTTGTGACAGTTTTGACTCCTACTACTTACTGGTCTTAATCATCTGTCCTGGCTACCATCTGTTACCTGCAGCACCCCTTCCATCTCCATGGTTTGCCCACTCCCTCCTCCTCATAATGACACTTGAAGGTCAAGGGTTACTTTCAGAGCACAGGCAAGTAGAGGCAACAGGAGGCTATGCAGGGCAAGTGTGTTGGGTGCCATCCTGTAGACCAGGCTTTTCCTACTTTTCTTTCCTGCCCGAGGACACTGGTGGATGGGTCTCCACTGTGTGCATGCATACTCAATTGCATACCTGCAAGCAGAGCAAAGGCTTATTAGTTAAGCCATGGCTTTGATTTGACTGAAATTAGCTGCTAAAATATGAAAATACCTATTTCAAAGATACACCAACCATTTTCTATGAGGAACCTCTGTGCTCTCAAACCCTGACATCACAAAACATCGGAGGGCAGTGGTAGAGGAGATGCTGTCAGGAGGCATGATGACACTCTGCCCTTGGCTGACCCCAGTTGGAGGCCTGGGGGAAAGCACAGGTGGTTTAATCAACAGTGAAGGGAGTGGTCATGGTTCAGTGGTATGTGGGCACCACCACAAATGCGCAGTTACATGTCACCATGGCAATGGATCCAAGTGTAGAAAATGGAACCATGGTTAATACAGGCTTCATCAAGCCCTGGCCACCTACACAAAAAAAAATGCTGCAGTATATGTCACCTTAACACACACACACACACACACACACTGCTGTCCTGTTGTTTTCTATGGCAAAGACATCAACAGTCCTAGTTAATAACAGTATTCTCTTTCCTCATACACTTGCATGTATACTACATACAGTGCTGGGGATGAAATAGCTGCAAAAGATACAGTTTTGCATCATGCAGTTGAGTATTAAAAACAAAATATAGAAAAAGCAAATAGTTGCTGCTGTTCTGTTGGGAAATGCCATATGTTCTGTGGCATTTTTTTTTTGGGGGCTATACTCTTGGCTTCCTACCCTGCCAGATGATTGATGGTCATTGGTACTGTAGGGTGATTATGTAATGAAGGGTTGTTGGTTGGTGCTATCTGTGTGTAAAATACTACACTGTATTTACATTTTTCTGAAAAGGCATTGCATGTGCAATGACCAAAGGTCAGTGTCTCAGTACATACAAATTTGTTGATGCATTACATAGAGCATTTTGTGTTGGTCACATCCACCCAGAACATTCCCAGCCATTATTCCCACCTAATTTGAAAATAAGGCTATAAACAGTGATAAATCACATGCAAGCCTGTGATATGTTACCATCTATTAAGACTTACTGAGATCCTGTTGTCCTCAATGGTGGCCACCCTCTTGGAAGCAGCTTGACAAACAGACATCCATCCTTAAAGGGAAGGAAGGAGGCAGTATAGCACAGTGGGCTAAGGCTCTGAGCTTCAGCTCTGGAGATCTGGGTTTGATTGCCACAACCACCTAGGTGCATACTGTGTGATCTTGAGCAAGTCACTTAGGTTCCTTGTGCTCCCAGGTCACATCTGGAAACAAGCTTTAGCTTAGTGTGCTACTCCTGGTTAAACAATGTTCCCTTCCTTATTAAGGCAGGAGAGGTGGAGAAGAGGGTACTGTGGTGCCACCACCACTTTTGCCATTCCGTGTCAAGCTCAGACTGGACCGAGAGATGGATCTGCAGCTGCTCACTACAGCCACTGCTCTCCCTGCTTCTGTGCTCATGGCTTACTGGGGCACCTTTGCCAACCGACAATCTTACTGACTCCGGGTGTTGCCCATCCCCGACTCTCATTCACACAATGACTGTTGCCACACACAATTTTTAGCTTTCTGGTCTCTGATTGAGTCTCACTACAGCCTTGCTCATCATTACCCTGACCTACCAATTCCAATACATGCTGTAGTCAAACAGAAAAAAGGTGCATACCAGATAGGCATCTCAATAAGGCCACCAATAGGCACACATGGGGAGGCAGGAGAAAAGGATACAAGCTTTTCAGTGCTTCTGCACTCCGCTTCCTGAGTCCCTTCACAAGACGGCAGGGGAGTGCACAGACAGTGGCAGCTGAGGAGTAGTGGGGAGGTGCACAGATGGAGGCAGCTGGGGTAGAGGGGGTGGAACAGATGGAGGCAGCTGGAGGCAGCAGAGATGGAGCAACAGGTCACAGAACAAACACAGGATGGTGATAAAAGTGATATATATTACTGATGGTGATGGGTCCAGTTTGGAAAATATTGTAGGTCCATACAACCAGTTGCCTATGGGTGGGGAGGGACGGCAGATATACAGAGCTTAGTGGGGTAACAGAGTTGCATTAAACAGTAACTATTTAGTGTGGTAGCTTTCTGGTTATGCAGTCATCCAGACTGACCATGTGGAACATAAGATTCTAGAAAATAAAGTTACTTTGCCAATTTGCATTTCATTTAAAAAAACATCCTGGCTGATGAAAACAAGCATTTGTCAATGTCGAATGTTGATTGCGTTGGTCTGTTGAACTCGCTCAGTGGCCCTCTGTTACTAGCTCAGTCTGTTTGTGCTGGTGCTGCAGGCTGCTCTTTTGTACTGGGCTGCTGCCTGCACTGGCACCTTTTTCTGCTGAGGAAGAAATCTGCAGCTGTCCCGACAGAGCTGCATTGAGGTGGCTCACTCCCCCTCTCTCACTAGCTCATTCTGTTTCTCCTGGTGCTGCAGGCTGCCCTTTTGTACTGGGCTCCTGCCTGTGTTGGTGGCTTTTTCTGCCCACAAAGAAATCCACAGCTGTCCCAACAGAGCACTGTTGAGGGCGCTCGCTCCCCCTGTGTCACTCACTCATTCTGGTTCTCCTGGCACTGCAGGCTGCCCTTTGTACTGGCTTCTGCCTGTTGGCACCTTTTCTGCCCCACAGAAATCTGCAGCAGTCTCGAGCTAAGCTCCGTTGAGCTCACTCACTCCCCTTCTCTCCCTCGCTCATTCTGTTCTGCTGGTGCTGAAGACTGCCCTTTCTACTTGGCTTCTGCCTGCGTTTCTGCCTTCTTATACCCACAAAGAAATTTATGGGCAGTTACAATACAGCTCTGTTGAGCTCACTCACTCCCTCATTCTGGTTTTCCTGCCACTGCAGGCTGCCCTTTTGTACTGGGCCCCTGCATGCATTGCTGTCTTTTTCTGCCCACAAACAAATCTGCAGCAGTCCCAACAGAGCCCCGTTGAGCTCACTGACTCCACCTCCCTCACTCACTCATTCTGGGTCTTCTGGTGCTGCAGGCTGCCCTTTTGTACTGGGCTCCTGCCTGCATTGGTGGCTTTTTCTGGCCAGAAAGAAATCTGAAGCAGTCCCGACACAGCTCCACTGAGTTCGCACACTCCCCCTCTGTCACTCTCGTGATTCCGCTTTCTGCCGGGCACTGCAGCTGGCCTTTTGTACTGGGCTCCTGCCTGCATTGCCACATTTTCTGCCCAAAAGAAATCTGCAGCAGTCACACTAGAGCTCTGCTGAGCTCACTCACTACCACTTGATCACTCACTCATTCCGTTTCTCTTGGTGCCTCAGACTGCACTTTTGTATGGGGCTCCTGGCTGTGTTGGCACCTTTGTCTATCCACAAAGAAATCTGCAGCAGTCTCGAAAGAGCTCCGTAGAGGTCACTCAGTCTCCCTCTCGCATCGCTCATTCTATTTGTCCTGGCGCTGCAAGCTGCCCTTTTATACGGGCCTCCTGCCTGCATTGGTGCCTTTTTCTGCCCACAAAGAAATCCCAGCAGTCCTGATAGAGCTCTGTTGAGCTCACTAAGTCCCCTATCTCACTGCTCCATACTGTTTCTCCCACCGCTGCAGGATGGCCTTTGTATTGGGCCCCTGCCTGTATTGATGCCTTTTCTGCCCACAAAGAAATCTGCAGCACTCCTGACAGCGCTTCGGTGAGTTCGCTCACTCCCCCTCCCTCACTCGCTCTCTCGTTCTATTTCTCCCAGTGCTGCAGGCTGCCCTTTTGTACTGGGCTTTTGTGTTGGGGCCTTTGTCTGAACACAAACAAATCCACAGCAGTCCCGACAGAGCTCAGCTGAGCTCAGTCACTCCCCCCTCACACTCGGTCAATCTTAATCTGTCCCAAACATTGATTTTCCAGAGTGACCGTGCTATTGTCCAGCAGGAGTGCAAAAACATATTTTAGCCAGGATGTGAAAAATGACAGCTGTAGTGTTCATAAGGAGTTGTGAAAAAATGCCACTGTTGAAAATGTGGCATGACAGTATTACAAATTTGCAAAGTTATAAGGGTGCGTGGAAACAGTTCAACACACGCTTGTAACACAGTCATGTTATGGAGTTTCGTCACCAAATTTTCAACATAGGGATTTTAGAACCTCTGCTCATGAACAGTGCCACTGTCATTTTCTTAATCTGTCCCGAACACTGATTTCCCACAGTGACCAGGTTATTCTGTGCCGGAACTGTGAAAACACATTTCGGTCAGGATGTGAAAAAATGACAGCTGTGCTGCTTATAAGGAGGTGTGAAAAAATGGCACTGTTGAAAATCTGGTGTAACAATATTACAAATCTGTGAAGTTACAAGGGTGCATGGAAAGTGTGCAATGCACACTTGTAACACAGTCAATTGATGGGCTATCATCACCAAAGTTTCAACATAGGCATTTTAGGACCTGTGCTCATGAACAATATTCATTGTCATTTTCTTAATCTGTCCCAAACAGTGATTTCCCACAGCGACTGCTCTATTCTGTGCTGGAAGTGCAAAAACATTTTTTAGCTAGGATGGGAAAAATGACAGCTATACTGTTCAAATGTAGGTCTCGGAAAATGGCAATGTTGAAAATCTGGAGTGAAAATAATATAAATTCGCGAAGTTACGAGAGAGAGTGCCAACTGCGCAATGCACACTCGTAACACAGTCATTTTATGGAGTATCATTACCAAATTTTCAACATAGGCATTTTAGGACCTCTACTCATGAACAGCATCACTGTCATTTTCTTAATCTGTCCCGAACACTAATTTCGCACAGCGATCACACTATTCTGCGCCAGAAGTGTGAAAACACATTTTGGCCAGGATGTGAACAATGACAGCTGTACTGCTCACAAGGAGGTGTGGCAAAATGTCAACGTTGAAAATATGGCCTGAAAATATTGTAAATTCATGAAGTTACCAGCGTACGTAGCAACTGCAGAACTCACACTGGTAAAACAGTCATTTTTTTGATTTTTTCCACCAAATTTGCAACATAGGCTTTTTGAGAGCCCACCTCATGAACACTCTTGCTGTCATTTCATTAATTGGCCCTGAAGGGTGATTCTGGCCAGAGACCACAAACCACCTTTCGGGGTTGATTAATGCCATGACAGTTCAAGAATTCTTGAGGAGGGGTCCCAAAACCCCATGCTGAAAATTTGGTGGAAAAATTCCCAAAATGCCTCGAGATATGCACTAAAGTTGAAAAAAACCTATGTATTACATTATACAGCTCACCAGCATTTCCTCAGTTTGCGGTTGGCTTTGAAGAGTGCAAACATGTTCCCAGTCCACCGAAGATCATTGTGCCGAGCTCTGGAGGTAAGCATGGGGTGAGGGGGTGTGAGGAGGCAGGGTGCGCAGTGGGTGGGTGCAGGTTGCAGGTGAGGGGCAGGGCGAGTGCCGAGGGACCATTTCCTTTTTTTCAGGAGAAAAAAAAGAGATAGACATCGCAGAACCATTTTTCCCTTCACAAGGGCATCTGGCATGCTGGGGTGGGCTCCCAGTGTGCCAGCAGAGGCTTTCCTTTGGGGCCAGCAGTAAGCAACGGGGATTGGGTGCCCCTGTCTGCAAAATGGGGTGCTCATGCCAACGGGAATTAAACCCCATCAGCAGAAACGAAACGGGGGCTCCATTATGCTGACAGGGATTGGGCACCCCATTGGCAGGAACAAAACGGGGAGGGTTGTTTCATTATGCCGATGGGGATTGAGCACCCTGTCGGCAGGAACAAAATGGAGGGGTTATATTGTTTGTGAACACGGTGGCAAGCCGCCACCGTGTTCACAAACAATAGCAGGGGTTTCACATCCTGCCCTGCAATGATGGGTCACTCCCTAATTGCAGTTGATGGCTGATTCTGCAATGACGAGGTGGCCCCTGACTGCAGCAACTACTTTTTTAGAAAGTTGTGGCATGCTGACTGAACTAGTGTCAGCAGCAGCATGCCACAGCATAGGGGGACAGGGGACAAGCCTTTGCAGGCTGTGGGGGCATTGGGTACAACAGTACCACGCCTCCACAACCTGCTTGTGGAGAAAACTGACGCAACATGTTTCTTGCGCATGCGCGCAATCAGCATAAAAATGAGCATCTTAGAACTGTCATCTGCATAGGACAGTTTCAAGGGCTCCTCATGCTCTCTGCATTGTGGGACAGTTCCTTTGGCTTCTTCAGTTGTCTGGCTTTTTCTGCCAAACTAAACATAATCCATGGTGTCATAAAGCCACTCAGCTGTTTGCTGGCTGGTTTTATGCAAAGGAAAGGATAGAGGTGCTCTCTCCATTGGAGCACTTCAACCCTTTCAACTACACAAAGTTTCTGACAAGAAAAATGTTCCCAGTGTCATACCTAACTTGGTGCTCCATTAGTTTGTTAGAATAAGCCCAATGCAGCTTGACCTGCATTGGATATGACACTGACACACCTCTGAAACACCGTTTGCACTGTGATAAAATGTTTCTTTGCAAAATATCTCTTGTGGTACTAGCAAGGAAACATAAAACAATGAGTAATGTTACTAGCAAATTGTTTTACTGACATCTGGTGAGAGGGGTACTGGCAGTGGTAAGTGACATTGTGGTGGTGAGCGCAGGAAAAACTGAAGAAGTTAGTTTGTGGGTGGATTATTACAAAACAAGCTGCTTTCAGTAGGCTCCAAATCTTATACAGAATTTTCTCTCCTATCAGCAGATTGCCTGCTGTGTTTCAAAGCTATTCAAGAGTAACAAATATGTGTCAGCAAAACTGGGGAGTCACTCAATGGGGCTTGCCACTAAAAGGCAGGTCAGTTTGTCCAGTGATCCCTACCGGGAAGAAGTGCATAGGAGGTGGTGGGGGGTGGGGGGACAGAGGAAGAGGACTAGAGGGGAGGGTCTAGTGACATCATCAGGCAAGAAATGGGTAAATGACAAGGGCAAGCCAGAGCCTCAGGGATTGGCTGGGGTGGAGACCAAAAGGGTCCTGACCAGGGACCTGTTAGGGGTATATTAGGCCAGGGCTCAGGCAGGCCAACCTCTTTTACTGGGCATTTTCTTGCATGGGAACTCAGCACATCGTTGGCAAGCAGCAGGTAAGCCACAAAGAACTACTAGGCCTCCTAGGCCATGTGGTCTAGGTGACTGGGCCCAGAGCAGTGTGTGTGTGTTTTGCCTCTGATTGCTTACGTTTAATAGCAGCATGGAACAAATGATGTTAAGTCTGTACTTGGTACAGCCTGTAGGTGTCAATGGCTCAGTTGGTAGCACATCCCCTCTAGACCAGAAGATCATGGGTTCTCGCCCCACACGGGATTGGACTTGCACCTAAGAATCACTGGCATATGAGTGCAGTATTGGGGGTGCTGTACTGCTGGGGTATGCTGCCTTCACATGAGACGTTAAACTGATGTCCCTTCTGCCCATCCTGATGGGTGTCCGGGGAAGTAAAAGAACCCAGGGCAGTTGAAATTCAATGCAAAGAAGTGCAAGATAATGCATATGGGGCACAAAACCCTGGCACAATATATCAGTTGGGGGTGAGGATATAGCATGCACCAAGCAGGAAAGGGATCTTGGGGTTGTCTCTGATGACCTCAGGTGGGAAACAGTGTGACAAGGCAGCAGGTAAAGCAAATAGGATGCTGGGATGTATAGGCAGGGGCATCACCAGCAGGAAAAGGGAGGTCATAATTCCGCTATACAAGACACTAGTGAGGCCCCACCTGGAGTACAGTGTACAGTTCTGGAGACCATACCTACGTAAGGACATAGACAGGGTAGAGAAGGTTCAGGACGGCAACAAAGATGGTGCATGGGTTGCATCACAAATCCTATGAAGACAGGCTGAAGGAACTGAACATGTACTCCTGGAGGAGAGGAGGAGAGAGGGATATGATAGAGACATACAAGTATCTTACAGGGAGGAACAGGGTGCAGGAAAACACTATTTTAAGTGAAAAGATGTTTCAGGACTAGAGGGCATGGGATGAAGTTGGAAGGAGGACGATTCAGAGGAAACATGAGAAAGAATTTCTTCACAGAACGGGGTGGTGGACAAGTGGAACACCCTGCCAGAGGAAGTGGTGGGGGCTGAAACAATCACGGGATTTAAGAATGCATGGGATAGACATAAAGGAATTCTAGAGGTCAGGGGTAAGGGGAAATAGACTTCTAGGAAAACAAACTGAACTTACAAGCTCAAATGGGCAGACTAGGTGGGCCATAGGCCCTTATCTTCCGACACTGTCTATGTATCTATGTATCTATGTACTCTTCACAAAGAGCAGGGAACATTCCTGGTGCCCTGGCCAACATTCCCCTTTCCATAAACTGGTTCATGCAATTATCCAGGCTGTGTGTGGGTGATGATGAGCGATATGGCTGCCACCACACATTCAGTCACTTCACTACCAGTCTAGCATTGCTTGTAAAGCACTTTGGGATACTGTATATGAAAAGTGCTATATAAATGCTGATTCTTCTTCTTCTTCTTCTTCTACTTGGAATGATCTTTAATGTGGTTTGCAGTAGGATGGCGGTGAGCTCAAAGGTTTTTTTTATGCTTTGGAGCAAGGTGTTTGGCATTGAAAAGTAGGCCTAGGGCCTGAAAGAAACAAAGGTACAGGAAGGCAGGCTGTTGGGGTTGTTTGTTCCATGTGCATAACCTTTAGCTGGAAGAAAGCTGTCATTATTTCGGCTCAGCTGTGTAAGAATGTTGTCTAGGAAGGTTGTGGGTGTAATTTTTTGGGGGTGGGGAGATTTCCTTACAGAAAGGTCATTCTGAGGTATTTGCAGTGAAGGATATTTTGGGTTTTTCCTTTCACTGGACATGCTGAGCTGTTTCAGATCTGAAAAAAACAAAACAAAAACAATTTTGAAGCATAAAGAAGCAAGAAATGGCCACAAGAAGGCAGGGTCTTTAGGGTGTTTGTTTTTTTCAGTCACTGGGCATTACAGTGTTCAACATTTTCAGTGGGGCAAGCAGGTAGGGCTCATCGCAAGAGCATGCTCTCAGGGGGGAAGGCTTGGAAGCTTCATGGTAGCAGCGTATGCATGGCGGGGCTTTTAAGCTGCAGGGAGGACCAGGTAGCCAACACTAAAGATGCATGCTTTTCATTGTAATTAAATGGTTTTTCATCTGTTGGCTAAAAATTATGATTTTGTGGTAGAGCACAAGGACAGTGGTGCTTCCCAGGGCGTTTATGTGGTGATGCACTGAGGGCAGGCATCATGAAACACTTTCAGTGGGTTGTTGATTGGTGGTGTGCAGGCTGATTTGGTGGACAAGTCTGGTGAGGGCCCACTTGGCCTGACTTGGCAGCGTGCATGCCCGGAGGCCAGGTGGTCCATGGCAACCGGGCAGAGGATGGAAGGGGGTTTTCTTCTTGCCCTGCTTAGGTGGGGGCATGGGGAGAGAACTTGGCTGCATCTATTGGGAGAGAGGGGAAGACAGTGGATGAAGGGGGAAGATTACTCCTTTGTGTTCGGGTTACCAGCGAGCCTCCTGGCACCTTGGGGTGCTTTTTTCTGTGCAAAGCCAGGGATGCAAGTCGGAAGAGCAGCATTGGCTGCAAGGGGGTTGTTATACAGGGCATTTGCAGCCACACTCAGTGTGCAGAAGGGTGAAGGTTAATGGGGCAGCCAAGGTTCAGGTGCCAGTGGAGACCTGTCTTGTTACCAGGTCCTGCTGGCAGTGTAAAAGCTGGGCCAGCAGGAGCAGGCCAGTGTGAGGGGAGTGCACCCCTTACAGGCATATGGTGCAGCATTTGGCGTGAGTGGTTTGGGGCACTACATTAGTGTGTTTTTGTTTTAAAAAAAAAAAGAGGGCACGGATACCACCAGCCATTTTCTGACAAACAGGGTTGTTTGTGTGTTGGTATGGTAGTGTTGTGTAGATATGTTGGGGGGTGAGCACACACAAGTCGATCTGGGGCCTAACTGTGCAGGCCCAGACTAAAGGTACAAAGAGGGGTCTACCTCATGGGGAGAGGCATTGCCAATGACACAGAAGTGGGTCCACGAGGCCAGGAGTGGGGCCATGTAGGAGGTATGGAGCGGTGGGTGGGTTGTATTTGACACTAAAAACCATCCATTTGATCTGTGGGACAGCACAGTGGACCCAAAAGGGGAGTTCTTGTGGGAATGCAGCAGAAGGGTTGGGAGAGCGGCCGTGGGGTGGCCACCATTCTGATTCAAGCCACATGGAAGTGCCATTTTGAACAGACAGTGTGGCGTCCATCAGATATATATAGATATATATATCAATAATAAATTAACATAACAGGAAGGGGTTTTTAATTCCCCTTGCGAGAGGCATGGTGACATACTAGGGCTAATGAATAGATCAACACACTATTGAATGAAGGTGGGAAATATGTTAAAAGAAAAAAGAAAATTGAAAACAAAAAAAAATGCAAGGGGGTATGCGGTAATGCTTTCACAGTGCCAGACAATGGTCATGGGGAGGGATCATTTTAGGCGGGTCGAGCACGGAGGTGTGTGGTGGCCACCAATTTTGATAAAGGCTGCATGGCAGTGGCCATTTCTGGATGGGAGGGTTCAATGAGAATGCTGCAATAAGGCCGAGCCAGCATGGGGGTATCAGAACTGCTTAGTTTATGAAATAATGCTGAGATATGGGCCAGCTGTTGTTAGGATATAATCACCTGCAACACTAGAGGAATCCTAGGAAAGGATTTCTCAGCAGGCGATTACAAGGCTTATCCTATTGAAACAATATAAAATGTTCTTGCATTTCCCACTTAACAGGTATTATTGGGATGATTGCTTCTTTTGAGGTTGGATTACAGCTATGTATCTCTGTTGTAGTAGGGGATGAGTTAAACAATTTGGTTGCTCAAAGCCATTAGGTGCATCAGCCATTGTTGATAACTTGCATATTATTTTATAATGAGAGGGACTTCCATGAGATTAGGGTTGTACAAAGATAAAGGGAATGTAAATACACATGACTAGTCATTAGGGCTATACCATCTGAATTTTGGAAATGAAATAGCCGTTATGTATCTAACTTATACTTATCGGACATTGGATTAACAATTATAGCTAAACGATATAGGTATTAATGTAGCTTAGGAAATACCCAGAGCTAAAGCGGACAGTGGGAACTACCTGTCCCTCCAGGAAAAGGGCTTACATTTGAAAGCATTCTGGATAGCTTTCTCCTGGTAAAACATGGGTGAATTAACCTTTCTTCTGAAGTTTGTTTAAGCAAAACAAGCGGGTGAGTCATAAAGAAATTTACTTTTACGGTGGTGGCAGACTGCTTAATCTTCAGACAATCTTGTTCATATCGGATGTTTGTGAGAATTTTAAATTGAAGTTGATTTAATTAGGTAAAGCTGATATATCTAGGAGCATTTTAACCAGAAGTCTAATGTATTCATGTGATTTCTTCAATATATTTTGATGGAAAGCTCCTTGATGTTTCAAATTGTGCTATATATAAAAAAAGATTATTATGATAATTTTGTTATTAATTTCAGCCCATTCAAGGCAGCTGGTGGTGAACTGGGTACAACCCAAGGCTGCTTGTTGGTTGAATAGCTGGATTTCCAGTTGTACATAGAGAACCAGGACTAAACCTAGGGGCCATAAGGGACTGACAAGGCCTACTAACTGCTTCTGTTTTCTCCACTATCCATGTACTCCATATTCCCCACCCTCTGTGCTGAGGATCCGTGGTCAGTTGAGTTTTAGCTCAAAGGTGGTAATTCCAATTAAAATGAATAAATGAATAAATAAATAAATAAAATAAAAAGTGACAATGTCAGTATTACATTTTACTTGTGTTGCAGTAAGCAGCAATCTGAGATTATAGCTATTGTAGGGGTCAGAAGGTAGTCAGGCTTGCCAGTAGCACACTATCACTACTGCGGCCAGGGTCTCAGCTAGGTAAGTCAACGGGACCAATGTCAGAAAGGGTGTGAGGGCTAACCAGACAATTTGGGTTTGCTCCAGCATAGGTTTGGAGAAGTCCAGTTATTTAGAGATCACTTGCTGGCGCTGTGGCAGGTATAGGATTTATCCTCCGCCTGGAAGGTTGGTGCACAGCTTGATCATTTTGAGAAGTGTTGAGTGGATGTTGCAGCCAATTAAAGTTACAGTTGTGAGGGTCTAAGCCAGGTCAGGTACTAGGTAGCTAGGAAGAGCAATAGTTTCATAAGAGGATTGGTTTAACATGAGCAAAACAGAGAGGATCACTTTAGGGCTCAGGCCAGCTTGGCCAGCTGAAGAGGGTAAGGAAGGATGCCATGAGTCCAGCATTATGGACCAGAGGATTGGTATCCAGCATAGTGCATTTCCAACCCCAGTCTTTGTGGTGCCAGTCCCAACATTATAGGAATGTTTCAGTGGCCCGGCTACAGTCCCATGGTATGGCAACAGTTACGGTGCTACTTGAGTTGCTGGTCACATCGAGACCTGTGATCTGTCTTTTAGCAGCCAATCTACCAGGCACAGGAGAATATGTATCTCCTCTATTCCTAGATTGGGGGGGCTAAGGTGGCCAGGTAATGGTGAAGGCTCTGTGTGGCTGAGGTAAGCTGAAGGAAAGACATGGATATTGGACAGGTAGAACAGGATGCAATGCCTTTGATCTATTGGTAGCTGAATTGTAGGGGAGGCCAAAGTACTCATCTTGGAGATGTGGGGGGCTGGGAAATCTCAACTCCTAAATGCAAGAGCACAGCAATTTCAATGGGAGCACCTTGAGTGTGCAGGAGGAGTTATAAATTCTAAATCAGGAAGAGGCTTAATAACCTGAAAAGGATGGTTATGGGAGGCTGTAAGGGCACAACTAGGCACTGTACTGGGGTTCCTGGTCAGCCATCATGTTGAGGGCCTATAAAGCAGGGTGGGTAAGATTCCAGGAGTTCAGGAAATACGGGTGGGGAAGAAACAAACTGGCCCAGGATGAGCAAGTAAGGAAGTTTATAGTGGAGAAGTTGGAAGAAGGGCTGGCCCATGCCACATTATATGGCACTGGCTGGCATCAGTTGAGTATGCCAGGACAGGGGCTGTTCCAATGTAGTAGCCAGCAGGGCAGTAAAAAGAATGGTTGCAGGTTGGTGGAGGGGACAGATTGCCAGGACAGATGGGAGGCATTCCATCAGGAGGCAGTTGCTGGAAAAGTACTAGGGAGACACACCAGAGGTGCACCTCGGCCCAATAGGTGGTCCTGTTCAGGGCCCTCTCTGTGGTCATGGTGGCAGGTCCTTCCAGGTGGGGAAGTGGTGGCCCCATGAAAAACAGCTGCTGTACAAGCTTTGCAGCACAAGGACATCTAGTGGGGGCCAGACAGAGTGGTCATTGACCTGGTCAGGTCCAAGACAGACCAAAGGAGGAGGGAGACTGAGGTGTCATTGGTAAGGCAGCCACAGTCCATCAACTGCACAGTGGGGACTCTGGATGCATACGAGAGCACCCGATGGAGGGCTGGGGGAGCCTTTTCTTGGCAGGCAGACAGCTCCCCGGTCACTGGTTTTCAGGTGGGGGCTGTACTCAAGAGGGCCATGGCTTTCATTGGGAAAACCCAGTGAATTTGCATGCATTCCTTTAGAAGTGGCACAGCCACAGAGGCAGCAGAAAAAGAGGCTGCAGTGGAAGAGGTAAAGAAGGTTGGGTGCTGGAAGCCCAGCTGCTACAAGAGGTATCTCAGGGTTTATAACAGTGACTCAAGCCACAGAGGCAGCAGAAAAGGGGTTGCAGTGGAAGAGGTAAAGAGGTTGGGCACTGGAGACCAGCCTACTACAAGAGGTATATCAGGGTTTATAACAGTGACTCAAGCCACAGAGGTAGCAGAAAGGGGCTGCAGTGGAAGAGGTAAAGAAGGTTGGGTGCTGGAAGACCAGCTGCTACAAGAAGGTATGCCAGGGTTTATAACAGTGACTCAAGCCACGGAGGCAACAGAAAAGGGGAGTACAGTGGAAGAGGGTAAGAAGCGTTGGGCACTGGAAGTACAGCTGCTAAAGAAGTATGTCAGGGTTTATAACAGTGACTAAGACACAGAGGCAGCAGAAAAGGGGCTGCAGTGGAAGAGGTAAAGAAGGTTGGGTGCTGGAAGTCCAGCTGCTACAAGAGGTATGTCAGGGCTTTTATCTTGTCTCCATGGCAGGTTTCAAGAGGAAAGTATGGATAGTGGGGCACTCCTTCATCGACTGGGCAAAAAGGTGGGTGGTCACCACTTCCAGAGTAGCAGATTTGCAATATAATACTGAGCATACCAGGGTGCTATGGAAGGACATTAGGGGTATGAGGTGGGTGCAGCTTCTGCCACTATTATGTGAGCTAAGGGTGCAATGGGACATGCCAGACCGGATTATCATAAACTTGGGGGGGGCAATGACTTGGGTGTGGTCTGCTGTTAGGGGGAACTGGGGCAGAACATCCTGGAGGACTTGGACAAGATTAAAGGGTGGTGGCTGATGGTGAAAATTGGCTTGTCCGATATCACCTTCCGTGAGATTGAGGGGGTCAAGGGTGTCCGCTGATTGAGAAGGTCAGAAACTGTCTGAATAGGAGGGTAGTAAGAGCAGTATTTGAAATGGAGGGCATGCACCTGCAACACAAGGACAGTTCCTTTGACCAGGTTGAGGCTTACAGATCTGATGGGGTGCTTTTGTTGGAATTTGGCATGTGCCTATTCCTGAGGCTAATTGGGGAGCTAGCGGGTGAAATAGCTAAAAAAGGTTTGAGATGCTAGCCTGCAAGGGAGGAGACCCTCCATCCATCGCAAGCTGGAGGAGGGGCAGTGGAAGAAACAGAAAGTGGGAGCGGGGGGAGAAAGGGGTAGGGGGTAGGATACAAGGGCTGGGAACAAAGAACCCAGACATGGTGGTAAAGTGGGGAGGAGGATAGGTCCAGGTACTGGATTCAGAAGTGTCCGGTTCTGGAGGGCAAAAGCCTGCAAGTGGAACTGGCCTGATTCTAATGTGTAGGAGGGGCCAGATTCAACAGTGTCCAGGGCCCTGAAAGCAGGAAAGAAGAAATGACCAGAAGAAAGACAGAGGCCGGAGCCAGGAAAATGTGAAAGAAATTTGATGTAAATTGAATTGTGAATTCAAATTTATATGGTTTGTAAATATAGTCTTTGTGCCATGAATAATTTGCCAACCAACAACCAACAAGTTAAAATGGTGTAGTGTCCATCATTCCTGGGGAATTAGGTACAGTGGGCTTGCCACTAAAAGGCAGGCCAGGTTGTCCAGTGATCCCTACCAAGAAGAAGTGCAGGAGGGGAGGGCCTAGTGACATCCCCTCATGCAAGAAAAGGGTAACATGACGAGGGCAAACCAGTGTCCCAGGGATTTGTTGGGGTGGAGCCTAAAGGGATCCTGACCAGGGGTATATTAGTCCAGGGCTCAGGCAGGATGACCTCTTTTGCTGGGAATTTTCCCACCCCTCCCACCTTTATTAAGGAAGGTGCTGGGGGACAATTATGGTGCAAAGGAAGGAACTGGAGTGTGGGTTGAGTGCCCTAGGGGCCCCTGAGCATAGGGCCAGGTATGTATAGTACTGTGGGGGAGGCAGCATCAGGCCAGAGGCTATGTCAGAGTCCCTGGCGGCAGGGCACATATGCCCATGGGGGTAAGAAAGAGAAAGGGAGGAGGGAGAAAGGGGGATGGGTAGGATACATGGGCTGGGGACAAAGAAACCAGATGGTGGTAAAGCACAGAGGGAATAGATCCAGGCACTGGATTCAGAAGTGTCCGGGTCTGGAGGGCAAAAGCCTGGGTAAGTGGAACCAGATTGGTTCTGGTGTGAAGGAGACAGCCAGATTCATAGTGTCCAGGGCCCTGAAAGCAAGATGGATGAAATGACCAGAAGAAAGACAGAGTCCGAACCAAGAAAATTTGAAAGAAATTGAATGTAAATTGAATTGTGAATTCAAATTTACAGGTATATGGTTTGTAAATATAGTCTTTTGTGCCATGAATAAATTGCCAATGAGCAGCAAACAAGATAAAATGGTGTAGTTTCCATCATTCCTAGGAGGATTCAGGGACAATGGCTGATTGAGATTCACTAAACAAATTGTTATGCACAAATATTTGCACTTGTCCGTGGGTTAGTGGGTAGGGGTAGGGACAGGGATCAGAGCATGAAGAAAAAAGTCCACAGGTTAGATGTCACTGTTTCCTTTGTCTCTGCTTGCTCCTCTCTGACAGTGTTGGAAATAGGGACAAAAACCACAGGGAAGCACAAGAGTTCTTCTTTGGATAGTGGGGTACTCAGATTTCGTACTGGCAGACAAAATGCTGCTGTGATGGTCTATGAGACATCTGCATTCAGGGATGGGAAGCTGAGATGTCTGCGTTCCAGAGTCATGTTATGGGTTGTGTTTACACTTGAAAATGGGCACACTGAAAGGTTATGAAGCTGAATCATGCAACAGTTCAGAGGTGCATTCATTTATGTATCTGGTAAGAAATCTACAACTACTCCAGAATTAAATATAGAAGAGTGTCCACAGATTGCTTTCCAGCTAGGTGATCTACTAAAATAACTTCAAAACCTAAAAACAAAATCATCCTCTGTACCAGACCGACAAAAAGTCTGTATCTCGAACTGTTTCTGAGATACGGGCCCCAAAACGCGTGGTGGACACCATAATGTTAGTCTATGGAAAAAATAGTCAACTTTGGAGTCCTATAACTTTGTAACCTTCTAATATGTTGTCACCAAACCATCAAAGTGCACATCTGTGGGATCTTGGCTTTCTTTCCTCCAAATTTCAGCCCGAAAGACCAAACTGTTCTTTTGCAGCAGGGTGGCAAAGATTTCCTATTCTTTTGGGCATAGTGTTGCAAAGTAGTGTTGCAAATCATGACACTTTTGCAAAAAAAAAAAATCACGAAAGTGTCACAAGTGAGACACTACTTTGCGACACAACAGTTTACAAAAATTTGAAAAATATATTTCTGGGGTGTTTAACTCCCCAAAAAAGACACGGCTAGCATCCTCAGGGCTTGACTAGGTGAACACAAAAATAATTGTGTCTCTAGAGGGTCCCAAATTTAAATGGGTTGCACCCCCCCTTCATGTGCCCTTCCCTCTTCCCAAGATTGACAGATGATGGGGTCTGTCATTGGGGTTGTGTGGCCTAAATGTCACCCCATTCTTCTTCACTGTGGCTTGTGAATATGATTACAGATGGAATGGAGTGACATTTAGGCCACACAACCCCAATGACACACCCCCAGAATCTGTCAATCTAGGAGGAGGAGAGGCCACATGAAGGGGGGAGGGCAACCTGAAAGGTCTAATTTCCTGACTTTTATGCTTTAATCCTAAATGATGCATTGACACAGTTTTCTGTATAGAATTTTACTTTTTGAGAAAGAATACAGAAGTATAGTTGTAAATGGGAGCGCTGGGCCCTTTGGGTCCCACGCTCCCACCAACTTGCAAGTTTCTGGCTACCGTAACAGTGCAGCAACTGAGTAAAATATGTATTGGCAGTGAAGTTTCACTCATGAGAGTGGCAAAATTCCACAGTTGTTTACATGTCAGACACCTAACCACTGAAAATCACATCCATGGCTGTAATGCTACATACCCTATGAATCTGAAGACAGTACCACAGTGGGAAACACCATATGGAAAACATAGTGTGTCACACAATAGCTGTGCAGCAATTTAAATCTGCAGCAGGTAAACACTATAATTCACATGCACAGGACATCCCCTGAAGACCCTCAAAATTGCAATGTGAAAGAGCAAACCGTCTTTGAGATATAAAGTTTCAAAGTTTCAGATTTCCATTCATTGAAGTGGTAGAATTCTGCACTAGTTGACGTGTTAGACACCTAACAACCAAATAGTGCATCAGCAGCACCATAGTCAGGTACCGTACAAATTGCAAGTCAGTACCACAATGCAAAACGCTGTTTGGAAAACGTAAACTGTGGCACACAATATCGCCACAAGAGCTATAGTGTACAACACGTAAACAGTGGAATTCACATCTACAGGACATGCCACAACACCTCCAAATTTCAAGTAAAAAGACAAAACCATTTCTGAGATATTTAATGTTAAAGGTTCGTGAAATTTATCTATTGCATTATAAAATCTGGTGATCTGGTTATCATCTCACGATCAAAAACAGCGATCAAAGAATCTCGCGATGAAAGAATTTGCAGGCTCACGATCAAAGAAATTGCTGGCTTATGCTCTAAGAATAAAAATGATGTAAATAAAAATTTTGAGAAATGCAGCAAACCACTGCCATGGTTCGAGAGAACGACCTCCCCTGATCAAAATCCACCCTCATTTGTCTTCCTAGGCCATCCCTTGGCTGAGAAATTAATTTTTTCAATAGGCTATCTGGTCATCATTTGCATCAAAGATCTCAATCAAAAACCTCAGCGATCAAAGAATTTGCAGTCTTGCAATCAAAGATCGTTAGTGAGCCATGATCAAAGATTTTAAAAGTTTATATCTCTATTTTGGCCACTTTACAGCAAACTGTTTTTCCAAGTTGCATTGGACAGTGTTTGGTCCACTACACTTGCAAGATACCTTGTTCTGTATAGCCAAATCTTGTGAGCTTCTTTGCATTATGTTTTAGTCATATAAAATGAACTGTGCAGTTAGCCAGTATGCATTTTGTCAGGCTTCATTAGCACAGGATTCTCTCGAAGACTCATAGCCTACAGCATGTCCCACAACCCCATTGCCTCTATTTTCTTCTTTTAACCAACTATAATCTGATGCCCATTATTTAATACAGTTAGCATTTAAGTAGCTTAGAGTTGGTTGAAATAGTACACAGTTTATTGTAATAAATAAATGAAACAAAATGCAAAGAAGCACACAAGGTTTGGCTACATAGGGTATCTTGCTAGTATAGGGACTAAACATCTTGAAAGCAACTTGAAAACGTAAGCATTACAGACAATTTCATTCTCAGAGTTAAACTCCTCCTGAAATGAAATATACAGAATAAAGCAATGTCATGTACAGTATTGCTATTTCACATCTTAGTTGCAAAGGCAGCACTTGTATTTCATTTTAAGTGGGTCCTGACCATGGAGTTGTCCTGCAGAAATGTTATTGACACAGCACTACATAAGCAGAAATCCCATGCATTTAACTGGCTAAAATTAATATTATGCAAATTTGTAAAATTAGTAATACATAATTCATCTTGACCAAGAGCAGACATAAAAATTCCATGATAGCTACTGAACGTCATTGAAATAAGGTCCAGCTTTTGGAACAAACATGGAAAC
The DNA here is from genome assembly GCA_016271365.2 of Neoceratodus forsteri. Classification (NCBI taxonomy): domain Eukaryota; kingdom Metazoa; phylum Chordata; order Ceratodontiformes; family Ceratodontidae; genus Neoceratodus; species Neoceratodus forsteri. The sequence goes on along the minus strand of CM057455.1, from coordinate 1,286,547,063 downwards.
AATTTTACATGGGAAAAGTGTGTAGATGCCATTGTTAGCATTTATTATCAGCTCTCTGTTTGAAAATGCAGCACAAAGCACATCCCAGTTTGCTGTACTGCAAAAGTTGCTTCTCTGTTTGTTTTTGAAGTTGAAATGCTCGCTGTAACTGTGGACCAGTAGGTTTAAATGAGGGCTAGTGTCTTTTGAAACATGAGAACATCTGCACTCTGCCTCTGGGATGAAACGGGAGCTCTGGATAAACAAAATATTATTCTTCTGGATCCAGCACCACATCAAGTCTGTATATTTATTCCCAGGAAAAATGCTGCTGTGAGAACAAGGGAGGGCACTTCAGAAACAAAGGGTATATTGTACCTGTCCCGCCCAAGGAATAACCCACGATCAATTATTGGTGATTTTAAACTTTTCTTAATTTTTTCAATGAATGAGGTGTCAATATTTATATTTTAACAACAACTGTGTCCACTGTACTTGAACAAGGGTTACAAAAACTCAGTGCAGTTATTTAGCAAAACATAGCCACGGAGGGTGTGTAGGACCTTGTGGCTGCCATTGATAAAAATGGCCTTTTACAATGTGAGCCCCAAAACTTGCAAACATCTGAGAATGGAATAAACTTTATTAAATCACATGCATTTCATTTATTCTACCAATACAGGACTTAGTAGTTGAATCCTTTTCAATGTCTTAAATATGTGAGGGGTACCACTCATTATGCTACTGTCTCAATCGGTGTCAGCTTTTAGTCTCATTACAATCCATAACCTGTGATAAAAGCTGGGAGAGTATTTCACATAACTGCTGCTTATTTTAATATTTGCCAAGTGCTGTTTTGATCTCATGTTATGTAAAATGCCATAGCATTTGATGGGGGTGCACAGAAACTGATTCTTTTATTTTATTTTAATTTGATTCCGCATGGTACGTAGGACTGCATACCTTTGTAAGATTGCTACTGTCTACCATACCACCTGCCCAGCAGCCCTAGAGCTCTCCAGATCAGAATCGAGCTTTGTTTAAAAATATATTATTATTTGCATTTATCCTGCACCAGATCAAGACTGCATATTCCTTTAAATGAGCAAAACTCAGCTGTGGGAACAAACAGAGATCAGTACAGAACAGTACAGGTATATTGTACAGGTTCCACTTCACGGAATAACCTCATCCACTAGGGAGATTTGAACACTTTTAATTTTTTTTTTTAATGAATGGGACATCAGTATTTATATTTAAACATAAATGATGCCCACTGTACTAGAAAAAAGGGTTATAAAATAAAAAATACTGTAAATCTACATTTTGACATACATTCTGCAAACCACAGACATGGTTCGAGAGAACAAAGCACACTCCCCCTCTGTCACTCTCGCATTCCGTTTCTGCCGGCACTGCAAGCTGGCCTTTTGTACTGGGCTCCTGCCTGCATTGCCACATTTTCTGCCCACAAAGAAATCTGCAGCAGTCACACTAGAGCTCTGCTGAGCTCACTCACTACCACTTGATCACTCACTCATTCCGTTTCTCTTGGTGCCGCAGACTGCACTTTTGTATGGGGCTCCTGGCTGTGTTGGCACCTTTGTCTATCCACAAAGAAATCTGCAGCAGTCTCGAAAGAGCTCCGTAGAGGTCACTCAGTCTCCCTCTCGCATCGCCATTCTATTTGTCCTGGCGCTGCAAGCTGCCCTTTTATACGGGCCTCCTGCCTGCATTGGTGCCTTTTTCTGCCCACAAAGAAATCCCAGCAGTCCTGATAGAGCTCTGTTGAGCTCACTAAGTCCCCTTATCTCACTCGCTCATACTGTTTCTCCCACCGCTGCAGGATGGCCTTTTGTATTGGGCCCCTGCCTGTATTGATGCCTTTTTCTGCCCACAAAGAAATCTGCAGCACTCCTGACAGCGCTCGTGAGTTCTGCCACTCTCCCTCACTCGCTTCTCTCGCTCTATTTCTCCCAGTGCTGCAGGCTGCCCTTTTGTACTGGGCTTTGTGTTGGGGCCTTTGTCTGAACACAAACAATCCACAGCAGTCCCGACAGAGCTCAGCTGAGCTCAGTCTCCCCTCACACTCGGTCAATCTTAATCTGTCCCAAACATTGATTTTCCAGAGTGACTGTGCTATTGTCCAGCAGGAGTGCAAAACATATTTTAGCCAGGATGTGAAAATGACAGCTGTAGTGTTCATAAGGAGTTGTGAAAAAATGCCACTGTTGAAAATGTGGCATGACAGTATTACAAATTTGCGAAGTTACAAGGGTGCGGAAACAGTTCAACGCACGCTTGTAACACAGTCATGTTATGGAGTTTCGTCACCAAATTTTCAACATAGGGATTTTAGAACCTCTGCTCATGAACAGTGCCACTGTCATTTTCTTAATCTGTCCCGAACACTGATTTCCCACAGTGACCAGGTTATTCTGTGCCGGAACTGTGAAAACACATTTCGGTCAGGATGTGAAAAATGACAGCTGTGCTGCTTATAAGGAGGTGTGAAAAAATGGCACTGTTGAAAATCTGGTGTAACAATATTACAAATCTGTGAAGTTACAAGGGTGCATGGAAAGTGTGCAATGCACACTTGTAACACAGTCAATTGATGGGCTATCATCACCAAAGTTTCAACATAGGCATTTTAGGACCTGTGCTCATGAACAATATTCATTGTCATTTTCTTAATCTGTCCCAAACAGTGATTTCCACAGCGACTGCTCTATTCTGTGCTGGAAGTGCAAAAACATTTTTAGCTAGGATGGGAAAATGACAGCTATACTGTTCAAATGTAGGTCTCGGAAATGGCAATGTTGAAAATCTGGAGGAAAATAATATAAATTGCGGTTACTGGAGAGAGTGCCAACTGCGCAATGCACACTCGTAACACAGTCATTTTATGGAGTATCATTACCAAATTTTCAACATAGGCATTTTAGGGACCTCTACTATGAACAGCATCACTGTCATTTTCTTAATCTGTCCCGAACACTAATCTCGTGACAGCGATCACACTATTCTGCGCCAGAAGTGAAAACACATTTTGGCCAGGATGTGAACAATGACAGCTGTACTGCTCACAAGGAGGTGTGGCAAAATGTCAACGTTGAAAATATGGCCTGAAAATATTGTAAATTCATGAAGTTACCAGCGTCACGTAGCAACTGCAGGACTCACACTGGTAAAACTTGAGTCATTTTTGATTTTTCCACCAAATTTGCAACATAGGCTTTTTGAGAGCCCACCTCATGAACATTTTGCTGTCATTTCATTAATTGGCCCTGAAGGGTGATTCTGGCCAGAGACCACAAACCACCTTTCGGGGTTGATTAATGCCATGACAGTTCAAGAATTCTTGAGGAGGGGTCCCAAAAACCCCATGTTGAAAATTTGGTGGAAAAATTCCCAAAAATGCTCGAGATATGCACTAAAGTTGAAAAAAACCTATGTATTACATTATACAGCTCACCAGCATTTCCTCAGTTTGCGGTTGGCTTTGAAGAGTGCAAACATGTTCCCAGTCCACCGAAGATCATTGTGCCGAGCTCTGGAGGTAAGCATGGGGTGAGGTGGTGTGAGGAGGCAGGGTGCGCGGTGGGTGGATCAGGTTGCAGGTGAGGGGCAGGGCGAGGAGTGCCGAGGGGACCATTTCCCTTTTCAGGAGAAAAAAAGAGATAGACATCGCAGAACCATTTTTCCCTTCACAAGGGCATCTGGCATGCTGGGGTGGGCTCCCAGTGTGCCAGCAGAGGCTTTCCTTTGGGGCCAGCAGTAAGCAACGGGGATTGGGTGCCCCTGTCTGCAGGAACAAATGGGGGTGCTCATGCCAACGGGAATTAAACCCCATCAGCAGAAACGAAACGGGGGCTCCATTATGCTGACAGGGATTGGGGCACCCCATTGGCAGGAACAAAACGGGAGGGTTGTTTCATTATGCCGATGGGGATTGAGCACCTGTCGCAGGAACAAAATGGAGGGTTATATTGTTTGTGAACACGGGTGGCAAGCCGCCACCGTAGTTCACAAACACAGCAGGGGTTTCACATCCCGCTCCTGCAATGATGGGTCACCTCAATTGCAGTTGATGGCTGATTCTGCAATGACGAGGTGGCCCCTGACTGCAGCAACTACTTTTTAGAAAGTTGTGGCATGCTGACTGAACTAGTGTCAGCAGCAGCATGCCACAGCATAGGGGACAGGGACAAGCCTTTGCAGGCTGTGGGGGCATTGGGTACAACAGTACCACGCCTCCACAACCTGCTTGTGGAGAAAACTGACGAATATGCTCTCTTAAGCATGCCAAGCAATCAGCATAAAATGAGCATCTTAGAACTGTCATCTGCATAGGACAGTTTCAAGGCCCTCATGCTCTCTGCATTGTGGGACAGTTCCTTTGGCTTCTTCAGTTGTCTGGCTTTTTCTGCCAAACTAAACATAATCCATGGTGTCATAAAGCCACCAGCTGTTTGCTGGCTGGTTTTATGCAAAGGAAAGGATAGAGGTGCTCTCTCATTGGAGCACTTCAACCCTTTCAACTACACAAAGTTTCTGGCCAAGAAAATGTTCCAGTGTCATACCTAACTTGTGTGCTCATTAGTTTGTTAGAATAAGCCCAATGCAGCTTGACCTGCATTGATATGACACTGACACACCTCTGAAACACCGTTTGCACTGTGATAAAATGTTTCTTGCAAAAATATCTCTTGTGTACTAGCAAGGAAACATAAAACAATGAGTAATGTTACTAGCAAATTGTTTTACTGACATCTGGTGAGAGGGGTACTGGCAGTGGTAAGTGACATTGTGGTGGTGAGCGCAGGAAAAACTGAAGAAGTTAGTTTGTGGGTGGATTATTACAAAACAAGCTGCTTTCAGTAGGCTCCAAATCTTATACAGAATTTTCTCTCCTATCAGCAGATTGCCTGCTGTGTTTCAAAGCTATTCAAGAGTAACAAATATATAGTCAGCAAACTGGGGAGTCACCAATGGGGCTTCCACCAAAAGGCAGGTCAGTTTGTCCAGTGATCCCTACCGGGAAGAAGTGCATAGGAGGTGGAGGGGTGGGGGGACAGAGGAAGAGGACTAGAGGGGAGGGGTCTAGTGACATCACTCAGGCAAGAAATGGGTAAAATGACAAGGGCAAGCCAGAGCCTCAGGGATTGGCTGGGGTGGAGACCAAAAGGGGTCCTGACCAGGGACCTGTTAGGGGTATATTAGGCCAGGGCTCAGGCAGGCCACCTCTTTTACTGGGCATTTTCTTGCATGGGAACTCAGCACATCGTTGGCAAGCAGCAGGTAAGCCACAAAGAACTACTAGGCCTCCAGGGCCATGTGGTCTAGGTGACTGGGCCCAGAGCAGTGTGTGTGTGTTTTGCCTCTGATTGCTTACGTTTAATAGCAGCATGGAACAAAATGATGTTAAGTCTGTACTTGGTACAGCCTGTAGGTGTCAAGGGCTCAGTTGGTAGCATCCTCCTCGACCAGAAGATCATGGGTTCTCGCCCCACACGGGATTGGACTTGCACCTAAGAATCACTGGCATATGAGTGCAGTATTGGGGTGCTGTACTGCTGGGGTATGCTGCCCTTCACATGAGACGTTAAACTGATGTCCCTTCTGCCCATCCTGATGGGTGTCCGGGGAAGTAAAAGAACCCAGGGCAGTTGAAATTCAATGCAAAGAAGTGCAAGATAATGCATATGGGCACAAAACCCTGGCACAATATATCAGTTGGGGGTGAGGATATAGCATGCACCAAGCAGGAAAGGATCTTGGGGTTGTCATCTCTGATGACCTCAAGGTAGGGAAACAGTGTGACAAGGCAGCAGGTAAAGCAAATAGGATGCTGGGATGTATAGGCAGGGGCATCACCAGCAGGAAAAGGGAGGTCATAATTCCGCTATACAAGACACTAGTGAGGCCCACCTGGAGTACAGTGTACAGTTCTGGAGACCATACCTACGCAGGACATAGACAGGGTAGAGAAGGTTCAGAGGACGGCAACAAAGATGGTGCATGGGTTGCATCACAAATCCTATGGAAGACAGGTTGAAGGAACTGAACATGTACTCCTGGAGGAGAGGAGGAGAGAGGGATATGATAGAGACATACAAGTATCTTACAGGGAGGAACAGGGTGCAGGAAAACACTATTTTAAGTGAAAAGATGTTTCAGGACTAGAGGGCATGGGATGAAGTTGGAAGGAGGACGATTCAGAGGAAACATGAGAAAGAATTTCTTCACAGAACGGGTGGTGGACAAGTGGAACACCCTGCCAGAGGAAGTGGTGGGGCTGAAACAATCACGGATTTAAGAATGCATGGGATAGACATAAAGGAATTCTAGAGGTCAGGGGTAAGGGAAATAGACTTCTAGGAAAACAAACTGAACTTACAAGCTCAAATGGGCAGACTAGGTGGCCACTGGCCCTTATCTTCCACACTGTCTATGTATCTATGTATCTGTGTACTCTTTCACAAAGAGCAGGGAACATTCCTGTGCCCTGGCCAACATTCCCCTTTCCATAAACTGGTTCATGCAATTATCCAGGCTGTGTGTGGGTGATGATGAGCTGATATGGCTGCCACCACACTTCAGTCACTTCACTACCAGTCTAGCATTGCTTGTAAAGCACTTTGGGATACTGTATATGAAAAGTGCTATATAAATGCTGATTCTTCTTCTTCTTCTTCTTCTACTTGGAATGATCTTTAATGTGGTTTGCAGTAGGATGGCGTGAGCTCAAAGGTTTTTTATGCTTTGAGCAAGGTGTTTGGCATTGAAAAGTAGGCCTAGGCTGAAAGAAACAAAGGTACAGGAAGGCAGGCTGTTGGGGTTGTTTGTTCCATGTGCATAACCTTTAGCTGGAAGAAAGCTGTCATTATTTCGGGCTCAGCTGTGTAAGAATGTTGTCTAGGAAGGTTGTGGGTGTAATTTTTTTTGGGGGGGTGGGGGAGATTTCCTTACAGAAAGGTCATTCTGAGGTATTTGCAGTGAAGGATATTTTGGGTTTTTCCTTTCACTGGACATGCTGAGCTGTTTCAGATCTGAAAAAACAAACAAAAACAATTTTGAAGCATAAAGAAGCAAGAAATGGCCACAAGAAGGCAGGGTCTTTAGGGTGTTTGTTTTTTCAGTCACTGGGCATTACAGTGTTCAACATTTTCAGTGGGGCAAGCAGGTAGGGCTCATCGCAAGAGCATGTCTCAGGGGGAAGGCTTGGAAGCTTCATGGTAGCAGCGTATGCATGGCGGGGCTTTTAAGCTGCAGGGAGGACCAGGTAGCCAACACTAAAGATGCATGCTTTTCATTGTAATTAAATGGTTTTTCATCTGTTGGCTAAAAATTATGATTTTGTGGTAGAGCACAAGGACAGTGGTGCTTCCCAGGGCGTTTATGTGGTGATGCACTGAGGGCAGGCATCATGAAACACTTTCAGTGGGTTGTTGATTGGTGGTGTGCAGGCTGATTTGGTGGACAAGTCTGGTGAGGGCCCACTTGGCCTGACTTGGCAGCGTGCATGCCCGGAGGCCAGGTGGTCCATGGCAACCGGGCAGAGGATGGAAGGGGTTTTCTCTTGCCCTGCTTAGGTGGGGCATGGGGAGAGAACTTGGCTGCATCTATTGGGAGAGAGGGAAGACAGTGGATGAAGGGAAGATTACCCTTTGTGTCTGGTTACCAGCGAGCCTCCTGGCACCTTGGGGTGCTTTTTTCTGTGCAAAGCCAGGGATGCAAGCCGGAAGAGCAGCATTGGCTGCAAGGGGTTGTTATCAGGGCATTTGCAGCCACACCCGTGTGCAGAAGGGTGAAGGTTAATAGGGCAGCCAGGTTCCAGGTGCCAGTGGAGACCTGTCTTGTTACCAGGTCCTGCTGGCAGTGTAAAACTGGAGCCAGCAGGAGCAGGCCAGTGTGAGGTGCACCCCTTACAGGCATATGTGGTGCATTTGTAGCGTGAGTGGTTTGGGGCACTACATTAGTGTGTTTTTGTTTTAAAAAAAGAGGGCACGGATACCACCAGCCATTTTCTGACAAACAGGGTTGTTTGTGTGTTGGTATGGTAGTGTTGTGTAGATATGTTGGGGGGTGAGCACACACAAGTCGATCTGGGGCCTAACTGTGCAGGCCCAGACTAAAGGTACAAAGAGGGGTCTACCTCATGGGGAGAGGCATTGCCAATGACACAGAAGTGGGTCCACGAGGCCAGGAGTGGGGCCATGTAGGAGGTATGGAGCGGTGGTGGGTTGTATTTGACACTAAAAACCATCCATTTGATCTGTGGACAGCACAGTGGACCCAAAAGGGAGTTCTTGGGAATGCAGCAGAAGGGTGGAGAGCGGCCGTGGGGTGGCCACCATTCTGATTCAAGCCACATGGAAGTGCCATTTTGAACAGACAGTGTGAGGCCCATCAGATATATATAGATATATATATCAATAATAAATTAACATAACAGGAAGGGGTTTTTAATTCCCTATAGAGGCATGGTGACATACTAGGGCTAATGAATAGATCAACACACTATTGAATGAAGGTGGGAAATATGTTAAAAGAAAAAGAAATTGAAACAAAAATGCAAGGGGTATGCGTAATGCTTTCACAGTGCCAGACAATGGTCATGGGGAGGGGATCATTTTAGGGCGACGAGCACGGAGTGGTGTCACCAACTCTGATAAAGGCTGCATGGCAGTGGCCATTTCTGGATGGAGGGTTCAATGAGAATGCTGCAATAAGGCCGAGCCAGCATGGGGGTATCAGAACTGCTTAGTTTATGAAATAATGCTGAGATATGGGCCAGTTGTTGTTAGGATATAATCACCTGCAACACTAGAGGAATCCTAGGAAAGGATTTCTCAGCAGGCGATTACAAGGCTTATCCTATTGAAACAATATAAAATGTTCTTGCATTTCCCACACTTAACAGGTATTATTGGATGATTGCTTCTTTTGAGGTTGGATTACAGCTATGTATCTCTGTTGTAGTAGGGGATGAGTTAAACAATTTGTTTGCTAAAGCCATTAGGTGCATCAGCCATTGTTGATAACTTGCATATTATTTTATAATGAGAGGGACTTCCATGAGATTAGGGTTGTACAAAGATAAAGGGAATGTAAATACACATGACTAGTCATTAGGGCTATACCATCTGAATTTTGGAATGAAATAGCCGTTATGTATCTAACTTATACTTATCGGACATTGGATTAACAATTATAGCTAAAAGCGATATAGGTATTAATGTAGCTTAGGAAATACCCAGAGCTAAAGTGGACAGTGGGAACTACCTGTGCCCTCCAGGAAAAGGGCTTACATTTGAAAGCATTCTGGATAGCTTTCTCCTGGTAAAACATGGGTGAATTAACCTTTCTTCTGAAGTTTGTTTAAGCAAAACCAAGCGGGTGAGTCATAAAGAAATTTACTTTACGGTGGTGGCAGACTGCTTAATCTTCAGACAATCTTGTTCATATCGGATGTTTGTGAGAATTTTAAATTGAAGTTGATTTAATTAGGTAAAGCTGATATATCTAGGAGCATTTTAACCAGAAGTCTAATGTATTCATGTGATTTCTTCAATATATTTTGATGGAAAGCTCCTTGATGTTTCAAATTGTGCTATATAAATAAAAAGATTATTATGATAATTTTGTTATTAATTTCAGCCCATTCAAGGCAGCTGGTGGTGAACTGGCACAACCTAAGGCTGCTTGTTGGTTGAATAGCTGGGATTTCCAGTTGTACATAGAGAACCAGGACTAAACCTAGGGCCATAAGGGACTGACAAGGCCTACTAACTGCTTCTTGTTTTCCACTATCCATGTACTCCATATTCCCCCACCTCTATGTGCTGAGGATCCGTGGTCAGTTGAGTTTTAGCTCAAAGGTGGTAATTCCAATTAAAATGAATAAATGAATAAATAAATAAATAAAATAAAAAGTGACAATGTCAGTATTACATTTTACTTGTGTTGCAGTAAGCAGCAATCTGAGATTATAGCTATTGTAGGGGTCAGAAGGTAGTCAGGCTTGCCAGTAGCACACTATCACTACTGCGCCAGGGTCTCAGCTAGGTAAGTCAACGGGACCAATGTCAGAAAGGGGTGAGGGCTAACCAGACAATTTGGGTTTGCTCCAGCATAGGTTTGGAGAAGTCCAGTTATTTAGAGATCACTTGCTGGCGCTGTGGCAGGTATAGGATTTATCCTCCGCCTGGAAGGTTGGTGCACAGCTTGATCATTTTGAGAAGTGTTGAGTGGATGTTGCAGCCAATTAAAGTTACAGTTGTGAGGTCTAAGCCAGGTCAGGTACTAGGTAGCTAGGAAGAGCAATAGTTTCATAAGAGGATTGGTTTAACATGAGCAAAACAGAGAGGATCACTTTAGGGGCTCAGGGCCAGCTTGGCCAGCTGAAGAGGGTAAGGAAGGATGCCATGAGTCCAGCAGCATTATGGACCAGAGGGGATTGGTATCCAGCATAGTGCATTTCCAACCCCAGTCTTTGTGGTGCCAGTCCCAACATTATAGGAATGTTTCAGTGGCCCGGCTACAGTCCCATGGTATGGCAACAGTTACGGCTACTTGAGTTGCTGGTCACATCGAGACCTGTGATCTGTCTTTAGCAGCCAATCTACCAGGCACAGGAGAATATGTATCTCCCATTCCTAGATTGGGGGCTAAGGTGGCCAGGTAATGGTGAAGGCTCTGTGTGGCTGAGGTAAGCTGAAGGAAAGACATGGATATTGGACAGGTAGAACAGGATGCAATGCCTTTGATCTATTGGTAGCTGAATTGTAGGGAGGCCAAAGTACTCATCTTGGAGATGTGGGGCTGGAAATCTCCAACTCTAAATGCAAGAGCACAGCAATTTCAATGGGAGCACCTTGAGTGTGCAGGAGGGTTATAAATTCTAAATCAGGAAGAGGCTTAATAACTTGAAAAGGATGGTTATGGGAGGCTGTAAGGGCACAACTAGGGCACTGTACTGGGGTTCCTGGTCAGCCATCATGTTGAGGGCCTATAAAGCAGGGTGGGTAAGATTCCAGGAGTTCAAGGGAAAGTACGGGTGGGGAAGAAACAAACTGGCCCAGGATGAGCAAGTAAGGAAGTTTATAGTGGAGAAGTTGGAAGAAGGGCTGGCCCATGCCACATTAGTAATGCACCTGGCTGGCATCAGTTGAGTATGCCAGGACAGGGGCTGGCCCAATGTAGTGGCCAGCAGGGCAGTAAAAAGAATGGTTGCAGGTTGGTGGAGGGGACAGATTGCCAGGACAGATGGGAGGCATTCCATCAGAGGCAGTTGCTGGAAAAGTACTAGGGGAGACACACCAGAGGTGCACCTCGGCCCAATAGGTGGTCCTGTTCAGGGCCCTCTCTGTGGTCATGGTGGCAGGGTCCTTCCAGGTGGGGGAAGTGGTGGCCCCATGAAAAACAGCTGCTGTACAAGCTTTGCAGCACAAGGACATCTAGTGGGGGCCAGACAGAGTGGTCATTGACCTGGTCAGGTCCAAGACAGACCAAAGGAGGAGGGAGACTGAGGTGTCATTGGTAAGGCAGCCACAGTCCATCAACTGCACAGTGGGGACTCTGGATGCATACGAGAGCACCCGATGGAGGGCTGGGGGAGCCTTTTCTTGGCAGGCAGACAGCTCCCCGGTCACTGGTTTTCAGGTGGGGGCTGTACTCAAGAGGGCCATGGCTTTCATTGGGGAAAACCCAAGTGAATTTGCCATGCATTCCTTTAGAAGTGGCACAGCCACAGAGGCAGCAGAAAAAGAGGCTGCAGTGGAAGAGGTAAAGAAGGTTGGGTGCTGGAAGCCCAGCTGCTACAAGAGGTATCTCAGGGTTTATAACAGTGACTCAAGCCACAGAGGCAGCAGAAAAAGGGGTTGCAGTGGAAGAGGTAAAGAGGGTTGGGCACTGGAAGACCAGCCTACTACAAGAGGTATATCAGGGTTTATAACAGTGACTCAAGCCACAGAGGTAGCAGAAAAGGGGCTGCAGTGGAAGAGGTAAAGAAGGTTGGGTGCTGGAAGACCAGCTGCTACAAGAGGTATGCCAGGGTTTATAACAGTGACTCAAGCCACGGAGGCAACAGAAAAAGGGGAGTACAGTGGAAGAGGTAAAGAACGTTGGGCACTGGAAGTACAGCTGCTACAAGAAGTATGTCAGGGTTTATAACAGTGACTCAAGACACAGAGGCAGCAGAAAAGGGGCTGCAGTGGAAGAGGTAAAGAAGGTTGGGTGCTGGAAGTCCAGCTGCTACAAGAGGTATGTCAGGGCTTTTATCTTGTCTCCATGGCAGGTTTCAAGAGGAAAGTATGGATAGTGGGGCACTCCTTCATCGACTGGGCAAAAGGTGGGTGGTCACCACTTCCAGAGTAGCAGATTTGCAATATATAATACTGAGCATACCAGGGTGCTATGGAAGGACATTAGGGTATGAGGTGGTGCAGCTTCTGCCACTATTATGTGAGCTAAGGGTGCAATGGGACATGCCAGACCGGATTATCATAAACTTGGGGGGGGCAATGACTTGGGTGTGGTCTGCTGTTAGGGGGAACTGGGGCAGAACATCCTGGAGGACTTGGACAAGATTAAAGGGTGGTGGCTGATGGTGAAAATTGGCTTGTCCGATATCACCTTCCGGTGAGATTGAGGGGGGTCAAGGGTGTCCGGCTGATTGAGAAGGTCAGAAACTGTCTGAATAGGAGGGTAGTAAGAGCAGTATTTGAAATGGAGGGCATGCACCTGCAACACAAGGACAGTTCCTTTGACCAGGTTGAGGCTTACAGATCTGATGGGGTGCTTTTGTTGGAATTTGGCATGTGCCTATTCCTGAGGCTAATTGGGGAGCTAGCGGGTGAAATAGCTAAAAAAGGTTTGAGATGCTAGCCTGCAAGGGAGGAGACCTCCATCCATCGCAAGCTGGAGGAGGGGCAGGGAAGAAACAGAAAGTGGAGCGGGGAGAAAGGTAGGGGTAGGATACAAGGGCTGGGAACAAAGAACCCAGACATGGTGGTAAAGTGGGGAGGAGGATAGGTCCAGGTACTGGATTCAGAAGTGTCCGGTTCTGGAGGGCAAAAGCCTGGGTAAGTGGAACTGGCCTGATTCTAATGTGTAGGAGGGGGCCAGATTCACAGTGTCCAGGCCCTGAAAGCAGGAAAGAAGAAATGACCAGAAGAAAGACAGAGGCCGGAGCCAGGAAAATGTGAAAGAAATTTGATGTAAATTGAATTGTGAATTCAAATTTATATGGTTTGTAAATATAGTCTTTTGTGCCATGAATAAATTTGCCAACCAACAACCAACAAGTTAAAATGGTGTAGTGTCCATCATTCCTGGGGAATTCAGGTACAGTGGGCTTGCCACTAAAAGGCAGGCCAGGTTGTCCAGTGATCCCTACCAAGAAGAAGTGCATAGGAGGGGGAGGGGCCTAGTGACATCCTCATGCAAGAAAAGGGTAACATGACGAGGGCAAACCAGTGTCCCAGGGATTTGTTGGGGGTGGAGCCTAAAGGGGATCCTGACCAGGGGTATATTAGTCCAGGGCTCAGGCAGGATGACCTCTTTTGCTGGGAATTTTCCCACCCCTCCCACCTTTATTAAGGAAGGTGCTGGGGGACAATTATGGTGCAAAGGAAGGAACTGGAGTGTGGGTTGAGTGCCCTAGGGGCCCCTGAGCATAGGGCCAGGTATGTATAGTACTGTGGGGGAGGCAGCATCAGGCCAGAGGCTATGTCAGAGTCCCTGGCGGCAGGGCACATATGCCCATGGGGGTAAGAAAGAGAAAGGGAGGAGGAGGAAAGGGGGGATGGGGTAGGATACATGGGCTGGGGACAAAGAAACCAGATGTGGTGGTAAAGCACAGAGGGAATAGATCCAGGCACTGGATTCAGAAGTGTCCGGGTCTGGAGGCAAAAGCCTGGGTAAGTGGAACCAGATTGGTTCTGGTGTGAAGAGACAGCCAGATTCATAGTGTCCAGGCCCTGAAAGCAAGATGGATGAAATGACCAGAAAGACAGAGTCCGGAACCAAGAAAATTTGAAAGAAATTGAATGTAAATTGAATTGTGAATTCAAATTTACAGGTATATGGTTTGTAAATATAGTCTTTGTGCCATGAATAAATTCTGCCAATGAGCAGCAAACAAGATAAAATGGTGTAGTTTCCATCATTCCTAGGAGGGATCTAGGGACAATGGCTGATTGAGATTCACTAAGCAAATTGTTATGCACAAATATTTGCACTTGTCCGTGGGTTAGTGGGTAGGGGTAGGGACAGGGATCAGGCATGAAGAAAAAAGTCCACAGGTTAGATGTCACTGTTTCCTTTGTCTCTGCTTGCTCCTCTGACAGTGTTGGAAATAGGGACAAAACCACAGGGAAGCACAAGAGTTCTTCTTGATAGTGGGGTACTAGATTTCTGTACTGGCAGACAAAATGCTGCTGTGATGGTCTAGACATCTGCATTCAGGGATGGGAAGCTGAGAGTTCTCATGCTCCAGAGTCATGTTATGGGTCATGTGTTTACACTCTGAAAATGGGCACACTGAAAGGTTATGAAGCTGAATCATGCAACAGTTCAGAGGTGCATTCATTTATGTATCTGGTAAGAAATCTACAACTACTCCAGAATTAAATATAGAAGAGTGTCCACAGATTGCTTTCCAGCTAGGTGATCTACTAAAATAACTTCAAAACCTAAAACAAAATCATCCTCTGTACCAGACCGACAAAAGTCTGTATCTCGAACTGTTTCTGAGATACGGGCCCTAAAACGCTGTGGTGGACACCATAATGTTAGTCTATGGAAAAATAGTCAACTTTGGAGTCCTATAACTTTGTAACCTTCTAATATGTTGTCACCAAACCATCAAAGTGCACATCTGTGGGATCTTGGCTTTCTTTCCTCCAAATTTCAGCCCGAAAGACCAAACTGTTCTTTTGCAGCAGGTGGCAAAGATTTCCTATTCTTTTGGGCATAGTGTTGCAAAGTAGTGTTGCAAATCATGACACTTTTGCAAAAAAAATCACAAAGTGTCACAAGTGAGACACTACTTTTATGACACAACAGTTTACAAAATTTGAAAATATATTTCTGGGGTGTTTAACTCCCCAAAAGACACTGCTAGCATCCTCAGGGCTTGACTAGGTGAACACAAAAATAATTGTGTCTCTAGAGGTCCCAAATTTAAATGGGTTGCACCCCTTCATGTGCCCCTCCTCTTCCCAAGATTGACAGATGATGGGGTCTGTCATTTAGGTGGGCCTAAAATGTCACCCCATTCTTCTTCACTGTGGCTTGTGAATATGATTACAGATGGAATGGAGTGACATTTAGGCCACACAACCCCAATGACACACCCCCAGAATCTGTCAACTTGTGAGGAGGAGAGGCCACATGAAGGGGGGAGGGGCAACCTGAAAGGTCTAATTTCCTGACTTTTTATGCTTTAATCCTAAATGATGCATTGACACAGTTTTCTGCATAGAATTTCCTTACTTTTTGAGAAAGAATACAGAAGTATAAAGTTGCAAAAGTTGGTGGGAGCGCGGGGCCCTTTGGGTCCCACGCTCCCACCAACTTGCAAGTTTCTGGCTACCGTAACAGTACAGCAACTGAGTAAAATATGTATTGGCAGTGAAGTTTCACTCATGAGAGTGGCAAAATTCCACAGTTGTTTACATGTCAGACACCTAACCACTGAAAATCACATCCATGGCTGTAATGCTACATACCCTATGAATCTGAAGACAGTACCACAGTGGGAAACACCATATGGAAAACATAGTGTGTCACACAATAGCTGTGCAGCAATTTAAATCTGCAGCAGGTAAACACTATAATTCACATGCACAGGACATCCCTGAAGACCCTCAAAATTGCAATGTGAAAGAGCAAACCGCCTTTGAGATATAAAGTTTCAAAGTTTCAGATTTCCATTCATTGAAGTGGTAGAATTCTGCACTAGTTGACGTGTTAGACACCTAACAACCAAATAGTGCATCAGCAGCACCATAGTCAGGTACCGTACAAATTGCAAGTCAGTACCACAATGCAAAACGCTGTTTGGAAAACGTAAACTGTGGCACACAATATCGCCACAAGAGCTATAGTGTACAACACGTAAACAGTGGAATTCACATCTACAGGACATGCCATCAACACCCTCCAAATTTCAAGTAAAAAGACAAAACCATTTCTGAGATATTTAATGTTAAAGGTTCGTGAAATTGGCCTATCTATTGCATTATAAAATCTGGTGATCTGGTTATCATCTCACGATCAAAAACAGCGATCAAAGAATCTCGCGATGAAAGAATTTGCAGGCTCACGATCAAAGAAATTGCTGGCTTATGCTCTAAGAATAAAAAATGATGTAAATAAAAATTTTTTGAGAAATGCAGCAAACCACTGCCATGGTTCGAGAGAACGACCTCCCCCTGATCAAAATCCACCCTCATTTGTCTTCCTAGGCCATCCCTTGGCTGAGAAATTAATTTTTTCAATAGGCTATCTGGTCATCATTTGGCGATCAAAGATCTCAATCAAAAACCTCATGATCAAAGAATTTGCAGTCTTGCAATCAAAGATCGTTAGTGAGCCATGATCAAAGATTTTAAAAGTTTATATTCTATTTTTGGCCACTTTACAGAAACTGTTTTTCCAAGTTGCATTGGACAGTGTTTGGTCCACTACACTTGCAAGATACCTTGTTCTGTATAGCCAAATCTTGTGAGCTTCTTTGCATTATGTTTTAGTCATAATAAAATGAACTGTGCAGTTAGCCAGTATGCATTTTGTCAGGCTTCATTAGCACAGGATTCTCTCGGAAGACTCATAGCCCATACAGCATGTCCCACAACCCCATTGCCCCATTTTCCTTTTAACCAACTATAATCTGATGCCCATTATTTAATACAGTTAGCATTTAAGTAGCTTAGAGTTGGTTGAAATAGTACACAGTTTATTGTAATAAATAAATGAAACAAAATGCAAAGAAGCACACAAGGTTTGGCTACATAGGGTATCTTGCTAGTATAGGGGACTAAACACTGTTGAAAGCAACTTGAAAACGTAAGCATTACAGACAATTTCATTCTCAGAGTTAAACTCCTCCTGAAATGAAATATACAGAATAAAGCAATGTCATGTACAGTATTGCTATTTCACATCTTAGTTGCAAAGGCAGCACTTGTATTTCATTTTAGTGGGTCCTGACCATGGAGTTGTCCTGCAGAAATGTTATTGACACAGCACTACATAAGCAGAAATCCCATGCATTTAACTGGCTAAAATTAATATTATGCAAATTTGTAAAATTAGTAATACATAATTCATCTTGACCAAGAGCAGACATAAAAAATTCCATGATAGCTACTGAACGTCATTGAAATAAGGTCCAGCTTTTGGAACAAACATGGAAACAATTTTACATGGGAAAAGTGTGTGTAGATGCCATTGTTAGCATTTATTATCAGCTCCTCTGTTTGAAAATGCAGCACAAAGCACATCCCAGTTTGCTGTACTGCAAAAAGTTGCTTCTCTGTTTGTTTTTTGAAGTTGAAATGCTCGGCTGTAACTGTGGACCAGTAGGTTTAAATGAGGGCTAGTGTCTTTTGAAACATGAGAACATCTGCACTCTGCCTCTGGGATGAAACGGGAGCTCTGGATAAACAAAAATATTATTCTTCTGGATCCAGCACCACATCAAGTCTGTATATTTATTCCCAGGAAAAAATGCTGCTGTGAGAACAAGGGGAGGGCACTTCAGAAACAAAGGGTATATTGTACCTGTCCCGCTCCAAGGAATAACCCACGATCAATTATTGGTGATTTTAAAACTTTCTCTTAATTTTTTTCAATGAATGAGGTGTCAATATTTATATTTTAACAACAACTGTGTCCACTGTACTTGAACAAGGGTTACAAAAAACTCAGTGCAGTTATTTAGCAAAACATAGCCACGGAGGGTGTGCAGGACCTTGTGGCTGCCATTGATAAAAAATGGCCTTTTACAATGTGAGCCCCAAAACTTGCAAACATCTGAGAATGGAATAAACTTTATTAAATCACATGCATTTCATTTATTCTACCAATACAGGACTTAGTAGTTGAATCCTTTTCAATGTCTTAAATATGTGAGGGGTACCACTCATTATGCTACTGTCTCAATCGGTGTCAGCTTTTAGTCTCATACAATCCATAACCTGTGATAAAAGCTGGGAGAGTATTTCACATAACTGCTGCTTATTTTAATATTTGCCAAGTGCTGTTTTGATCTCATGTTATGTAAAATGCCATAGCATTTGATGGGGGTGCACAGAAACTGATTCTTTTATTTTATTTTAATTTGATTCCGTATGGTACGAGACTGCATACCTTTGTAAGATTGCTACTGTCTACCATACCACCTGCCCAGCAGCCCTAGAGCTCTCCAGATCAGAATCGAGCTTTGTTTAAAAATATATTATTATTTGCATTTATCCTGCACCAGATCAAGACTGCATATTCCTTTAAATGAGCAAAACTCAGCTGTGGGAACAAACAGAGATCAGTACAGAACAGTACAGGTATATTGTACAGGTTCCACTTCACGGAATAACCCTCAATCCACTAGGGGAGATTTGAACACTTTTTAATTTTTTTTTTTTTTAATGAATGGGACATCAGTATTTATATTTAAACATAAATGATGCCCACTGTACTAGAAAAAGGGTTATAAAATAAAAAATACTGTAAATCTACATTTTGACATACATTCTGCAAACCACAGACATGGTTCGAGAGAACAAAGCACCCTGAGCAAAATCCATCCTCATTTGTCTTCCTAGAGCACCCCTGGGCTGAGAAATATTAATTTTTAATTGGGCCATCTTGTCCCTCACTTGCGATCTAAGATTGCGGTCAAAGAATCTTTCGATCAAAGAATTTGCAGGCTCACAATCAAAGATCATTAGCGATCCACGATCAAAGATTTTAAAAGTTCATAACTCTATTTTTTTGATCACTATAGAAGAAACCATGGACATGGGTTGTTAGAACAAAGCCACCTGAGTAAAACCCATCCAAGTTTTACTTCAGAAGTGACCCATGAGCCAAGATGTTTAATTTTTTAAGATCAGAAGTTAAAAACAAGATGGCGATTGTTGCAATCAAAGAAATCTTGGGGTCAAAGATTCTTTGACCACGAGACTGCAAATTCTTTTATCACCAGGTGGGACAAGATGGCCCAAACCCCATTCTTTGCTCACAAAATAACCATGTAAATTTTCCCATTGACTTATAATGGGAGCTTATAAGTGCAATGACTTTTGAATGCCTTATTATTTTTTCATGAAATGGAAAGTGACATGTTCAGCCAGTGAAGTTCTTTTAGATGAGCCATCTTGCAGAGTGGCACACCACATGACAGCTATGCAGTGCCACAGGTAAAAATGCCCAAAAGTGCCTACATAACTGGCGAAAAGTGCATTTTTCATCGTTTTGGTGCACAAAGATTGTGAGTCCAACTGAAATATAATTTGGCAGATCAAGAGATCTACTATGCCCCACCATGCATACAAAATTTCAGGCAAATCTGTTGAAAGGGTCCAAAGTTATTAAGAAGCAAAACTCTGACTTTAACATAGATGTGCCTTCATAACACTAAGTATAGGAGGCATAACTGCACCCTATAATATATATATAGATATATATATATTACAAAAAATGTTGTTAATGAATTAGTTAGGGTGACTACCATAGCAACAAAAGCAAGGAAATGGGGCAATCAAGTTAACAACCCTAATGCCTCACCCTCAGGGTTCCCACCCTACCACCCCACCCCTCCACATACCAACAGGCATCAGGGTGTGCCATGGGGTCATCAGGCCAAATTCTCACCCCATTCCACATGTAAACAAGCTTGCATGCTACAGTATAGGACAATGAGGTGAGAGTTAAGCCTGATGACCAAATAACAAATCAACACCTGTTGGTGTGTGAAGAGATAAAGAATGAATGAGGAGGGTGGGAACCCTGAGATGGCGACATTAGGGTTGGAAACTCTAAAGCCTCATTTCCCTGCTTTTGTTGCTATGGTAGTCACCCTAACTAATGCATTAACAATGTTTTTGCAGTGAATGTTTCTTCTTTTTCAGATGGTATAATTCTATCCTCATTTCACTGTGGGAGCATAGGGTCCATCAGACCCTGCGCTCCCATTCCTCCAACCAGATTAGAGATGAAACAAATTTAAAATATGCTGGTGAAGTGAATGCAAATCTATTTAATGCATCAGTTAGTGCTGTTCCACAGTGACAAAAGTGAGGAAATTCAATGTTAGGGTTCCTGACCCTCTTGCACCCCACCCCATCCCACACACCAACAGGCATCAGAGTGGGTGTTGAGTCATCAGTCTAACTCTCACCCCATCCCATGTGCAAACAAACTGAGGTGGTGCAGTATAGTGAATGGGGTGAGAGTTAAGACCGATGACCCCAACGCACACCCGATGCCTGCTGGTGGGGCAGGTGGGGTGGATGCAAAGGGGGTGGGGACCCTAACACAGAATTTCCTCACTTTTGTTACTGTGGAATAACCCTAACTGATGCATTAAACAGAGTTTTTTGCCATAAATTTCCCTTCTTTTTGAGGATGTGCACTATAAATAGTGAAGTAACGGCAATGCAAACGCAAGTGTAAACACTAACGCACATGGTGATGCAAACGTAAATGATAACACAAATAGTAATAGAAATGCAAGCACAAACACTAATGAAAACAGAAATGAAAACCCAAGCATGTACAGAAATGCAAACCATAATGTGCACGGTCAGGGTAATGCAATTTGAAATGCAGACACTCACGGTAACAGCAATGATAACGCCAAAGGAAACACAAACAGAAACGTAAACGCAAATGCAAATGGAAGCACATATGCAAACGCAAATGGATAGGCACACGGTGACACAAAAGGAAATGCAAACAAAAACAGCAATGGAAATTCAAATGTTAACAATAACGCAAATGCAAGTGCAAGCTCAAATGAAAATGCAAAGGGTAACGCACACGGTGGTGTAGATGGGAATGCTAACACAAATGGTAATGGAAAAACAAGTGGAAATGCTAACTGTAACAGTAACGAAAATACACAACCTTTTTTTCCCCAAAAGCTGCATAGAGAAACACAGTGAATACAAAGAATGCTTGCATAATAATGGGCCTCGGAGGAGAAAATGAACACTTGGAATACTAAATTGTTTATATCTCAGGAACCGTATGATGTAGAAAAAAAATTAACATTTCATATAAATAATGACTTTCCTGGCTAGTTTTGCACTTAGCCCCCTTGTGGGGCTTAAGCATTTTTCTGCTGAAAAGTCTGTATCTCTAAGTGTTTCCGAGATACGGGCCCCGAAAGGCATAGTGGATGCCCTAATGTTATTCTATGGGAAACATTTTCAAATTTGGAGTACCATAACTTTGCAGTCCTATAATGCTTTGTCACCAAACTATGAAAAGGCACATCTGTGGGATCTTGGCTATCTTCCCTCCAAATTTTAGCCCAAAAGACCAAACCGTTCTTTTGCAGCAGGGTGGCAAAGATTTCCTATTCTTTTGTGCAAGTGTTACCAAGCAGTGTTCAAATCAAGACACTTTCACAAAAAATTCATGAAAGTGTCATAAGTACAACACTACTTTGTGACACAACAGTTTATAAAAATGTGAAAACATATTTCTGGGGTGTTTAACCCACCCAAAAAGACATGGCTTGCATCCTCAGGGCTCAACTAAGTGAACACATAAAGAATTGTGTACCTAGAGGGTCCCCATTTTAAATGCCAAGCATTTCAGTGACCAGTAACTGAAAAAAAAATGACTGACTCACGACACTACAGGGGTCGTTTGCAACACTAAGAACTACATTTGTGACACTGCTGAACCTTTTGTTAACTTTTCCCATTGACTATAATGGGAAACTTGCTTTTTGAATAACTTTTGAACTGTTTAATATTTTTTCATGAAATCTTTGAAAGGCACATCTGGGACCCTGGCTACATGTTCCCTGAAGTTTTTGGAATGGTCACACAAACCGTGCAACCTGTAGGCGCAAGCAAAGAATGCGTATAAAAGCGTAAATACTACTTTTTATTGTGCTTAATAGCTCTGCAGCCATATATTCAATCATTACAAAACTTAGCAGATCCAGAGATCTAGTGCACTGCTCCGTGCATGCCAAATTTCAGGCAAATTTGTCATACGGTGGAAAAGTTATTAAGCTACAAAGTTTCACAATTTAACCTTAAATGGGGTACTCAACCCAAACTATAGTGGTACTACTGTGCCACTAATATATATATATATAGATAGATATTTTTTCCAGGGTCATGCCTGAAAATAGGCAGGATTTGTCTAGTGCACTTACCCGTCAACAAAACTAAAAAATATATATATATATATATATATATATATATACTAGCTGGGCAAATATTGATGTCATCAAAAAAGAAAAGGTTTGGGAATCTGGATAAACACAGATCTTAACTCCATTGACTATTGTAGATATGTTACACAGATAGTTGATAGATTAATTTGTTCCATAAAAAATCATTTATAACAAGGAATAGTAGTTGTATTTTACAATTATACAAAACCTGTATTATCCCATTTGGATTATGGATCTCCTATTTTGAGTCCAGCGATTACAACCGAGACATGAATTTACTCAAAAACACAACACAAACTTATTAAGTTAATTAGGAGGCTCAAAACACTAAACTTATAATGAAATAATGACTTTGTTGGAGTTATTCCCACTGGAAATAAGAAGAACAAGTTCTGGCAAGAACTAATAGGGCTATGAAGAGCTACCAAATGAACAAAGTTACACATATACATATGAAGTATTCAATGCCCGGGTGTAACTTGGCCATTTTTTGGAGGTGTTGCACCAAATTTTCAAAATTCCTATTTTGAGACCCGTCCTCATGAAAAGTGGCAATGTTATTTTGTTCACTTGTCTTGAAAGGTGATTTCACAGAGCAAATGCACTGTTCTGTGCCAAAGGTGTGAAAACACGTTTTGGGCAATTAGAAAATTACAGCTGTACTGTTTTGAAGGAGGTGTGCAAAATGGCAATGTTGAAAATATGGAGTGAAAATATTAAAATTGGAGAAGTTAGGAGCATGCATAGAAACTGTGCAACACACAGATGCGAGAACATGTTTTGGGCAGGATGTGGAAATGACAGCTGTACTGTTTTGAAGGAGGTGTGCAAAATGGTGATGTTGAAACTGCAATGAAAATGTAAAAACTGAATGTTAGGAGGTGCATAGAAACTGCGCAACACATGCTCATAATGCAGTCTTTTTTGGAACTTTTCACCAAATTTTCAACGTGGCCTTTTTGGGACCCTTCTCAGGCCGGTGTCATTTGTTACTTGTCCCGAAGGTGATTTCACAGTGCAAACTTCACTATTCTGCACCAAAGGTGGAAACACATTTTGGGCAGGTTGTGGAAAATTACAGCTGTGCTGTTCTGAAGGAGTTGTGCAAAATGGCAATGCTGAAAATATTAAAACTAGCAGTTAGGAGCATGCATAGAAACTGCACAACACATGCTCAGACAAAGTCATTTTTTTTGCATCTCTTTCACTGAATTTGCAACATGGATTTTGAGACCCCACCCCATGAACAGTGGCACTGTCATTTTAGAATCATCCCAAAAGGTGATTCTGTGCAGCGACCATGAAATCACCTTTTGGGAATGAGAAATAAAATGACAGTAGAGTTTTCATGAGGTGGGGTCCCAAGAACCCCATGTTGAATATTTGGGGCAAGAATTCCAAAAAAATGGCTGATTTATCAGCATAAGTTGAAAACCCCACTGAATGGCATTATAACATGCTTACTTTTGATTCTTCAGTTTGCAGCTTGACTTTGAAGAGTGCATACATGTCCTGATCCAGAGAGGATGAGAGCACTGACCTCAAAGTCAAGGATGGCATAAAAGGTGTGTGGGGAGATGGTGCTCAGTGGAAGGGGTGGGATGGGGAAGAGGGAGTGGAGCAATGATAAGGGACCATTTTCTTTTTTACAGGAAAAAAAAAGAAAATATTTGGGCACACTGCGGTGGGCTCCCAGTGTGCCACATGACTTGGGAGGGTTGACATGATGCTAACACAGAGATTGGTCACTCTGATGTTGGTGGGGGAAGGAGAAAAACTGTTAGGCACAATGGGGTGGGCTCCCAGTGTGCTGCATGAGTGGGGGGGGTCACATAACACCAACACAGGGATTGGTCACTCTGATATTAGCAGGTAAAAGGAACAATCTTTGGGCACACTGGGGTGGGCTTCCAGTGTGCCAAATGAGTTGGGAGGGCCACAGAATGCTGTGAAGCTGACAGAGCAACTGCGCTTGCAAGAGTGCTGTGCATGGACAGTTGCGGTGAATGGTATGCCATTTACAACATGACAGTGCCAGTAGAACTGTGCATGTGCGTGAGTTGTGCATATGCAGTTCATGCCATGGAATATGGAAGTAACAGCCAAAATAGTGTAGCTGTTATTCTGTAGTGGCCGATCATGGTGGAGGGGTTTAAGCTCGGTTGGACTTTTGGAAGGATGCTTCCAAAAGTCTAATGAAAGGTTCCACAATTGGCCATTTTTAGAGCTACTGAGCGATCGCAATAGGACTGTAGGCTCCACCCAGAGCCCTAAAAAGGGAGACATCTTACTTTTGTATAAAATGAAACAATGTGGACTAAAATAAATAGAGACAATAACCTTAGATCTCACAATAGACAGCTGGTTATCCCGAAGGTTAATACAGTCAAGAGACATAATTTCTATACAATAAGATTGATCTGTTATTGGAACTCATTACCTATGGAAATTGTAGAGATACCAACATTTGAGAATTTTAAGCAGGGACTGGATGCTTGTTTTCTCTGAAATTTGTCTCAATCATAAACCCACATGGTGTGAGAGACAATTTAATGGACTATTAATAAAAATAGCAGGACAACAGGAGACAGCATGAAATTAGAGCGAGGCCGATTAAGGGGTAATGTGAGGAAGTTCTTTTTCACAGAAGGGGTAGTGGATGCATGGAATGGCCTAACTCAGGAAGTGGTGGATATGAACACAGTGCAGGGCTTCAAACAGGCATAGGATAGGCATGAGGGAGCAATACAGATGAGTATGAATAGATAGGCCATTGACAGAGCATGGCGATGGCACATTTATAAGGTAGAAAAGAAATTGGCAGACTGGATGGGCCTTGCTGTCCTTATCTGCCATCAACTTCTATGTTTCTGTGTTTCTATTAGCCTACTTTTATCTTATTTCATACCAAGTAATACAAAGTATGTTACCACTTCACTGTACTGTATGTCAGACAGCTTTACCAGAGAGCAATCCTATAAAAATTAGTACCAGAAGAACAGTTCTCTGTCAGTGCCAGACACATTCATTCTAGTGCTGGTGCACTCCAACACAAACATAAAGAAAAAAATATGAAAAACTACCATTCATGGTACTATTTAGATGTGTTTTAATAAGAATCAACGTCTGGTAGTAAGTCAAAGCTCATTCCAATGTGCACCCCAGGAGGGCAGATGCATACAACCATACGGTAGGTAAAGTAACTTGTTCAGGGCCACACTGGGCAGAAGGCTGAGGAAAAGGGCAACTCTCAGGCACAGAAAGCTAATGATTTTTATGCAAGATCTCTACTGTCAAGGAAAAAATATATGTTCAAAAAATTATTGCCTCGTTTCTAAGTGAACTGTGATTTCCCATTCTTTTAAACATTTACATGAGTGTTCCATTTTTACCTGTTCTGTTCAGACTGGAACCAGGCAGCACCACAGTAATGATATGCACACTGCAATTGTTGAGCAGCAGCTCTGAGTCGTCCCTTTGAATATGCACCCATAGGATTTTGGCATCACATCAAGTCAGCGTAAGAATAAAAGTGCAAAAATGTAGCGTATACAAAATGGCAAAACTCAAAATGCACGTAAACCACATTACATTGCAAGCCCAACCCAGCACACCACTTCTTTTCAATAATCAAGACTTCTCAGTGAGGCCAGTACTTTTGAAAAGCAGCATTAACCAAGTACTAATGAACTCCATGACTGTCAACTAAGCAACATCAGCTCAGTAATGTTGCATACTGTTCAAGCTGCTTCTATCAACTTGCTGCAGGTTAATGAAACAAGTAGAATTTTTTTATTACCTATTTCAGTGGCACCAGACATTTTTCTTTAACATAAGCTCTTTACAAAAAAATGATTACTTCCTTTAGTGAAATTTTTTTAAAAATGCCCTGAATCAAACACAACCACCGACAATAAGAAACTAAACACACCAATTGGGTTATAGCTGTTTTACTGTGTCTACTTAGAATGAAACTGGACAATGCCAAGAAGAAGAAATATAACTGGCTTATTTATACAGTAGAGCAGTGACCAACAATGGACAAATTCCAGTGTTAAATACATTATCTGTCAAATTAAAGGCAACACAACTGCAACACATTTCATGCTGAAATGCCACTCAGTACCAGTACAAGAGAAGTCCTTTATAAATTGTACAATGTGTACACACACACACACACACACATATGCCACCCACAGCCAGCATTTATCCCAGCTCTGACCCCACTGAGCAGGACTGGGATTCTGTGAGCCAAATTACTATCCATGTTCAAGTCCCATCATCACCCAAGACAGTAATCAAAGTAGGTTACAATCCCACAACAACCCTGCTGGCACAGAAATAAATATATATATATATATATATATATATATATATATATATACACATTAGCATTTAGGTTGATAGATGTTGGAGGGAGACTGTGCTTTCACTATTTGGTGTCTTAGTGGGATTATCTGGGTTGAATCTGATCCCTCACTTATGAAATACCAAGTCCCTCTTACTGAAAGGTGCTGCTTAGTTTCTAAGACAGTGACCTGTTTTTGGGCCAGGTAGGTCATGGTCACTCTCTCACAATATGTGGTTACCAAACAGATTTGATTGTGTGCACCTTTAGTTACCCTGTCATTTTCATGGACCCAACCACGGGTGCTAAAAATAATCAGAGCACTGTTGTGCAAGCAACATCTTAAATTGCAAGATCCAAGAAAATAGCTAGTGCTCCTTGGCTGGTTTTCATCATTTGCAGTAGTTCAATATGAATTCTGCTGAGCCCTTCCTGCCAAACTAGACATGCTCCACACAGTCATAAAAGCTCAGCTGTTTGCACTGTAACAAAATGCACACGTCCAGGGGTGTAAAATCATAAAATGAACACAAAAGCTCCACAAAGTAGGTTTTGAGTCAGAACCACTTAAAAGGGAAAAAAAACAGACCATAGCCTCCAATTGTATTAAAAAAGTGCAGCAGTTGTTTTATTAATTTGAATTCAATCAGTTCATTCACATCGGGAACTGTTCAGCTGCAGTCTTCTTAGTTCAACAACGCATTGTCAGAAATAACTTCATATTCAAGCATGTACAGGCATATCATTCCATTTCATATTTTAGCCAAGGAACCAGAAACCAGAAAGAAAAAATAAAACAAAGCGCTGTGAGAATAAGGAAATAGCATGTAAGCACCTATGCAACCACCTGGATGGCATGACTGATGAGCGTTGGTGCTACCCTTTTTGTTTCTAGTTTCTGGTTCTTTAGCTGAAATATATATACTATATATATATATATATATATATATATATATATATATATATTAAACATTAGCAATTATGTTGATAGATGTCAGAGGGAGACTGTGCTTTCACTGTTTTTTTCCTTTAAGTGGTGCTGAACCAAAATCCACTTCGTGGAGCCTTTGTCTTCAGATCTGTTTCTGACCTAACATCACTGGAGGCCTGGCTAATAGAGAAAAAAATGATCCTCAACACTGCTAAAAGTAAAGCCAGGCTGTTTGGACCAAGATCCCTTGGCCAGGACAGGACTGTAGATCTACAACTCACCTCGTCCTCTGGCAATGGAATTGAAGTAGTGGCTTCCCTCAAATACCTTGACTTCACACTTGACCAAGGTTTCACCCTAAAAAACCATGTCGACCATGTTGCCAAAACCATTCATAGCAAACTGGGTTCCCTTTACTGTCTCAAGGAACAGCTTATACCCCAAGCCAGGATCTCAATCACCGAAAGTGTGCACCTACGTACACTGACATATGCCGCCCCCATCACGCATGATTTGGGAAGGCTTGAGATCAATAGACTGCAAGTCCTATATAAGGTGGCCTCATTTTGCTACAATGGCTCACTCGATAAGCCACCACTGTGACATCCTAGAATTACTAAACTGGCCCACTCTGGATGCCCAACTCCAGTACCAGTTGTTCATCCTTGTACAGAAGCTTCTGAGCCCATCCTCTCTGCCCAGTCTCACTGGACTCATTACCCCCAAGCAAAACCTATGTGACCTCTGGACCTCTAGTAGAACTCTTCTCAAGATTTCTAGAGTGAGGACCAAGGCTGGTGGAATGTTCTTCTCCTAGACTGCCCTTCACCTATGGAATAAACTTCCCTCCACAGTACAGGAAGCCCCCTCAACTAAGACCTTCTGCACTTAACTCAAGGCCCACATGCTGGCACCCAGCATATGCCACTGCCATGGCACCTGATATCCCTCCCCCTCTCTCCCCCCTACCCCAACTACAGCCAAGCAACCTAACCTAGGGTTGTCTTTCTACATCTCTTCACTTCATCCCCCTTCCCTGTCTTTCCCTACTCCTAAAACTTGGGGCTTATATCTCATCGCTATGTGCCACTTTGACAGTCTTGAATAACTACAACGATATACAATTGTAAGTTTTGATGTATCTCACTGACTCCCAATATGGATGCCAATATCGTTCACTACGAATCTTTTCTTCTTTTGACAGTCAATTAACATTTACAACAGTAATCCACTTGAAAGTGTGAGTTATATTCTATGTACTGCATAATCTTTTGTTGATGATGTATTTACCATGTACTGCTAAATCTTGTGTTGTAACCACCCTGCAATGTTACCCAGGTCACCCTGAAAAAGGGACCTCTGGGGCCCAGTGGGCCTACTCAGTCATTAAAATTAATAAATAAATAAAATAAATAAATATGGAACAGAATTCAATATGCCTGCACCAAAATGAATGTGAAATTATTTTTGGCGTGAGGAGTGCTTACAGTAACTGAAAGCTGTACAGACTCTTTTTCCTTTAAGTGGTGCTGAGCCGAAATCCACAGTGTGGAGCTTTTGTCTTCAATTTCAGCTTGTAGAAACATATGATGACTAGTAACCAAGAGCTCATTTATCATAAACAAGTTTACCACCTATGCCAAACACCAAAGCCTACTCCCCTAAAAGTCAACAGATGTGAATGAGAGAAGGGGGTGATAAAAAATAATACAACAGCTATGGCTTGAAGACACTACAGAGTTAGATTAAGAGCTGTCAGTCTCCATGGTTACCCATCTCTTAGGCATCCAGGATTGCAAATGCACACACTTGATCAAATGACAGAATCCAATTGTAGACAGTTATGTGTCATGCCCAAAACTGATTGCCCCCCCCCCCCGCCTCCATCAAAGAATAATTTTGGACTGGGCAACGTTTTATATCAAAAAGCAAGGTATAAAACACTAAAATGGAAGAAAAAACTAAACAGAACATTGCAAAATAAACTGAAACTATATCAGAAATGTACAAGATGGTAATTTTTAATATTGTATACTGCTGCTTTAAAAAACTCCCATTCTGTAGGGGAAGGTGAGCTAGGCAGCTGAGTCCCACCATGGCTTCTAGTTAAATAGCCCTGGGGAAGGTTAGATACAGGTTCTATGAGGGGGGTAGGGGGTAGCATCAGTTAAAACTACACAGTGGCTAAGTTTTGAGATTACTCAATTGGGGGGCAGGTGATCAGAAAAGTTGCCATATAAAGGTTTGGATGTGTAACAAAAAGGCATTCTAATGAGTTGCTTACCCCTCAAAGTATATAAGTAAAACAGGAGGTTTCCTTAATAAGATAAAGATTTCAGCAGCAAAAAACTGGAAAAATTGATGTCTTCCTCCCCTTCTTCCAGATTTCATTTCTGTTGTGGAACCAACTTCTGTTTGCAGTGTTTTTGGTTTTTTTGCATGCCCTCCTTTCCTAGTGGTAGTGTAAGATTTCATTTCCATTGCGGAACCAACTTCTGTTTGAAGTTTTTTTTTGCATACTTTTTTTTGTCAACTGCTTTTTTTGCTTGTTTACATTTCTGATGTTCAACTTTTTTTTGTTTGGTTTGCAGTTTTGTTTTATTTGATGTTTCTTCTAGTTAGTCGCTTTCATTATTTGTAATTGCCATCTTTTTGTCATTTAGTGAGACTTATTTTTGAAGTTGCTTTATTTTTTATTTTGGTCTGCACTCATATTTTACATGCTTTCTTCTTTGCATTCATGTTCTTTAATACTGTTTTTTTTGTTTCTTTTCATTACTTAGTTATGCTGTACTTGTTTGCAATTTGCATTTTTTAGATTTGTTATATATTTTTTATACTGGGTATTTATACTGGGAATAGAATGGTAAAAGGCTATTTAGCCCATTGTAACAATTCCCCTCATTAGTGGGACCATCTGGAACCATTCTGTTCTAACTAACTGTCGATTTTCTTTTTAAATGTATAAATTGATGTACAGCTAATAATCTCTGATGGTAACATGTTCCACAGTCTGCCAGTTCTATGTATAAAGGAAAATAAACCCATTATAGTATTTTCTGTAGCCAGTTTAATTTATGTGTTATGTCTCCTAAAATAGTTCAGTTTGGATTGCATCTTGATATCCATGCTTAGCCTCAACTCCTGATCTGACATGATCTTAAACATCTGAATCAGGTCACCTCTAACCCTTCTCTGTTGTAGACGGAACAGTCCATTTTTTTTGAGCCTGGTATCATAGTCAAATTTATTCATACCACCTATTTGTTTGGTAAATGTTCACTGAGTTTTTCCATTCGATCTAACACCACCTTTTTGTATGGAAACCACAGCTGAGACCCAAAATCTAAATGTAGCCTTATGTATGTTCTATAGAGTGGCACTAAACAGGCAATCGACGTGTTAATAAAACTTCTTCTAACATTCTTTATCATAAAATTGTCCCTTTTTATGTTCACTTGAGCGCATGCACAAGGAACGTCTTGGGAGAATGGGACACTTTGGAGGTGTGCCCCTCCTCTGCAATCCCCTGCTCCATTGAGCAGGTGTGGCAGTCCTGCACCATTCGGATGTGGTGCTGTGTATGGCAGCGGTGGTCTTCTTTCAAAATCACCACTGTGTGCTTGCACCAGCGATCACGCCGTCCCCCAAATCTTTGCTGCCTGAGAGCCCCACCCCGTGGCAAGCGTCTGGCGTCGTCTGCTGATGGGGTGCCCAATTCCCGTCAGCTCCATGGGCCCCAGCCATCCTTCTGCCATGCTGGGAGCCCACCCCAGCATGGCAAATGTCCCATGGAGTCTTTTTTTCAAAAACCTGTAACTTAAGCGGTCCCACGGCACTTCTCCCAGCCCCCTCCCACAACCCACACCCACCCACTGTGAACCCTGCCTCCCCACCCCCTCTCATACTTACCTCCCGGAGCTCAGCACCACAATCTTCGGTGGACCGGAACACGCCTGCACTCTTCAAAGCCAACCGCGAACTGAGGAAATGCCGGTAAGCTGATAATGGCCTAGATAGGGGTTTTCAACTTTATTGTACACTAGTATTTTTGATTTACACCAAATTCTTCAGCATGAGGTTTTTGGGATGCCTTCTCATGAATGATGTCACTGTCATGGCGCGTTCAGGCCTGAAGGGTGATTTCACAGTCACTGCGCAGTCACTGTGCGAAATCACCCTTCAGGCCTGAATAACACCATGACAGTGACATCATTCATGAGAAGGGGTCCCAAAAACCCCATGTTGAAAATTTGCTGCAAAAATTCCAAAAAATGACTGTTTTATGAGCG
Organism: Neoceratodus forsteri; assembly: GCA_016271365.2. Classification (NCBI taxonomy): domain Eukaryota; kingdom Metazoa; phylum Chordata; order Ceratodontiformes; family Ceratodontidae; genus Neoceratodus; species Neoceratodus forsteri. Next base: position 1,286,515,081 of record CM057455.1, on the reverse strand, counting down.
TGCATTGCGCAGTTCCTACGCAGGCTCGTACATTCGCGAATTTTCAATATTTTCACTCCAGATTTTCAACATTGCCATTTTACCACACCTCCTTATGAGCAGTACAGCTGTCACTTTTCACATCCTGCCCAAAACATGTTTCAGCCCATGTAGCGCACAATGGCGCAGTCGGTGTGCGAAATCAATGTATGGGACACATTAAGAAAATCACAGTGACACTGTTCATGAGCAGAGGTCTTAAAATGGCTGTGTTGAAATTTGGTGAAAAAATTCCTCTAAAATGAGCTGTTTTTACAAAGATGGTGCGCGGTTCCTACATGCCTTTCAGTGAGTTCAGCAATTTTCAATATTTGCACTCAATGACTTCCAAATACCTAAACAGCACATAGAAGCAAGCAACATTCGGCATTGACAAATGCTTGTACTTCTTTGTCACTGATTTTTTTAAGCCATGTCCAAGTGCCAAATACCAACTGTAAATATCTGCAAGCAAACGTTCGGCATTGACAAATGCTTGTTAAGAAATGTATTAGTTTAAACTTTTACTTTATTGTTCCAATACGAAGAACTTCCACTCAGACCTGGGAAGAAAGCCAATATGTATTAATATTTTAGAAAAGTAGAAAACACAGGAGGCAGTACATGTCAATGTTCTTTCTGCAAATGTATAGATTTTGTTTGCTCTTCATGCTGTTTGCAGAAAAAGCTTCTGAATAGAGAGTTGGATGTTAAATGAGGAGATTCCTGCTTTTTTTTAAATCCTTCTTCTCCAAATCTTTTTGAAGTCATCCTTAAATTTTACATTTAAAACTTTGTGTCCCATTTCCAACCCCTCTTTCAAAGCACTGAATAAATGTGCAAAAAAAAGTTATGTAATTGGATGGTTAGATGAATGCCCTGTTTGGCAGGTGTATGGGGAGGTCATTCATATAACAGTGTAAATGGACAGCTAAGGCACAGTACTACAGGAGGCTGTCATTATGAAAAATAATATTTTTGAAAGGAAACACAGAGGCACACAGCAATGATTAGGTGACTTGAGGAGAATAATAAAATGAATAAATAAGGTAACTAAGGAACATCGATGGACAGACCACATCCTATGAGTAAGCAATGGTGATCAAAATGTCAGGTCCATTGGTGGCAGGGTATAAATAATTAAATAGACTTATATTACAGTAATGATGAGTGAGAGTTCTCATTTTTAACATCTTGACACATGCAAATGTAAATTGAAATTTTAGTCTTTATTGGGACTATTAAAGATGAATGTTTGTGTGCTAGGTTCATCAAAGACTAGAAGCCCATGAAAAGCTTTTATATGCATCAATATCTCTGAAATGCTGACACCTGTAAGTAATGCCAGCACCTAGTTTACAGAAGCTTTTCAATGGCTTTCACTCTATAAGGGACCAGTAAGCCTACATTTCCATTAACCTCTTTACGTGGCTCTTATTTCAATATTATAGAAACATAGGGTTGTGTTTTTAAAGGTTTGTGGCATGAAGAACCAGCTATTCCATTGAGGAGTACTAATTTCCATTCTGTCATTGAGAGAGTTCATTAGTTTCTCCATGCAGTTTACCTGATTAACCATATTTCTCCAGGTAGTCACATCTGGGGTAATAGGAGATAGCCAGCACTTTTTAATGAATTTTCTGGCTGCTGTGAATATGATGCCTAGGAGATAATGAGAGTTGGAGACTCTGAAACCTCTAGAGTATTGCATAAGTTAATATAAAGATGGTGTTTGGGGAATTAGCCTGCTGAACAATTCCTGGAGTGCTGTTTTGAGTGAGTGAAAGAAGGGCTGTAACCATGTGCAAGACTACATGACGTGTGTGTGTGTGTGTGTGTGTGTGTGTATGTGTGTGTGTGTGTGTGTCTATCCTCACCACATCCCCTCCAGCAGCCTGGATCCTGCACGGGAAAGTAGTGAGTCATAATTACTAGGGTGCAGAAAAATCTGACAAGATGCTTGAGCATTTTCCCTCCATTATTGGGAACTAGTGACTTTAGCTGAGGCCTGACAAGCCTTCAACTACGTCCCCACTTCTATGAATATTTCTAATTCCTCTTCCTATTTATCATCAACATCAATGGAGTTGTCATCTTTGGTAGCCTGTAAGGCCTGAAAGAGTTGGGCAATCATACTGGGGCTGGAACAATTTTGGAAAAAGTAAGACAGTATGTAATGAGTGTGGGGTAAAGGTCCAGGTACGGGCCCTTCTCAGTAGGGAGGTTATGTAATGTTGGACCTTGAGATAGTGGTAGAACTCTATGCCACTGAGCTGATATTGGGTCTGTATGCAGGTCCTGGAAGGAATAGATGGCTGCTCTTTGAAGGAACTGATAAAGACATTGCAAAGACTATCTCTCCCAGTTTTTGTAAAAGTGGTCTATTTGACAGTGGGCAAACTCTTCTAAGGATTCTATAGGGCATAGAAATGGGAGAAATGGGGTGAGGTGCTGCATTTTTTCCTAGAGAATGCTAGACCTTCACCTGCTGTTGCAATCAGGGGTTCAGTCCTCTCAATACTGTAGGTCAAGAGCCATCAGTTTGTGGTACATAACTTGCACACAAATTGATCACTAGGGAACAGGACTGGTTCCATATCTAGCCTCATAGCATACTGCCTGCTCATGTGGTGGGAGAGGAGAAAGTACAAGTGTACAGCCCAAAAGTAGCTTTTAAGGTTGGGAAAGGCCAGACCACCTGTGTCTTTGGCCAAGACAAGCTGCAGCAGCTTAATACATGGCCTATGGCTTGCCCAAATAAACCTGGGGATCTCTTTGTTCCATGCTCTCTGGCTGCCAGCAGACAGTGATAGTTTGACATTTTGGAACAGATACAATGCTCTAGGCAGAGTGATCATCTGAATCACCTGTATTTTCCAAGAAAGAAAGGGCATCAATGTTCCCCACTTGTGGAGGTTGTCCGTCATGGCCTGGTTAATGGGGTAGAGTTGTCCCGATAACATAGAAACATAGAAATCTGTCAGCAGAAAAAGACCAATCAGCCCATTTAGTCTTCCCCTTTACCCTCCCGATAAGCTCCTCTGTCAATCCCCTTACTCCCTCCTTTTTGTCCCCTTCCCTCATGCAGTCTTCGGTCTCCTTGATTTCAACTGGTTTCATACCCTTCTCTCTTGCCTACTCCCATGTAATAATCCCACTCCCTCTTGATCTCCCCCCCAAATTTTGCTTCAACCACCTGTTTTGGCAACATATTTCAGGGACCCACCACCCTCTCAGCGAAGTATTGACCACTCACATTTCAATTGAATTTATCTCTCTCCAGTTTTTAAGCTGTGTCCCTCAGATGTAGTGTTTTCACTCATTTTGAGGATGCTCTCTTCCCTCACCTTGTTATTGTTTGAGATCTATGTATTTTAAATTCTAACTTATTGTCTACTATGACTCCACGGTCCCTTTCATGACTGGATACTTTCAATTTAATTCCATTTGGAGTATATATCTGCATTTCATTTAAGTTACCTAAACGCATTACCGAGCATTTACTGACACTAAACAGCATTCCATTTTTTTATAGACAATGCTTTGATGTTCTTTATATCTTGTATCATAGTGTTTTGTTGCACATTTGCAACAGGTCCCCCCAACTTAATGTCATCTGCAGATGTTACTACTTTATTTCCTATACCCTCATTTACATACTGATAATAATATAGGCCCAATACCGAGCCCTGTGGCACCCCACTGGTTACCCCCACATGGCGTGAACATTCTCCCAGTACTCTCACTATTTGATTTCTAGTTTCCAGACAATTTTTTCACCCTCAATATTACCCTACTATCTATTCCGAATCTTGTCATTTTATCTAATACTTTTTTTATGTGGGATCTTATCAAATGCTTTACAAAAGTCCAGAAAAATAATATCCATAGGTACATTTTTTTAATGACTTGCTTATATGTTCATAAAAGCACAAGTGATTTGTTGTGCATCCCCTTTCTTTCCTAAAGCCGTGTTGTGATCTATCCATCAAATCCAGGATTTTAATATTTTCTTCCAGTTTTGTTTCAGAAAGCTCTCAGCTATCTTGCATAATATTGCAGTCAGGCTGACCAGCCTGTAATTTGAGGTATCATCTTTCTTTCCCTTTTTATGCAGTGGGATAACAATAGCCCACTTCCAGTCTTTTGGCACCTGCCCTGAATTAAAGGAATGACTAAGAAAGTTACTCAAGGGGTATACAATGCAGTTACCTATTTTGTTTATTAATCATGGACTTAAACCATCTGGACCAGCAGATTTATGATTTTTTAGTTTGTTTATCAATTCCATTAATTGATTAATACTACAGGTCAGATCTAAATGTGGGCATATATTTTGTGGTATACTATAATGAGTATTTTCACCTTTTCAAAGACAACCCCAAAGTAATTATTGAAGGTTTCGGTCCTATCTTTAGCTGTTTTGATCACTTTTCCTCTTCATCAATGGGCATATTTGGTTGTTTACTTTGTTTGATTATTTACATAGGCATACAAGTTTTGCCATTGTCTTTTGAATATGCTAGTTTTAGTTCCACTTTGGGTCTTTCTTGCCTAATGATCTTCTTGAGTTGTTTTAACAACCATTTGTAATGTTCTCTACTGTTCACTGTACATCTTAATCCCATTTTCTCATATGATCTTTTTTTTCTTATTTAACTTTAAGATCCTATTAGTACACCAGGATGGCCTTTGCCCTTTTTTATATATATATTCTTTTTATAGGAATATAGGCCTCTTCTAATGATAGCAATTTATTTTTTAGAAGTCCCCACTTTTCATTGACAGATTTGTATACAAATTCTTGTTTCCATGCCCATTTTGATAGTTCCTGGGTTTTTTTGTTTGTTTTTTTAATATACTTTTTCTCCCTGGGCAACCAGTCTGCTTACCTGCTTCCACATCCATGCAGCCTCTCAAGATTCCGGCCACCATTTCAAGGACCACTCTGCTCAGCCCACAGCATAGTCCCACAGTTTACCCACCGCGGCAGGGCAGCGGAGAGTCCCCTGACACTCATCCACCCAGTCCAGGATCCAGTGCTGTGTTCCCTGCCAGAGTGACTCCCCCATGAAGACGGCCATCATGCCACTGTGAATAGAGCCCATTTTCTCCCTGTTCTCCCCTTGTGCATGGCATGCAATGACGCACATGGACTGGAGCACACGTGCTACTGCACGCACTCCTCCCCAGAGTCAGCCACAGCTGCTCCCTCTATTGACTTGCCAGCACCCTGCATTAACCCCCAGCCATCACCAGAGGCTGCTAAGGCACCAAAGCATGCCACTCCCCCTCCCCAGAGATGGAGAGCAGTCCAATGGACACTCAATCCATCTTCTTCCTTACCAACCCCCAATGACCCTGGCTTACTCTCGAATCTGGGTTGCCAGCATGGAGCGAGGTGTGGCATCCAGCATCTCAACCATCAGTGCCACTGGGCCAGTAATAGTTCCTGTTGAATTTTTTTTTAAATCTGCTTTATTATAGTTTCAAACTATTGTGGAACCTCTAATTCTTGGGGTTGTATATTTTTTTATGAAGAATTGGACAATGTTATGGTCACTATTTCCCAGTTTCCCAGATATCATATCTTCCCTGTTTATTATAATGATGTCTAGTACATTATTCCCCCTTGTGGGCTTATATACTATTTGGGTTAGACCTGCCATATGTAGCATCTCAACAAAACAGTTTCTCTGCATCTCTGCACATGGCACCTTTTCCCAGATCAAACTGGGGTAGTTGAAATCACCACAGACTATTATGTTCCCTATCTGGGACATATATTTGAGTTCATTCTTAATATGTTTATTTGTTTCCTTTTTTGAATTTGGCACCCTATAATAAAGTCCAAGGCACAATTTTGTTTTACTAATGCCTCCAAGGCTATCCATATATATTCAGTATCATTGCTTCCTAAGACTGAGACAATACTTCCCTTTAGACAGTTTTTAAGAAAGATAGCCACTCCTCCACCTTACTTGTGCTGTCTATCTTTACAGAATAATGTATTACCTTCTATATTTCTGTTCCATTCTATACCTGGTTCCCACCAGGTTTCTGTAATTATACAGATGTCTAAACCTTCTTCAACCAACTTAAGTTCTAGCTCTGATTTTTAACTCACATTTAAACTTCTTGCATTAAGGGAACATATTTTTAGACCATCTGATTTTTTCATTTTTTGATTTTGTATATTTTCAGCAGCATTTTACCCTGAACCCAATTTGAGTTTCTTTTGATGTTCAATCTCTCTCCCCCTACTAATTAGTTTAAAGCTTTCTGTACATATTTCTTTAATTCCATACCTAACTTTCTACTACCTTTTCTATTAAGGTGGTGGCCATCTCTACAGAAGTATGTTGGTTCACTTATATATTCCTCCCACTGCCTAATACACCCCCTGCCTTTCCTTTGTAGTCCATGTTCTCAACTAATTTATTTATGTCTTTAATCTTGTTCACATTATATTCATTTTTCTGAGACACTGGTAGTATTTCTGAAAAGCACACTTCACATTTCAATTTACTCGCTTCCTGCCTTGTATCTTTATATTCCTGTATAATGTCCTCGACAGCCTGATATCTAATATGTTTCACCGCAGGATGGAAGATCACTGTAGCATTTCAATTATTTTCATCCACTATATCCTTTAACATATTTTAATGTTGTGGATATTTGCCCATGAGAAATAGTTAGTTGTTACGTGCTCTTTAACTGATGTATAGCTACCTGTAAATTTTGTATGGAGTCTTCTAATAAATAAACCATCTTATTTGCAGAATTCTCAGTTCCCTATATTGCTTTGTTCCATCGGTATGCAATTTACTTCTTATTCATTTGTAGGTTCATTACTTAGTTATTTGACTATTCTGTGGTTCAGATGTGGGGGTTCTCTCATCATCTACTTAGTTAATGTTATCAGTTTCCTGTTGAATTTCTCCCTAGGCAAGTGGAGTGACTGTGCTTGTGCTTGTGACATAAGGTTCATGTGCTTGTGACACATTTTTTTATTTTCAATTTATATAGTGCCCCACTTATATTTTGTGGCTCAATATCAGTTCTGTGACTGCTCCTTTCCTCTTCCACATCCAACAATAGAAAAGGTTCAAATCTATTGTGTAATTCAGTGGCTGAGCCCATGGCTCTTCTTCTGACCTTTTTAGATTTTCTGTGTTCAATTTTCCAATCAGTTTGCTCCCTACCTCATTTTCTACTTTCAACTAATTCAAACTCCCCTACTGTTTCATCAGTACCTATTTCAGCTTCTGAGACCCTCAACATTCTATCATGCTTTAAGGATACTATAGTCATTTCTGCTTCTAACAGTCTCCATTTAAGTTCTTTAATCTGCTCACACTCATTACATATAAACACCAACACTTCATTGGCTATATCTGTACTAAATATTTTGCAGATAATACATCTAATGCCTAACTGGCCACATTCCAGACTCACAAACATTACTATCCATGGTACTACAGTTTACACACTGCTATCTCTTGCACGTTTCTTGTATCCACCTCCATGTTATTAATTATTTACCTTGCATAAGGGCCTTACTGATTTCGGAGTTTTGCTGTCTCCACTCTCTCTTACACTTGAAAACATGCAAAACATGTGCTAGATGTGCGTGTCTTTGTGCATGTTCGTGCATGCCTGCCCTGAAACCATGCTTGGTTCTGCTTTGCTGCAGGCTAGTTAAACACAGCCCACTGACCCAGAAATGGTAACGGTAGCCAGAGGGGTTACCTCACAGAATTATTCCTTTTAAAATATTAAAATAATTGGCTTGTCTGACATGTGACACCCACTCATATGTGAGTCTGCAGAAGATTCAGAACCATTCCCCCTAAACCACACTAATGGGAGCTTTTGTGATTCTGAAGTTCGAGTACAACTCCCCAAAATACTCAATCCTCTTCCTACTTCTGAGATAGGACCTAGGGCTCCAGATGAGCCAATCAGTGTTAGCACACAAAATCTAGCACAGCAAATGTCTCCTGCCTGTAGTAAAAATAGCCAATGCAATGGATCTCTGTGTATTCACTGACATACCACCTCAGTGACAATCAGCATGTGTTTGTTTTTATTTGCATTAATTTTATAGCTATGTAGTAGCTTTTTGTTTACATTCAATATTTTTTAAATTGTTATTTGACTTTGTTGTTTGCATTTCAGTTTTTGTTTGGGTTTTTGTACATATCTGAATGAAAATCACTTTTTTTGTTTGCATTTTGCTCTTCAGGGCCACCGTAATAAAGCATTGTTGATTCACAGAGGCTTCAAAAATATACAATAAATGTTTACTGGGAAAATAAAAAGGGGGAGAGTATTTTTAAAGGTTACAAAACTCAACAGAAAGTGCATTGATAAAAAGAAATGGTGGGGGATGTACCAACAAGTTTGTGTAGTAAATGAAAATGTAGTAAATGTCATTACATTAGTCACTGAAAATCAGTGGCCTTGACTCTGGGTAACAATTAGCAGTAGGGAGTTTACGCTGTGTGTGATTATAGAACTGCCATGAAATTGCACTTTGCAGCAGTATCTAGAAATCCAGCAGGCAGATTCTATAGATATACTGTTTGGCATACAACACACGTACTTTTATTACAGCCCATATGATTTATGGTACACAATGCACAGAATATAACTATACTTAGAGATCAGAACTACTATCACAAACACAGGCACAGATGAGTGAGCCATAATCAGAAGACACTTTAGTCAAAATGGACAGGAAGTTCAAACACCCTCCTGCAGCTCTATTGACTGTGTGGCAGGAGGTGCCAAAATTCAAAGCACAAGCTGTTCTTCCAAGGCTGCCACAATTATTACACATCTACTATATATTATTTCAATGCATGGGAATAAAGTGTGGTGCTTATACAAACTTTAACTGTAAATGATTGTTTTATTTTGCCCTTCTTACTCCCACTCTCAGTTAAGTGCTGGTGGATTACAAAATGAAAAGACCCATCAGGAGGGTGAGGTGAGTACCAGAGGAGGAGGAGGAGGTGGTGGGGAGGACAGAGGAGAAAACTTTCAGCTGAGCACTGGTACAGAGGACTGAGAGTTTATGTATGGTTGGGGAGGAGTTTATTCCTGCATTGAACTCATGGGCTAATCCTTTCCATTCAAAGTCTGAGAATAAAGTGTGGTGCTTATGTGAAATTTAAATGATTGTTTTATTTGAACTTTCTCAATCCCACCCTCAGTAGAAGGCCAGAGGATTACAGAATGAAAAGACCCAAAAGAATACTGTATTAAGAGTGACAACCTCCTCCATCTCATGGAGATTATGGTAGCAGCATGCAGAGGAAGAACCATGGCTGCTAGCTGCCTTCCTCTGGGCATACTAGGAAGAGATTGTCTTAAAGGCTTGTCTAATTTCTTGCTGCAGGTTAGGAATCTAAGTCTCAAAATATGACAAGGTACATCTTCCAAGTCTCTTGATGATGTTGACTGGAATGTTATTCTGAGAAGCTGAAAATGTGGCTCCGATTTCTAAATGAATGTCCAGAATATGAGAGGGGTTGAGTCCCAGTCTTTGGAGAAGAGTCCTGATGTGAGTGATGAATTCCTTTGTAGTCAGAGGTTTCCTTTCTGATGTAGATACAAGCAGATGTGATGGTTGAGAATTGGCATGATGAACAAGTTGATTGAGGACCCAAACTGGACACCAGTTATAATAGGTTGGGTAGAGTGGAATTTGGACTCCTTTATGAAATCTGTTTTGACTTGGAAATGTGAAGCATATAGTGATTGGCTTGCCCTTTTAAGTGAGCAACTGACAAAAATTCTGAAGAAGATGATGATGAAACAGTGAATTCTCTTTAATGGAGGAAACCATAAAAGGCTAGCCAGACAGCTGACGTGACCATAGTATTGGTTGAAAATTTGAAAGGCTTTGATTGAAGCAGGTCCAGTAGTTGATGAAATATGGGTCCACTTATGGGAAGATGCATGGGCTCTTTCTTTGTAGATGACATATTTATTCTCCATAATAGAAGTCTAACAGATGAGTTACATAAAATGCATGACAGAGAAAGGTTCAATGGGTAAGAAAATATTGTACTCAGATAAGTATTGACATATGGTACTGGGAGAAAATGTAAGACTTCCTAAAAGAAGCTGAGGAATGCTAGAATGACATCAATGGAATATAGGTAATTTGACTTGGTTGGGAAGAACAGAAAGTTTTGTATTTTTTCCAAGCTGTAGTATAGGTGGCTCATGTACTGGGTGATGGAGCAGACCACATCAAAGTTTGTGCTTGTTAGCGATAAAAGTTCAAGCCATTAGGTCTAAGAATCTGGGAGGTTGAGTCATGACGAGATTGGCTGTAGGGCAGAGTTGGTGGAATTCCTGAAACCAAAAGTGAGAGAAAGAGTGAGTCAGCTGCTTTATTTTCTAGTCCAGGAACATAAAAATATTTCATGGTGAATTTATGGCATAGAGATAACCAAGTCAGTCTCTGCATAAACAGCATGATGGAGTGGGATGAAGATCTGCCTTTGTTGATTATAGCAACCATGGACTGATTATCAGAAAATATAGATACTGTTTGGGGAGAGCAGGGATGACCCCAAGTTAAGGCAGCAGCTACTATTGGGTAGATTTCAAATAGCAAAGAAGTTTTTTGAGAAATCCCTGAAGTAGTAGAATTCATGAGACCAGGGAGAGGCAAACTAGGAATATTCAAATATACAGTAGCAGTGAATCCATAGGAAGGGGATGCATTGGAATAAATTCTAGGATGCAGATCTGGGGATGGATCTTTGCAGAACATTGAGAAACCATTCCAAAAGCTAGAAAAAAGGACCACAGTGCCAGGTCTGATTTAGCTGATGCTGATATGGTGACATGGTGATGCACTGAAGAAATGGAGGAAGTCAGCTGAGGAGGTATGATGTGAAGGAACACCCTTGTGGGATAATTAAGTATGGCAAAATTCAAGTATCCCAGTTGAGAAAGTAGTTTGTGCTTGGTGCAAGAAGATAGTTTTGAGAAGGAATCTATGAGAAACTGAATCCTGAGTAACTTTATCTTTGGTCAGACAAACTTCCATATAAATCGAGTCAATTTCAATGCCAAGGAATTCCTGAAAAGTGGTAGGACCAAGAGTTTTTTCAGTGGATAAAGGTACTCCTAAGTGCTGAAAGTGATTCGTAAGAGAAGAAATGCTTGCAGCAAGAGGATGGTCTGGTAGACCAATAAACAGGATGTCATCCAGGAGATGAATATTGGCTGGGCAATGACAATGATTGAGTAAGAGCCAACAGAGAGTCTCTGAGAATAAATCAAAGAGCTTGGGGCTGCTTTTACAGCTGAAGGTGAGGCATACAGCAAAGTAGTAATAGTCCTTTCAGTGAATACCATGGAGATGCCACAAGGAATAATGGATGGAAAGAATCTTGAAGGCATTGATTATATCAGCTTTGGAAAGCCAGGCACCAGAGCAGAATTCTTTAATGATAGTGATGGTATAGTCTATGCGGGCATATGATAATGACTAGTCATCTTAAGGGATCAAGGAACTGATGCTAGGAATAGGCTTTGAGTGCGGTGCTGAAAGATCTATGTTCAACCTTTTCCTTCCAGAGAATTTTCTAGTGGAAACACCGATAGGACTTATTATGTAGGAAGAAAGATGGTGGGCATTGGAAAGGCCCTATAAGTAACTCTTTTTGCAGGAGTTGCTGGATGACTTCTGGTTCCTGAATGATGGATTGCAGATTCTTGCAAATGAAGGGGTCTGATGGAATAACAGAGATTCCAGTATGAAATCCTTCAGAGAAAGTTCATGAGAGCTCTATTCAGATGTGAAGACAGAGCAGCAGCTAGGGCACGAATGTTTACACTGGAGGAAGGACGCAGTAATTATTATTGTTTAGGCCTGGACATCCTCAGATATATGAAATGGGAATGGGCATCCCCACAGAAACTGCATACCTGGAGGAGATTACAGCCTTGACATCCTTTACTGTTGAAATTGCTACAAATTGGTTGATTATGCAAGTATTTGGTCTGGTGGCCAAATCTAGCACTAGTGGGGTGAGGAATAGCCTCTGGACTGGACACAGAGCAAATAATGTTGGCAGGAGATATGGATCCTGATGTAGAGGATCTGTGAGTCATAGTAGAAGAGTCCAACAAAGTCATGGGGCAAAGAGAGGCAAAATAAAAAGAGCCACATATTTGACAGAGAGAGATTGCTGGCCAGAAATCATGACAAAACAATTCGATGTCTAGGACTCCCAATTAAGTCTGGAGTTGAAATGAATTAAAGCAGCTGCATCCTTCCACTGAAAAGGAGTGATAATAGTCATAAAATCAGGTGCCACAATATCAAACCCTGAGATCAACTGCCAGGTAAAGGTAGGAGTCTAATTCCATGCACTGAGATGGAAGGTGGAGCAGACTATGTCTCTGTATCATCTAAAGGCAAGCATGAATTCTGGAATAGTCAATTTTTGAGGATTCTAGGTATTTATATTTGAGCATGATGGATTCTGTATAGTGTAATGGGAGGATATAAGGAGAGAAATCAAGTTAACATACTTTCCTTCAATGATTTCCTTGCAGAGGTGATGAGGGACAACATGCACAGAGATACAATGGGTGAGGTAGAAGAAGCTCTAGCAGTACCTGAAACTGGATGGATTGGAATTAAGGAAACAGGAGGAATGCTGATGGGAGTTGGGGTGCAAAGTTAGATGATATCTTCCTGGAGGTTAGTTGGAGATGAAAGAACTGTAATAGGCCTCGCTGAAAATTACAAGGAGGAGGAAGTCATGCTTGAGCTAGAGATGCAGCAATTTTAAATCTGCTGGCAAAGTGGAAGTGAAGTGGCCACTTTGCGTTGATGGAGCACAATGCGAAGTGAGCACCACAAAGTGCTCATTTCATGTTCTCATTATGACTTTGCATTGTCATTATGCCTTAACACGAAGCAAGGTAATGTGACAACTAAATAGGCAGCCCCCCATTCATCACATGATTTACAGTACTGTAAGTCACATGCTTTAGCCAGGCAGGAAGGAAGTGAGTCAGAGAAGCAGTTACTTTCACTTTCTCCTTTGTAGTAGTAGAGGGATAAGGCTTTTTTGTGAGAGAGGAGAGCAGTTTGTGTCTCAGTGCTTTTGTGCCAGAAAAAAACAGCTTTCTTAAAAGCTACATCTTTATTTAGTTTTAGTATTGTGTTTGTGATTGTATTTTTGGTACTGAATTTTTTTCTAAGTTTTGTTTTGTGTGTGTGTGTGTGTGTGTGTGTGTGTGTGTGTGTGTGTGTGTGTGTGTGTCAGTGTGTGTGTGTCTGACAGTGTGAGAGTGAGTGCAGCAGTCAGCTGAAGGTTAGGCATCAACTCGGGACTCATTGATAGCCGGGGACTTGTGTGTGATGGACCCTGGACAAGGAGAGTCTCTGGCCTGTGGGCACGGGCAGAGGAGAGGAGTGCACACATGAGGGGGGTCCTGTGTAGAGATGGGCGAAGTGGCCCCAATTTGCCCTGCAAAGTGATTTGCAGAGTGAATTCACGGAGTTCTCTGCAACGCAAAGTGGTGTACTTCATGTTACAATGAGGAAGGCGAAGTCCATTGAAAAAAATGACTTCGCATTACTCCGCCTTCCCAAACCACTACTCCACCAATTCTTAAGGTGAAGTACATTGCCTTGTTTTTAAGCTCCAAAGGTGAATTTTGCAGTGATTCATGGGATTTCAGGTCACATGGGCTCTAGATTGTTCTGCACAGCCTCAGTTTGAGGTGGTGTGTGTAGCAAGCTGTAGGAGACGATCTGCTCTGAGAGCTCTCTGTGATTCAAACCGTCTAAAAGCTGTTAAAAAGCCTTTTTGAGTAATTTTGTTTTCTGAAACTTTAGTTCATCGATTATAGGAAACCCTCCTGTGCTCATATCATCAAGAATTTATTATTTGCGTGTGGATTTTGAATGTTAATGTACAACATTCAGTCTGTGTACTGAGAGACAGTGGAAGTGTGCTTTGTGGGAGTGGTGTATCTGTGCTCTAGGTAGATTAACTTGGAGAAAAAGACAGTGCTTTCTGTTTTGGTGATATTTTTCTTATATAGCGGTGTTAATGTACACACAGTAATGTTTTCAATATTTCTTGCCATTTTATTGCTGATTGTTGTGGTGCAGCAGTGCATAATTTTAGTTTGTTTAAAATATGTGGTTATATTACTGAAGTTTTCAATTTGCTACGCATTACTTACTGTGTGTGTGAGTATGTGTGTGATGCTTGTCATCAAATCAGACACCTTTTTTGTGCCACATAATAATTTCAGCAATGTGAACCTGCTATCCACTGCAGCTGTGTTATTCTTGTACTTCTTTGTGGTATCTTTGCTGGTACTAGTACTTGTGACTGTTACTGCAGCAGTGCAGTACACTGCCCCCACAGTCCATCCCAACAGGCAAAGGAATTCCTTTTCAGATTTGAAATTCTGATGGTGAGCACCAGTTAGGTGATGTGCCTTTGCATCTGCATCTCTTCAGTGTGCAGCACAATCTTAATCTGTCTGCATTTGTATCTCTTTAGGGTCCAATCTGTAATTTAAGTCACAGTTGTTTCTTGGGCTTCCCTTCAGAGTACTAGATTGGTGTGATGCATAATTCTGCATGAACATTGTACTCATTAATATGCATTTTTAAGTCAGGACCATCATCACGAGTCATTCGTGATACAAATCACGTTCTTCATCATCACGGTCACAAATGCAGTCACAAATCACTATTCACGATCATGTCATGAATCACAAAATTATTTTTTTGACTAGTTATTTGGATGTATTGTAAGCCTGTTTTGTAGTATCTCTCCAGGCTTCACCACCCAGCCATTGTACTCATTAATGAGCGTTTTTAAGTCGAGGAGTTTGTGTTATAGCTCATCAGGGAAGTACAGCCTGAGGCATTCGTCATTTCAAATATAGTTTCATATTGGTTATCTCACACCATCGAAATCAATCATGTTCTTCATCATCACAGTCACAAATGCAGTCACAAATCATGATTCACGATCACGTCATGAATCACAACACTGATGTTTTTACTAGTTATTTGGATGTATTGTAGGCATGTTTTGTAGTATCTCTTCAGGCTTCACCTCTCCACAATTTACTCAATAATAAGCATTTTTAGTCTGGGAGTTTTGTGCTACAGCCCATCGGGGATGTACAACCATAGGCATCCGTGTTCCTTCCCATAGAGCATATGAGTTACAGTATTGTAAGTAGTGGTGGGCGAAGTGGACCCAATTTGCTCCGTGAAGTGATTCACTGAGTAATGTGGAATCTGCGGAGAACTTCACAATGTGAAGCAGAGTACTTCGCTTCATAATGAGGAATGTGAAGTCCATTGAAACCAATGACTTTGTTTTATTCTGCCTTCTCCAAAACCACTTCTCCACCAATTTTAAGGTGAGTACATTGAAATCAATGTAATTCGCCTCACTTCACCCTGTAATTGAGCTCCAAATGAAATTTTGCAGTTATTCATGGGATTGCAGGTCACATGGGCTCTGTATTGTTTGGCACAGCCTCAGTTCTGGCCTGGGTATTGTGCGTGCAGTGATAGCTGGAGACAGTTTGCTCTCATAGCTCTGCGATTCAAAACCTCTAAAAGTTGTGTAAAATGCCTTTTTGAGTAATATTTTTTGCTCAGAGTTCATTGATTGTAGGAAACCCTTCTGTTCTCATATCATTGAGTGTTTATTGTTGTGTGTGGATTTTGAATGTTAATTTAGAACAGTCAGTGTGTGTACTGTGAAGTTTGCTTTCTTGGGGGGCGTATTTGTGGTGTAGGTAGATTAACTGGGAGAAAAAGACAGTCTTTCTGTTTTGGTTATATTTTTCTTGTATAACTGTGTTAATGTACACACAGTACTATTTTCAGTAATTCTTGAATTTTTTTTGCTGATTGTAGTGGTGCAGCAGTGTACAATTTGTCTGTTTAAAGCATTTTGTTATATTACTAAAGGTTTTCAATTTGCTACACATTACTTGAGTGTGCATGTGAGTGTGTGTGCGATGCGTGCCATTAAATCAGACACCTTTTATTGTGTTACAGAGTAATTGCAGTAGTGTGAACCTGCTATCCACCGCACCTGCATGAATTTTTTATACTGCTTTGTGGTATGTTTACTAGTAGTGGATTATTACTGAAGTGCACTAATCCCCCAAGTGGCAAAATGTATTCCTTTCCAGATTTGGATTTGTGACTTGTGAGCACTGGGTAGATATTTTTGTGCCTTTTTGTATGCTTCCCTTGAGTGTGCAGCATACTCTTAATCTGTCTGTGCATTTGCATGGCACCATTAATTCTGGGAGACTGCATTTCTTGTCATGCTTTCTTTTCACTTCGTCAGCACTGGAGAATTTTCTGGACACAAGACAGTAGCATTTTGGGGATGCACATTAATTCTGGTGACCCTATGTGTGACTTGACCACTGCACGCATGACTGAGTGTGCCATCAGTTCTGGGAGACTTTGTATTTCTTGTTACACTCTCATTTCACTTCACCAGCACTGGGGAGTTTTCTGGACACAAGACAGTAGTACTTTGGGGATGCACCTTCATTCTGGTGATGGTGTGGGTGGGATGCAGCCAATATTGTTTTCACTCTGCCTTACTTTGCGTTTAGGTGGAATGACAACATGAAGTAGTAATAACAAGGCAAAGTGAGCATTCCAATGGGGCACTTCACGCGGATTTTAAATTCTCTGCATCTCTAGTTGTGTGTTGCTAGACCGCTCCTGACTCTTTGGTGTTTCTCCCCACAATGGAGCAGAAGCAGCACCAGTGCCACTGGTGGCTGCTGCGCATCCATCTACTCCATCACTACCACCACCACAGGTAGCAGCTGCAGGGGCTCCAGCAGAACCCCCTCCACCACCTCCACAGCCACAGGAGGTGCCCCAGGAAAATGTTGGTGGTCCAAGGATTGTATCTGGTCCCCCCTGCAGCTCCTCAGTGTAGGAGTTTTTAACTGTATGGGGAGACAACACAATCATGGTGTGCCATCTGTGCAGTGTGCTGGTGTGCCATGGCCCTTGGGGACACATTTGAGGACCAGTGGCCAGTGCACACACATGATGAACCACCACAAGGTGGAGTGGCAGGCTGCCATGGAAGAGGCCAGGCATCCACCTGCTGGCCCTTCAGTGGCAGTGGCTGAGGGTGCTGGGGTTGAATTTGTGCCTTGCCATCACAGCAGGAGGAGGGCAACTGCAGCAGCTGCTCCATCACCACAGCCACCAGCACCACCCTCTCCACCACCACCACTACCTGGATTTCCATCTGTAGTGGACCCCACCATAATGCCTGCAACACAGGCTGACATTGCTCTGGTGTGGGCAGCCCTCGAAGAGAACAATGAGATGGTAGGTGCTGTGCAGTAGCAGGTAGATCAAATCCAACAACAGCAGCTGCAAATAGTCACAATGCTGCACCTGCTGCTCAAACACCATGGCATCCCACTTTAAGGGATTGTTTTCTGGACCCCCCCCCACTACTATGCTGTACTGCTTTTGTGTGTTTTTTTGTTGTTGTTTAGTAATAGACATTTCCCTTCTGTAGTGGCAGTGCCTCAGTAATGTTGACTTTTTGTTTTGGAGTACTTGTGGACAAGCTGTTGTGAGCAGTGCAAGTATGATGTGTAAAATTGCAGGTGTGCAGTCAGTGTTGTTTTGTGTGTGTGTGTGTGTGTGTGTGTGTGTGTGTGTGTGCGCGTGTGCATGTGATATCAGATATTGTGCAGGATGTTGCAAACATATATTGCTGTTGCTGATTTGTTGCAGTGTTTATGCCATAAAAAATAGTGAGCAGATTTTGGTATCTTTTATTGTCAACATTATCAACAGTGGACTAAGTGATACAATACTTTTTCAGAGGTGTCTGGTCAGAGTGCACCTTAGTCATATTATATACTATATTGCACATATAACTTTTAGGAGAGCACGTGTTTTTTGTGCTATGATCTCTGCCAAGTCATGTGTGCACTGTGAGTGACTGAGTGAGGTGCACAGTGACCCGATATCTCTGAAAAATATCATATCACTTAGTCACTGACCTGATGGTACCAATAAATATACATCAGCTATTCTTTGTTATTTTATTCTTGATAAGGCAAGAAGTCTTACCATATATATGTTTGCATGAAGTTGTACAATGTATGCACACACAGGAAAGAACAGTGATGGCACAAATGTAGTTTAGCACAACATACTCGCATTGCTCAGTCTTCATGCTGTTTGTAAAACACTTGAAATCCGATTCATGAGTCCAGACACAAAGTAAACATTACTGAGGCTCTGTAACTGTTTTGCTTGTGAAATAGACATGAAAGAGATTCACCAAGTTACAACATTGCACCCGATATAAGGGCGCCATACTTCCAGGAGAATCTTTCTTGCTCCACATAGTGCATTACATTTCTATGAAAATCACCCGTAATTTCATTACAGCGTGTCACATCATGGAGGAATTCCCATTCATAAAAGCCTCACAAATTCTGCCCCCTTTCTCAACAATGTTAGGTCATGATGCCAGGGCGCGCACGGGTGCATGCTTCATTATTGTGAATGTCCAATTGTCCGGCAGCTTTCGAATGTTTCTTTATGTCATAATGGTCAGTTTGCGGGTGAAACAGCAGGCACGTTTCCAGTAAGATGAGCCTTGTTAGTGGAAACATGCCCACATTTCTACCACAAAGTGAACCTTATAAAATAAAGAAACATTCGGATAGCTGCGGACATTCACTATAGTGGAGCATGCACCTGGTATCACGCCTTAACATTGCTGAGAAAGTGGGGCAGAATGTGGGTTTTCTGAATGGGAATTCCTCCATGACGTGGCTATACTGTAATGAAATAATGGGTGGTTTTCTAGAAATGTATTGCACTCATGTGGAGTAAGAAAGATTCCCCTGAAGTAAGGCACCACATATTAGATTATATGCAACACCGAGAATTATTTAATAGATGAACTCTGTAAAGCAGCAGCACAACACTCTGTTGAGAACTCTGACCTATATTTTTTAATGCTATGTTACAACTTCCTTTACTTACATCCATTCCTGACTGGAATGAAATGAAAATTTCAGTAGTTGAGTCTGTTGTACTGCCTATTTCATGTGTGAAATAAATGAAAGGAGCATTCATTTTAAATTGGTGCTGACCAGGTCTTTGTCAATGTTTTCTGCTGCTTTTCTCCATCACATCAGTTAGTTTTATATATCATTTCTGTTGTAAATTAACAGTTATGCAGCAGGCAGTGTTTTATGACACCACAAAACAATATTTATTGAAAAGCAGCTGCAAATAAATACAAACCTGGTCAGAACAATATTGAAAGGTGTGCTCATTTTTTTTCGTGCATGAAAAAATTAGTCAAGTAAAGTAAACCAGACAGAAATTGTGAAAAGTAGTGTATCATTCAAGTCACGACTCAGGTAACTAGTGACTGTGGCAATGTAAAGTAGCATAAAGAAGTGCAGTTCAAAATAGTCATGACATGCTTGCAATGCTGCTTTAATTGATAACGTCAGTATGACAGCATGAGCTCACAATCACAACACACAAAATGCATCCTCCTTGTGTGCAGAAAATTGACAAGTGGTAACAAAGTGAAAATAGGATCATTTCACCACATACAAAGTCCCCAGAATAAAACGATGACCGTGAGTGAACTGTTGCTGGTCCAATGTGCTGCAATGAGACCAAAATGCAATATGATCATCTCAACTGGATGGAAGGGGTGCCATTTGTCTGTACACTAATAGTAGCCTTGATGAGTTGATATATATATATATATATATATAGATATATATTTCTGTATTTTGTAGGTGAGGGGGGTTGACATGGACATGTACTCATGGTATTGTTCTGTATCACAGATCACAGAAACTGTTGGTGTGCACATTCCAGTGCTTGATGAGAACTTTTTGCGTTGAAATATGAAATGGAAAACTCTCAAGCACATGAAGGTAAGTATTTTTTTTGAGGGGGTGCGGGGAAGCATATTTGTAGATATGTCTATAATGGTTTCTTATTTTGTTACTTCTTCATAGATTGCATCTGCATCCTTCTGGAGTCTGGTTGTTAATGATGGTCTTGGTCATCTAATGAAATGACTTCTGCGTGTTGCATGTGTGCCCCAGCCCAGGGGAGGGGGGCCTGATGTTGAAGAACTTATTTGGATAAGGCCACTTTGACAGAATAACAAAGCATCTGGAAGTTTTCTAAAAAAAGAAATGAATGACTTCTTACAACTTAATTGTAATTTGTCCCTGCCTGGTTCTCAATCTCAAGTCAAGTTACATTTCAAAACCACATCTTGTCAAGTAAACACAACCTGTGTGCAACTTTTTCAACAATGTCATGGTCAGGGGCTGACAGCTGCAAGTTCAGAACACAGTGCATGAATGATTTCTTACAGAAATAGTTTTGGTGATGTACACATGTCACCTAGTTTATGAATCATACACAGTCGCATTGCATGCAGTCTTTTCAAAACAATGAAATGGATGAAATAAAATTTTTATACTTACCAGAATGGACTTCAAATGGATATTCCATAGGTTCCTCTGTATGGTACAGCTGCAGTACCATTCCACTGAGCTTCAGCACAGGAGAATTTTTTTTGTTAACCTGAAAAAATTTAAATAAGTGTATGATATGTGTTGACCATTGCAGCTATGAGAAGCTACAGAAAACAAAACATACAACTAAAAGATGAAACAGAACATAACAAACATTAGTACACATACTCACTTTTATGGTTTAAATATTAAGTAGCTTTGTGTCTGTGGCTGATGGATGTGGTGGTCCAGATATACTCATGCCCAATGGCAGGCAGTGGCTAACATCAGTCCTGGTGGTGGTGGTCGGCGGAGGCATGACAGACCCATGCCCAGTGGTGGCAGTGGCTAACATCACTCCTGGTGGTGGTGGTCCAGGGTCCAAACAGACTCATGCCCAGTAGTGGCAGTGGCTCACATCAGTCCTGGTGGTGGTGGTGTTGGTCCGGGGGACAGACTCATGCTCAGTTGTGGCAGTGGCTAACATCATTCCTGGTGGTGGTGGTCCAGGGTCCAGACAGACTCATGCTCAGTAGTGGCAGTGGCTCACATCAGTCCTGGTGGTGGTGGTGTTGGTCCGGGGGGACAGACTCATGCTCAGTTGTGGCAGTGGCTAACATCATTCCTGGTGGTGGTGGTCCAGGAGCAGCCAGACTCATGCTCAGTGGTGGCAGTGGCTAACATCAGTCCCAGTGGTGGTAGTCCGGGTGGACAGACTCATGCTCAGTGGTAGCAGTGACTAACATCACTCCCGGTGCTGGTGGCAGTCCGGGGTGGCACACTGCCTTTAAACAACTTCAGTTCAAACCTGCCAACATTAACCACATCATCATCCTCATAAAGAAAGCTGCCCTCACAGTCATCTATGTCTGAAGTCTGACCACTGGGAAATTATTTCTCCATTGTGTCATCATCTACATCAGTGGTGTGCTGTTTCAGGCAGCCACTGCCAGTGCCACCAGGATGGTCCATTTCTACATCACCAAAATCACCATGATTAGGCCAGGGTATGAATACCAAGGTTGCAGTCTGTACCAGTATGTGCCTCTCATTCATTTTAATGAATGTTAGCAAACTAGCATTTGCAGGAGACAGGTTTGTTCAACGATCCTGACTATTGCACCTGCTGAGCTCAATACCTCTCAACACTTACACTGGAGGTGGGCATGTGTGGTACTTCAGTGCCACTGCAGTCAGCTCTGACCATTCACTGTCATTTCCACTCCAGTACAAAGAGGATCTTCAGTTATTGTCAGATGCCTGTTTTCAGACTAATATGACTCAATCATTCTCTGTGCCACATTAAGTCCAGTTGTTGATGCATTATCCTATTCTACAGAATCATTTATTTCACAAATACCTACTTGGGACAAAGCCTCCCAAAGCAGGTTGATGCCAGCCACTTTGGATGACAGACCACCTGGAACTGCAGTCCCCTTCCCCTTGCAGGATATGCTTGATGGTCCTCCAGGTACACCTTCAGCCGGATTATGCTACTGAGGTTTGCTAACCTTGGCACATGATTTCTGTGCCCCATGAACCAAGCGCACCAGTTGACCACTGATATTTTTTTACCTGTTCAGGCCCTCCTTCCAGTACTGATGCAATTCCACGTTTGTATCATGGGTCTAGCATTGTTGCTATGGCAAAGTTGTCACTACACTGAATGCTCACAATGTGACGATTCTGGTCGAATAATGTCAGCATGTGTTGCAGCAACATACTGCTACCACCATCTCCGGCAACATCAAGGCCATGCTGTACATTCACCAATGTCTGCTTAAGCACCCACAGCAGTGGAATTAATTGGCTAATGAAGGCAGACTCACCACTTATGTCCTTTTTGGCATGTTCAAAATGCCACAAAATTGTTATTACAGAGTCCATGAGGTGCCACTGTTCAGTCGTCATAGACATGAAGGCCTTGGAACTGTCACGGCTAGTGCGCATTGCAAGATATTCTGAGATGGCTTTTGTATTGTTCGTACAACCTCTCTGCCATGTATAAAGTGGAGTTCCATCAGGTGACAACTTCCATCTTCAAGCGGTGCTGAGGCAGACTGTTTTGTATCTGCAACTGCCTCAGTTGGTCACAGGCCTTTCCAGATCGTGAAAAGTGAGAGCAGATACGTCATGCAATGGTCAGCATTTCTTTTACATCAGGGTGCTGCAGAAACTCTTTCACCACAAGATTTAAACAATAAGCCATACATGGACGACAAAAAAACACACCATTCGTGATGCATTTCACACCATTTGACCCATCGTCACTGCTATGAACCCAGCTCTCAGGGACAGAGGTTTAGCCACTTGTTAATTTCAGTCAGTACCACATCCCAACATGTTCTCACCAGTGTGTGAACAGGTCACATTGTGCATAGCAATCATTACAAGCTGTCAAATACCTGGAAGATTGCTACCACGACAATCCACCTTATTGCACTGATTATTCACACTTCCAGCATCACAAACAACCCCTTGCACCTGCACCCAGTGTGCAGTTATACACAAATATGAACTCCCAGCTGTTTGGCCACTTGTCCGCATATCCATACTTAAATGGATGAATGGAGAGGAGGAACGATGAAGGGCATGTCTTACTGAGTTGGACACAGTGCGGAACAACTCAGGGACAGCACAGGTAGAAAAGTATGTCCTGGGTAGGACTTTTCATTTTGGACAGGCATGTGCAGCAAACTGCTAGAACCCAGAATTCTCCACAAAGGAGAAGGACAAGAGATCAATTGGCAGCATTTCAGCTACAACAGCATTAAGTTCACGTGACACTGTATGATTGGGGGGTACTTCAGCTTATGCACAAAAACACTCAGTAACATGGGCTGACAAATGTTTTACATGGGGTTTGATCACAAATCTTTGTTCTCTGTGATGAATGGCATTGGCAGAGGGTGGAGTGTAGACGTTTGATGAAGACAGTTGAACAGGTGATGATGACAAACCCAGAAATGCAGTTATTTTGCCAGATTTGCCAGCCAGGGTTGATGTACCACTTGCACTAGACATACTGCATTCATCACCATCACCACCACCAAAACTGCTACTCTCACCAGCAGTGGAAAACGTTATGCTCCTCCACCTCATCATGCCTGTAGTAATCCTCTGTTCTTATTACCTCACTACTGCACACATTTAATTTACTACTGGACTTAATAGTCATGGAAGTGAATAACATGCTCATTATTGTTGCTGGTGATAAGGGTGAATGCCCCACTGTGGTATTAGCTGCCAGCTTGTGCTGGGTCCACAGTGCCATGTGCCTATTCTTAAGATGTGTATGCTGTCCTCCTGTGCCCAGATGACTCCCCTTTTTACCTCGACTCAAACACACATGGCAAACCTGAATGATTGCAACTGACTCATCATTTGCATCTTGAACAAAAAAATCCCAAATAAGGGATTGTGATGCTCTACTTTTAACATGTCCATGATGCTGCTTATTCAACTTCATTCTTTTAAGCACTGAAGTGGTGGGGGCGTACATGATGTTTTGGGCACTGCACACCTGGACTGCAACAGACCACCACGACTACTTATCATTATTACTGGGTCATCTTCATCAACTAAAACTGGTAAATCACAAGTTTTTGCAGGGGGGGGATTTCTGCAGACTCAGACACAGCCACACTGAATGTCTTTTTCTCCGTTTCCCAACTGGGGTCAATTACATCATCATCATCATATTAATCAACGTCACACACTTCCATATCTTCTGCTTGGATGCTAACATGTGGACTGCATGTTGCAACAACAGCAACATCATCGTCATCATCATATTCATCATCATCATCTACACTACCATCACCTGATATTTTTTCACCACACTGTGAATCACTGCATGGAAAATGCGTGACATTAACTGCAATGGTGGATGGAATATCACATTGTATACTATCATTGACATGATCATCAGAATCCTCGGGTTCAGTTACTGGGATGTTACTGGGAAGTATGACATAATCTTCACTGCCATTCACTTGCACTGCTTCACATTCAACTATATTTTTGGATACGGTACACTGGTCAGAATTTGAACTTGAGGCACCAATACTAATACTACCACCACCACTAACACCACTAACACTAACACCACTGGCTGGGAAAACATCATCTCCTCCAACTATGAGTGAAGCTACTGATTGGGCTGAAAAAACATTGCAGGAGAAATACCTTTCCTCACATCAGCAATGCACTTCTGCGTCTGTGTACTACCGCGCCCACAGACCATCTTACTGGCAGCAGTGCCATGGCGAGAAGCAACTTTGCTTGCACATCTCTTTGTGGCATTTTGGGGTTCAACAACAATTTTATAAACAAATTTAGATTTTGGTACATTCACTCTCTGATTGGGGGGATTCTGGATGTGAAACCAAAAAAACAACTGTGGCTTCAGCAACAGATAAAGACTGTCAAACAATGAAAACAACTTCAGTAACAAGTGGTGCTGATGAGGTCGCAAAAACAATCAAATCTGCTAAAAAATTACTTTTGCCAGTGGGGATGGGGAGAGCACTGACTGTAGATTTTTACGGCAATACAAGTAGCAAAACAAAGAACAGATACCACGATCGCAGTACAAAATCAGGCAGCTGCAGTGGATAGCAGGTTCACACTGCTGCGCCTGCAATTACACTAGTCTGTGGCACAATAAATGGTGTATTACTTGATGTCATGCAACACCACACACACACACACACACACACACACACACACACACACATGGAACAGTTTGTCTACAATGGTGAACGAGTAAGGTGCAGCAAATTTAAAAGTTCAGTAATATGCCACATACTGTAATGTAAACAACTAGAAATTATGAACTGCTTCACCAGATCCACACAACACACAATCTGCAGGAAAATTTCAACAATTACTGACAATATTACTGTGTGTACATTAACACAGTCCATTATATAACAAAAATATAACCAAAAAACAAAGGAATCACTATTTCTCCAACTTAAATCTACCTACACCACAGATACGGCCCTCCCCAAAACACACTTTCACTGTCTTTCACTACACACACTCAATGTTGTACATTAATATTCAAAATCCACACAAAAAGAAAAACATTCCATGATATGAGCACAGGAGGGTTTCCTGCAATCGATGAACTAAAGGTGGAGCCCAAAACAAAACACAAAAATGCTTTTTTAACAGCTTTTAGAAGGTTTCAATCACAGACAGCTCTCAGAGCACATTGTCTCCTACTGCTTCCTACACACACTACCCTGAACTGAGGCTGCGCAGATCAATATAGAGCTCATGTGACCTGAAATCCCATGAATCACTGCAAAATTTGTCTTCGGAGCTCAAAAACAAGATGAAGTGAGGCGAAGTGCGTTGTTCTCAATGTACTTCGCTTAAGATTTTGGTGGAGTAGTGGTCTGGGAAGGCGGATGTCTGAAGTCATTGTTTTCAGTGGACTTTGTGTTAGTCATTATAACCTGAATTACTCCACTTCATGTTGTGGAGCACTCCACGAATCTGCCTTTACTCCGCGAATCACTTTGCGGAGCGGATTGAACCCACTTCGCCCACCACTACTTCGATCACGGTGAGGAGAGTTTGGATGTCAGATATGGATGAGGCCAGTTGTATTATAATGTCTTTAAGTTCTGAGATTGCATTGGAAGAAGATACAGGAGCAGGTTCATTGGAAGTTGATGATTCCTCTGGTTGAGTCTTGGCTACTACAAAAAGGTTAAACAAGTCTTTCTTCTTAGCAGATGCAGAATAAAATATTCCTAACTTTTGGAGCTCTGTAATGAGGGGAGGGACTGTCCAGTCCTTTAAAGAATATTTTGGTTTAGCATTAGGCTTGTGAGGAGTTTGTTTAGTGAACCTTTTACAAGGGAGATTACAGGTTCTTTATTCTGGTTCAAAGGAACAGCCAGGTATAGTTGAATCAATAATGGAATTTTGATATGGTAAACAATGAACAGAGTAAGCTGATTATTAGTAGCCAATGGGCTTAAACCATGGCTCGTCTCTGGCAGACTGTTGTTGGGCCTTGCCTACACTTGGTCGATGGCAAGAAGTAGGGAAACAAGCCTAAACTGCTGGTGAGGTCTGGCAGTAGATGAGAAAGAGTTAAGGAGGTTAAATAAGAGCAACAGCAAATACAGTAATGAGGAGTGCTACAACTTTAAAGGGAGTAACATCAGACCATGAAGTAATAGGAGTCAGACAACTCAAAAGACAAAACCCCAAAAGAGCAAAAAATGGAGGAAAAGGAAAACCTGCAAAACAAAGGAATGCAGGGATAATGATGAGACACAGCAGCAGAGGACAAGGGAATGAGAGTGAGAGGTAACAGCAAGTACAGTTAGTAGAGACAAGGGAACAAGAAGAAACCAGCAGCACAGGACTGGGTGAGAGAATGGAACAACACAGGTTGAAGCAGACACCAAGCAGCACAAGGAAATGGGGGGGCAAGAGAACAAATGAGAAAAGTATATGGACATGGGGGAGACATTGTCCACTGGACACCACAAAGGAGCTGCAAGGCAGGTGGCGGGGGACATACAGAACACAGAGCAAATGAGCAACAGGTAACCAGGCACAAATCAGAGAGGGAGCACAGGGAGTATGGAGCTGGTTGAAGCAAATTAAAAAAAGGGGAGGAGAGAATGGGGAGCAGAGAAGACAGCTCAAACAGGGAGGGAGAGCAATAGGTGAGCAGTAAACTAGTGCACAGCCACAGGGACCACACAGGGTTGGCAGAAGAAAACTTCCAACTGAGCACTGGTGCAGAAGACTTGAGGGTTGAAGTATGGTTAGGGAGAGGAGTTTAGACCCCACATTGAACCATGGGCCAAACCCTCCAATTATATTCTTTGCCAAAAGTTAATTAATGCACCACTTAGGGAATTGTAGATCATGGGAGTGCTCCCGACCCAACAGTGTGCTCTTTTCCTTGTGTGTGAGACACTCTTATTCTATGAAGAGTGTCTCAACACAGATGCCCTGAAATGGGCACATTCCAGGACAGTTTTTTTAAATAACATTAAGTGCTTCCTCAAGCCATAATATATTAATTCATTGCAAAAACTCTATTAATGCATCAGTCAGGGTTGATTCCACACCAGGAAATGTCTGGAAATTCAATGTTAAGTTACCATCCTTGCCCCCACCCCGTACACTATCCACATGCCAACAGGTGCTGGGGTGCCATGAGTTGTCAGCCCTAACTCTCACCCCATTCCATGTGTAAACAAGCTAAGATGGTATACTAAAGGAGAATGGAATGAGAATTAGGCCTGATGACCCCAAGGCACAACACAGCACATGTTGGTCTGTGGATGGTAGTGCGGGTGTGGGGGTAGGGTTGTTAACACTAAAATCAGATGTTCAGGCTTTTGTTGGTGTGGAGTTAACTCTGACTGATGCAATAATGGAGTTTTTTGCAATGACTTTCCCTTCTTTTTGAGAAAGTGAAATGTTACTTATATGGTATCCATCATACTTCTCAACTGTCCCTGATTTTCAGGGACGTCCCTGATTTTGTCTGAGATGTTTCCTCTGTCGTAAATTTGATATTTCTGTCACTGAAAAGTAGGGATTTAAGTCACAAAATAATGCCAGTCATTGATGTTACAGCTAGTTTCATTAAGAAAATGATATTCATACTAAGCAGCATATTGTAACACCTTCTGAAACCAATATTGCTATTGTTTCAGATGTGTCCTTGATTTTTGTCATTTGTCCCTGATGATTTTAAGCCTTATCCTTGATTTGTAATGAGGGAGGTTGAGAGGTATGGTATCCATAGGTGGGAGCATGTGCCCTCTGGGTCCTGTGCTCCCATCTACCCATTAGTGTAGAGGCATAGTGCAGGAGGTCTCTGTGCTTTTAGTTTTGCATAACCATGTCTATAGGCGGGAGCGGGGGCACTTTGAGCCTTGCCCTCCTACCCACCCATGAGTGTAGAGGCATACCATAGGAGAGCCCAGTGCTCCCAGATAAGCATAAATAGCATGCATAGGTGAGAGCATGGGCCCTCTGGGCCATGTGCTTCCACCTACCCACAAGTACAGACATATAGCAGAGGCTCACAGGCATTCCAAGTAACCATTGAAATGCTTATTTGGCAATATCTCAGTACCATAGAAACTGCAGAAAAAAATTATTTCATAGTTGTATTCATGATCTAGCCATACAACATACGTAAAGGTATACTAAGCTGCACTTAGCGAAAAATCAGTATCTCGAACCATTTTTGAGATATAGGTACGGAAAATTCACAGTGGCTGTCACAATGTTATCCTATGGGAGAATGTGTAATGTTGGAGTGCTGTAACTCTGGTACCAGTGTCATCATTGTACCAAACCAATAAAAGGCACATCTGTGGTGTGAAGGCTCTCCACTCGGCAAATTTCAGCCCAAAAATCCCATATTTGTGGGTGTTATTTTAAAATTGTGATGCTTGGATGCTGTTCTAGGACCCCGTGTAGGTAAACAAAACAGCTGCTGATTAACTAGGGGAAGTAGTTTTTAAACTACAACATTTTTTCTCCATCGCTAACTGAAAAGAAGATGGCAGTGGCATTACACTACAGAGGGTATATGAGGCAGTAAAATATGCTTTTGGGGATGAATCTGTCACTGTCGTACAGAAAATATATTTTTTCCCTAGGATATAATGTCAACTTTGAAGTGTAATAACTTTTGAACAGAATAACATTTTTCATCAAACTTTTGAAAGGCATTTTCCTGATCCATTCTTCATATACCCTGAATATTTCAGACCAGATGGAAAACTGTTTGGGCTGTGGAGATGAGCTAAGAATTCACAAATGTTGAGGATTTTCCACACTGTTTGATGCTCTGCAGCTCTGCAACAGCAAATCCAACCAGAACTAAAACTTTGGATACAGAGATCTATGGTACAGCACAGCACATGCTATATTTCAGGTGAATCAGACAAATGGTTGCAAAGTTATTAAAGTGCAAAATTTTGTGTTTAACATAGAAGTGACCATGCAACCCTAACTATGCCTGCCCTACCAGACAGGTATAATACGTCCACCATCACCACTCATTGCGGGAAGAGTGGTTTCATTTGCATTCTGCTCAAACCACAACAGCTCAGCTTCACTTCACTGTTCTCTCTCAAGCAGAATGCCCATGAAACCTCTCTTGTTCAACAATGAATGGCTCAGGGGAACGTATTAATGTATAACTCAACATCACAAAAGTAATGTGGTGTTTTGGTTTTCATCCCAACACCCCACCCCCCAGAAGCAAAAAAAAACATTAGGGTTTGGGGTCTCTGGATTCTGGTGAATCAATGATGGAGTCTTCCTTGGGGGTTGTCAACACTAATAGCCACTGATTCCATAAGCAAACAACGTCACACATGATCTCCTTTCTTCAGTGCCCTGCATATAGAAAGGGACAACAAATTGTGTTGGCAACCTATGGTGAGACACATTTCTCTACCTTTGAAGAATGTATCATTATGAGACTGTGGCTTAGAGCTGTACCTTGTGCTTCAGACTGGAGACTATGGATTGGGGAGGGGCAGCATTAGGGTTGACAACCCCAAATGAAGTCCCCATCACTAATTAGTCAAGATTCCGAAGACATAAAACCCTAATGTTGTTTTTTTCTTTTGCTGCTTGGGAGTGGGGAGTTGTTTGCTGGAAACTTCACTCCACATTTCCCTACTTTTATGGCATTGAGCACCCCTAACTGGTGCATTAACAAAGTTTATTGCAAATAATATCCTTCTATTTGAGATAGTGGAGGACCGGTGAGAACAGATGCAGATGCCCTGCATGAAAAAAAGACTCCAGATGTCTACAGAAATGCAGGGCCTTTCAAATTGCTTGCCCTGCAGTTTGGTGCAATGACAGATGTAAAGAATTCATGGGGCTATCTGGTGGGCCATGAAAGTGTAGGGTCCTGTGGTCCATGCATTTCTAAATGGCCACAGTTACAGATGCACAGGTCAAAGAGTGCCTCTGTCAGCCAAAGTATAGGGCCCTCTGCCACCCAAGGGTGGAGAGGTGCAGGGCCCTGTGTCAAGAGGACAGTTGTCTTCATTATATGGTACCCAGGCCAGTGCGGACAACCCTACATCTTTCTTTCCCTCACTGGGGGGGTTGCAAAATTGAACCATCCCCCCAACTTCACCCCATCCAGCTGAGTCACTGGGCTTACCTCCCAACTCAGTTCACCAGCATGGGATCACAAAGCAAACCCATTGCAGTGATGAAGTGGCACTACACACAAAGTTTGTCAACAATTAAATATTTTGTTTTTAATTTTGACCCCAGGTTTTTAATATACTCATTTTATGATTCAACTTATTAACACAACATGTACCATTTATGGTATACTGGATGAAATGTCATTTCGCACCAGAAGTGCGAAAACACATCTCATCCAGGATTTAGAAAATGACATGTCATGTTTTTGAGGTGTGTGGATAAATGGCTATGTTAACTGTTTGGAGTCAAAATAGTCAATATTAGTGAAGTTACGCATGACCATTGAAATACTAATATGCTGACTCATAACCTGGGGATTTTACCATATTTGTACTCCAAATCATCAGTATAGCCTTCTTATTATCCCATCTCATGAACCTAGTAGTGCAAATGTTCAAATTCCTGCCCAAACAACATTCTTCTGCATCAAAACATCATTCTGTGTCACAGGTACGGAAACACACTTTGGCCAGGATTTAAAAAAATTACAGCTGTCGCGTTCATGAGGTGGTGTAAAAAAATGGCTATGTTGAAAATTTTGGGCCAAAATATTTAGTTATCAAAGTTATGAGTGAACATAATAAAATTTCAACATATGCACATAACTTTTCCATTTTTACATGTTTTGATCCAAAATTTTCAACATAGCCTTCTTATAACCCCACCTCATGAGCAAAGGTGGTGAAAATTTTCAAATCCCTCCCCCAAAAAGTGATTTCACCAAGCAACTGTGAAATTGTCTTTCAGGCTAGATTTGTGTAATTTCACTACTATTGTTCATGAGGTGGGGTCCCAAAAAGGCCATGTTGAAAATGTGGGCTCAAAATATGCAAAAAATGCAAAGATATGCATCAACGTTGAAAACCCCATTGAAATACATTGAACTACATTTACCATAATTTCTCATATTGCAGTCGGCGGTTAAAGCAGCAAGACATGTCTTACAGAGAGTGGATTTTTACACCGTGACCTGTTCAGGTGAGTGAGTGTGTATGGGGGTGTACCGGGTGGTGTGGGGTGGTGAGTGCTGGGTGGAAGGTGTGGGTGATGTGGTCAAATTGGTGAGGGACTGTTTTCCATTTTGCAGGTAAAAAAACAAACATTGGGGGTGATTTTCCTTTTTTCAGAAAAACCATAGAAGAAGTCAAACTGTATAGATGTGAGAAGTTCTTTATTCATCTTCTGGTAGCCAAACAATTTGCCAGAGGGCCGTGTTCCCCATTATCAAATGGCTACAAATTATTTTATAGCAGGGTCATGAAATTGCAGTCTGTCATATGTAAGCCCTGCTTGTTTGTCACTGTGATTGACAGGAGTATATACTGTACCTGTGGTTATGCTTTATAAAAGTTTATAAAAGTTACTGTTCATTTTGATAAGGGTCTACAATGAAAGTACTGGGTTGGCTTATAACTAATGAAGCCACTCTACTAGACTGTCCAGCAATAATTGTAAAGCTACTGTTAGTAATGATTTACAATCTAGATGGCTTGTGTTTTTGTAAGTTTTGGATGACTTTGCTTTGCTTGAGCCAACGGCAGAAGTTGTGAGTTGATTTACTCTGAGTGCAAATGAACAAGCTTTAGTGCCTAGAGAAATTCTTCAGCTACTAATTGTGTTTCCAACTCAGATGACAAAACAAATATTCAAATAAGAAGAGCACCCAGCTATCCACAAGTGCATCTTACCTGTGTTTTGTAACTTTAATGAGAAATCTGCTCTACTAGAGCATCTGGCAACAACTGTAGAGCCATATTTAGTATGAGCATAAACTGACAAGCTGGGTGAATTTGGAGAGTCACTGGCTATTAGTTGTGTTTGAAACTCAGGAATACGTGTAAAGTTTAAATAAAAGGAGCACCAAGTTAGAGCATCAGCAGCAGTTGCACCAATGTTTAAAGTGAAAACAATATTTCAGACTGAAAGCAAATGAGCTGGTTAAACACATTGAATAGGTGTGCTAAATATGACTTCAAAACTCAAATCGCTCAATGAAAGCACTTGGTATCAGCAAGAGATAGTTTCAAACAATCCATTCATGAGTCCCTGATTATTAACTCTTGCAGTGTCTAATGTTATATAAGCATAAATTCAAATTATCTTCTGTGGTTACCCATACTGAATCGAGAAAGTCCACAGTGGGTATAAGTGGAATATAGAGGATTGTGTATGAGCAAGCATACACAACGAGGCAGGTATGATCAAGAGGTTTCCGTGGTAACCAGAGACCTCGAGAGCGTAGCTCGAGAGGTCCGTTACCACAGAAACCTCAAGATCTCACAACTGCTTTGTTTGTGTATGCTTGCTCATACACAATCTTTTATAGTGTATGGGCAACCATAAGCAGTACTCAGTGAACATAAGAACAAGTATATGTCAAAAAAAGCTTACTGCCATGGCTCATTAATTATGCATGTTATCGTAGCTTGATCTTGTTGTGTTGCACCGGTGACGTACTTGGTGCAGCACAACAATATCATGACGCACTGAGTGCAGGATAAACAAAGCTGTTCCAGGCATGGATTTCCATGCAGAACAGCGTTCCACCATACACTATCAGTTAATTATACTTATCAGCAGTATCCTGGAGTTCTATGGTTAAAATGGAGAGTCACTCTGCTAGAGCATCTTGCAGCAGCTGCAAAGGTGGAAAATCAAGAAACTGGTGGGCAGTGCAACACAGGAACACTGTGGTGTGAGAAGAGTAATCAGCCCATACACCATACAGCAAAAAGAGACACGCTCTCAAGAACCACAGGAGAAGTCCAATTGTAGATATATGAGAAGTTGTTTATTCATCTTCTGGTAGCAAAACAGGCTGCCAGAGGGCCGTGTCTGCAGTTGCTCACCATTTGAGCCATGGGACTCCAGGATAACAAGACAGCAGTTCTTACACATCAAAAAAAAAAGTTGGTGCTGTGCCAAGCAAGTGGTGAGAAAACAGAAAAAGGGTTCTATGACATCCAATTTTTCATTTTGCACCAGAACATTAACTCAAAAATCCTACTGCGCATGCTCGGAACAGGAAAGCACAAAACTTTAAAGCCTTATACCTCTGTAACCATTTAATATTTTTCACCAGATCTTTCAAAGGTACTAGCTTAGGACATGACACCTATGCCCTGCAAGGTTGGAGAAAAAATTTGACTACATGTAGGCTGTAAGTCGGAGCAAAACAACAAAAAAAAACAATGTTAAGTAAAGGAAAATATTATATTTACTGAAAATCTCATATGTGGATCTCAGAAACCACACAAGATGCCATCACAAAGTTTCCACAGATCACACCTTGTTTACTAGGATATCACATGTGAAATTTCAGCTCATTTTCAGCTGAAATTTCAGCTTTTTAATGCTAAAAAAAACAAAGCCATGGTACTCTCCCCCACAAGCCCATTCAATGCATGTCCCTCACCCAACTTCCAATACCCAGATCCTGACCCTGACGGGATAACCCTAGAATTAGTGGACAAGTTCAAATATCTAGCCTTCTGGCTTGATCACAAGCTTTCCTTTATTGTTCACCTATAAGAATTGTCCAAAAAACTCAAGCAAAGATTGGGTATCTTCTATTGAATCAAACATTTTCTTACTTGTGACACTAAAGTAATATTGGTGCAGACTACATTCCTCCCACTACTAGACTGCATGGACTTCACATATAGTCATTACCCTTTAGCCTGCCTAACAAAACTGGACACCCTATATCATAGAACTATCTTTTTCATTGCCAATGTCCCTTATAATATGCATCACTGTGTACTCTATGAGCAAATTGGGTAGCATTCCCTGAAATTTAGGAGAATAAAAAATGCCATTCTTTGGACTTTCAGAGCATGTACCAACAAACTCTCCAAGTAAATTAAAGAGCATTTCACCCTTTGCTAGGGTGATTACTCACTCAGAAGACATTCTTACCTTATGGTTGATGTTCCCCAAATCAGAACTCGCCATGCTAAATTCATTATAAGCTATGCCCTTCCTACTCTGTGAGACAGCATTCAGAAAACCCTAAAACTCCACAAATTAGCTGGGCTATCAGCCTTCAAGACTCTGCTGAGGTACTCCATCAAGGAAAACTGTTTCTGCTTCTCCTAACTCACCTCTTCCCTGTACATACCATATCCCCCATTACCTGATTCATATTGCTCCTATCCTTGATTATTGTTATAGTCTTTCTTTTGGTTGTTGTATGTAGTTGATAGAGGACTTGTATTGTCCCCACTAGATTCATCTTTTTGACCTTCCTAGCTTTTACTTAGTGATTATTTTATTTTATTGTATTTTGTTGCTTACTGTTTTATGCCTACCACCTAAATATGTTATGTTGTACCCTGCTTCCATGAACTCACTGCATCTATGTATCCCAGGGTCACCCTGTAAATGAGCTTTCTCAATGGTGTTTTTCTCCTGGTAAAATAAAGACTGAGTGATTGATTGATTTTATCAAACAGTGCCAAAGCTATTAAAGTGCTAAGTTAAGGGTTTAACATTGCAGAGGCTATGCAACCCTAACTATAGGGGCACGACTGAAACCCTATAATACCTATAAGCACATGTTGCTTGAATTACTGAAATAAAATTCAAAATGTAAAACTCCTAGAAAGGGTACTGATCTACAGTTCATGAGGTGTAGAAAATACATTATATTTTCTGAAGATTTTTTTCATATTGTATTCATATACTGTTATACCTAATTACTTTTTTTGGAATACAGGAAAATTAACACATATGCAGTTGGACAGCTGGTAATATGAAAAAATATACAGCATATTTAAGTACACTTTTCTGTCCATGAAAGTTTGCAAAGTAGAGTATATGAATAGTAGTAGTAGAATTAATAGTAATAATAATAATAATAATGGTGTAATAAAAGTCTTTATGATAAACCACCTTAAGAACAATGAACTACTGGATACCACACAGCATGGTTTTACAGATCAAAGAAGCTGTAATACTAATTTAATAAGTTTCTATAATAAAGTCAGTAAATATCTTGACCAGAATGAACCAGTAGACATAGTCTTTTTTTTATTTTGGAAAGGCTTTCTATACATTGCCTCACAGGGGAATATTACAGAAACTTAAAAAACTCAGGGTATATCCATTCATAATCCAAAGGGTTTCATCATGGCTCAAGGATCAGTCACAGAGGGTGCGTGTCAATGGCTATCTCTCCACCGAGGGTGGAGCTACCAGTGAGGTCCCCCAGGGATTGGTCTTGGGATCACTTCTCTTTAATCTGTTCATACATGACCTGCAAATCCCTAGCAACAATATCCTACTCAAGTTTGCTGATGATCTCAAACTAGGAGGGCTAGTGAGTACCGCAGAAGATAAACTAAATATGGGAAAAGATCTCAACACAATTGTGAAATGGGTGGATGAAAACAATGAGATTTAGTGTGAATAAATGTATAGTCATGCATTGTGGCAAAATAACCCTTTACACAATTATATGATATGTAACAACAACTTACAGACAGTTAATGAATTTACAGACTTAGGAATCTGTTACAAGCAACTTGAAAATGACACCCAATGCAGGCAAGTAGCTAAAAGAGTTAACCATCTAACCACCTGCATTAAAAGGCCTTTTGCTAATAAATCCAAATCAATAATGTTACCTATTTACAAAACATATTCATGCTTCCACTTTGACTACTGCTTCCAAGTTTGGAGCCCATTTTAAACAGGACATCTTATTATTGGAAAAGGCACAAAGGTGATTTACTAAACACATATCCACTCTAACACATACTAAGTATAAAGAAGATTAGAAACCCTAAAGCTTTGGCCTTTACAAACTAGGAGGGAGAGAGGAGATTTTTGACCCTGTATAAAATTCTGAGAGACACTGCACTCCCAGCTGATTTAGAAATCAGCTATAGAGGAAATTTCCACCATTTAAGGGGGCATAATAATCAGATTCTAGGTGATGTATCCTGGACCAACTTTAGGAACAGTTCCTTCCTACCTAGAACCATTAGGCCATGGAACAAACTTCCAGAGGAAGTGGTTAATTAATCAACTTTCACAGGATTTAAAACCAAACTTGAAGCCCACTTTAACAATAGTATTGTCACTTATAGTCCACTGTGAAGTGGGGATGGCAATAACAGGCATGTATAACTTTCTGCTGTCCTAAAATCTTAGTATAAGCCTTAGTAATTTCTTTCTTTCTTTCTTTCTTTCTTTCTTTTCTTTCTTTCTTTCTTGGAGCTAAGGTCCATTTCCAAGTGTGACCTGGGAAGGGAACAAAGGGAGAAACAGTGCAATACAGTGTAATAAGTCAGACTAACAAACATTTGTAAGTAATTTGGTCCAATAGTAAAACTATACCAAATGTAAATACATATTGATTAGTACTTGAGCAAAATGTGGCCACAGTTCAAGTAGGTATGTCCAGACAAGTGCAATCAAGCAAACAGAAGCAAACCATAATGTGGAAATCCTCAGTCACATGGGGGATGGTGTTAGAAGGATGGATAAAAGAGCAGGTGCATGGGATTGAAGTTTCAAGTGGTGCCTAATGGATCCAGGTGATAAGGAGAGGTGGATGGAGGATGGATTTGGTTTCAGGGTGAGGAAAGTCAAGAGGAAAAGGCAGATTATCTAGAGGAGGAAGAGCAGGTATAAGGAGTGGCAAAAGTGTGATGATCTCCGGAAGCGAGGGAACAGGAGGTGTGGGGATTGGAAACTAGTGATGCAGCAAAATTAAATTTCTCGGGGCAAAATTCCAGCAAAATTTTGAATTTTGCCCCTTGAAATATTTCATTTAAAATGCACATTTCGCAGAATATTTTGCTGGTGCAATTTATTTAAAAATTAGAAAATGAAGTGTTTTCCCCTCCTGAGTCCTAGCTAGCATTAAAATAAAAGTGTTTCCCCACAATCCCTGGTGTCTAGTTGTCCACCACTCTAACCAATCAGAAGAATCCCCCCTCTGAGATTCACCCCTTTCCTCTATCCAGAATTTAAAATAATAATAATGTTAAATGTCCATGGTGTCTAGTGATCTGACTCCCATGCCCCAGCTAATCACCAGCCCAATATAAAGAATGACCCTGAGAATGACACCCTGTCCCCATCACCTATTAGTGCCACTAAGCCTGCCAACATCAATAATTTAATGCAAACAAAAAAACTTTCCTGGTGCCTAGAGGACTCCCCACCCTAATAGACATTGGGGGATGGGGTGCCAATCCTAGGGGGATCATTCTTTATATTGGGCTGGCAATTGGCCAGTGGGTAGGATCACTAGACACCAGGGACATTTAACATTATTGTTATTTAAAATTCTGGATGGGGACGGGGGCAAATCTTGTCACGGGGAGGGAAATTCTTCATATTGGCTGGGGGGGGGTGTGACCACTAGGCACCAGAGATTGTGGGGATACACTTTTATTTTAATGTAGCTGGCCAGAACTCAGCCAGGAGTGGGGGAAGCATTTTTTTTTTATTATTTTCAAATGTACATGGATCATTCTCTGGCTATCAAATGAGGAATTTCACCTGCTAGTGGCAAAATTCCATATTTCAGTGGTGAAATTCTGCATTTTGCAGGTGAAATTCTGTCATTTCATCAACAAGATTTCACACATTTCACACCCACGACATATTTTGTGAAATGCACGAATTTCAAAAAATATTTCATGGAGTACATTTTTACAATTTCATACTACACTAGTTGAGAGAAGACAGAGGGGAGGTAAAAAATAAAAGGGTACCAAACCAGAATTTGGATCTGTAGGTGGTATAATGAGTCTGGTAATGTAAGGGCAGTGGGAGGAAGGAAAGGGACTAATAGAGTGATGGTGGGTGAGAAGAGGGGAGTTTGTGGCAAAACATAGAAGGAGTTACAGAGGGTGTCCAGTCTGGCAAAGAAAGTGGAAGGTGCTGTGCTGTAAACCAGTCTGTGTAGTCAAAGACAGGGAATACCATTTTGGTTACAAGCTCCTTCTAATCCTGCTGAGATAGAAACACAGAAATACAGAAAATGATGGCAGAAAAAAGATCAGTGGTCCATCAAGTCTGCCTGAGTTCCTCATTTTGCCCTAGGACTTATTGTCCTTCCAGGGTCTTAGCCCTCCCCATCCTCACCCCTCATTCTCTTCTCAGTTTCTGCCAGCCTGCATCCATACTATACCCTTCATTTTGTCCCAACTACGCATGAAACCACCAATGGTTTTAGCAACCACCATTTCACCTGGAAGAATGCTCCTTGACTCCCTCACCCTCTCTGTAAAATTATACTTAATCATGTCCCTCCTTAACCTGCCTCCTTTAAGTTTCTACTCATGGTCTTGTGACCATAAACTAATATTCAAGCTAACTAGTTCCCCACAGTTCACAATGTTAATTCCCTTTAGAAACATGATGATATCTATCATGTCTCCCCTCTGTATTCTTATCTCCAGTGAGTACATGTTCAGTGCCTTGAGGCACTCCTCATAGGACCTGTCATTTTGGCCTTGAATCATTTTAACAAGCAATACAAGCACTCTTTGTTCCAGTACAGGGCTTTGTGTTTCGGATGGAGTTTAGCGTGGATTGCATTAATGTGGATTGAGAAGTCAAGTTTACCATCAAGCCACACACCAAGATACCCGAAGTATTTAATCACTTCAAGAGGAATGCCATCCAGTGCTACTAAGTGCTATCCAATGCTATTCTTTATTGTTTGGCTATAAAGATTACAAAAAAAATACTTCTATTTCATTCTATCAATTGCACTTTACAAGTAAAAGTATGAATTTTACAATTATCTGAAAGGCAGTTTAAAATGTATAAGAGTAATTAGCATCAGTCCAAAGTTATACATATGGATGTCATGTAGCCAGAACTAATGGTGTATAAAATACCAAAACTCAATTCTATGAAGGAGAATTGTATTAAGAAATGGTATCTATCTGGCAAGTAAACCAGTAATAAGAAACAACCTGGTAATCTCCAATCTAGTGACAAAACAAATCAATTGGGACAGAAAATGCAAATTTCAAATCAAGACACAGATAACAGCTTAAGCCAAATATTGACACTGGGCCTTGAGGTGATGTTTATGTATTAGCACATTCTGCCACAGCAACATGTAATCCAGATAATTTAAACTGTACCTCCCAAATCCAAATAAAAAGACCCCTTCTGGCTGAAAAAAAATAATCACCTTAATATACTTGATTACAGTACAATTAATGCCTGTATTGATCTGCTTTGTGAAGATGTAATAGTAAAGATATACATGCAAAATACAGCAATATCAAAAGATATGTACTACAGTTAGAATATCCCATATTACCTAACATACAATAACAGAAATCATAATAAACACAGGTTACAAATGTTAAAATGGCAACATTCATGTGCTTTTTTTATTTTATGATAGCATCCTGAAAGTGAACACATTTCAAAGTTAACACTGGGTCTTCTCCAGAGATTAAATGATCAAGTTGTTTAGAAGAGGTGTCCATTGAACAATTAAAGAAAAAGTCCAACCATTTCAGCCTCTGAGAAGAATATGTTGGACAACAAATTACAACATGGATTGTGTCTTGTATAAATAATACCAAGCCTTCAGCCACACTTTGAAGCTTCTTGTATTTCTGATTTAATGTCAGATCATGCTTTTAGCACATTAGAATTGAAGTATTGAATTCTAAACTTAGTAAAAGCTTTTCTTAAGTTGGGTAATTTAATTATATCTAAATGTGGTTCATATCCACAGTATTTATTTTCTTATAACCTTTGTATCTGGGGCTAAAGTTATATGATACTAAGGAGTCTAAATCAGCGTAATGGTTATTTCTTTCATTTTGCTTAAACAATCATTCTATAGGATGGGTGAATATGAATTCCACTTTGTAATGGTGATAGCAAAAATTTAGGATAATGTCAACAATAATTTTATCTAGGTGCTTCAGCCAACCATGGTCCAAAACCTCTGTTTAAGATATTCCGCTTCCTTCAATGCTTGTGCTGGAAATCTCTCAGAGCTCATACCATTAACTGTTAACTAGTAAGCAAATATCTTAGAACTACAAATAGGTAATAAAGCAGTTTTGTTTCATTCTGCTCTGATACCACAAGCTGGAATGAAGTTTGGAATAGATACAATTTGACACCAACATTTTATATGTTAAGACTCTACAGGTAATAATTAAGGGACACCTAAATCTCAGATGGATATAAAATTCCAGATGATAATTCTGACATTTGCTACATTAAGTGCAGATAATGTAGCACACCCTCCATATGTATGATTAAAGTGGCCTGAGACCATAAAATGATATACAGCTTTTACCTGAGAGATTATATGTTCTTTCCATGATAAATATTTTGAAATGGCACTCTAAATATATATATATATATATATATATATATATATATATATATATATATATATATATATATGTTGTGTGTGTGTGTGTGTGTGTGTGTGTTTACATTTTCCATCATTTTCCAATGTTTTACCCTTAAATAACCAACTGAATGAGTTTATTAGATTTACAAACAAAATATTTTTTGTGTTTCACAAATTTATCACCAGTTCATTTTCCAAGTATAATGTGTTAAAATGATCAAACAATAGGCTAATCCTGTGCCACAGAGGGCAGAGGTACTGTGTTGCATGTTACCAGATACCACACTGGTGAAGCAAGTTCAGGAATGAGCGTGTGTTGCTGGGGGTGGGGAAGGGCTTGGGGATGGAGTGAGCAGCTAACAAGCAGATCTCATCTCCTGACCAGGGATGGCTCATCTTCCTGGCTCTTGGCTGCCACCAACTGAAGGCAAGGTGGCAGTGCTAATGCTATGGGGGGTGGTCTAGACAGACATCTCATGGGTAGGTGGAGGCTGCAGTTTCTGAGTACATGTGTGCCATCAAGAGCATGTGCTTCTGTGCCACACCATGGCTACCTGACCTTGGGGAGAAAACCAGGAGGAAAATGGAAGGGGAAGCTGGGCCTCATGAAGCCCTACCTGAGGTGCCACAGTCCACCCTGATGGTTCAATGGAAAGTAAGCATTCTGGATGACAGTTATCAGGGCCTCCCCCTGGCCATATTGCTGGGGGTAATCTGCTGGGAACCCCTCCACACTAGGCCAAGAGAAGCCAAATGCCAGCAAAGGGCACCCTAGGACAGGACTCAACAGCCACCCAGTCAGCCCAAGGAGAATAAACACCTTTTAAAGTTAAGGGACATTTGAAGGTTTTGGTTACTGAAAGATAACAAAACATGTCATCTGCATATGCAAAGGCCAGTATGTGTAAGTTACCTATTTTTGAAATATTAAACAGAAATCTTTTCTACAGAAATCAGAAAGTCATTTAAGCAGAGACTGAATAACAGGGAGCCACTTGGTAGCCCTGTTTTACACCTCTGTTTGATGCAAAATGTATTTGTCCTAGCATCTTCCATTGTGCATCTAACTTTAGTTCAAGTATTAGGTTTAACAAGATAATATACCACAACAGTGATTGATCAGTATTTAAGTCAGATGATTTTCTCCACAGAATAGATTTTAACAGGCAATCAAATTCTGAAGATAGATCAACAAAAATGTGTCAAGTTTCTGATTATGTATTTCAATGTATTTGTTCATTAAATTATTTAAAACGAAAGTGTTCAGTTGTTGAGTATTCTGCCCTAAAACCCACTTGATAAATAAGGGATATGCAGTGTGTTCAGTGTGTGATAATGCATTTATCTTGGTTTCCAGTGACCCTGTCACTCTCACGAAGCCAAGGCACGAGTGAGAGTTACGAGAGGTCACTGGAAACTGTACAAAATAAATGCATTATCACACACTGAACCACTGCATATTCCATTTATGCAACAGATTTAGATGTTGTGTGAACATTTTGATTTTGGTAGGTGTACATAATTTGTCAAAAAAGGGAAAATAAAATTGAATTGTATGCTGTTTTTTGCTAATTATAAAAAAACAAAATGGTATCTGTAAATGAAACACCACTCATTTTGTAGAAATTTTTGAGCTGAACATTTTTTGTGCTCACAGTACCATGCTATCATTTTTGTTTTAAAGTTATTTATATTTGTTTGTCAAAAAGTGAACAAAAATTACATTTTCTTCTGTTTTCTTGTTAATCATATACAATATGTGTATA
The DNA here is from genome assembly GCA_016271365.2 of Neoceratodus forsteri. Lineage (NCBI taxonomy): Eukaryota > Metazoa > Chordata > Ceratodontiformes > Ceratodontidae > Neoceratodus > Neoceratodus forsteri. Next base: position 1,286,472,097 of record CM057455.1, on the reverse strand, counting down.
TAAATGAAACAGTATTCATTTTGTAGATAATTTTGTGCTGAACAATTTTCGTGCTCACAGTACCATGTTATCTTTTTTCGTTTTTAAGTTATTGACATTTAAATATGGTTAGTACTGCTTCTGAGGCCGAACATTCTAAATGAATTCTGAAGAGAACTGTGTAGATAAATGAGCTAGTGATGTAGTTACTGTGTGAATAAATGGGTGATGATGTAGTTACTATGTGGATAAATAAATTTATTACCATAGTAGCGAAGATAAATGGTTTTATTCCACAGTTTTTATCCTGACCCCTGTTGCATAAATTGATACTATTGTATTATTGTCTACCTAATTCTGTAACCTCTGGAGCAATATTTTACCATAAAAATCTCAACCTGAATATCAGTTAGATTTACAAGTATAGATCTGCACCAGGCTGGGTTAAGCTTCGTCACCTTTCTTATCTATTGGAATTATGATGTTACCTCCAGGATACTGGTTTTAAAATATTTTTAAGGCAAGAATTAAAGAAATGAAGAAAAGTATCACCCCACCAGCCAATGTTTCATATGAAGAATTCAACTAGCATGTTATCATTTCCTGGTGTTTTACCCAATTTAAGTGAAGAAATAGCTGCAAACACCTCATTTTGTAAAAAAATATTACATGTGAATCAGAGTATGTAATGTGATTCAAATTATTTTTGTGTTCTTCATGAATACCAAAAAAGACATATTTATGGTGTTTTAACCAAACCTCAGCTGAGATATAAGCTTGTAAAGCCTTAGAAGAACCATTACCCTCATTAGCCATCAAATTACAAAATGTAGTAATGTCATTACACTTTATAGACAAAAGCATTTTCCCATTTTTTTCCACAATATAAATTTGTAATTGATCAATAAGATTTTTATAAGGTTTACTAACTCCATTCGGGTTCTGAAGGAGAACTTATGAGATTTCAGCAACAAATACATTCACCAGTCCTTTTCCCTACATTTCTTGTTATACCATGTGATTTTATCATTAGAGATGTCAATAGCTCTGTATAAATGAGGTATTATCTCAGTAAACAATTTCTTTAACACATTAAACTGTAGATGAATTGTGTTGCTTCAAGAAATACTGAATGTTTTAATTAAAAAACTTGAGTGTTAATTAATAAACATTCTTCCACTTGTCAATTCCACTTAATCTTCTTTAACAATTCTAATATATTGGACCCTCAAATTTAAATGTTCATTATATCCTGGCCTAGTGAAAGATTCCATCATTAGTAACTATTGAGAGTGGTCACTTTCTGGATTATGTACAATTTCAAAATCTAATTACAATACTAAATGGGAAACTGGAACAATTATATAATCTATAACTATTGTCAGATTATGTAAATACAAGGTATACTCTCCAGAGTGTTAGTTTTAAATCTTCCATTAATAACTGTTAAGTCATGTTCTTCCAACCAGGTAATCATTATAAGGGCATTCCCATTTTGTGCCCTATCTTACTATTCTAACCTAAAGTGCAAAACTAAGGTCTAGTGTGCCAAATCTTGATCTGCCAGCTTGTTAAATAACCCCATCAAACTCTGCAATACCCACATATTATTATTCTAGCATTATCTTTTGACAGTGGCATTTCCTGAATGTCATTTAAATCTAACCTGATTACAGGAGATTAGTAGGATGAACCATTTGGGGGAACATGGGCCTTTACAATATACAATAATATTCTTTGTTATTTATATAACATTTAGAAGCAACATGTTATGTTTTATACATTGTGAGGAAATGACTGAAAACATATTTGAAATGTTGCCAGTGCCAACAAATCACCTATTGCTATCCCTTTTGTTGTTACCCTCCAACTGGTAACTAAAGACTGCATAACCATTAGCTGGTACTTCTGATAAGTTATTAAACCATGTTTCCTGAAAACAAATAACAGAAAAGGATTCTAGGGATTCTGTAAAGACTTTATCAAATAATTTATTAGATAAACCTGCTATGTTCAATGACGAAAGGAAGTTATTACCGTTTAATGATGATGGATTACTATCATTATCTGGCCATTGCAAATGTATTCTAGAACATTAAACCTATTTGAGATGGGAGTAAAATCTATCCTTCCACCACTGTCAAAAGTGCTGGAGCACATAATCTCAGACCAGCTGGTTGACTACCTTAATAAATACAACATTCAGTGTCTGGAACAACATGGATTTCAGAAAGGGCACGGTACCTCCACAGATCTTCTGGAGTTCACCAGCTGCATACACAGTTCACTGGACCAGGGAAACCTTGTTGATATGGCCTTTAATGATCTAACAAAGGCCTTTGACATTGTCAGTCACTCCCTACTACTTTAACAACTCACCTCAATAGGTCTCTAACCCCGCTACTAACTGGTTTGAAAGCTATCTAGCTGATCATTACCAACAGGTAAAGATTAGAAATATCACATCTGGGTCCCTGCCAGTTCATTGTGGGTTCCCCCAGGGGTCAATCCTAGGACTCCTCCTTTTCTGCATCTTTCTAAATAGCCTACCCCAATCGTGTGACCAACGGATACTTCTCTATGCAGATGATGCTGTTATTTATACTTCTCAATATGACCCTCACACCCTAAACTATCAGCTACAACATGCTTTTAAAGAAACTGAAGATTGGTTCAGAGCCCACAAGATGGATCTAAACTATAAAAAGACAAATGTAATGCTTTTTAGTGGTGCTAGAAGCAAACACAAAGCAGCATCCCTTAACATCACTAACTGTGCTGGGGTTTCACTTGAACAAGTGGAGCAATTCAAATACCTGGTGGTTACGCTTGACTGTTCCCTCTCATATGCAGAACACATTGAGAATGTGGCCAAAACAGTCAACATAAGAATTGGGCTCCTGCACAGGCACAAGAAATGCCTAACACCTGAAGCACTCCAAACTGCAATACATTGCACAGTTGTCCCCATCATTGACTATGGATTGTTCATATACAGCTCAGCCACTCCCACATCACTATGAAGGATAACAGTAGCACTAAACAAAGCCTGCAGACTGCTCAACAACTCCCATGACTAACGCACACATATGACCTTTATGAGCAAGCGTGTGGCTACAACTTGAAAACAGGATACAATACCAAAACCTGCTTCTTAGCTAAAAAATCAATACTCATACTTCAGCCTCCTGAGTCACAAGCCTATTAAGCTTATTCATAGGCCCATACCACACCAGGAACTCTGACCATCAGGTTCTCATCATCCTTCACTGCAGAATTCCCAAGGGCAGAGGTCATATGCCTACTGGGCATCACTTTGGTTCAATAATCTTGGCACTGAACATAATGCCATGCAGAGATTGGGGATTTTGAAGACCAGGCTAAGACAACAACTACTGAAGAAAAGCTCCTGTGAGTGTACTTTCTAATTACTCCACACACACCCACTTCTGACCCCAGTCTTATTCACCTTTCAGGTTATTATCATCTCCTCGCTACTCCTACTTTGTCCTTCTACCCTGAATTGTCCCCATTTTTGCCCTGCAATACCCTGCACTCTCCTCTCCCACCTCCCCCTAAATAGCCATCATGTCCCCCCCCCCCACTCAGTGCCCCTACTCTTCTTTCTGGATAGCTGCATACTGTCTTTTACCTGACAATGCCATCTAGGCTACTACTGTTACCTGAATTATCTTAGTGTTAAAACCATCTTTGTTTCCTGTTTACAATGTATTTTGTCTATGTTTACTCACCTAGCTAGATACTTTAAACCCACAATGTATGTACACCCACCTTTCCGATGTGGAGCCTTTGTAAAAGAGCAGTCTCCCCCAAAGGTATTGTAATCCAAGATTGAATAAATAAAAATAAATAAAAATGGTCAATCTCTAGAAATGGAGCAACATGCACTTGATTTTCTGAATAATTGTGACTGAGGGAAGCTATGTGGAGAGGCCAGAAGGTCTGTGAATTAATGACTTTTAAGATATCATTAAAATTAAAAACATTTATGCCTAGGAGGTCTAGTGTCTCAGCCTAGTTCACTATGGCCATAGCTAACTATTTATCCCTAATTAATAGGCCAACTTGACCTTCTTGAAAATCCTCAACTTGTACCCTTCTGGCAGCTACAATTCCTTTCTGACCCAAATTAATTTTTTTAAAATTCTTCAGTAATGATTTGAAGTAATCGGTTTTAATAATGAGTTCTCTGTTTTATATACAGACTTCTTAATGCAATCACTGACAGAGTTACATACTGCTCCCTGTTCTCCTCCACATCCTGCTAATAATCAGCTAATCTTTTTAAACATTGTTCCAGAGTACAAGAATTATAAGTAGGTCTCATAATTTGAGTAGTATGCAAATACATCAGATTAGCCATAGACAGAGGATGAAGTAACATGAAAGAAATCCCTAAATTATGACAGATGAACTCCTTTTCCTGCAAATCCCTGATATCATCATCTGAGGCCATGTACAGTAGAACTGCACTCATATCCTTACCCTCCTCAACCCAAAAACAAAAAGGAAGTCAGGGGCTTTTAATGAAAATTCTAATGTTCTCCAAAATAAGTACTTTAACATTTCTAGATGATATTGTTGAGATTAGTGTTTCTTCTAAGCTAAAGTTGTAATTTTGATTAACATCTTAGGAGTGATAGAAGTGGTTTTATCTTGTGTTAAACCTTGTGCAATGGAAGTTTAGAATTTTATTAACATCTTAGGAGTGACAGAAGAGGTTTTATCTTGTGTTAAATCTTAAGCAATGGGAGTTTCAATAGCTTCTACTGCTTCTAACAAAAGAGCATCTCCAGCTTCTTCAGAAACTGGGATGTCAGTTGGAACAGAACATTGCAGTGTGCCTTTATTAGATCATCCACAGCTGGGCATGTCTTGCCCAGTTTTATTTGGAACTGCCTGAATATAAGAAATACAATTTGTAATAGTTACCAAATTTTATTGAAATGCCATATTTCTATTTTTCCATGTTGAAACTGTTTCTTTTTGTTTCTGGCAGTTTGATTTCCTTTTCTTTCTTTTAAATTTTTTTCATTGGATTATCTTAGAATTCAATGGCAAGGAATAATTACATGGTTTAGGCAAAAAATTAGGCCTTCTATTAATCAATTTTTGTTGTACAGGTGTGACTATTAAACTGACTGAAATGCATTTCTGCACCAGAATATCAGATTTAGCACTCAGTTTGAATACATTGAAATCATTCTTAACAGTGTTCAGCTGTCGCTCTAAAATATAAACATGCTCCATTATACAAACTAGTTGTTCTGTTAACATAATGTTAGCCACATGTTGATGTAACAAGGTGTTAACAATGTTATCAGAAAGAACAGATAAAGTACAGGGAATATTATATTGAGATGGCTTACAGGACTGAATATAAAGATTAGGAACCACTGTTTTCTGTGAAGTTTGAGATGACAGGTTTGATTTTCAAAGCACCCAAGAGATTGGCACAAGTTGCATCAAACCCCACCTGCAGTAACTCTCAGGTGCACCAGGGACTTGCGCTGGATTTTCAAGCAAGAGAGTACCTGCTAGGAAAGTCACCAGATTTACAGCAGGTGAGGTGCTGCACCACAGGTGGTGTACTGAAGGGGTCTGACAGAGAGTTCCATCATGCCCCCCCCCACCAGGCACAGAGCTTGCACTTGAACAGCCGCACAGTGGATGGGGAAGCATCCAGCAACTGACATGACACTGACCAGGGACCTGTGTGAGTGCCCTAAGGGGCACTGCGTGCATGGATGGCAGAGCCTGGGCAAAAGGTGGCACTGAGCAGGTATGCCTGCATCGGGCTTACAGACCCACAGATGGAGTAGTATGTATCCAGGCTTACAGTCCACATTGTACAGTAAACCTGACTAAGCAGTATCCTATCTGTGGGTCTGTAAGCCTGCTACAGGCACCTTCCCAGTGGCACTGTTTGCCCTGGCACTGCCATCCATGCAAACAGTGCCTCTTGGGCACTCACAGAGGTCCCCACTCAGTGTTTCACACCACAGGTGCCCCTTGCACAGGTTAAATGCTAGCCACAAGGGCTGTTGGAGCAGCACTTGGCTGGATCCCCACAGCTATGTGTTGTGGCCAGGGCACAGTTATAAAACTCCTAAATTAAGGGATGCTGAAGACCCACTATGGTGCTAACCCTCTGGGCTGTGGTGCACTAATGTGTCTGTCACAAAGACAATGCAAGCCCAGTTGATACAGACTGCCCACTGGCACACAGTCTCTGAGACTGCTGCATGGAGCCCTTTGAACCATTTCTCCTTGTCACAAGCCCCTTGCGCCAGTCCCAAGATTTGAAAATCAAACTCTAGGTTTTCAAATTACAGGTCATGCCAAAGACATTGTCAGATATTTCCTGAAATGTCTGTGATATTTCTAGAGACATCTCCTGCTTTCTTCATTTCCACAGCAGGGGCAGCAGAGAGAAAATCTTTAGAAATATTATGAAATATCTGGAAATATCTGACCATGTCTGTGGCTATTACTGTAATATGTTATTCTGATTCTGATTAAACTTGCCTTCATATAGGGGGAAGGACATTTATTGTAGCTGTGGTGTTAAAGAATGAAGACCATCAGTTATGGTCTTTATTGTCCCTAATGTATCATTAGTCACAACTGACAGATGTGTGAAAACTGGGGTCTTATAATTTAAATCAGATACTTGTGTAACCTCAAGAGATTTCAGTGATTCATAAATTAAATTTGGAGACTTAGGCAAACTAGAGACAGTTTAATCAACAGGGGTGAGCCAAAAGTAGGGCAATCACCTTATCTGTTACATCCAGATCAGAGTTTAATTGTGAAACACACCTAATCCTACATTATGTAACTTTTCTCAGATTAGGAAATTGAGATTTTTTTTAATTAAAGAAACACTGTCAGCTTTTTTGTGACTTAGTTAATTTTACATACTATGATATCTTTTACCCCTTTCATAACTATAGGGTAGCCATGACATGGGAGCGCTTATTGAGCGCTTAATAATGGTGACTCAATCCTGGCACATGTTGACGGGCTACTGCTGAGGAAGGGTGATGGATGGGGAGGTGGAGGATATAGGACAGAACTTTGCTATATGTATATGCACACCGGGAGGGAGTGAGCATGACGGAAGGGAGGAAGGTTGGCCTGGCATGGTTGGCATGGGGCTGCCAAGGTGGCCCTATAGTGTGTTGGGTGGGTGGCAGCCTAATGCTGCAGGGTTCCTGGTCTTGGCATGCTTAGATTTTGTCTTCTCGCACACAATTTTATTTCACAAGATTTTTCCCCCTCTCGACATTCACCGGGGGTTAGGAATCTTTTAGTGGGGTGGAGGGGCACAGCCCCACATGAACAATTAAAATCTAAGCCCCGGTGCCATTTTCCTGTGTGCTGGGGATGTACATCACCAAAACTGATTTTTCGGTGATTATGCGCTCGCCCTGCCGCCAGATCGCCAATTGAGCTTTCACCCTTATCACATAGAACCAACTATAGTGCTCATAGGTCAAGTAGCTATAGATTCCATGAATTTTGCAGCAACTCATTATTTAGCTGTAATGTTTTTAGTAAGTCAGTCTGACCTTCAGTCTTGCCACTGATGCTTCTGCACATCCTCACCGACACGCATACCATCCAAGGGGCACACTTGTTCACTAATGAGTCAGCAAAATGTGTATTTTTTTCAGGGCAACACACCCAGTTTCTTTATGGATTAGTAAACTCTTGAAAATGATTCCCCATTTTAAATGATCACTTAATCATCTTTATCATGCTTGAAAATTCAAGCTGTGAGTCTGGGCTTGCACAGTAACATGGATACTGCTGCAGTTCCCAAAGTCTCAGCTTGAATTTTCAAGCAAAAGATGGACAAACACTCATTTTAAAACAGGATTTATTTCCTGAGTTCAGAAAGTCATAAAGTAAATGGGAGGGTGTTGCCCTGCTAAAGTGCAAATTTTAGCTGATTCATTCATGAATGAGTGTACCTCTTGGATCAGTGCCATATGTCAGCATGGAAGTGCTGGAGCATCGGCAGTGGGACTGAAGGTCGGACTGGCCACTAAGTATTTTTTGTGAAATTAATGAGCCCTTGTAACCTTTCATGGAATCTCTAGACATATTTGAATGCTGTGAGCACTACAGTTAATACAGGGGTCAATGATACTACAGCATGTTAAAAAATTCATTCAGTAAAAAAAATGCTGACAGTGTTCCTTACGGGAGGGGAGGCACTGGAGGCCTCAATAGGGGAAAAAGACCTAGGGGTCATGGTGGATACATGTATGAATAACTCTGAGCAGTGCAGGAGAGCAGCTAGCAAGGCAAACAGGATGTTGGGATGCATCGTAGGGGGATCACCTCTAGGAGCAGGAAGTGATTCTGCCGCTGTACAATGGACTGGTTAGACACACCTTGAGTACTGTGTACAGTACTGGAGACCACATTTGAAGAGGGACATACAGCTCCTGGAGAGGGTACAGAGGAGGGCAACAAAGATGATACGAGGCTAGGGATTTGACTTATGAGGACAGACTTGAGGAGCTCTGCCTGTTTTCATTGGAGAGAGGAGAGACAGGGGACATGATTGAGGTCTTCAAGTACCTCAAGGAAATAAATAGGGTAAACATGGAGGGATCTTTAGACTAAAGCAGGAGGTATCACCAGAGGGCATGGTTTGAAGTTGGAAGGTGGAAGGGTGAGGGGAAAAGAGGAGGAGGTTTTCACCGAGAGGTGGTGGACCTTGAATGCACTGCCTGGTGAGCTGGTTCAGAGATCCACAGTGGAGGGCTTCAAGAGAGGGTGGGACAGACACAGAAAGTGGATGTATCAGATGATGGCCTGTCCCGGGGGTGGGGATGGATGATAGGGGTTTCTAGAGAGAACAAGGGACGGGAGGATCTCGGCACCCAACTAAGGATCTAGGTTCGGCAGACTCGATAGACCGTAAGGCCTAATCTGCTGGCAAATAGTATGTTAGTATGTTAGTAAGTTCCTCCTTAATTTTTTTTTTTTTTTTGCCTGAAACTGACGTCAGGCTCATTACCAGATTTGTTATTACACTATTTTACTTTTTTTTTAACTGATGCTGTTTTTCTAGTAAAGACAAGAAGAAGAATTAAACAGTCATTAAACTAGTTAAAAATACAGATTTCTAAGTAACGTACAGTATAAGGAAACTCTCAAAATCACCAGTTCCTCTTAAATTATACTTTAAATCTCATCATCTGTAGCTTGATTATGTTCATAAGTCCTTGTTAAGATAAATCAGGATCTTGACAACTTGAGGTGCTTGAGATATTCTGGTTAATAATATTAAGTCCTCAACCTTAACAGAGTTCAGGAACCCCATATCCAGTGGGACCCCAACTTCCTTCTGTTCATATATTGAGGAGAAATAGGTCAATAGGCAGTCTGTTAGTGAAGAGGTTCACTGCAGACTCTCAAAAGATGCCGCTGGGCCTTTCACTATTTGGGCTATGCCAGGCTTTCAGTATGTGATAGGAATCCATATCCATACTAGGGATAAAAAATAAATAAATAAAAAGTCATCAAATGAGGATCTAGACAGAATCAAACAATGTTGTTGTTTATATTGCATAAAACAGCCAAAAATGCTGACGTTCAGTTAGAATTGAACAATGTTGTTGTTTATATAGCAAAGAACAACCAAAAATGCTGAGATTTCTGTAAGAGCAATTCAGTGCACAATAAAATGCATTATATACAGCATAGAAAGATTTAGTACAGTGAAACTATGAATCTTTATAGGTAGATATAACAAATATATGCTATTAAAAATATAATACATTAAGGCTTGGTTTTAAAACACTGTAACAGTACTTCTTTTATAATCCCCTATTTTATATTGTATTGCTTTCTCCATGTAAGCAATAATACCTGACAGGGTGGGCATTATTGGGAAATACTGGACAAGCCCAGGAAGGTCCAATATTTCCCAATAATGCCCACCCTGGAGGGTATTATTGCACTTAGAAAATGGGCATCTTAGTAAATTCCAATAAAATAAGAGAGGAAATAAGTTTAAAAATGAATAGCATTAGAATTGTTTTTTCTTTAAAAAGTAGTCCATTTGTTTAAAGGCTGTTCCAGCTCCTGCTGGTTCTCCCCACAGAGCTATTCTAATCTATTGACACCCTCCCCTCATATACACACACACGCACACACATACACACACACGCATCTGAACAAGTAATGTGTACAAAACGTTCACCCCAGCATTATCTGGATATCGTCTGTCTCCTTTTGTGCAAGACTGTTTTTTTTTTATTCAGTAGCTGTTGGAGGATGCATGTCTTAAGCACACGACTGACCTTGCATGACCCTACTGGACAGCTGCATCTGTGATAATGAGGGACAGCCATGATGAAAATAATTAATTTATTTAAATTTGATGCAGCAGGTTAACTAAGTGTGGGGCATCTGTACCATTTTTGCCATTTTCTTATACGTGCTTCCTAGCACGAAGCCAAATGGACTCACAGCTTCATTTTCATTCAGTGCGGTACTGGAAGAGTGTGGTCGGGAGAGTGGTGCCGTTGTATAAGAACACAGCTATTTGAAATTGCTGTTTTATCACTCTTCCGACCACAAAGTATCCAGAGTGTGGGCTTTCTTTATTTTCTTGCACTAAGTAAGGAGAGTGTATGTGTGTGTGTGGGGGCGTAGCTCTCACTAAGTGAGAGAAAAGATGGTGGAGATTTGAAATTCGCTGTGTGCTTTCATCCAACGAGAAAGCAGGCTGTGCACCAGTACACAAGGGTACCTGGTAAAGCGGTATTTGGACTGGTTTTATTTTAGCTGAGCATTTATTGAAAATAAATGGCCAGCTTGGAGCCTCGTCTCAGCCAATCAGGTTTCAGAATTAATTCTTGCCATTTTCTGAAAGCAAAACAGTTTTGATAAAATATTAGTAGCTCTTACTCAATCAGTTACTAAAACAGTTTACTCACCTTTCAATTTTCATCTGCACAAATTTAAATATTGTTGAGTTTTCATGAGTTTGCATCATCAGCTGGAAGAACGTCACATTTGAAATCAAGCAACGAAGTCTAAAACAATAATAATAATAATAACTTTATTTATATCGCACCTTTCAAAAACCAAGACACCTTAACAATAAGATAAAACCAAATACTAAAAACAACGTTAAATACAGATTCTCATAAAATTAAAACTTCAATAAAATCAAACAGGGTAGCCTGGGTGCCAAAGGTGGGTTGCTAAGGCCTATTTAAGTCCCTCTGCACTCCCGAAGCTGACCAGGTTAGAGAATTCCAAAGGGCTGGGGCATCATACATAAATACACGGGCCCCCCTGAAGATTTTAAGGATACCCTTGGAATCTCTAGCAACCCCTCATCAGCCGAGCGGGATCGATCACCCAGGGCAGTAAGGAACCAGAAGCTCTTTCAGGTTGTCTGGGCCCTGTCCATGTAGGGCTTTATAAGTCAGAAGTTTGACTTTAAAGGTGATTCACCACTGAACTGGCAGCCAGTGCAGTTCATGCAACACCAGAGAGATGTGACAAGTCCAGGAGTTCCCATCAATAACCAGACTGCAGCGTTCTGCACCAGCTGCAAGCAGTGAAATCAACCCCAGGTAAACCTAGATAAAGGGGTTGCAGTAATCAAAGCATGAGGTCACAAGGTGTGGACCAGCATAGGAAGATCACCGAACAGAACTAGGTGCTTAACCTGGAGATGTTCCTCGGGTAGTAAAAGGAGGATTTGACAACTGTCTACACCTGGGATCGCAGTATCAGCACATCATCAAAAATCACCCCCAGGTTTTGCACCCATTCAGATGTAAGAAGCTGGGATCCTCCAAGGAAAAGTCCCAAAGGTAGACCAGCTCCCAACCCATCTATCCAGTGACCCAGGTCCATGACCATCACCTCAGTCTTTTCCAAGTTCAACCTCTGCCAGCTCAAATTCATCCAACCCTGGATTTCAGTGAGGCAGTTATTGAATGCTGAGAGAGCTCTATCCTGGTTGGGTGCAAAAGACCAGTAGAGCTGGGTATCATCAGCATAACAGCGAAACCTCAGCCTATACATTCTTACAATGTCTCTGAGGGGTAGCATGTACACTACAAACAACATGGGGGACAGTACCGAACCCTGAGTGACCCCACATGACAGAGATACTGGGTCAGAGGAATAAATCCCCAACACCACCAGGAGTTCTGCCAGTGAGGAAAGATTTAAACCACCTGAGGACCATACCAGACAGGCCACAGATGAGCCACAGGCGTTTGAGAAGAACCCCATGGTCCACAGTGTCAAATGATGATGAGAGATCCAGAAGAACCAGGATGGAACAGTTTTTCTGATCTCAAGCCATCAGGAAATCATTGAGCACCTGAACCATTGCAATCTCAGTACTATGCCTCTTTTGGAAACCAGATTGGAGAGGTTCATTGATATCACAGATGGTCAAATGTTTCTCCAGTTGTAGGGCCACTACTTTCTCAATCACCTTCCTCACAAAGGGGAGGTTAGAGATTGGTCTGTTTTTGGAAGGGCAGTCTGGGTCCAGAGAAGCTTTCTTCAGGAGGGGTGTCACCACCACCTCCTTCAGGGAGTTAGGAAACTCATCTGACTCAAGGAGCACCAGGCTATCCATGCTGGGACAGGGCCAATGATATCACAACAACCCATAATCAGGGTAGTTGGGCCCAGATCTAAACTACAGCACATAGGGTGCATACCTGGACAGTTCGCATGACATCGATGAACTCCAGCCAGTTGAAGATACTCCAGCAAAACTAAGGAAAGTCGCCGAGTGTGATCGGTAGCATCTCCATAGAGTGTGCTTGTTGGAGCCCACCCACAATGTGTCAACCACCTTAGCTGCAAAAGAATGAGCAAGCTCATCCATACTCCCACTTGTGAAAGGCTCTTTGAATCTGAAGCCAGGCTGGGTTGCACAGTCTGTCTACAGTTCAAAAGAGCTGAAAGCCAGTTGGTTCTGGTAGCCACAATCTCCACGGACAGGAACTCTGCCCTCTACGGTGATCGAGATTGATAGACTTGATAATGTTCCATCAATCTAAGATAGTCAGCTTCCACGGTGGATTTCCACCAGCAACACTCTAACCTTCATTCTAGTTGCTGCATCTCCTAAAAGTCCTGTCAAACCAAAGGATCAAGGGTGAAGGGACAGAGGATGAATATAGACAGGAGCAATAGCAGCAAAGCTGTAGAAATGGCCTTGTTAGGCCAAAACCAAAGCCTCTGGATTGTTGCTTGCCCCAGTAAGTGCTGATAGGTCAAGCACCACCGCCAGGTCTTCAGAGCTTACATCTCGCAAAGGGCAGTACCTGGCCATTTCCTCATGGGTGTGCCTACAAAATGGAGTGCAAAATCTGAACCCTACAGGGTAGTGATCCGACCATCTGACAGATTCCACCCCATATCAAAAGCTTTGATCCCCAGGAGGAAGACTAGGTCAAGAGAATGATCATGTTTGTGAGTAGCAAAAGTAACAATCTGTGTAAGGCCCAATGATGTTATCAACTGGAGAAAGTGTTGTCCAAATTGTGAGAGTTCATCATTGACCCAGGCATTGAAGTTACCCAGGACCATCAGCCTGGGTGACTCAAATGCCATGTCGATCACAAAATTCTGCTACTTCCTGAAGGAAACACTTCTCACCCCTGGGCAGATGGTAGATGAGGGCGATCCTACAACCTACACCTGGTACTACAGTATACACTCAAATGACCCAGCCTCCTCAACTGGTACATTCATGAGGCCCAGTTCGGTCTTGAAACAGACCACAACACCCCCCACTCGTGGTCCAATCTTGGGCGGTGTAACATCGAGTAACAACTGGAATTTCAACCTCCAACATTGGGTCAGCATTCTCATCTGGTGTCTAGTGGACCCCCTACCTCCCACTCTGGCAGGTAGTGGTCCCCACACTGCTCCCCAACTGACCCTGATGACTGGGCCAAGTGACTCTTTCCCACTCTCCTGAATCCATGACCGTCCACCTGACTGAGATGTCTGTGAACGAATGAGCACAAATCACGGCTCAACCAGGTGGCCAGCTGTGGATGGTGGAGAGTGGTGGGCAGAGCTGGTCACCGCTTACTGGGGTTGGGTTTGGGAAGAAACGGGGACCACTACATGCCGGAAAGGAAGAGGAAGGTTCACTAGACACCAAGGAATTATTATATACTTCTTTATTATGAGATATGCCAAATATATACCACATAACAGCAAATACTTTCTGCTTACCAGTGAGTTTACTAATGTCTCCAGTGTAGTTTATACACATAGAAGATATAGTCCATAGGCCATAGGTATAAAATTATAGTAAATTATACATTTGGCATAATGGATACTTTTGAACTATTTCTAATAGCATCTATAACAAACAGCTACTAAGCAACACAAACAACATCTACTGTCACCCTCAGTTAATTCACAATAGAAATATCCAGATATATTTTGGCAGTACAGCCCTAGAGGTTAGAGGAACAAGGTGTGAATGAGCTTGGTACATCCAGTAGACCAGACTTGAGTTTGGTTCTCACAACCTCCACTTGCATACTGTGTGACTCTAAGCAAGTCACTTAACCACCCAGTGCCCCGGTCACCCCTGAAAATAGGAACTTGTGCCTAGTGGGCCTCACCCAGTTACCAAAGACTAAATAAAATAAAATAAATAAATAATAAATAAATTCGTTTACAATATATAGAAAAATGTCCATTATTTGAGGGTTAGAGGAAATCAGGTTGTAAAAAATTTCTTAAGAATAGTAAAAGTAGTAATAATAGTCTCTATGAGGAAAACCTTTTAAGGTCACATAGACTAGTAAATAAAATAATGATCGTAAGTTTCATGGGAGGAAGGTCAGGGGAGAGGTTCGGCTTGATATAAATCCCATCTTGTCCATCTATTTATATATGCTTTTTGGTGATGTTGTATTTAAAACGAAATATGTTCCATCTTTTGTATCTGCCGAATCACACAGACCCATTCATCCAGAGATGGGAAGGGGGGGATCCATTGTAGCCAATGCCTTTTGATAGCTTTCAAAGCTGCAACAATCAGTATATCCCACAGGTATTTAGAATAATTTCTTCTTTAGCTTACCTGCAAGGCAGGGCCAGGGCATACGCATCACTCTGGGATACTCTTGAGGCACTCATGGCAGTCTGGAATCTCTGAGGCCTGCTCACTTCAGGATTGGTGAATTAAGAATTGGTTATGTGTGTAGTTATGGGAGGGAGGAGGAAGGGTGGGTGGGGTGTGGAG
The DNA here is from genome assembly GCA_016271365.2 of Neoceratodus forsteri. NCBI lineage: Eukaryota > Metazoa > Chordata > Ceratodontiformes > Ceratodontidae > Neoceratodus > Neoceratodus forsteri. The sequence goes on along the minus strand of CM057455.1, from coordinate 1,286,456,817 downwards.
TCTATTCCTGCAGTTAATGTTCTGATCATTATTTACAGTATATCTGGATTTGTGTCATTCATTGTTAAACTAATAAAACTGGTTTAATAAAAAAAAAAAAGAATCCTTTCTTCTCAGTGATGGTGGTGAGAGACCTAATAGCATATTTTCTGATCCTATATTTTCAGGCAAAGCAAAAAGATCATTCAAATGTTCTATCAGGGTTGTCCAATACATATTAAGCATGGGACATTGCCAGAACATATGGCAATAGATAGCACTGATTCCCCACAGTGTCTCCTGCAACTTGTGGTGACTTGAGGTCCCACTTTGCCTAAATCACTGGGACCAAGAAATATCTTATCTGAAGCTTCCAGGCAAATTCTTGCCAGCCTGGTGAGGATGTTATATGCCATGTTAATTTCCATAGCCTCTCCCAATCCCTCTGTTCTAGTTGGATACCTAATTCTCCATCCATTTATTTTTAACTTTAGTAGTAGTTGTATATTAACTATCCTTAGATAGTTAATATATAATAATGTGATTGCTCTTTACCACTTGGGTATTCAGATTGTTTCAAAAGGTGTGTGGGGGGGGTATAGTTACATATTGTATGGTAGTGGGTTTAGAGATCTGGGAGTTCAAAACATTTCAGATTTGACAGTAATAAAATATGGCCATGGGGTGAAGGTTATATCTCTAAGAAAACACGTTGTAAGGTAGGATTGTTACACCCTGTATAAGTTGCCATGGGGAATGAAAGCCACCATGTGCATGACGTTTGAACCAAGGATCTAAGCTGGTGGGAATAAATAAGGGGTCCCAGGCCCACCATCATTAAATCCAGAGGAAACATGCTGTGTTGCCCTTAGTAACGCACTGTCTCCATCACTTAAGGGTTGCGGTTATCCCAGTAAGCCTGTTTGTATCTCTCTTAGTTAGTCGGTTTAGGGCAAAAGGTAAGGTTTGCAATGCTGGATCACTTACTCCTGCCAGTTCTATTTGCTTCCATTAAGACATTATATTACATCTGATGAAATGGAGATAATGAAATATGAATGTATAAATGATTTAAGGGATGCTCTAGGAGAAGTAAGAACTGGGGATTACCTGAATGTACTGTTTGGAAAGTACCAGGCAATAGAACAGAAGATAGTGAAAGAGCTGGATTGGAAACCCTCTAGACGGAGTATAAAACAATTTGTGAAGGGGAAAGAATGATTTGACAGAGAATGTATGCAAAAAATGAGTTTAATAGAAAAAGTAGGTAGAGAAATAGTGAAAAATAATATGGAGTCCAGGAAAGCATTTAAATATTTAAAAGCATAATATAAACAGCTGATTGTAAAGAAGAAAAAATGCCATCAGGAAGATTTGTGGAGTATGCTACAAAACTCTATAAAACAAAAAGACGGGGTAACATTTTGGAGGATTCTTGCCCATGGTACCAAAGATTCTAGAAATAATATAGTAGCGTGATCTCACCTGAGGATTGGACAGGTTACTATGAAAGATATTTCTCTAGAAAAGGGACCCAGAGTCTTAATCAAATAAAGAAGAATGGTAATGACAGTGTTTGGTTAGATTTTACAAAGGAAGAAATCATAAATGCAATAAAAGCACAGAAGAAAAATAAAGCTGCAGGCACTGATAATGTGGGTGCTGAACTGTGCCATGGTGACCCAAGTTGGTGGACAGATATTCTTCTGGGTCTCTATAAGAATATTATTAAATATATGAAGCTGCCACCCAGCTGGCAAAAGAAATTATAATCCCTACATATAAAAAGGGTCCTATGGAGAATATAGAATTTCAGACCAATTACTCTTTTAAACGTTAACCAGAAAATATTCTCCAGGTTGATACTGTTAAGAGTAATTTACTGGATAGAGACTGAGGTATCCTGTCAGAAGCACAAGCTGGCTTTTGAAAAGGTAAATCACCTGTAGACCAAATCTTTGTATTAAAAGTTACCTATTGGAAAAGTATATATTCATAAAGGAAACATGAATAAATATGGATTTTGTTGACATTAAGGCAGCCTTCAATTTGATAAACCGAGAAACACTATAGGCTTTTGGAATCTAAAGGTATGAATGAGACACTTTTAGAGGTGATTAAACTGCGGCATAGTGATAATTAGATTGTAATTAAATATAATAAAGAAGGACATATGACACCCCCTATTACGCTAAATGTTTGGGTGAAGCAGGGTTGTATTTTAGTGCCCACATTGTTTAAGCTGTATATTGAAGCTTTGGTAGAAGAATTAAAACATGTGGAAACATTCCCATAGAGGATTTGTGGGAAAATGGCTCAACTGCTGTTGTATGCAGATGACGCTATTCTCCTTTCACAAACAAAAATAGGTTTAAAGCATGCTATTGCCAAGTCAGTAGAAATCCTCAAGAGATTAGATCTTATGATAAATTAAACAAAGTCTAAGATAGTGACATTTCAAAAGGGAAGGTTAGAAATTTGACTCAATGGAAGATAGGAATTTGAATATTGAAGAAGAATAGTTATGCTACTTAGAGTCACTTTTAGTAGTGACCTAAGTTGGAAAAGGCAAAGAGTACACAAATGTAATTAGTCAGTGAAGGTACTAAATGGTATTAGGCATTTTTCTAACACGATAGCCAGAAAGTAATTTTTGGCACAATTAAGATGTTTGAAAATAAAATTTGAGGCTCAAATGTTATATGGTGCAGACGTTTGGGGATTGCCGTATAAAAATTTAACAGAACTAGAAGTGATAAAAAACAATTATCTACGAAATAGTTTGGGTGCACTCAAATATACAACAGCGGCTGGTGTAAGATTGGAAACTGGAACACATCTAATATATATTAAGGTCATAAAGAGAGCTTTGCTGTACTGGCAAAAAATGGTGACAACTAAAGAATAGAAACATGTTAGGAAGAAGCAAAGGCATGGGATAGGAAGTGACAATGGACCTGGTTGGGGATATTAAATCAAGAATTAAATAGGAATGGGCTACAGTACAATTATATATATGATACTAGGTATAACCTGGCAGAATTTGTAAAAGAAGCCATACAACACATGGAGGACATATCAAAAAGTATGGATCTTATTAAAATGAAAGATCACTACTTGAATGATCCATTAAAATATGTAAAATTAGATTTTGGATTGGAAAAAATACTTACTTAAATGTGAGCAGGTAAAACAAAGGAAGGCGTAACCAGACTACAATTTGGAATTTTTGATAGTTGCCAATCATGGGGAAGAAATGCTCAGTTATTAGTATGTGTAGGGTGTCAGAAAGTAGTATTGTCTAGCAAACATTTATTATGTGAATGTGAAGCTTTTGAACAAGAAATAACTATGTACATTGGTCAGTATTTTATGGCTTAGAACAAATGAATAATAACTAAAAGATGATTCTGATATTAAATTGTGAAAGTACCAAACATATTTGTTCTATCACGTTTTGCACTAAAGATTGCCAGGAGATTTAAATGGAACGTATAGTTGATTTTATGATTATGATGTAATAATGATTGATAGTTGTATGCTGTATTTTAAATGTTTGTGTGTGTGATGAATAATTTTTATATACATACAATAAAATAAGATATTGAACTTTCAACTTGAACATTAAGACACATATTGTGGATTTTGCCATAATAAAATCAGCTTCATTTGGGCAGCGACCCCGTAGCCAGGCTGATAAGGCAGAGGCAGTCCTCCTTGTTGTTTCAGTAGGTAAAGAACTTGTTGTTTCACATGAGGTCTTTTCAGAGCCCCATATGAATGTCAACAATTGTTTCTGCCAAATTTGCAACTCTTGAAGGGGGACTAGACAAGGGACACTCTGAAATAAATAAAAAAATCTCAGCAAGGTACACATTATGGTCATTTTGGTACAAGAGTAAAGGGGAAGGAAAGTCTATCTTTTATAATCATTATTCAAGGTGGAAAGAAGTATAGGGTCATTTTCTTAAAAAAGGGAGGATGGAGAAAGCCCCAAGTAAACACCCAAATATTTCACCTTGGCAAGGTCACATTGCATTTGGTGTTTGTTCTGCAGTTCCTCAGACACAGGGAATGAAAAAGCTAAGACTTCCATCTTGGTGGTATTTGACGTGTATCCAGAGAGTCGAAAATGTATGAATTTTGGCAAAAACCTCTGAGAGTGACTGGTCCAGATTTCCTAAAAAAGGCAGAATGTCATCTGGGTATAGTCCCAATTTATGTTCAGCCCCCGAGTAATCCCCTGAATTTTGGGATTCAAATGAATACACTGTGCCAGATATTCAATATAAAAAGTGAATAGAGGGAAGTGACCAGCCCTGCCAGGGTCCCTCCCCAACTGAAACTGTACGGCAATGTGTCCATTAACCTTGGCTAAGCTCAGGGAGTGAGTATAATGTAGAATTAAAATTAACAAAGGTCTCGAGAACCCAAAGTTGGCCAAAAGCCTCATTTATATAAGTCCAGGATACTTAACTGAATGACTTCTGAGCATCAGGACTCATTAATAAAGCTAGCAGTTTTGTTCGGGAGAGGTGGTCTATGAATGCACCACCTGATGAATATTGTCCTCGCCTGCCACCCAGAAGGAAACCAGTTTGGACAATATATTTTAATTTAGGTTTAATTTGTTATAATCTTCTGGTTATGATCCCCGTCAATATTTTGTTGTTTTATTTAATACAGAAATTGGTCAGAAGGAGGCATAGTTTGTTAGGTCCTTGACTGGCTTTGAGCACCTCCACAACTGCATGGGTCCTGAAAGTGCCACCACCCCAACCCCCCAAGTGTCCAGGGCTGCATTATATGCCTGATGTAATAATGGGATGACATGTTTCTGAAGAGCTTCTAAAACTCTCCAGGGAAACTGCCTGTTCCCGGGCATTTACCTGTCTTTAAATGGGAAATCTTGGAAGTTATTTCTGAGGACAAGATTGGGGCATTTAACATCAGTTATATTACTGTAAAACCCTTGGGAGGTTCAGCTGGGTGATGAACTTCTACAGTAGGGTTTGGTCTGGAGCCTGATCAGATTTATACTGTATAATGCGGTGTAGTAGTCCTTAAAAGCATTAGCTATATCTAAAGTAGAGCAATACATCTGTTTAGTTTGTGGGTGAAAAATGTTTGTAACTGTTGCTTAGCTTTTCTTTGATGTAGCCTGTAAGCCAATAACCTCAAAGCACAAGGCCCCCCTTCATGACAGTGTTGCTTTAAGTAGAATAGATTCTGTTCAACCTGGTAATCCAAAAGTGAATTTAGTTTTTTAAGATGAACATGGCCTCACATTGTGAGTCATAGCAACTTTTCTGCAAGGTTTCTAAAGTTGAAATTTAATTTTGGGCGCATTTTCCATGCTTCCCTTTGTTTTTTCTGAGCAGAAACGCAATAAGCGCCCCGAACTATAGCTTTAACTATGTCCCACAGTATCGCTGGAGCAACTCCAGGACATCATTGTCTTTAATGGCTGACTGTACAGTGTCAATTATAGAGGTTTGCACCTCTTTATCTTGTATAAGGGAAATTTAACCTCCAGAAAATAGTTTTCTTTGATTGCCCTAGAGTTAATTTAAGGAAGACAGGGCATAGTCGGACAATGTTATATCTCAATATCAACCATCCATAGGTGGTCCATATCCTCCTTAGGGAGTAAAAATAATCCCATCTAGAATACACTTTATGGACTGTAGAGTAAAAAGTGTAGTCCTTGCAATGTCCTTGTTTATATCTCAAAGAATCTATATACCCAAGTTCCTCAAGTAGTCAATTAACTTTTTGTGCTACCATACGAACATACAAAATTTGCCAGCAGATAAAGGCCTAGAGGTCTATCAAGTCTGCTTGAATGTGCAGCTAGCACCCCTTATTCTGCAGCTGCCCTTCCCTTCCACCCTTCCCCTTCATTAACACTCCCCCATGTCCTGTCCCATCCTCGTTTGAAGCAGTCCACTGTTCTACTGCATACCACTTCTGCAGGTAGCATTCCCAGCCACCACCCTCTCTGTTAAAAAGTGTCTCCTCATCTCCCTCCTGAACCTTCCTCGCTCCAGTCTCATATCATGGCCCCTGGTGGCCCTCCCTTCCCTTACTTTGAACAGCCTCTCTGTACCCGTCTTGTTTATTCCTTTCATGTATTTAAAGGTTTCAATCATGTCCCCGTCCCTCCTCTCCTCCAGTGAGTACATGTTCAACTCCTTCAACCTCCTCTCATATGATAAGTCCCCCAGCACCTTGATCATCTTTGTAACCCTGCACTGCACCTCCAGTAACTTAATGTCCCTCTTCAGATACGGACGCCAGTACTGCCAGTACTCCAGGTGTGGTCGAACTAATGACCTATACAGTGGCAGAATCACCTCCTCCTCCTCGAGGATATACCCCTTGCAATACAACCCAGCATTTTGTTGGCCTTTGCAGCTACCTTCCTACATTGTGCTGAGTTGTTCATTGACCCTGTAATGAGCACACCCAGATCCTTCTCCTCTTCTGTCTGGGCTAGCTGCACTCCCCCTAGCTGGTAACTCCTCCTTGGGTTCTTCATCCCAAAATGCAGCACCTTGCACTTTTTGGCATTAAACCCCAGTTGCCGAGGTGTCTGACCAGGTTTCAAGCTTTGCCAGATCATCCTGCAACCCCTGCCATCCCCTAGGTCATCCACCACTGCGCCAACCTTGGTATCATCATCAGTCTGCCCATGTGAGGTGAGATGACGTACCTAGAAGGAGTTAAAACCAGATCAAACTCTCCTCTATAATGCCTTTTGTTCATTCAGTGATTTTGGCATAAAGATTATGAAAGAAGGCATCATCAGAGCCTAGAGGTATTAACGAAGCTATTGTTGTGCTTTATGAAAATAGGTGCCCTTAATAGCGCATAACACCCCTCATTGTCCATCATAGTTTTCTTTACTGCAAATGGATCCGGTAAGGAATTAATATTGCTGTTCCCCAACGATGCCCTTGCTTATATGTAGAAGCTACCATTTTGTCATATCCAAATTTTAGGAGCTTGTTGTGCTCTAATTTTTATAGGTAGGTTTCTTGCAACAGGATAAAATCTGCCCCTGATTTTTTTAGAAAAGAAAGCATTTTACTTCTCTTATCCAGGTTGGTGAGACCGTGAACATTGTATGAATAAAAGTGGTATCAATGTTAGCCATAATCAATGGTATAAAAATTGTAATTTGTGTCCTCATAAACCCCAACAATCTGCAAATTTCTGGGTCAATCTGCCCAGTGTCCTATCTCGCCCTGCATGTCCTGCCCCTAGTAGATCATGGTTAAAGTACAGTAAATCTTCTCAGAAACAAGATGGTACTAACAGTTACTCTACCTCTTCCCCTGATACTGGATTTTCACATATGTGGTACAATAAGTCATTTTTCATTACTATCTTTGGGAACCTGTGGTCTGGATTTTCTCACCTGCTGAAAAATGGATTTAAGTAAGCATCAGCCATTTGTTCGTCAACCGCATTTTTTCTTTAACAAAAATGGTTTGCACATTTTCTGGTGTTAAATCTTTCTGGCTAACATGCCATTCTCTCTGTATTTTCTTCTTTGCATTATGTGTCAATCTGTTTTTACCTGTACCACCTCATCTTGAAAAGGAAAAATATCCCCCAACTGTTGTTGCCTCTTCTCCTGGGTCCTTGTGGTTACAGCAGTAACAGTTATTTTGTCAGGCATTACATCAGCAAAGTCTGGGAAATCATGCCCAATAACCATTGGTACTGGCAAATGCGGTACCAATCCAGTTGTTATAGTGGTAATTCTTTCTTTCACCACCATGTCCACTGGCACCATGGGGTATACATGGGTGTCCATATGAACGCAGAGCACACTCATAGGAGGTCCTCTTTCTGCCTTGGTTACCAGTTCTGGGTGGATTAAAGTTTGCTTGCTGCCAGAATCAATTAAGGCAGTCACATTTTTTGTTTTCCACGTTCACCTCTGTGAAAAAATAGCCGGGGTTCAACATTGCTAGATGGGTCATATCTCCTCTCTTAGTTGGGCAATACCATGCAATGTGTCCCTGGACCTTACAATTCCAAAAATAATGTCTGCAGGGAAGGATCGTCCACTAGTACCACCCCTATTTTCTTGCCAGCCTTCTTATCTCCCATACCTTGGCTTCTCATAAACTGGTCTCACTGGGGGGGGGTTGGATTTAGGGTTTGTACTCTCAAGGGGTCAGTTTTCTCCTTTCTTCATGTTCTAGTGGGCAGAGAGAAAGTTGTCTGCTAAGGTGATGGCAATTTCTACAGTTTCAGGGTTGTGTTCTCGTACCCATATCTGCACATCCTGGGGCAGGATCTGTGGGAACTGTTCTCCCACTACTGTGTCTACCAGATTATTTATGGTTTTGCTCTCTGGTTGTAGCCATTTATTACACAGCTCTCTTAGACATATAAAGGTCTCATAAGGAGTATCATGGGTCTGGAATTTTAAAGCCTGGAACCTTTGCCAGTACGTTTCAGTATTAATGTCATACCACTTTAAAATTTCCTTTTTTCTAAATCTTTAGTATTGGCCGTTCTTGCATCCATGTGACTATACGCTAACTGGGCCTTCCCAGTTAAGTATGGAGCTAGTTGTTCCACCCACTGTGCCTTCGGCCACACACATGCCTGGGCAACCATCTCAAAAGTGGTAAGATACCCCTCTATATCATCCGTTGATGTCATTTTTGCCAATTTAATATCCTTTGGGTTTGAGTCTGGCCTGCCCCCATCCTAACCTTTACCTGCCCCCAAGTACTGTAAAGCTCATAAGGTTTCTGCCCACCTGATGTCTTGTCATCTCCTCTCATGTTCCCCCTCTCACTACATGTCCATCTATCTTATGGCCAACCATCTCAATAATTCTGGTAATCCTTCTGGTGGTTCCTCCAGGTACATCCTCTGTTCCTCTTCCTTCTGATCTTCATCATCATTGCTCTGGTCCTTTGACCTCCAAGCCCTCACCATTGGTCCCAATCCTGGCATGAGGGTCTCTCTGGATTTTGCCACCTGGGTTCTGGTCTGGACACCAGCTGTCACATCCCCCTTCATCTTCTCCTCCTCATCTGACATGTCACTCTTTTTACCTTAGTACCAGGACTGGTACCAGATTCTGGCTTCCCCCTAATCTGGACAACCAGATCCCACTTCTCACACCAAATTCTGTGACCGGGTTATGTGGGTAGGGTAAATGAGTGACACAACACATCCAAATTATGGTTTAACACACCTTTCCTTGGTGTGATATATATTTGATTCAACGGCTAATTTTTAAAAAATATATACAAAAATTAATATAAACCATAAATGCAAATGAGTCTTAACTTCAGACTAAAATAAATAAATAAAGAAAATAGCTTTTCTCGAGCTCCAGAACTACTCTTTCTTGGTAGACCTGCCACGGAGTAGTTAAACTTTCAATTACAATTCTACAATCTTCTGTGCTCTTGAGACAACTCTCTGTACTCTCTCCTAGGCTGATCTGCCATTTCTGAGCACTAGGCAACCTTTTATACTATTCCCTATAGCATCATCAGGTCAGTTGATCCATCCTTATCTAAAACACAGTCATTCCTCCTATAATACAGACATGTGGGAGGATCAGCTTGACTGCATAGATAGTTTGGTAATACCAGATACAAATAAAACACTTCTTGTCCCCCTTTCTTTAGTGTAGGACAAGACATATAGAAATACCTGTTAATTGCCTGCCAGTCTTGAAACTCTGCCTCATCTCCATCTGAGTGACAGCTGTCACTTTCTATAAAACAGCCTATTTATGGGGCTGCTGGCTTCTAAGAGTCATTTTACATGACCACTGTGCTCAGGTAAGAGCAAACATTTCTTTAAGTGGTAGTAATAAAAAAAAACAGTTCTATTAGTCATATTCTGCCCAGTATTCATTTTGAGACATCTTTCCCTGTTTCATAATCACTAACCAATTCAGTAGCCTGCAGCTGAAACACCAGATGCCTAAAATTTCAAGCCGTCAGAAAAGATTTCAATCCATTACATTTATTTTGATGTTTGCTTGCATGCATGTGCAAGAAACATAGTGCCACCATATGAGAATTTGTAGGTGTGCCTCCCCCACTTCTAGTGCCTTGCTGCCTTTTGCAGGTGCAGCCGCACAGCACCAATGAATGTAGGAGTTGTCTATGACAGCCATTCAGATGCAGTGGCGTTCAGCTGAAAGCAAAACTCTGCTGCTATCAGCAGCGGTAATGTGTAGGCACTGCACTGAAAAAGCTGTCCTAGACAGTTCCATCCCCCCGCAACAAGTAGCATGCTAGGAGCCCACCCCAGCATGCTCATGTGCTCCCTCACACACACTGTATAGGCGACGGGGTGCCCAATCCTCTATCGGCTGCGCTGCGCTCCTCCCTGACAGAGTTCCAGGTGCCATGCTGGGAGCCCACGCCAGCATGGAAACAGTCCATAAGGCTGACAGGGTGCCTAATCCCCATCGGCTCCACTGTATCCCCCAACAGACTTCCAGGTGCCATGCTGGGAGCCCACCCCAGTGTGGCAACAGTCCATATGGCTGATGGGGGTGCTCAATCCCCCATCAGCTACACTGTTCCACCAAACAGCCTTCCAGCTGCCATGCAGGGAGCTCACCCCAGTGTGGCAAATGTCCCTCATCATCTTTAAAAACAAATGCCCTGTAAGAAAAATGGTTTCGCTGACTGTCTTGACCCCTGCCCCCACCGCATCCACCCTCTGTGCCCTGCCTCCCCACCCCCACATCACCCCATACTTGTCTCCGGATGTGGGCGTGATGATCTTTAGTGGACGGGGAACGTCTGCACTCTTCAATGCCGACCCATGAACTGAAGAAATGCCAGTAAGCAGTATAATAGAATAAATAGGGTTTTTTTTCAATGTTGATGCATATCTCAGGCATTTTTTAGAATTTGTTCACCAAATTTTCAACATGGGGTTCTTGGGACCCCACCTCATGAATTCTGGTACTGTCATTTTTTTATTCCGTCCGGAAAGGTGATTTTGAGGTCACTGCATGGAACCACCTTTCAGGACTGATTTAGGAAATGACAGTGTCACAGTTCATGAGGTAGGCCCTCAAAAACCCTATGTTGAAAATTTTGTGAAAAAATTCCCCATAATGACTGTTTTACGAGCGTGTGTTGCGCAGTTCCTACGCATGGTCATAAGTTTGTGAATTTTTTTTTATTTTCACTCCTGAATTTCAACATTGCCATTTTACCCCACCTCCTCATGAGCAGTACAGCTGTCATTTTTCACATCTCACCCAAAATGTGTTTCTGCACATGTAGCACACAATGGTGCAGCTGGTGTGCAAAATCAATGTTCAGGACAGATTAAGAAAATCACAGTGACACTGTTCATGAGCAGAGATCTTAAAATGGCTATGTTAAACATTTGGTGACAAAAGTCCATAAAATGACTGTGTTATGAGTGAGCATTGCACAGTTTCTACGCACCCTCATAAGTTCATGAATTTGTAATATTTTCAGTCCAGATTTTCACCACTGGCATTTTTCCACACTTCCTTATGAACAGTACAGCCGTAATTTTTCACCCCATGGCTGAAAAATGTTTTTGCACTTCCAGCGCAGAAATGTGGGGTCACTGTGGGAAATCACTGTTCGGGACAGATTAAGAAAATCACAGTGACACTGTTCATGACCGGAGGTCCCAAAATGCTTGTGTTTGCAATCTGCTGTAAAACAAATCCCAAAACTAATTACATTACCGGTGTGCGTTATGCATTTTCTGCGCATGCTGATGACTTCACCAGTTTTTTTAATATTTTCACTGCAGATTTTCAGCATTGCCATTTTTTACACCTCCCCATGAACAGTACAGCTGTCATTTTTCACATCCTGTTCAAAATGTGTTTTCACACCTGTGGTGCCAAATAGCATAGTCACTGTGCAAAATCAGCTTTCGGCTAATGAACTGATATTGCCACTGTTCATAAGGTGTGGGTGACAAAAAACCCATGTTGAAAATTTGGAGTGAAAATACCAATGAATGCCTGAAGCGTTAGGGGTTTTGTCCATAACACCCCACCCTGTAGAGACTGGCAGGCATCTGGGGTGTGACTTGGGATTGTCACCTGTAATGCTCATACCATTCCACCCCCGCCCACACCCTGCAGCCAGTGAGAGGCATCAAGGTGTACCTTGGACTCTTCGGCCCCAAAGTTCACCCCATTCTCCTATACTGCACCCATCTCACTGTATTTCCTGAAGGAATGGGGTGAGCATAAGGGCCAAAGACCCCGAGGCACACTGTGACACTTATCGGTGTCTGCAGGGTAGGGTGTGGTGAAATGGCGTGGCCATTACGCCTGATGACCCAAAGGCACACCCCAATTCCTGTCAGTTTCTGCAGGATCGTGGTGGGGTTGGCTTCAGTTCAGTAATTCACTGCCATTCCTATTATGCAGCTCTCTAACTCCTACACTACCAATGCCAATGCCAGCAAGCAAACATTTGGCCTTGACAAATGCTTGTTTATGTAAGTAAGCAGTGTCATGCAACATTGTATTTCAGCCTTTATTGATTTTATGTACCTCTTGCAGGGGTCTCATTCTGAGCAAGGGAGAGTTCCTCCTTTTCTGTCAATAACTGGAGGTGCGAGGTCAGGAAGGGATAACTTTCACTTTCCCAACTCAGCCACACCTTGCACTTCACCTGTCTGTTAAAACAGTCTCTCTATATCTCATGCACTGTTTCTGGGGAGCGAACACACAGTATGCAGCACTAGCAGACTGAAAAGACCAACAAATGATCTGCTGCATTATTTTAAAACTTTACTGAAGCTGAAAGTAGCTTCTTATAGGGGACAGTCACCCGATTCAGCTCATTATCTCCCAGGGCTTCTAACATAGTGTAAACGCATACTACGGTGCATATTTACATTCATACATTCACTGTTTTTCTTTAGGGCTATCATTCTTTACATTCTGCCCCATTAAAGATACACTGTTAATTTCTTATGCAGGCATAGGAAGGGGATGAAAAAAATAATGAGGGACAGTCAAGGAGCAAAGATACCATTATGGGTGACCCACCCATCATAGTAGAAAGGATATAAGGAGAAAATAGAAAAGATAGGAATGCTACTGCAGTAGACTTTAGGGGGTAAAAGAAATGCCATAGCTGGCTTAAATGGGGGGGTCAATCTACCACAGGGTGCTGTATGGAGAAAGTTAATGACGCTGTATAAGATTATGTCTGCTAGGTATGAGAAAAAAAACATTTAAGATATATCCTCATTAATCCCACAGGGCAACAGCAGACAAAAGGAGAAGAAGTCATTTAGAGTGGATCAAGGAGACAACTGCCCCAACCCCCCACTCCCAGACCATGATAGAGGTCAAGGGAGCTCCTTGAATCACCCATATGAAACTGGACAGGATACCAAGGAAGAATCCCCGTCCAAATTACCCCTTCAAAGACACAAATCAATATAAGTTAGTACAAGTATTTGGAGAGAGACTCCTGTTTATAACAGGGAGCGGGGGTACTGTTTATAATCAACCCACCAAAAAGATAGAAGAATGACAGTCTAGTTGCAGAAGATAAGAAAAGTGGGTTGAGGAACCTAGCATACAAGCACACAAAATCACCTTGCAACCTCAAGAGTAACCCACCCACAAAAGAGCCATCATGTCCAATCATCAGGTCTCATCATAATTAAACCACATGCCAAAGGTAGTAACCATGAATGGAGGAGCAACCAAGGTCAGTGTCTGTATTGTCCAGGTGACTAATTAAACTAGTTACACTGAGACAAAGGACAATTCTGTCATGAGATTCCCCTTGGCGCCATTAGTCTGTTAACTCATTGCCTCCTCAGGAGCTCTCTGAAGTTGCAGCACTTGTGTCCTGTATACTGATAACAGTGAATCCTGAGGCTTTCTAAGCAAAATCAAGCCATAATCAGCATGTCACAAACAAATGCTTATTGCTCAAGAACCGTGTGTGCTAGGCACAAAGTATGAGTGACAAACTAGTTTAGCATACAATTACCTTTCCAATGATGGTATGCAGTTAATAATATGTAATTTATGTTTTTTTCAATGCTGGTCAAAATGCAAAGAAAATTATTTTTGCACAAAAAAAATGCACTTTAAGCCTTTTTTGTTGCAAAGCATGTGACATAACACCAAATTCTGCATGCAGAAACTAGATGCAGTTTTAATAATTTGTTTGCTAAAAAGAAAGCTATTTCTATAGTATAAAATATATGCTTTTACCATTTTAGTCAAGGCGCTTTAGTGAGGTTTGAGGCAAGAATCTGAACCATACACACCATACCATAAACAAATGCGTATAACTCCTAAAGTACACATGATACACACAACATATCAGCGGAACACTTGTTCATCACAAAATTACCTTTCCAACGGCGCTATGCAATCAATTGTAATCAATTAATTTTTTGTTTTATGCTGGCTAAGATGCCCAGAATTTCAGTTTTATAGTGCTTAGTTGGTTCTTGACGGACAACATGTCAGCCATACACACCATGCCATAAGCAAATGCAAAAAACTCCTGAACTATACATGCTACAAGCATTATGTCAGCACACAATCTGTTCATAACTAAATTGCCTTTCCAACGGTGCTATGCAATCAATTGCAATCAATTCATTTTTTGTTTTATACTGGCTAAGATATAGTGCTTATGGTTCTTGGTGGACAAAATATCAGCCATACACACCATGCCATAAACAAGTGCAAAATAGAAAATAAAGTATGGGTCTGGGTGTGTAACGAGAATTTACACACACCCGAGGGCTTTGATGCTACATAAAACCTGAGAGCGAAGCTCGAGGGGTTTATGCATAGCATCTAACCCAATGGTGTCTGTAAATTTGAGTTTACACAGACCCATATTTTATTTTATATAATTGCTGGGTTTCCCTATTTCACCTCAATAATTATATAAAATAATTACCTTTCAAGGCGTCCACAGTTCGGCTTAGTTTCAGTTTGTAGATTTGAATCGGCGTGTTTTAAAAACGGTTTCTATTTTTTTTTTCTTTCAGGATTCCACAGTTTTTACCCCGGTTGCTGCTGTACAATGGGCAAAAATAACACATAAAAACTTACTGCCAAGTTCTTCTGGTGGTGCTGATTCAGGTGACATGGAAGCGGTGAGTGATCGCGCTGCTGCATGAGCATGTGCACATCGAGGGAAACCATGTGTGTGTTTGCCATTACAAACACTCCTTTATAATGGTAAATTGTGGCATGGTTTTCCTATGGGAAAAGGTGAAAACAGTTATTTTAAAATCTTAAAATATACATGATACAGAAACTGTCAGTGGCCAAGCTGTTCAGTAAATTAAAATTGATTGCATAGCAGCATTGGGAAGGGAAGCAAAATATTTTTTTTCATAATCACTGCAATTACAAAAAACTGCATATTATGCAAACCGCTTAGGTGACTCTGGGCTTGTGACAGACACATGTCAGCCATACACACCATACCATAAACAAGTGCACATACCTCCTAAAGTGCACAGTGTGAAAACACCCAATATCACACTGTAATTTCATCACCAAACAAAAAAGACACAAAAAACAATCCTATTGTATAAAAGGACTAAGTTATTGACAGGTATGTGATACAGAATAGATATGGACTTGTGTCAAGTGAGCACAGGGAACCATTACTCAGTGCAACACTACACTCCACCACTCATGCTAATCCCCAAGCTCACTTGCCACTCATTGAGATATATGCATATATATATATATATATATATATAAATATACACATATATACACACACATTTATATACACACAGACACACACATGTATACGCATATACATATATATCTATATATTTAGTCTTTCCATCATTTTTATCCAACCATACACACACAATGCACCATCAACATATGCAAAGACATTCAACAAAACAGCATCACCACAAATCATGAGGTGCATGGCGTCACCATCTCTTGCACAACACGCACATGTAATAATGAGCAATGTTGTGCACTTTGTGGGCATAACATCACAACACATACAAATATGTGCACAGTGGCACCCATGGAATTTGGCATGGTGGCCACAAGTCGCATCATATAGACTACAAAATGTCAGCAACAAAATGACTACAATCACCAAAATCACATTTTTCTTACCTTTTCAGATGACGTCCCATGATGATCTGCACTGAAGCAATTTCTACATTCTTACATTCTTACCTGATGTAGTTCCAACCTCTGTTCCTCTGTGCTCACACACTCACACACATGCACAGGTGAACAAACAAAATACACACATACCAAGAGCTTGAGTAAATGGCCTCTGCCATGCATTTATTCAATATAAATTTACTTTCAATCATCCACATGTAGCCACCACCACGCCATGCTACAAGTCCTTCAAAAAGTCATCCAATCCCTCATCTGTCAAGTGTACACCATCTGGCTGGTACAATCCAGGCCTGTGAAGACTGAGGCCAGGGTGCCAGACCACTAACCTGCCCATGGTATCCATCATCGACAACATGAACCCATTGTGTAGTCTTCTGATTTTCTCGATGGCTCACACATCTCGTGCGCCACTCTACTTCAACTGCTGCACAATGTCGGACCATACATTATTGACCCTGGGCCATGAGCACTTGATTTGATGCAGCATCTGCCTTATGGTTTCCTTCAGTTCCTACAGCGGGCAGGTTGCCAGATCATTGCCTCCCAGATGAATAATCAGAATGTTCGGATGAGGCCCACCATGTTTCTCTGGAACTGGATCAGTCCATCCCACTGCATTCCTTGCCTTCCAATCCAATGAACTTACACTCTGTCTTTTCCTAACCACAAGTTTTGCCCTCCTGTGCTCCGCTGTGCTCTTTCTGTGGCCCAGTAAACAAAGGAGTGACCACATATCCAGACAATGAGACGCTTGCTCCTGTCACCTGCAACCAAATGTGATATATTATTACCATAGATCCATCTGTGACACTCCACCCATGTCCTTCACTACCCCTGCTTTTCCCCTATCATGGATTGTACACCCCACATACCTTGTGTTTAATTGCCTGCTGCCATATCCTGACTTGGGTTTGACCTGTGATTTGGCTTCTGTGCAGTTGATAACTCCATGACTTACAGTGTCCCATGACTTTTGCCTCAGTGTACTCAAGATTTGAAATCACTTGTTGATACACGCATCTGGGAGCTGCTTCCTACTGACCCCCCTGTTGAGGTAAACCAAAAACATGGAATTAATTAAATGCCAGGTCATCTATTCCCAAGGCTTGTGACTGCACATGCTCCTTATTGGTCTATGTTTCCAATTGTGATCCTAATAAACTCAATTTCCATTTCCAGTGTCTGTTGTCTTTTTCATAATAAAGACCATTACACTATATTGTGTTATTAGTTTCTTGTATGCAAGACATTGCAGGTTACAAAAAGCATGATTTTAGAAATAAGACAACAAACAACGTATTTCATTGAAAGCAAGACTGCATTGAAGTTGCTTGTGGCTGTGGTCTGCTCATGTAGCCATGCAATCCAAAGTCCTGTTCCTTATGACAGTGATTCTGAGTGTGTCCAGCTGTCAGAGAATGAGCTGCATGTGCCCTATGACGAAGCAATCCACAAGCACAGCAATGCACAAGCCTGCTACATAACGCATATTTGTACAGCATGACATCAACATGTGTGTCGTGGGGCTCTGCATCCAAATTAAAATAAAAAATGAGGAGCTAAATCCGCCACTCCACAACAGTGCTGGAAGAGTTAGTGGAGCAAGGTTTGTCGCACATGTCAATGCACCAACTGGTGTGCTCAGAACAGTTTGTGCTCTCCAGTACTTCCGTCAGCTTTCCCCATTGGTCTGGTGAGTGAGATACGGACCACCACTTGTTATCGCGGTCACCAGCCCACATTAGCTCTGCATTTTTTTTTCATTTGGCACAGTGCCAAAGACTGCATAGACTGCTGTGTCTTTTGCCTAGCCACGGATATTATAATCAACTCTTAGGACAATCAAAACTTGCATCATGCAACCACTTGTCCACCAAGCAACATCCATCAGCCAGAACCCCGGCTGCCCCACAAAACAGATATCCAGAGTGTCTGACTTACTCTGTTCCAAACAGTCTTGGCCAGCAGCTGTGAACAACCATGCCCACTGCACATTAGCCTTCTTCCAACCACCAAAAGGCCCGAAGCATGATGCCATCTGTGTCACTGGACATTACCCTACTTCTTCCGGACCCCATATGGATGGCCTAAGCCGCCCACAAGCGCAGCAACTCATAATACAGCTTTTTACCACTGGCTGGCTTACATGCGTGTCATGGGGCTCTGCATCCAAATGAAAATAAAAAATGCGGAGCTAAATCCGCCTCTCCACAACAGTGCTGGAAGAGTTAGTGGAGCAAGGTTTGCCGCACATGCCAATGCACCAACTGGTGTGCTCGGAACAGTTTGTGCTCTCCAGTACCTCTGTCAGCTTGCCCCATCAGTCTGGTGAGTGACATACGGACCACCACTTCTTATCACTGTCACCAGTTCACATTAGCACCGCATTTTTTTTTCATTTGGCACGGTGCCAAAGACTGCATAGGCTGCTGTATCTTTTGCCTAGCCACGGATGTTGCAATCAACTCTTAGGACAATCAAAACTCGCATCACACAACCACTTGTCTGCCACACAACATCCATCAGCCAAAATCCTGGTTGCCCCACAAAACAGACATCTATAGTGTCTGACTCACTCTGTTCAAACAATCTCGGCCTGCAGCTGTGAACAACCATGCCCACTGCACATCAGCCTTCTTCCAACCACCAAAAGGCCCACAGCATGATGCCATCTGTGTCACTGTGCATTACCCTTCTTCCAGACCCCATATGGATGGCCTAAGCCACCCACAAGCTATCAAAGAACAGTCAGACAACATCCTGTAAGTGCAGCAATGATCCAACATCCATCCAGAAGCAGTCCCGTGCATTTTTCCACAACCACAAAACAACCTTTGTGTGTGCGCATGATCCTTTGTTCGAATCATCTAATGCTACAGCTGCCAACAGGCCTTGCTGCACATGACCCTTAGTGTCTTCACAGTGTTACATCCCCTTGTATCCCATTTCCATTGATCCTTCAAACAGTTCTTCATTTGTCGGGTAGTTACATTTGTCAATGTGCTGTTTGCATGTCCCCCTACAATGAACTTTCCTATTGTCACCTTCATCACCACACTTTGTGCCCTTAGTGATGTACTTTTGTCAGGGGGACCTGGCTGTAGAAGACACATGATCCCCCTGAAACAACATTGGTGACCCCTTACAAGTAATCATGAGTGCATTCTTTTCCAAGTCATCCAATCTAACATGAAGCCTTCCTTCCTTACTAGCAAGCTATCAGAGCATTGCTGTCAGAGTCAGACTGGCACTGGTGATACTCAGCAAAGCACTCAATGCAGTTGGAATGCATTGCAAGCCATGCATGCTACTGATGGTTCTGATCCCTTCTGCTTCAGAGCACAATTATGGCACCTACCCTTCTTGACTTTCACTGGGTAGTGTGGACCATACCTTTATCTCACCACCTGGGAACTGTCATGTAACATTTACGCCACTTGTTCCCTTACTTTCACTCACCAGATCTCTTTTAGCTCAGTATTTTTAGTTTTCATTTGGTGCAGCCCATTCAATGACTGGCATGTTACTGCATTACCTCCGATACACCAACGGGCCAAGCAGGCATTCCACCAACGCAAGACAATCTGATCCACGCCCATGACACTGCTTCTGATGTACCTGCCACCAAACCATTTCATCCAGTTTCTTGCTTCCGCCATTGTCCTGCTCTATGATGCATCTCCTACCACCTCTGTGCATCTCATCACTCCAAGTTTCACACTCTGATCTCTCTAAGGTCTCTTGAAGTTGCCCCCCTCCAAGAATCTGATTCAACCAAACAGTCGCAGCACCCTGGTATCTCTCTCCCCTGCAGTCGCAGCACCCTGGTCTCTCTCTCGCAGTCACAGAACCCCAGTCTCTCTCTCGCAGTCGCAGCACTCTGGTCTTTCAAACTCACACAATCTGGTATGTCTGTTCCCTTGTCATGCAGCTCCCCATCATGTAGTGAGAGAAGCTGTAGAGGAAGTACTGGGGGTAAGTCTTCTTGTGTTGCCAATCTGAGCCTCTATCCGTACTGGTGATACTCAGGAAAACAATCAATGCAGAGGCGTACTTTGCATGTGCTGCATGTATATGACACTTTGGCACATATTTTCTTCTGCAAACAATTTCTGCACCTCCCCTTCTTCCCTTTCCCAGGGTAGTGTAGTCCATCACAAGTTGGATTCTGCATAATTACTGGAAGTGAGGCACTACGTCTTCTATGTGTATATCCTTCCAACAGATTCTCAGAGAGGAGCATGTGGAAATTCAGTTGCCTGTGCTTGTTCACTCGTCCAGTCTTCGATCACTGAATATGATTCATGGTCTCTCGGAACAGAAAAAATGCATTTGCCAATGCCATGTCCCACAAAAACCAGAAAAGGTATATCCACTACTTCTTAGATTTTCTGGTACATGGGTACTGCCCTCAAAGCTGATCAGCAACGTCCACACCATTCATGTGCATGTTATGCTTCTGCAGTACATCTGGACATGCAATTGATACAAAAGTGCCATCTCTTTGCTCCTGGGCACAGATGTTGCTGGTGAGGTAGGGTTATTGTTTGTTGACAGCAAGAAAATGAGATGGTTGTCTTTCCACTCTGTGGCAACAAGTGAACCATTCTGTTGTTGTTCATAATAACCACGAGCTTTCTTTTCATGGATAATTTGATAAGTTCCGAAGGCCATCTGATCCTGTTCATCTGCTTTGTTCCACATGAGTACAAGCCAATGTTCAATAGTTCTTTTGCCAGGTGAACCGAAGTAAAGTAATTGTCAAAATATACACGGTGCCTTTTGCCACGAAGATCCTTAGTCAGGTCTTTCACAACCCTCTCTGCAAGGCCCACTTCCACATCACCAGCAACTTTTCCTGTGTACACTTGGAAGTAGAACACATAACCATTATGAGAATCTGCAAGGACCCATACTTTTATCCCATACCATTGTGGCTTGCATCACATGTATTGCTTGAAGGACAGTTGTCCTCTAAAACCCACCATTGCCTCATCAATTGACACTTCTCGGTGCAGGTTGTACTCCGTCTTGCATGCCTTGACAACATGGTTCACAATTGGTTTAACATGATGTAGCTTATCATGCTCTTGCAACCCTCTTGGTGGATTTAACATGCTGTCACTGGCGTGCAGATACTGCATAATCTTCTAATAACACTCACGGGTCATTAACTTTGAAATTGGTAAACATCCATAGAGGTGGTGCTCCCCCCAGTACAGCGATAGTGTGGCGCCTTTATAACAGACATGAATAGTCGCATTCCAAATAAAGCTTTTATGTCATACACAGTTACTGGAGTCCATCAGTGGTCAACTTTGTTTGCTGCTGTCTGCTTATGGGCACTGTACTGGTTTGTCTCCTCGGCAATCAGGTCATAGAGAATTGGTGGGAATGTCAGGTTCATAAAATCCATGGGAGTCTTCTCTGCACTCATCAGTGTGGTTGGACCCACAGGCTCCTTGAAATCCTCAACATGGACCTGCTGTGAGCAACCTGTCCATCCATCATTGTGACCAGCATCCAGATGTGGCATAGGTTGCTCAGGTTGTTCTGCATTGACTTCATGTTGTTCATGATGGTCATCAATGTCAATCTGCATACTCACACGCTGCAGTGTAGCCAAAGGAAGAGCATCATTAATGTCTGTGTTGTTCCTCTGCTGACATAACTTGGCCAGTGGCACGTCATCCTCTTCACTCTCCATGGAGTGCCTCTTCCACCATAGCATAGCCAGGGGCAGATCATCATTATCACTGAAATCGCTGTCAATGTCTGGTGTAACCAAAGGCATCATACGCACAAGTCCATCTCAATGCCGGAATCATCAAAACCTTGAAAGTCATCTGCCTCATTGTCACTGGCATTATTGAACAGGTCTAACAGGTCATTTTTGTACACATTCACCATATTTCTGGTGATGATCTGTGAGGTTGCGGTCTCTCACAGGAAAACAGCCATCTCTCTCTCAATCTCGGGGTAGTCTCTCGAAGTAGTCTCTTGAAGTAGTCTTTCAAAGTAGTCTCAAATTCTGAGTAGTCTCTCGATCTTGGGGCAGTCTCTCGATATCAGGGCGGTCTCTAGATCATCTGCAAACCAAAAAAAAATAAAAAATATATCTTTGCACTGCAGACACGACTCATCTAGGCCACCACCTTCAAAACCAAAACAAGCAGTGTAACCTGTATGCACACACATCAGAACAACATATGCTTAGCCTGCCAAATATCACAAATGTGCAGAAATAACTGATACCGTTAAGCTGGCACCGTCACGAAAAACAATTTTATTTAAATTTACATCTGTAATCAGTTGCTCTGCAAAGCGGTAGAGTGTGCAGCCTTTTCATTTGAGTACATAGATTACATCCATAGCTGTAACAGTTTTTCTCTTGGTGTACTTGGTGTAGGTGATGGTGTCCTGGATCACATTTTCGAGGAACACCATGAGAACACTGCAGGACTCTTCATAGACCAGCCATGAAATGCACTTCACCCAACTATGACAAGCCAGATGGTGGATATCTGGCTGTGTGATGCCCCTGCCCGCACCCCCAATGCTCTGCAACAATACAAAATGGCATTCTGTTTTGATCACATCTCTTTTGTAAACAGCTAGCAGTGAGTCACAGCCCATGAGACTCCAATGAATCCATTTTCTAGGATGGTTTTGTATGTTTGAAGGTGGGAAGGAGGGCCCTGACAAAATGGTTGCCATGCTGTCAGGGTCCTCCATCCACCACACCCTGAGGTATCCACCAACAAACATGACAGCATTCTCCACAGTGTTCAGTGGTCCTTCCCCCCACCCCTCAATGCCAGGCAACACCACAAAATGGCATTCTGTTTATTTCACATCACTTTTGTAAACAACCAGCAGCCGGTTCAAGACCACGAGACTCCAGGGAATCCATTTTGTGAAATGGTGCCCGGTGTTTGAAGGTGGGAGGGAGGACCCTGACAGCATATCAACCATTTTGTGAGCTGGCGTCAGGTCTTGAAGGGAGGGGGCTCACCCAGACAGCAGGCACTGTTCTTTGTTGGATGGTGCTGGGCCTTGCGTCACCTGCCACCATCCCACAAAGAGCATTGCCTGTTGTCCGGGTGACTCCCCTCCCTCTGAGACCCTGACGCCAGCTCACAAAATGGTTGCCATGCTGTCAGGGTCCACCCCTCAATGCAGAGCAACAACACAAAATGGCATTCTGTTTTGATCACATCTCTTTTGTAAATAGCTAGCAGTGAGTCAGAGTCCATGAGACTCCAATGAATCCATTTTGTGGGATGGTTTCGATGTTTGAAGGTGGGAAGGAGGACCCTGACAAAATTGTTGCCATGCTGTCAGGGTCCTCCATCCAACCTTCAAACATATGACACCATCCCACAAAATGGATTCCCTGGTGGTCTGTGTCCACCACACACTGCGGTATCCACCAACAAACATGACAGCATTCTTCACAGTGTTCGGTGGTGCCTCCCCCACTCCCTCAATGCCCAGCAACACCACAAAATGGCATTCTGTTTATATCTTATCACTTTTGTAAACAACCAGCCACAGGTTCAAGACCACGAGACTCCAGGGAATCCATTTTGTGAAATGGTGGCTGGTGCTTAAAGGTGGGAGGGAGGACCCTGACAGCATTTTGTGAGCTGGCGTCAGGTCTCAGTTGGGGGGAGCACCCAGACAGCAGGCACTGCTCTTTGTTGGATGGTGCTGGGCCTTGTGTCACCTGCCACCATCTCACAAAGAGCAGTACCCGCTGTCTGGATGACCCTCCTCCCTCCTCCCTCCAAGACCTGATGCCAGGTCACAAAATGGTTGCCATGCTGTCAGGGTCCTCCATCCAACCTTCAGACATATGACATCATCCCACAAAATGGATTCCCTGGTGGCCAGTGTCCGCCATACCCTGCGGTATCCACCAACAAACGTGACAGCATTCTCCACAGTGTTCGGTGGTCCTTCCCCCACCCCTCAATGCCCGGCAACACCACAAAATGGCATTCTGCTTATATCACATCACTTTTGTAAACAACCAGCCACAGGTCCAAGACCACAAGACTCCAGGGAATCCATTTTATGGGATGGTGTCTTCGGTGTGAAGGTGGGAAGGAGGACCTTGACAGCATGGCAACCATTTTGTGTGATGGCATCAGGCCTTAGAGGGGGATCACCCAGACAGCCGGGACTTGCATCACCCACCACTGTCCCACAAACAGCACTGCCTGTTCTCCATGGGCTCCCCACCTCCCTCCAAGACTCATCACCATATCACAAAATGGAGTCCATTGTGTCAGGGGGCTGCCCCCCCCCACCGTCAAACACATGACACTATCCCGCAAAATGTACCATCAAAGAAAAAGCATTACCTGGTGTCCAGTGACACACAACCTCCAAGAAATGGTGGGGTTTGGGGTGCCCCTAAGCCCAGGGAATCCATTTTGTGTAATGGTGCAGTGTGTTTAATGGTGGGAGTCAGGACACACCACAACGGAAACCATTTTGTGCGATGGTGCCAGGCCTCAGAGATTGTGTTTGCTGGATGGTGCCATGTGTTGAAACACTGATCACCATCCCAACAGCAGCATTCCCTGCTGTCTGGGGGCTCCCACCACCCTCAGAGACCCATTACCACCATACAAAATGGCTTCCCTGGGGTCAAGGTCATACCTAAAACAAACAAACTCGCAATGGCTCACTCCATCCCGCAGCACCATTTCAAAACAGAATCATCTTTGGCACATTCTCCCCCCCCCACCTTCAAACTCCCAACATGAAATAATTGGGTTTTTTGGGGAGGAGAATCAACTGGACATGAGGGAATCCATTTTGTGGGAAGATGCCAAGTGTTTGATGGTGGGGGTTGGGGGGTCCCCTGAGCCCAGGGAATCCATTTTGTGTAATGGTGCAGTGCATTTCATGGTGGGGATGAGGACACAGACACCACAGAAACCATTTTGTGCGATGGTGCCAAGCCTCAGAGGTCATGTGGGCACACAGACACCAGGTAACACTGTTTGCTGGATGGTGCCATGTGTTGAAACACCAGTCACCATCCCAACAGCATTCCCTGCTGTCTGGGGGCTTATACCACCCTCAGAGACCCATTACCACCACGCAAAATGGATTCCCTGGGGTCAAGGACCTCCCTGAAACTGACAAAAACACGATGGCATCACGCAAAATGGATTCCCCCAAAGTGGAAAAAATGGTAAGCATGTCACCATGCCATAAACTGTATTCTCTGCAACCCAGTGGGTGGCCCCACACAAATACCTTTGTTGTGATCCCACTCCCACCCTCCCACTCCCAGCACAAAGGGAACAGTTTTTGCATTTTGGCATCATGCCCAGGTATCTGCAACCAAATGGCATTATCTTTGGCACACTGTTCCCCCACCCTCATTCTGGTGACCAGAGGCCCTTACTCAACATTCCTGTTGTCCAATGGCCATCCTGCACCCTGCAACATCCGAGACCATTTAGCACCACAACAGTACATCCCTGCCACAACCCCCCCACCAATCCACACTAGCAAAGCATACAGAGCAGCAAAACACCAACCTGCATTGAATGGTTCCCATTTGTCCACCACACCCATCAGTCCCACACACAGGAAGCACAAAAAATACACTGGACCACAGTACCTAGCAGTAATGGCACCAATTGGCTTGCTTGAGGAAAGTTCACCAAGTAAAAAAAAAAGAAGCCTTACTCTTGATTTAGGAGAGCAGTCAAAATGCCTCTCTCTGAAGCATAGGGCATTGCTCACCAAACACCCCCCAAAGCACATACCTTGCAATGCAGTTCTCTCCACATGATGTTAGGGCATTTCATATGGTGTCACATAGGGCATCACTCACCAAACATGGGCTAGGCAGTCAAAACGCTGCTCAAAATGCCACTCTCTGAAGCTTAAGGAATCGCTAACATCCCCCACCCCAAAGCACATACCTAGCCATACAGTTCTCTACACAGGATGTTTTGGTGGAGTGCAGTGCTGTTGTTCACCAAATAAAAATAAACGGCAATGCAAAGACCTTATTCTTGGTTTAGGCAGGCAGCATTCAGTAAGCAGTCAAAACGCATAGGGTATCGCTCCAAAAATACAATGAAACATGGAAGGTGCAGTTTGACAACGTCAGAGAGTGGTGAGATGCCATGCTTCCATTCACAGTTATCCGAGGAAAATAAACAAATGCCAAAATACAAAATAAAAGCACCAAAAACCAATTCAGCACAGTGTATGCATACCTGTAGTAGTGTAGAGCTTAGTAGGGGACTCAAATCAGAACAGCAAATGGAAAAATGTGATCGTGTAGCACAGATCCGCACCCCCTCACTGCAAGAAGCTCAGAATGTAACACGCCGAGTTTCACACTCGGTTTTCAAGAAACTTCTTATGTGACCCCTAGACTTGTCAGCCAATTGCATGAGGGCTACATTGTGTGGTACACCTAGGAACAAAATCCATTACATGATTGGCTGGCAAGTACTTTAATATCATACAGATGATGAGTGCACACGTTGCCCAGACACACAGGGAGTCTGCAGCTGCCGACTCAGTTCGCTGTCAGAGACACAGGTCAAATGTCTGCCACCCCCTACAGTCGTTCTCAGACACAATGAGTTAAAACAGAGAATTAAGGTTAAATCTATTAAAGCAAAATGTATTAGCAAAATAGGTGATGAAAAAACTCCTTTTGATACTCTGCTACAGGACTGGGTGAAGAAATACTCACTCCTTGGGCAGATATAATAATCAACCAGGTTTTTCCAGTCTGTGAGGTGTTCATCCTTCTGCCAAGTGGGGCTCATCCTTTGATGTACCAGGCAATCTCTTCAGAAGTTCTCTGCTGTGTTGCAGAGCCACTGAAGTTGACTGTGATCCTGTCGGTCATGTTTTCTGAGAGCCAACTAGTTGCCAGTTTGTGAGGGAAGGGGTTCTTCTGTGTAGCTTTTGATTTTACATTTGGGAAAGCAAAGCCTTTCTTGATCAAAGCTTCATGAGCTACTATAGGTGTGTCATATAGGATTGTGCCCTCATTCCAAAACACCATCAGTTTTGCTGGATAGGGAGTTTTGAACCAAAATTATTTGGAATGAAGGGCCTTTATAATGTCTCCATAGGCTAGACATTGACACTGAATTGTGGGTGGATAGTCGTGGTCGAAAAAGAGACGTGAGCCCAGATATTGGATTTCCTTTTTTGCCAATCACGATGAAGAATGCCCTCCTTAACTTGACAACTATTAAGCTTAAGCACTACAGAGCACATGTCTGTAGGTCCTTAGGTTCTGGTAAAAGAGCCATGTGCACACATTCAATGTTGAAGACATAATCAGAAGGGAGAACAAGTCTGTTAGAAGGTTTATAATTTTCCCCAATCCAGCCCCTTCAGACAATCCATAGATTCTAAAATTTTCTCTCAATAACTGACTTTCTAAATCCAAACATTTATCCTCTAAGGTGGCAGCATGATCGTACTGGGCTTGGATTGTTCAGCCCAAGTGCAGTGTGTTGTCTTCAGTTGTAGAGAGATGATCTTCAGCCTCCAGTACTTGCTGCTCGACCTGCATCAATATTTTATTTAACTGCTGAAATCTAACTTTATTCTGTGCTCTCATTTTATGAATCTCTTTCAGAAGATGCTCAAAATGGCTATGGGATAACTGCTCTGCTTCCTCCTCCATATCACATGTAGGCCCCTGCTCAGGCATCCAAGATGGACTGTGACAATGTCCCGGCAACACAGTTAGGGATCCAGTTTCATCCATTTCTGTTCAATGTAATTTAGATTTAACTTTTGATCTGGTACTGCGATCATGCAATGAACCTCCTTCTGTCATCTTGGATATGATAAGCTGAAGTAAAAGCATAGTAATTAGAGTTTTTTTGGCAGGGTGGGTATGGAGCACTCATCTCAGCCTTTTAGTGGGTCTATGATATCACAGGAAGTCCAGACACCAGGGGAATTAAAACAAAAATACAGGGCATGGGTTTGGGAAAGAGGATGGTCCAATACCCACCAGGGCATTAAAAAAAATATGGGTATGGGTTCGGGAGCAGGGAGGGTCCACTAGACACCTTGGAATTAAACAAAATATGGGCATAGGTTCAGAAAGGGGCATGGTCCACTAGGCACCAGGAAATTAAAAAAAATATGGGCATGGGTTTGGGAGGGTCCACTAGACACCAGGGAATTTAAACAAAAATACCAGGCATGGGTTCAGGAGGGGGAGGGACCACTAGCCAACAATGAATACTCATTTATAGCCATTTGCCTTGCTTGCTTTTTGAAGCTTTTTAATTGCAGTTTGCACTAAAAAAAAAAAAAAAACAAGAGCAAAATATAGTTAGAATTGATGAATTTGGTATAAAAGAGGAAAACTTTATGAAATGATCCACAAGGCGGATTTGGGGACTTTGCAGGAAATTCACCAGCAGAGTAAAATTTTGTTGCATTGCTACAGCCTATGTAGACTTTAATAAGGCTTTTAACACCATACCACACTGGAGACTCATCAAGAAACTGGGCAGTTTAGGAGTGGTTCCTATGGTGGTAAACTGAATAAGAAATTGGTTAATGGATAGGTGGCAGAGGGTGATGCTAAACAATTCAGTTGGGGAAGGGAGGGTGACCAGTGGGGTACATTAGGACTTAGAACCAGGACTAGTCCTTTTTAATGTCTTCATATTGACATTACAGACCAAGGTGAAAGAAAGGTATGCCTCTTTGCAGATGACACTAAAATCTGTAATAGAGTGGACACTCCCAATGGGATAGACAGAATGTGCAGTAACCTGAAAAAACCTAAGGAGTTGTCAATGAAATGGCAGCTAGATTTCAATGTGAAGAAGTGCAAAATCATGCACCTAGGGTACAGAAACTCAGAGGAGGTGTATAAAATGAGGGATAAGGTATTGATCATCAACAAACAGGAAAAGGACCTTGGAGTAATCATATCTGATGACCTCAAGGTGGAGATGTAGTGCAACAAGACAGTAAGTAGCAGGGTTGAAGCCAGGAATTTTAAACTTGTAGTCAAGAGCTGACAGAACTGTTGCACCCATGTAAACACAAACCAAATGATATGCTGTCCCACCACACAAGCATTGCCCACCCCTCATTTCAGTCAACCATATGTAGTAAGCCAAGGATCCTAATAGATTCCCAACATATTATTTTATTTTAACTAACACATATACTACCAATCAGACAGAAGTTGGCTGGATTTTACTTACAATGTTTAAGATACATTGTGATAAGCCTTTGTACCACATTGAGGTAGCCAGCCTTACAAAAGTTGATTCACACCAGTACTCATGGATGAATACTTGATTGGGTGACTCATACAAACATGGCCTTTAACTTTAGCACCCACACACCAAAGATCATTCACAAACTCACAGTAAAGCATCTGGGGGGGGAGTAATTCAGGTTCATCAGGTAAAAGGAAGATGAGAGAGGGAATTGTTAGTCTGACAGAAGGGGGCAGGGCAGTAGAAAAGGACAAGCAGAAGGCAACTGTTCTAAACAACTGCTTCTCATAATTCACAATGTAGGGCAGTGAGCCTTTTCCAGAAAGCAGCATAAAGGCTACTGCAAGTAGGATCTCAGAAATGGGACAGGTAGTAATTGTAGGAGAAATGATCAGTAAAGGACTTACAGCCCTGAAAATAGACAAGGCTCCAGGGCCAAATGGGATGCACCAAACGGTGTTCAAGTAATTAGCATCAGAAAGGGCTACCACTATTTTAGGTAAGCTGATGGCAATACTAGTCAAAGAGGACTATTATTTATTTTTTTTTTATTTATTTCAGCTAAGATTACAAAACCTTTGAGCCGAGGCTCTTTTACAAAGGTTCCACATCAGCGTGTGCAACAGTCATCATTTTTAGTTACAAACATATAGTCATTGACTTACAGACATGTAATAACCAGCATAAAGACATGAGCTATGAGCAAGACAAGAGAAGGAGGGGAGGGGGAAGTGAGGGTAGGAGATCGAGGGAGGTAGGAGGTGGTTGGGGGCTGGGGCAGGAGTGGAGATATGGGGGGGAGGTGGGCGAGGGTGGGAGACAGTGCAGCCAGGGGGCCTTGTCGAGAGAATATGACAGGTAAGGTGCTAGGGGTGCAAAGACTGATTGTAAGTGCTGGGTGCTGGGGCACGTGCAGTTGGAACGGTGGAAATGTTAAGATGGGCAATTGCAGGATACAAGCAGTGAGAGGTGCATTTTGGACTTGAAGAGGCCGAGTGTTGGAGTGGTTGCTATGTTGCTGCCAAGAGAGTTGAGCCAGTTTGATGCCTGATAGGCGAATGATCTTTGTCCTTGGGTCATGCAACATCATGGGATATGTAGTAGATGGGAATTGGATCTCCTTGTAATGACGTTCCTATGTCTAGGCTTAAGGAGGGCACAGGCACTGAGTAGGGCAAGACCCATTATAATTTTCTTGGCCATGATGCAGGTTTGGTATTTTATGTGTTTGTCCAGTTGAAGTCATCCAGATTGGGAATAAAGGTCACATGTGTGGGTATGGCGATGTGGGCCAGTGATGAGATGACAGGCCTTATTCAGGGAGGTCATGATACATTTGAGAGCAGTGGTAGTTGCAGACCCATATATGATAAGACCATAGTCTATGATGCTGATGATGGAGCTTTGGACGGCCACTGACAGTGCTTCTGGATTTAGGTGTTTCCTGTGCCGGAATAATATACCTAACCTCACATTGGCAGACTTTGCAACATTGCTGATCTGGACAGCATATGAGAGATGTGCAGCAAGCGTGATGCTGAGGTACTTGAACGATTGTGTTTGCTGTAGGATGGCTCCTTGTTTGGTGGCAATGAAGAGGTGGAGTTGTTTGTTTTTGTTGTGGGGGCTGCAGAAGACCATAAACTTGTTTTTTTTCTGATTGAGAAGCAGTTTATGATCTAGGATCCAGGATTCAATGGAGGAGAAGGCCCACTGAAGTTTATTTTGTAATTGGATTGGATCAGGATCCGAGGTGAGGATCACAGCATCGTCGACGTACAGAATTATTTGTTCTGGGCAGCTGTCCAGTAGTGAGTTTAAGAATAAGCTGAAGAAGAGGGGTCCCAGAATGAAGCCCTGGGGGACTCCCGAATGGACCGGTCTAGGGTCCAAGAGTGCATCAGCGATTCTTACTGTTTGGGACCGTTCTTCAAGGTAGCTCTTAAACCAGCCAAGACAGCTCAGTGTTCTGAAGCTGGATAAGCAGGAGGCAGTGATTGACTGTGTCGAAGGCTTTAGTTAAGTCAATGTAGATTGAGCCTAATAGGTCACCGGAGTCAAGTGCATTGTGGATTGCACCAGTGAATTCAAGTAGGGCTGTGGAGGTGCTGTGACCTTTGCAGAACCTGTGTTGTTGCTTGCACAGGATGTTGTACGTTTCTAGGTATTCTGTGAGCTGGTCTGAGACAATGCATTCTAGTGCCTTGTAGAGTGGGGGTAGTAGGGAGATAGGTCTGTAGTTATCATGGGGAGTTTTGTCACCACTTTTATGGATTGGGGTGACAGTGGCAGATTTCCATCTGTCTGGAAACTGGCTAAGGCTGAGGGAGAGGTTGAAAATTCTGGCCAGAGGACTAAGCACTTCATCAAGTGTGCGAGACAGGATTTTGAGATTGAGGGAGTCATTATTGAATCTTGATTTACCAAGGGGTTTGGTAACATATTTGCATACTTGGTGAGCCTTGACTGCTTTGAAGTAGAAGCAGGGGGAGCTGGTGGGAGTAGTGTTCATTGCAGACAGAGGGGCTTCACCATCTTTGAAGTGGTCCTGGGGTAGGACAGCGCTAAGGTCGGCAAAGGCTTTGTTAAAGGTATCTGCAATGGTTTTTGGGTTGAGGGTTATGGTTCCATTGATGTTGAGTATTGATGGGGGGGGTTTTGGATGGATTCCCGGTGAGTTCCTTTATGTTCTTCCAGAATTCCCGACCATTGCCCCAGAAGTTTGTGAGGGCATGCTTATAGTAGGCAAACTTCATTGCGGATGGTTTGGTGTCAGTCTTGACGGCACGTTTGTAGTTTTGGATGTCGTTTTCCTTCCAGAGTTTCTGGCCAGCTCCCATAGGTGGTCTCTTGTTTTAGCATCCTGAGGAGGTCACCTGTGAGCCAAGGGTTACTGAGTGATTTGACTTTGTGTTTTTTAATAGGAGCATATGTGTCACAGGCCACAGTGAAGATGTTTATGACGTAGTCAGGGGCATAGTTTATGTTGGTTGCATTGAAGATAGGGGACCAGTCTTGATGGAGGAGGTGGGATTTGAGTCAAGGAAGGTGACCACTGGGTAGAACCCTGCTGGAGATAGTTTTTGGTGGCTGTTTGATTAATTTATTTGACCAGGTGCAGCTAACAGGGGAGTGGCCACTGAGAGAGTCAGAGAGGACATTAGTGTTAGATATCCATGATGGGTGACTGGTAAGGATCCAGTCCAACAGCGTGCTGGTGCTGGTCCTGTCATTTTTCTTGGTTGGAGAGTCAACCATTTGGGAGCGATTCATTGGAGCAACAGTATCCCTGTGTGCACCAGCATCGGCTGCAGGCCAGTTGATGTTGAAGTCGCCTAGGAGGATGGATTTGGTGTCAGGTGGGAGTGACTTTACAAAGTCAAGAACAGCTGTTAGACCAGTTCCCTATTCTTTGGGAGGGATGTAGATGGTGGCAACAGTGAGGGTTTTGTTTTGGGCTCCAAGGAGGATTCTCACTTGCAGTATCTGAGCAGTTGTGGGTTGGAGTGAGGTAATGAAGTGGTGCCCCTGTATGAGTCTTTTAGGTAGAGAGCGCAGCCCCTGCCTCTTTTGGAGAGGTGATCCAGCCTAAAGATGTAGCCAGGAAGGCTTATTGCATGGTCTGGTACTGATGGCATGAGCCAGGTTTTGACAACTGGCAGGATGTCAGGGCAGTGTTGACTGGTGAAGGCCTGTAGGGCATCCATTTTAGGAAGGAGGCTGCAGATGTTGATTGATATGAATGAGAGGGCACCCGAAGGCTTGCTCAGATTAGTGACTTTAGAGCAGAATGGGCCAGGGTTTGGGTGCACATTGTCTGACAGCATTAGGAGGAGGAGGAGGACTAGCCTCGAGGAGCTGTGGCGTATTTCTTTAAGGGACTGCTTTCGCCTGCTAGCATCTCAGGAAATTGCTGAGCATCGATGATAACGGGTGAGGATAAGCATAGACAGGGGGGACCAGAGTGGAGGGCTAGGACCAATGTGGGTGTAGGACAGTTTCATGGTGGTAGGATGGACCCTGGGCAAGAGGCAGTGACCAGTGTGCAACGTGCCTATGAGGAGGAAGGATGTATAAATGTGGAAGCTGTGGGGGAAGGAGGGAAAGCTGGCTTTTGGGGCATACTGTAGGGGAGGAAGACAGGCAAGAAGATATAGAATGGGGGTAGAGAACGGTGGAGGTGCATGATTAAGGTAGGATTTGGGGTAGGCGGAGGGAGTGGGTTAAGACAGACTGGTGGGACTTAGTAGACTACCTGGAGAGAAATGTTCTCCAGAATAGCAAACAGCATGGTTTTGCAGTGAGGAGGTCTTGTCAGACTAGCCTGATAGCATTCTTTGACTGTGCCATAAGGATGGTGAATAAGAGACAAGCAGTAGATTTCCCTCCTGTCCTGCTAGCCTAACCTATGCTGGGCAGTTTCTGACTGAGCGGTGAGGAGACAAGTAGCCAGACCTACCTTTAAGTTTGCTGATTGTGTCTCTCTTGAATCGTGTGACTCAGTGTATGCTGAAAGATGATGTCAGGATTTAAAAAAACTGCCTGGGTCCAGATTGCTGCTGCTGCCAGTCAGAGGAGATCTTTACTGTACTCTATAGATCGTGATGTGCCACCACTGGATTTGGAATCCAATGCTGCCATCACCATTACACTTCAGTCAGTGTTCTGGGAATAGGAGTAAGGATAGGGAAGTGAGCACAGAGAACTGTGCACTACCAAGTGCTTCTGGGTGCTGCTGTACTAAAATAGCCACACATGAGAAAATCTACAAAAGAACAGTGCTGGCCTTGGTAGGCAAAAAGCATAAATCCCTAATTCAGTCAACATTAGCAAAGGTATCCTGGGTTCGGTGATCGCTCACCAACAGTGCTCTTCAATAGTGGCTGCCTACTGCCACTTTTAAATCACTCGCTGGCCAAATCCAATAGTCACAGATCAGCCAATGAGCATATAGGTGACCACCCGCATTCACAAAAAAAAACAATCAAAGCCAGTCATCAGTGGACATTGGGCAGCCAAATGAAGACCACAGATGTTGTATTCACTGACTCTGCCTTAGAATCTCCCAATTTACCTTGCTAAAAGAAAAAAAAAATGCATGGGGCCTGACTCCTCCAATTCCAGAATTCGCATTCAGCCTTAGCATGTAGCACCCCCACTGTAAACACTACGGAGTATTCAACTTCTCTCAGGCTCTCCCAGTTTACCTGGCTCCAGTGAATCAAGGAAATCAAAGGAACAAACTACATGGGGTCAAACTCATGGCATGTAGCCCCACCCCCAACTCCACTCATTGTGATCATGCAGAAGTTCACTTGAGTACTTGCTGGCTACTGTGTAATCCCCCAGGCACAAGAATGCAAAAGGAAGCTTTATTATTTTATTCTGGCTGTTTGTGTTTCTTGCATGGCTTGAGGCTCATACTGCCTCTGAATTCTTCAGATTTTACTATCTCAGCAAAGTATGCAGAGTACTGCATGCCTGCTGATGCCTTTTGTAAGTAGGGCTAGTGGAATGCTGGGGTTCATAGATAGGATTATCACCAGCAGAAAGAGGGCAGTGGTGTTGCACTGTATACAGTATATTGTTAGTGAAACCGTACCTTGAATATCATGTCCAGTTCTGGAGAGCACATCTCAGGAAGGACTTAAGGAGGATTGAGGCTGTCTAGAGTAGGGCAGTTAAAATATTCAGGGGCTGCATCAGAAGCCCTATAAGGAGAGACCAATGTACCTCAATATGTACACCCTGGAAGGGAGGAATGAGAGTGCGACATGAGAAAGATCTATAGTTACCTCACAGGGTTGAAGAAGATACAACAGGGGAGTATTTTCAGAGGAAAAAAGGCAAAGCCAGCATTTTCTGGGAGAAAATGACCTCCCAACTTTAGCCTTAAATCTATCATCATGAACGTAAGTATGTGTCCCGTATCCTACTTTAGGACACCTGATTCACATATGAAATCGACCAGCTCAGCTATTTCAAACTGTAGACAGACTGTGCAACTCAGCCTGTCTGCAAGTTCAGAAAGCTTTTTCACAATTAGA
The DNA here is from genome assembly GCA_016271365.2 of Neoceratodus forsteri. Classification (NCBI taxonomy): domain Eukaryota; kingdom Metazoa; phylum Chordata; order Ceratodontiformes; family Ceratodontidae; genus Neoceratodus; species Neoceratodus forsteri. Next base: position 1,286,421,361 of record CM057455.1, on the reverse strand, counting down.
GTGTGAGGAGCTTGCTTGATTTTTTGCAAATAAGGTGGCCGACATCAGGGTGGATCTGCAGCTGGCAACTTCTAAGGGGGTTGTGGTTGGTCAATACTGTTTCACCATACCTCAGTTTTCTTGGAGTTCCTTCAATCGGCCAGATTTCATGGATGTCATGAGGATTATTCTGAATGTGCACCCTACATGCTGTAGTTTGGATCCTGGACCGACCTCCCTAATTTTGGGTTGTATTGATATCATCAGTCTAGTCCTTGTGTGAATAATCTGGTGCTTCTTGGATTTGGGTGAGTTTCCTAGCTTCCTGAAAGAGGCGGTGGTGACACCACTCTTGAAGAAAGCTACTCTCAACCCAGACTGTTTCATTAACTACAGATCTATCTCTAACCTTCCCTTTGATGGGAAGGTGATTGAGAAAGTAGCAGCAGCTCAACTGAAGGACCATTTAACCATCCATGACATCTATGAACCCCTCCGGTCCAGTTTCTGTAAAAGACATAGTACCGAGACAGTGCTGGTTCGGGTGCTCAGTGATCTCCTGAGGGCAAGAGATCAGAAGAGACGTTTAATCTTGGTTCTTCTAGGTCTCTCTTCAGCTTTTGACACCATAGATCACATGGTATTGATAGCACACCTGAGGCATTTATGTGGAATATCGGGAACCGTCCTTCGATGGTTCTCCTCATTTCTCACAGGGAGATCACAAAGAGTTGTATCCATAGGTCTTTTCCTCGGGCCCAATGGCTTTGTTGTGTGGGGTGCCTCAGGGATCTGTGTTATCACCCATATTATTCGCGGTGTATATGCTACCCCTGGGAGACATTGTAAGAAAGTATGGGCTCAGGTTTCATTGTTATGCAGATGATACCCAGCTATACCTGTCTTTTCCGCCCAACAAGGATGGAGCTCTCTCAGTCTTTAACAACTGTCTGAAAAAAATCCAGGAGTGGATGGATTCTAACTGGCTGAAGTTGAACTCAGAAAAGACAGAGGTATTAGTTGTGGACCCTGGTCGACAGATAGAGGGGTTGGGTGTTGGTGTGCCTTCAGGAATTTTTCTTGATGGCATTTCTCTCCCAACTTCTGAACAGGTGCGTAACCTGGGGGTTATCTTTGATAACAGACTGACATTGCAGTCACAAGTGTCGGCTGCCATCAAGACCTTATTTTACCATCTTAGGAATATCACCAGAGTTAATCACCTGGTTCTGTCTGAGGACCTTCCAACATTGGTCCACAGCTTTGTGTCCTCGTGCTTAGACTACTGCAACTCCCTTTACTTTGGGCTTTCAGGGTTCGAAATTCACCACCTTCAGCTGGTGCGGAATGCAGAGGCCCGGATTTTGATGGGTTCTAGTAGATCCTGTTATATTACTCTGGTGTTGTGCGAACTGCACTGGCTGCCTATAAGGTGGTGAATCACCTTTAAAGTCAGTTTACTGACTTTCAAAGCCCTGCATGGTCAGGGTCCAGCCTATCTGAAAGAACTTCTGGTTCCTTAATCCCCTGGTCAATTGCTCTGCTCAGCCGATGAGAGGTTGCTAGAGATTCCTAGGGTGAATCTTGAATCATCTGGCTCTAGAACATTTTCTTATGCTGCACCTACCCTTTGGAATTCTCTGTCCCATTGGTCATGGGAGTGCACCTCCATGGAGGAATTCAAAAGAGGTTTAAAAACTTTCCTTTGGCAAATGGTCTTTTTAGAAAATTAAATTGTACCTGGAATATGATCATTGTTTCTATGCTGAGGCTTTGGATGTAAAGTTTGTTTTTTATTGTTTAACCTGTAAAGCACTTTGGAATTCAAAAAGTGCTATGCAAATAAAAATTATTATTGTTATTATAACACATAAATATCAAACTGGATTGCAGAAAGAGACCAATGGTCCATCAAGTCTGCCCTTAATATACTACCTCATGAAACAACCCTATTGTTTTTGTGGGTTGTTTCCCATTCCTCTTCTCCCAGACCCCACTGTTCCCTGCACCCCCTTCCAGAATACAAGTCCTTCTGTCCTGTCCTAGCTGTGCTTTAAACATGTTTAGGGTTCCTGCCCCCACCATGTTTGCCAATAGTCTGTTCCACAGCTCCACCACCCTCTCCATGAAGCAAAACTTTCTCATAACACTCCTGACCTTGCCACCTACTAACCTCCAATTGTGCACTCTTGTGACTGCATCCCCATTTATAACAAACCGATCCTCTCTATTCACCCTGATTAAATACCTCTGAAACATATACAGTATGTTTCTATCATGTCTGTCCCTCCTCTAGCACCTGGCTTCCAATGAGCACATATTTAGGGTTATCAGCTGTTCATCATAGGATTTGCCTTGCTAGCCTGGGAACATCTTGGTGACCATCCTCTGCACTGACTCCAGCCTATGTCCTTCCTGAGATAAGGGCTCCAAAACTGAGCACATGAGACCTCACCAGTGATATATAAAGGGGAAGCATCACCTTGCCTGTCTACTGTCAAAACCCCTCCCTATCTAATAATAATAATAATAATAACTTTATTTTTAAAGCACCTTTCAAAATATCAAGGTGCTTTACATATCAAAAGCCACAATATAAAATGTCAGTTAAAAACATATAAATAAAGTAAATGCATAGCAACATCATATACTAAAACCAACAATAAAATCATCCATACAGTCAAAAATAATATTTGTACTCAGATATTGATTAATCTTCCAGGTTGGCCATATGCCATAAGTAGGTTTTCAAGTTTTTCTTAAATACCTCCACAGAGGTGCACTCCCTTAACCGGCATGGTAGAGAATGCCAAAGAGTGGGAGCAGCATAAGAGAAAGCTCTACTACCAGAAGATTTTGAACTCACTCTTGGAATCTCTATCAACCACTCATCAGCCGAGCGGAGTGATCGGCTGGGGCAGTAAGGCACCATAAGTTCTTTCAGATAGGTCAGACCCTGATCATGAAGGGCTTTGAAAGTCAGTAAAATTACTTTAAAGGTGATCCACCACCATATAGGAAGCCAGTGCAGTTCACACAGTACCGGAGTAATATGACTGGATCTCCTTGTCCCAGTCAGCACCCTGGCTGCAGCGTTCTGCACCAGCTGTAGGCAATGGATTTCAACCCCAGAAAGCCCAAAGTAAAGGGCGTTGCAGTAGTCCAGATGCGAGGACACAAATTCATGAACCAACGTTGGCAAAGAGTCAGACGGAGCAAGGTGATGCACCCTGGCAATATTCCTAAGATGGTAAAAGGAAGTCCTGACAATGGCCGACACTTGAGATTGAAGGGTCAGCCTGTCGTCTAGGACAATCCCAAGGTTGTGCACCCTTTCAGAGGTCGGAAGTGACACGCCATCAAGAAAGATTCCAGAGGGCGTGCCATCATGCAACCTTGCTATCTGACCACCCAGGTCCACCACTAATACCTCTGTCTTCTCTGAGTTCAACTTTAGCCAACTAGAATCTATCCACCCTTGGATTTCTTCCAGACAGTTATTAAACAGCGAGAGAGCTCCATCCTGGTCAGGCGCAAAAGACAGGTATAGCTGGGTATCATCTGCGTAGCAGTGAAACCTCAGCCAATACCATCTTATAATGTCTCTGAGGGGCAGCATATACACTGTGAATAACATGGGTGACAGCACTGAACCCTGAGGAACCCCACATGATAAAGAAGTTGGGCCGGAGGAATGGACCCCCGACACAACTCTTTGTGATCTCCCAGTAAGGAATGAAGTGAACCATTTTAAAACAGTTCCTGACATTCCACATATTAGCCTCAGGCGTGCTAACAACACCAGGTGATCCACAGTGTCAAAGGCTGACGAGAGATCAAGAAGAACTAGAATGGAACATCTCTTCTGATCCCTCGCCCTCAGAAAATCATTAAGCACCCAAACCAGCACAGTCTCAGTGGTCTGTCTTTTACGAAAACCAGATTGGAAGGATTTGTAGACATTATAGGTGGTTAAATGGTCTTCCAATTGGGCTGCCACTACCTTCTCAATAACCTTCCCAATAAAGCAAAGGTTAGAGATAGGTCTGTAGTTTGAGAAACAGTCTGGGTCCAAAGTAGCTTTCTTCAGTATGGGTGTAACCACTGCTTCTTTTAGAGAGTTAGGAAACTCACCTGACTCTAAGGAGCACCAGACTATTTGCACCATAACTGGACCGATGATCTCAAGGCAACCCAAAATTAGAGGAGTTGGTCCAGGGTCTAAACTACAGCTCATAGGCCGCACACTATGGATGATCCTCATAATATCCACGACCTCCGGTTGGCAAAAGGAACTCCAAGAGAACTGAGGTATTGTGAACTCGCACTGTTCCACAACATCACGCTTAGAGATTGCTGATGCAAGCCCGCCCTGATGTCAGCCACCTTAGTTGCAAAGAACCGAGCGAGCTCGTCGCACTCCAATTGCGAAAAAGCTTTTCGGACTTGTAGACAGGCTGGGTACACAGTCTGTATATAGTCCGAAACAGCTGAGCCAGTCGATTCTATGCAACTGCAATCTCCCTGTACAGGAATTCTGCCTTCTTATGGGTGATTGCAGATTGATAGATAGAATAATGTTCCATCAATCTAAGGTGGTCGGCATCAAGAGCGGACTTGCACCAGCACCGCTCTAACCTTCGCCTCTGTCTCCGCAACTCCCTCAGTGTCCCATCGAACCAAGGGGACCTGGGGTGAAGGGATATGGGGCATTCACTAACAGGAGCAATAAGATCCAGGGCCACTGTAACAGCTGTATTATAAGCCAACACCAGTGCCCCTGGGATACTGCTAGTCAACTCGGGGGATGAGAGATCAAGGACCACTGCCAGGCCCTGGGAAGTAATATTCAGTAAAGGGCTGTACCTGACCATCTGCACAGGGGAAGTCCTTCTCAGGGGGGTGCAAAAATTGAACCTCACAGTGTGGTGGTCAGACCAAGCGACTGGTTCCACCCCCACATCGGATGAATCAATCCCTAAGAGGAAGACTAAATCCAGAGAGTGCCCAGATCTATGTGTAGCAGTGGAAACTACCTGTGTGAGGCCCAAAGAAGATATAAGTTTGAGGAAGTAATTACCAAATTGTGAGAGTTCATTGTCAATCCAGGTGTTAAAGTCACCCAGAACCATCAATCTGGGTGACTTAAATGACATATAGACAAGGAAGTCTGCTACTTCCTGTAAGAAATGTTTCCCATCTCCGGGTGGACGGTAGATGAGAACGATTTGAACGCCTACACCTGCTACAACTGTACACTCAAAGGATTCAGCCTCACCTACTACCACATTCGTGAGGCCCAATTTAGTCTTAAAACAGACTGCACCCCCCCTTCCCCTGAGGTCCAATCTCGGGCGATGTATCACCGAGTACCCAGCCGGAACCATGGCCTCCAATATGGGGCCAAAATTTTCATCCAGACACGTCTCAGTGATGTAAGCCAGGTCAGCTGAACTAATAAGATCAGCTATAATGGTGATCTTATTCCTAACAGACCTAGCATTGCATAACACTGCCCGAGTTGGACAATCCTCGGAGGCTGTCCAGCCTATCTGCCCACCAAATTCGGCAGTGCCCTTGGGTATGGGCACCAGACAGGGGAAACCCCTTCTGGATTCCATTTCACCCTAGGGCACCTTCTGGACTCTTAATAACCTCGATCGGTGGCTCTGCTCTTTCATCCTCTCCTGTTCTTCCCCACCCTCCTCATTCTCTCTGAGCAATCCCAGTGCTCTCAGCGCGCTGGTAAGTCTCAAATTGCAGGGAGGGGTATAAAAGGGCTAAGGGTGCAAAGAGAGGAGGATGAATAGTGAACCCTCGTGGAGCCTGCAGGCCAACACATGTTACTGCTAAAACTAAACAATATACGTCAAATATAAACAAACTAATCTAATCTAAAAACCCATACAAAATAACACACAAAAATGAAAAAAGAAGATAAACAAAACAAAACACACAAGTAAAAATAAATAAATAAATAAATATAATAAATATACAATATAAAAGGGGACTCTCACTACCCCTACACAAAAATGACCTCCCCCCCTTAGCTCTCTCACAGCAAAAAGAGGGGGGTAAATATCTTGGCACTATCACTGCAAGATAAAATAAAAATCACATACAAACAGATAAAACAAACAGCATGGGTCTAAAGCTGTCGTAATTTTATAAGCCCCCACTAAAGAGTCACTAAACCTAACAGAATTAATCATAAACTCCACATAGCAAAGGTCCATGGAATTTCAGAGTCAGTGCACATTCTTCATGTTCCTGGCATTCAACTCCAACCACTACATATTCTCACTATTCGAAATATTTCAACAGGAGGTAAACGCTCTTAACCCAATAAACCCTAGGAGGTTGCGTTTATGCAGCCAGTCTCCCCTACTTGGGATGCCAGATGAAGCCCAGCCTCTGCCAGGCTACTCTGGCACCACCCGGAGGCCCCAAGAATGCCAACCCACCAGCAGGTACCCCTGACCCTCCCAGGGACAGACAGCAGCACCCCGCACCCACCTCTGGAACAATTGGGCCAGTCAATCAGGTCTCTCTTCCTCCTTCTCCAACACAATTCCACAAAACAGAAAGCCAATGATTTGGCTTTAAGTCTAGCAGTCCACTGAGTCCAAATGAGGGAGCAAGCAGAATAAGCAAAAAAAAAAAAAGACTAGAACACCCTGCAAACACCTTCCACAAGCTGAAAGGATTCTCCTTATCAGTCCCCAACATCACAGTTCACATACATCGGCCAGGAAATATTCAAAAAAACAGAAATGGTTCTCCCTGTGGAGCCATTAAAAATCCAACAGTTGAGGTTCCAAATCCAACAAAAACCTCCTTCAGTACTTCTCATCTCCACAGCCCTTCATGCTGTGACCAAAAGACACTCGAAGAAGCAGAGCAGCACAGAGTCACTGGGAACGAACAAACTCGGTGCTCCAACATCCAATACAAATTCTTCTCCACAGCTGCTCCAACAACTCTCCGACTCCACAGCTTCCCACGCCATGACTCCAAACAACACCCGGGACACAAGGACCCACACAGACTCACCGGGGGCAAACAAATACAATACTCCAATTTCAGCAAAGTTCTTTCCCTTACTGTTCCCACAAACCCCAACTCCACAGCCTCTCACGCATAGATCAGGGAGACAGCAGAAGAGCACAAAAATCTTTAGGGAGCAAAACAAATACGGAACTCCGAAAACAAATGCGGAACTCGGAAAGTCAGTAAAACAGCAACACGACCTGGTCTTCTCACTGCCTCAGCCCTAAACTAATATAAAAGTAAATAAAAATGCACAAAAAATGCAAAATTAATCTAAACAAACAAATCTCAGAGACTAGTGTTCTGGCTCGCTCAGCTCAGCTGCCATCTTGGAAGTCTATGTGAAGAGATTATACATCAGCATCCTCAACACCTCACTGTTTGCTTTGTTGCATTGGTTGGTTTGCTTCAGGGAGTCACTGATGATGGCCCCCAGATCTGTCTCCTATGGTGTAGTGGCCTGCTTGAGCACTCATATCCAGTACTCTGTGCATTAGTTCTATCTCTGTATGTCCAGTACCTTGACCTTGTGTCACTCAAACTCAGTTGTCAGATCTTAGACCATGTCTACAGCTTTTCAATGTCCTTTAGGAGTTACCTCACCCCTTCCCCCTTATCTACCTGCTGCATAGCTTTCTATCATCAGCAAAAAGACACACATTGCCCTAGATACCTTTCCTTATATCACTAATAATGAACATATTAAATCAAAAAGGTCCCAGGACTAATCTTTGTGGCATCCTATGCTCCTGCTTGGTTCTATTCACTTCTACCATCTCTTTCCTATCCCCTGTCCAGTTACCTACCCAGTTGGCTATATCCTGCTTTGCTCCCAAGTCCTCTATATTTTTCAGCAGCCTCCTGTGTGTTACAGAATCAAAGCCTTTGCTGAAGTCGGAGTACAGAAAATCTACCACTTGCCCTCTATCTATTGCCCTAGTGACCAAGTCAAAAAATACAGTGCAACATCTCAAATTATTCAATCTTGTCAATACCCTTGAATATGCAAAAAACAAATGCATTATGTTCCTTTCAGCCTCTTTTCATTCAGGATAAACACATACAGGGCCTCCAGCATCTCCTTATAGTTTTGGCCCCTTTCTGCACTTCCTGGACTACCTCAGTGTCCTTTTTATAACTGCATTGTGCAGAGCTCTGCAGTCATTTTGCTATGTCAGTAGAAAAAGGGAGCTCAATTTCCTAACAGACTAGCTTATATTGGGGGTTTTGTGTTATCAGTACGCTAATTAATTGTAGCAGTCTGCTAAGGAGAGCTTCAAAGCACTTTTTTTTATGTGCTAAGCTTCAGTCTGGGTAGAATTATCTTTGAATAAATATCCATAGGACATAAACCTGTCATGTCACTCAGGTTTTTACAGGCATAAAGGATAACTGAGAGTGAGGAAGGAAGTTTAAAATTTCAGATACTATGTTGAAAGGCTTCAGACAGACCAAACAAAAACTGAAGTATACTGTAAATGAGAAATCAGATCAGAGACATACTTTCACATGAAATGCATAATTGTACTTTTCATCAAAAAACATTCTTTATTCCAAACCATCCAATGGTCTGAGATCATAAAGACTTCTTCATCAGGGAATTGGCTGAAATTCACATAATAATAACATGAGTATGCAATGTTTCACTGCTAACACATCTCACAAAATAATTCATATAAACAATTGTTTTATTCTTTTGGTAACTGGGTAAGGCCTACTAGGCACAAGTGCCTGTTTCAAGGGCAACCTGACAGCACTGGGGTGGTTAAGCGACTTGCTCTTGTGGGAATCAAAACTAAGTCTGCTGGGTTTGCCAAGCTCATTCATACAGTAAGTAGCTCATTAACCTCTAGGCTATACTGCCAGCCTCAATTATAATATGGAGCAGAATAGTCTCCACATTTCCTTAATAGTTTCACAATGTATACACTTCCTTATCTGCTTTATTTAAACATTTTTCCAAAAAATCTGTTTGCATAAACCTATATTAAATTATGCTCCTAAATATCAATATGGACACTGCAAAATCACTAAAACATGTTATTAAAACTTGTTAATGCCACACAATTGTCTACAAAATGAATTAATTTTAGGGACACTATGCAGCGATGGGGCTGGGGCACAGGGACTGGGTTGGGGCCAGCCACAGGTGGCAGCTGCTGTGTTCGCCCTGCAATACAGCAGCTCACCTGTGGGTGGCCTCGACTTAAGCTTCTTTTTGGCTCAACGTCCTGCAGGCGAGGTTGGGGTTGCGCCTGTTAACTCTGCACAGCCCGGTTGAATATCGGGCTTCCAGTTTATGCATGGTTCCTCCCTCCAGTTGAGCATGCATTCATTTGCATTGTGCTGTTGCTCAGCATGTTTTCTGTGGCGCAACTGCCTCCTGCTGAATATCGCAGAATGGAGCAAGTTTGGACTTGTGCAGGCGCAACCCTATTGTGCATGGCGCAACCCTTTTGAATATCTGGCCCAACATTTTTAAAGTTATACTTTTAAATGGAGTAATATAAACCATGTTATTGTGGTTTTCTTTACAGAAATTAATTAGTGTCTTCGAGCACATTTTTTCACATCAAACAAAATACATTGATTCAGGTATGCACAGTTTTGTAAATGGAATTTTTTATAAATTATTACAGGTTGTTAGTTAAACTTCATTCGAAGGGATACAAATTAACCTTTATTGATCTTTTTTATAGAAATCATATAGTGCTTTAAAATACATATTTTGGCTGTACCAACAGAATACATGTTTAAGGTATGTACAGTGCCTTTAGATACAAAGTAGCACAAGGTTTATGACCAGTGTATAAGTGACTGCCACAGTGACTGTTTCATGCATTCAGACTACTGTTTTATATATGTTACAGAGATTTGACAAGCAAGCACTGCACACAGAGTTTTTTGAATAACAAGCTTTCAAAGTGGTAACAAGTTTGTATCTTTACTAAGGTATGGGAAAGAGAAAGAAAACATTTTTTTGAAGTTACCTTATAAGCATATTGTAATTATATTATAAATGCATTAAAATATGTTTGTATTAATTTACAGAAAAATTAAGAATACAATATCTACAAGTTATCCCCATGAACAAGCCCACTCTGTGGGTGAAACGTAGGGGTCTGTTCAGAATAAAAGGAAATTACAACACAGAGAACTCGTTTGAGAATTCTTCAAGGGCCCCCCCCCACCCTCTATTGACTATATTGTTTCCATAACCTCTTTTGGGGGAGGCTGCAGATGTTCCTATAAGAATACAAGACCCATTACCCACCATAACCATTTTGTCTACATGGAGATGTTCAGCAGTTTTCTGTGAAGGTAAAGCCACTTCAAGAAACATGTTTAATACCTATACAAAATGACCAAACAATGGACACTGCAAATGTAACTCAAGTTATTGAAAGAAATGTTAAAAACTTGGACTTTCCTGTTACTGATTTGGGCAAGCAAATGGCGACTGGTGGGAGTTGTCAAGAGTCATCCCAAAATAATCCATCCGAGACTGTCCCTAACAACCATTTGGAGGTACTGGATCAACAACACCCAACTGTTTTTCAAACCTCCCCTTCTAATCAAGCAGATGCTACAGTGTTTGCATTTTCGGCTTCTAATGAAAAGCTTCAGAAAAAATCCTCTGCTGGTTCCACTTCATGGGCAGATTCGGATTTTGACCTATGTGAATCATGGACCATGGAAAGTTTGTTGCAAGCTGCTGGTTGGGTTAATTCTCCTACGACCCGACAATGGACCTCAGGCTTGGCGGCTCCAGTGAAGATTCCGGGTGTTTGTCTTCCCAGAGAGGACCTTCAGTCAGGGGTGAGTTCAGTCTCAAGCGTAAATTCTTTTATATCAGGTGTGGGATAAAATTCTATGGTTTCAGACTCTTTACCTTCTGACTTTGCACTAAGTCAGAACCCATGCTTGCATTTTAAAACCACCTCGCAAGAATATGCTCAACATGAAGGACATAACAGTATGGACATGGCAGAGAATGGAAATGTTCCTTTAACTCATCCTACTAGGATTAGTGGTGACTCTGGTCAAGGTGGTAATACTGATGGTGGATGAAAAGGAACTGGGGGAGGCGATGATTCAAATGATAGATCTTATGTCTCTTTTTTGCAAAAAAAGTTTGTCCTGCCAAGCGGTATAATGTGGTTAGACTACTGTAATTGATAGACGTGGTTTTGATGTTTTCCCTAACAGGGTATTTGTAGATAAAACTTTATTACAAGACAGTTTAAAGTGTTCTGCAAAGGAGCTTTATGCTCTTATACATGTTTCTGTAGAAAAACATTTGATGTTAGTTTTAAATCACAATCTGGACTGGATAAATTCTGGGCAAGGTATAACTTAATCAAAAATACCCCTCTATGGGTAGCATTTGATGTTATCCCATTATCAAATCCAGCACAGAAAATGATTACTGTCCTTTTTCGAAATAAAGGGGTAAGTGCGACAGATTTACTGTTCTGGCTGAAGCAAAAATGCATGGTCTTGGGTCATCCTGAGGCTATTTTTGACTCTGAAAACATCTGGATGGGTGGATGGCAGGTGAGGATTATTCTACAGGTACTTGATGGGGAGATACAGTATTTGACTAATTCCTTTTTTTTAGTGGGCAATAGAGGTGTGCTTTTCTAGTCTGGTCAACCGAAGAGTTGCTATAAATGTGGGGATATGGGGCACATTAGTAATGTATGTGACAAGGTAAATTGCTCTCTGTGTGGGCAGTTAGGTCATCTAAATTGGCAATGTGTAAATAACTTACTATGTAATCTTTGTGGAAAAAATGGTCATTCCTACAATACTTGTCGAAAAGCTGCCCATAGATGAACTGGGTCTGGTTACAGTGAAGAACATAGGTTATTGGTTGCAACAGAACAAAGGAAAGATTCTACATCTGTCTCCAGAACTCAGTCTGCACCTGAACCTCCTGCAGCCCCTCCTGAGCAAGATATAATTCTTGGGATCATACAGGATGAGACACCTTCCGCTCCTTTCCTGGAGGTGGTAGAGGACACTTCAGCTATAAAAGCTGGGTCTGCAGAAGAATTATCATCTCCCACTGTGCAGAATACAACTTTGGTAGAGATTCTTGTAGTTGTCAAGCATGATATGCCACCCCATCCCTTCTCATATTCCTACTCCTGCCCCTACTGTGGAGACTGAGAAGCAGGTTACATGGAGGCATACCTGGCAGCAACCTGCCCCAAAACTACATAAGATCTCAGAGACTAAAACCTCTAATAGATTTCAACTGCTATTTAAACCTGCACCAATCTCTGGTCCTGAGTCAGAATGCTCCCCAGAGGAGTTTAATCAGACAGAGGTATGTTCTGATTCTGACTATAGTGAAAAGAGAGATATGTGCACAAAACAGGAGTTTGTAACAAAAAGTAAATCAAAGAAAAAAGGAGCAAGTGCAGGTAAATCAGGATGTAAACCTCCTTGAGATATCTATTGCTGGGGCACTTTTTGAAATTTATTACTATTAATGTTAATAGCATAAACAATAAAAAGAAAAGAGGAGGGGTGTTTTTGCATCTCCTTTCTACAAAGGCTGATATTTGTTTGATACAGGACACCAGATTACATACTATGCTTGAAATTACACAGGCTCATTCTGAATGATATGTGGGTACTTCTTATTGGTCTCTGGGATTAGAGACATGTACGGGGCTTGGGGTTTTATTTTCTGTACAAATTAAGCTTATTAAACTATTAGATTTATTACCTGGTAGAGTACTATTATTGGATTTTGTTTTAGCTGAAGTTTACTACCAAATTATTAATGTTTATGCACCACAAACACAAGGCTGCGGGAGTAGAGATTTTCCAGTTTGTAAGATCGTTTTTATTTTCTTCCCATAATGTGATTTGGGGAGGAGATTTTAATTGTGGGTTGGCTAGGGGTAAGGCTACTATTACAAATTACATTTTTTCCAGTTCCTTATTTTTGATTAATACTTTGCAGATAGTTAATTTATGTGATGCCCATTTTTTACATACTCATAGAAGAGATCCAACATTTCAACGAGGTTCCCATGCTACTCATATAGACTTTTTCTTTCTTAGTAAGGGTATGAATATTTGACATATGTCTACTGAATCTGTAGAATATTCAGATCATAAAGAGCTTTCAGTGTCTATTGGAGTTTCAAAAACTCGTAAAGGTCCAGGTTTATGGACATTTAATACTTCCTTGTTAGATGTGACATCTGTAGTTCATCAGATTTTATATCTTATTTGCAGTCAAAAAACGTTTTATGTTTTTGACAATTCTATGCTTTGGTGGGATAATGTTAAATTAGTATTGGGTGTTCTGGTATGCTCCTTAAGTAAACAGAATAGAGATGAACAGAGGCTAAGATATCAGAACTGTAGAAAACATGTACAACATCTGATAAGTTTGGCACAAACTACTAGCATAACTTTGATGATCAAATTTCAAAATACAAACAAAATGAGGTATTTTCATTAAAACAAACGGAATCTCTAAATATGCAACAGCAATTTGGTACTAAAGGTAATTTGGATTCTGTTTGTCCATTTTTAAATTGTAAATCTAGAGTTCAAAATAAGAAAATGGAAGCTGTCTTGGATATGCAGAATAATATTGTTACTTCTCCATCAGATATTCTAATGGAAGTTTTGCATTTTCTTAAACAACAATGTACAAACAACATACTGATATGGAACATTTTCTGCCACTTTTTCAGTCTAGTAATATTCTAGAAGTTCCTGAGGAAGAATTGGATTTTTTTGTAGAGGAAATCTCTGCTACTGAAATTATTACCACTGTTAATGCATTTATTAAAGGCAAGGTACCGGGGCAGATGTTATTCCTGTAGAAATTTGTAAATTAATTATTCCTGAGGAATTGGCAAAAGTCTTTAATTTTTCACTTTGTGTGTCTGGTTTTCCTTTAGATATGTCAACTGGAATCATTATTTTTTTGTTTAAGAAAGGAGACAGGTAATGTTTAGAAAACTGGCGATCCATTTGTCTTTCGAACATAGATTTTAAAATTTTAACTAAACTTTTAAATCCTAGATTATCTCATCTGGCTCAGTATGTTGTTTCAATACTGCAATTCTGTGTGATCCCTGGTAGACATTTGAATGAAATACTACTTTTGTTGTGAGAAATTCTTGAGTCAGGAACCTTAGGATGTGTGAATGGGTGGCTTGTGTCTTCAGATCAAAAAGGCTTTCAACCCAGTGGATCATGCTTTTCTATGGTTTGTGTTGAAAAATATGGAGTACCTGAAGTCTTTTTTTCTTGGCTACAGCTTGTATATCACACGGCAGTGGTTCTAACTCTTAGTAAATGGATTTTAGGACCTATGATTTCTGTACAAAAGGCGCATCAGGGCTGCCCATTAAGTCCTCTGTTGTTTGTGTTTTGTATAGACCCTTTAATATGGATATTAAATGATAGACTTTGTTTCCCTCTAACTATTTCTTCTGTAATTTGTCAACCACTGCAGTGGCATATGAGGATGATTTATGTATGTTGTTGAAAACTCCTAATGATATCCAGACTGCAGTAAAGTTTTGTGATATTTTTGGACAAGCCTCCAGAATTTGTTTAAATAGGCAAAAGAGCAAATGTAAATGGGTTGGGGTACATCAGGATCTTGTGAGTAACATCGAGGAAATACCGGTTGTTGAGGGTCCTATTAGAATATTAGGAATAAACTTTGATTTAGGGAGGCAAGATTTATTTAACTGGGATGTATAGTTTCAACATGGTAGGGAGATGGTAGGAAACTGGAATAAATTTGCTATGATCAAAAAGGAAAAGAATCTATTTAATAAAAACCTATTTGTTGCCTGTTTTTTTATATGTTGGTGCAATATTTCCACCCCCAAAAGAAAGGGAAACCACATTATTAAGTATTTTCTTTACTGCAGTATGGGGGAGTAGGCTTAATCCATTAAAAATAAATATTTTATATTTAACTATGAAACAGGGTGGATTAAAGATGGTGACTCATGTAGTTTTATTTGTATAATCATTTTTGTATTTACTAATGTTAAGCCACTTTGTAAAATGTTGTCTTCAGAATGGATTACTTTATTTTTATGAAGATTATTGAATGGGTTCCTGGGGGGTTGATGGTACTCAAATAGATTTGTGGACTGTAACATTTGCTCCTTCTTATTACAGAGACATTTTTGTTAAGTTAAGTAAATGGCAGGTTACGCCATTAGTGTTTCTCACACAGTCAAAAAAGAAAATTTATTATATAATTCGGGAGGTACATTTTACTGAAAAATTACGTTTTCCTTCATGCCCTTCTGAATTTCGGACTTCAGTTCTTCACCTGAATGCTTGTAGCAGAGTACTAGTTAAATTTAAGGACATCTTATGGTTGTGTTGTCATGAAAAGCTGAATGCAAAAGCTAATCAAAAACATAAAATGAAAGAGGAAACATTGTGTTCTAGACCACATTGTGTAGTTCAATTAGACACTATGGAACATCTTCTTTTTTCTTGTTCAAATATTGCACAGTTTTGGGAGATCATTGCAAAACTATGGAATATGCCTATATTGAAAACAGTATGTTATGATGTTTTGATTTATGGGGTTTATGGTTATCGCTGGGCAAAATGGGATACTGAGACATTACATATAATTTTCTCTGTCATAAATGGTATATTTGGAATGTTAGATGTCTCTTTACTTTGCAACAAAAGATGATTTTACATGACTAATTAATTGGAAATATATACTCAGAGATTCAGAATATTTATTATATTGAAAAATCAAAACAGACTGCAGATTTTATAAGTAGAACTTAGAGAAATTTATTATGGATTACTGATAGTGGTGTACCTGTCACATGAATGTTATTTATTGCTGTATTTGAGATTTTTCCTTTTTCATGTTATGCTGATATTGTTTGCATTGTTAATCTGACCTTAATAAAACAAAATTCCCTACTCTTTTGACAAGTGCCATGAGATCTTTAACATCCACCTGAACTACCACCAGAACAGGCAGATGGGACCTTGGTTTAATGTCTCATCCAAAAGACGGCACCTCAGGAGTGCAGCACCCCCCTCATGCTGCACTACAGTGTCAGTATTGTGATATTAACCCAAGTGCCTGGTGTGGGGATAGAACCTACAGCCTTCTTATCTCCCGGCCTCAGAGGTGAGTGTGCTACCTGCTGAGCCACTGACACTGTGAATGTTCAGTTTCTCCAGCCAGAATGATGATTGGTGGTAACTTTCACAGCCGAAATCAATACTCCTCCTTGGTCAGTCAGCAGAGAGTAAACGAGCACTGGACAGCCCACACCTTCTGTGCTAAGCACCTTGCCTCTGCAACACACCAGATCCATGGTGATCTCCATTTTAATGCTCTGCTTAGACAAACATGAAAGTAAATGGAAATGACACAGAGATGGCATATTTTTGCAGTAGTTTTATTTAATCTTATGTGTATGTGAAACACCACACAAACACTTGTTTTCATGGTACTTGTGAAGAGCATGTTCCCGTGTCAAATCTCAGATAAGTGTCTCAGCCTAGTCTCTGTTGCCAGTAAGCTATTCAAGACCAGCAGAGCCTATTTCTTGAGGATCAAATTTCTCCTGCTTGGCTCTGCGTAAACAATAGCAGATGGCAGCATGTGCATTATGCTAGAATAATTACTGGCCACAATTTTTTTCCATACAGAAAGCCAGTTATCATTTGCCGTTATAACCAGCTGAGCTGGTTATAATGGCAAACATGTGCCAGCTTTCTCTAGAGAAACGCAGACACAAACACCTGCAGAGCAAATGAAAGAATTCAGCCACTCACGTTCTGTCAGCTGCTGGTGTTCTCTCAGTTCCATCATTGTTCTCTGTGACACTAAACAAATACTCACCTGCTAGAGATCTTCATGCTGTGGTGATTGTAGTTATCTGCTTCCTGTCGAGATCTGGGTGTCACAATTATCAGAGGAGAGCATTACGTTAGCGTGGGTTAGGGAGCATGTTAAATGTGTAGCAAAAAAATTGCAACCAGCAATTATAAAAAATAAAGAAATGGGGAGGTGGTTATTAACTTGAATTTTACAAACACCCTCAGTGTGGGTGCCTAAATAAACCCCTCAGGCTTCTCCCTCGTGGTTTACGTGGCATTCCACACCTTGGGTGTGTGTAAAATTCTCATTATAACCACCTCCCCATACATTATTCTCTATTTAATATACCCTTCAGGGCATTGCCAAACAACAGTGTGTGTGTGTGTGTGTGTGTGTGTGTGTTAGTCCAGCACACTACATGGCTCTGGACTATGTTGTTTCAGTTATAATATAGCCAACCCTTCCAAAAAAAAAAATGTTAAAATTTTTAAAAAATTAATTTTATTTAAAGCAGCAATTCATGACAGCAGTGAAAGTTTAAACTTATACTTTTTTGTTCCATTTTAGATTGTCCTTTTCCTCCTGTCTTGTATGCTTCCCTTCTTTTCCCATTTTGAGCCAGCTTTAACATCTTTTTTACATTTGAAATTATAAAATGAGTGCTGCTTTTAATATGACTTGGACCAAGTTTCATTAACATTCAGCTGTATTTGTACATCTGTTGTCCTGTAGGTTTAGGTAGCAAGTGTCTGCTGAAAGCAAATTAATTTTAGGCACAAGAAAAGTTATCTTCAACAAAAAGTGCTCAAAAACTTCAAAGATCATGAATAAATCCTGGGCTGAGCCACATTAGAAACACAGAACTTGAAGCAGAAAAGGACCACTTGGTCCACCCATTCTGCCCATATGGCCCTAGTCTAGCATGTCTCCACAGACCCTACCTGGTCTCTGACAACCCTGCCTCTTGCCTGCCTATTTCCTAATATTCCTCTATGACTGATCCATGCATGCTTGAAGACCCTTACTATTTTTGCCTCCACCGTTTCCACTGGCAGTTTGATCCAGGGTCCACCACTGTTTCAGTGAAGTAATACTTCACTCACTCTTAACCCCCCCTTTCATCTTCATTGCATGGTGTCTGGTCCTGGTGTTCTTTCTCATTTGAGAGAGTCTCCATTCTTGTACTTTACCTTTTCACCTCTGTGAGGTATTTCTAAGTCTCTATCATGTCCCCCTTGCTCTCATCTCTTCTAGGTTGTACACATTATGATCTCTCGGTCTCTACTCATAGGGTTTTTAGTGCAATCCCTGCACTATTTTTGTTGTCTTCCTCTTGACTGACTCAGCCTTGCTGTGTCCTTTCTGAGGCGCTGCCTCCAGAACTGGACACAATGCTCCATGTGGAGTCTTACCAGTGAGCAATACAGTGATAACACAATCTCTTTCTCTCCTGCTGGTGATACCTCTCCCTATGCATCCCAGAATCCCACTGGCCCTACCCACTGATTTGTCACACTGCCCTGCCACTTTGAGGCTGTCAGATAAAACCCCAACATTCCTTTCCTCCTTAATGCCTGTCAGTATCCCCCCCCATCCTATACTTAGCTCATAGATTCATATGTCCTACAGTAGGTGCATGATTTTGCCTTTTTTGGCATTGAACCCAGCTGCTGTGCCCTTGACTACTCCTTGAGTTTTTCAAGTTCTCTACATTTTCTCTCCACCTCCTTCTTACACCCTAAAATCATTCGGAGAATGTGGGCATCAATCCACCTACCACTTACATGCTAAGTGAGCAATCTAATATTTGAGATAATGCCCCATTAGGGAGTGTATAATGGATAATAGACCTTAGGCACTAAAACAAACTACATTAATTTAGAGGCTATACAAGTCTAATTGAATCTAAGGGGGTCATACAATCTGTTTTTTTTATTCATTCATTCATTCATCATTGGTTCTAGTCCCTGACCGGGACTGAACTCATACCATAAATGCTGGTACCTGAGTGCAGTACTAGGGGGGTGCTGAAATGTTGGCCTTGGCTGTCCTTCAGATGAGTGGGAAAAGTAATGGAATCACTAATGAAGGAAAGGACTGGGGAGTACATTGTAATCAGTGGATTACAGGATCTGAGGCTCATGGTTTCTCAGTGGTGAAGACTTACCAGACAAACCTGATTGAATTCTTTGACTGGGTGATCAGGGAAGTGGATCAGGGAGGTGCGGTAGATGTGGCCTACCTGGATATCAGTAAGGCCTTCAATACCATTCCACGTAGAAAACTGGTGAGCAAGCTGGGCAACCTAGGAGTGGGTCCAAAAGTAGTAAAATGGGTAAGAAGTTGGCTAAGCAATAGGAATCAGAGGGTAGTGGTAAATGGGGTCCACTCTGGAGAAGGCAAGGTGACCAGTGGGGTGCCACAGCTGTCAGTACTAGGCCAGGTCCTCTTCCATGTCTTTAATAGTTACATTGCAGAAGGACAGTAAAGGAACGTATGCCTGTTTGTGGAGGACACAGAAATCTGCAACAGAGTGGACACATCGGGGAAGGGGAGAAAGAGGGATGATCTGAAAAAGCTGGAAGAATGGTCAAGGAATGGCAGTTGATTTCAATGCAAAAAGTGCAAAATCATGCACTTGGGGCACAGAAACCAGGGCAATGTACCATCTGATCCCAGAGATATTAACATTTCTGATTACATGAAGGTAGCCAGTGTGATAAGGCAGTGAGGGAGGCTAGCAGGATGATCAGGTGAATAGGGAGGGCATCACCAGCAGAAAGAGTAGGTATTATTACCCTGTGTAAATCACTGGTAATATCCCACCTCAAGTACTGTGTCCAGTTCTGGAGGCCCCTCCTCTGGAAGGCCATAGGGTCAATGTGGTACAAGAAAGGGATACCAAAATGGCACAGAAACCCTATGAGGAAAGACTCAAGGAACTAAATTTGTACTCTCTAGAGGAAAGGGGTATATTATAGAAACATTCAAATAAGTCACAGATATTAATAAGGTACAGGAAGGTAGCATTTTCCATAGAATATGATGCTCCAGGACAAGGGATCATGCTATGAAGCTTGAGTGGTGGGGGGAGGCTCTGAGGAGATATGAGGAAATGCTTCTTCATGGAGAGGGTGGTGGATGCTTCAGCCTCCCAGCAAAGGCGGTGGGTGCTAAAATGGTAACAGGATTCAAGCATGCATGGGATAGACACAAGGGGACCTTAGAAGAAAGGCAAGGGGGAGGTCTGGAACTCAAGTAGAGTATGTGGCACAGCATGTAGGAATATAGGAGCAGACTAGGTGGGCCAAAAAGGTCCTTTATCTGCTCAAAAACTCCTATGTTTCTATGAGATGTCAAACCAAGATCCCACCAGCTTTTCTAGTTGTTGAGGGGGACGTTAAAAATCCCATGGCATTTCAAGGAGATTCCAACAGCTTAACCTGGTGCAATTTCAGTTGGTTTGTACCTGTTTCCCCTGCCCTCTTTCCCAGGACAGGGCTGAAAACAGGCGTGTTGTCTAGCCCCCCCCCCCCGGGTCAACAAAAATGAGAAAAAAAGAATGAATGAACCAAGCAATATTGTGCAGCTCCCCCTCCCCCCTTTTCCTGGTCAACAAAAACGTAAAAAAAAAAAACAATGAATAAACCTACTGCTGATGGAGCAGTTGCATCAGCAAGTGCAACTGAATCAAGAATTCCTCCTGATTGTTGCTCTGACTAAACCAGACAGTTATGGGCACCTTCTCAGGACTTATCTGGGGCAAGGAATACAGGTTTCACACTAGACGCTGTGTAAATGTAGGTATTTTGGAAAGACTGCTAGTGGGCTACAGACACAAATAATAACTGTCACCTCTGACTTTCAGTGGCATGGTGACGGGGTCAGAGGTTGACTGGACAGCCAATTAGGCTCTGAAGCCTGTGAAAAGAGCCACAAGGGCTGATGGACTTGTGATGGATTTCATTAATGTAGGAGCCTTAGAGGCACCCAAACACTCAGTGATGGACATCCAGGCCTACTGTGAGTGACAGGTTTACAAGAAAATTGACAGCTGTAATTCCTCAATGAACAGCACAAGCTGTGCCAAAACTCAAGTCAGTCTGTGAAGCTGCTGAGGGCTGGTCTGCCAATCTGTTGAGAGAAACAGCTTGCCCATGCTGAATTATGAAGGACATGGTCCTTGTGTCTGCTAGAGTGTGATTGAAGAAGGAGAGGTAGAATCAGATCTGCGGGAGGTAACTGTGCTAGCTCAGTGCAAACCCGAAAACTGCAGCTATGAACTGCAGTCTTGGCTGTGCTGCAGCTTCAAATCATCTAACTGAGAGAGCAGCTCTGTGTCTGGGAAGCAACCCAGCCAGTACTATTGTTTTGTATTGGTTATCATGGCACCACTAGTGGACTAGATATGCAGTGAATAGCACCTGCTATACCCTTAGACCAAAAAACAAGTTGCTTAAGATTAATCTGAATTTTAAAAAGAAACAGTTTGCATTTTTCTGGGGAAGTGTTACACCTTGGCAAAACTGCAACCCCCTTACAAAAATTTCAGATCCACACATGCGCAGCACACTAGGGACGTGATGCCAGGTTGTGGTGTGTTGGCCAAACGTGATTTGGTTTTCAAGAGCTGAGCTGCACTGTGCAAAGAAGAGGATCATCTGCTGAATGCGGAAGCCAGGAGAGGCCTGACCAGACCAGAGAACAAATAGCCAATTTTGATAGCTGACACAATAGGCCGAGAGAGAGAGAGAGAAAGTTGGAACCAGCCTGAAAAGAGTTCACTGCTTCTGAATTCCCACACCTGTGCATTGAGGGAGATCATCTGCACTGAGTAAACTATATTTGTATGTATTTTAATTTTTTTCTTTTATATTTCTTCTGATTCTTGAAATTGACTACTCAACTGCCCACTGCCCTGCCACAGTAGATTTCTGGTCCTCCTGCTGCATCCTGTTTCTTTACACTTCTGCATATGGTGTTCTTTCATTGAACAAATACCATTGTTTTTCTATTTTTCCCAGTCCCCCACTCATCTGAATATACAGTTTCTCCAGACAGAATGGTGATTGGTGGTAAACTTCACAGCTGACATCAATACTGGTCATTGGTCAGTCAGCAGGGAGTAGGCAAGCACTGGACAGCCCACACCTTCTGTGCTAAACACCTTGTCTCTGCAACACACCAGATCCACAGTCATCTCCATTGTAATGCTCTGCTTAGACTTAAACATGAAAGTAAATGGAAATGACACAGAGATGGCATAACTTTGTGATAGCTGTATTTAATCTTATGTGTATGTGAAACACCACACAAACACTTGTTTTCATGGTAATTGTGAAGAATATGTTCCCATGTCAAATCTAAGATAAGTATCTCAGCCTAGTCTCTGTTGCTAGCAAGCTATCCAAGACCAGCAGAGCTTATTTCTTGAGGAGCAGGTTTCACCTACTTGGCTGTAAGTAAACAATAGCAGATGGCAGCATGTGCACTGTGCTGAATTAATATACCCTTCAGGACATTGTTAATCAACTTTGTAACATGGCACTGCAGAGAGCTCTGAAAGACAGTGACAGCATTGGCTGAAATGGCTCAGGTGACACTAACTGAGTGGTGATTAACCTACAGGTAACGCCCGCTCAGTTAGTACCACCTGTGGCCACTGCAGCAGCAGAGGGGACCTGCTTCGCTAGGTCACCACCTGCTCAAGCCACCCATGGCACTCGTGAGGCATAGCCTGGTGGTGACCGCCTGGTTACCTCCTGTGGCATTCTTGACTCTTGAGGGTAACTGAGCCTCGCTGTCTGCCCCTCTGTCACCATCATCCTTACAAGGTGTGAGGCTATAACCATCCTGATTTTCAAGGAACATAGACAACAAATCACAAATTAACTTTTGCTGTGCTCTAACCACAGAACAGTTAACCTGGTGTCAGACCTGGAGTTGCCAACTGGTTCAGAGTGAACCTGCCAGATCTCCTCACAGGTGGAGCAAAGTTAATCGCCTCTGGAAATTGTCCAGTGTGGCGGGGGGAGAGGGCAGGCTCAGTTGGAAGACTAATTTTTCATTGGAGAAGTATGTTTCAGAGGTGTATTCTGATTGGTCACGCACACTGTGGGCCCGCTGTCCTCGGAGCCCGGCCTCCTCTCTGAGGTGGCTGGTAGGATGCCACTCCATCGAGTGTTTTGTGGAGGATCCAGAGTGGTGAGTCACTTCCACGTGCCATGGCCGGACTCCTGTGAACAGGGCTACCAGAGGAAGGCACAAACCAGTTTTCTTCTAGTCCAGCTCGGTCCCGCCTCACATCTACACATGGCTCTGCTTCTCGACCACCAGTTCAAGCAGCTCCCTGCCGATAAGGTGATCGACACCCACACCTTACTGGACACCATGTCATACCTGCCTCCCTTCTTTGGTGAGTTTGGCTAATAATTCTGCTGGCGGAGCAGCCACCTGCCTGGCT
Organism: Neoceratodus forsteri; assembly: GCA_016271365.2. Classification (NCBI taxonomy): domain Eukaryota; kingdom Metazoa; phylum Chordata; order Ceratodontiformes; family Ceratodontidae; genus Neoceratodus; species Neoceratodus forsteri. The sequence goes on along the minus strand of CM057455.1, from coordinate 1,286,398,001 downwards.
GTGTGTTTTGCTTCTTGCAGGAGGAGAAGACCGCTTCTTTATTTTCACTGACTTATCTGCTGATTTTTCGTTCTTCACTTGGTATGTGCATTGTAATGGGTTTTGTAACATGGTACTGCCAAAAACCCTTGCCGACTCTGCAAACTGTTCTCTGTCTGTCCGTGGGGTCTCCGGCACCAAGGACCACTGGGAACATGGGCTCATCGCCGCTTGAGCGAGCCTATGTTACAAGCGTAATCACCCTCAAGCATGCGGGAACTGCAGTGATTAATGCCTGCTGGGTGAGTTGGATCCTCGGGCTTCACCCTCGGGCACCACCCCAGTGGGCATTAATCCACCGGCAGAGCCCGATGCTGGAGGTGATTAATGCTTACATGTGTGTGTGTGTGTGTGTTAATCCAGCACACCACATGGCTCTGGACTGTGTTGTTTTAGTCATTAATACAACCCCCAAAAGAAATGTTAAAATGCACAAAATACATTTTATTTAAAGCTACAGTTCACGACAGCAGTAAAGTTTCAACTTATACTTTTTGTACCATTTAGATTGCCTCTTTCCTCCTGTCTTGTATGCTTCCCTTCTTTTCCCATTTTCAGCCTGCTTTAACACCTTTTTTACATTTGAAATTATAACAGGCATGCTGCTTTTAATATGGCTTGGAAGAGGTTTTCATTAGTATTCAGCTGTTTTTGTACATCTGTTGTCCTATAGGTTTAGGTAGCAAGTGTCTGCTGGAAGCAAATTCATTTTAGGCACAAGAAAAGCTATCTTCAACAAAAAGTGTTCAAAAACTTCAAAGATCACTAATCAAAATCTGGGCTGAGCCTTATTAGAAACATAAAACTTGTTGGCAAAAAAGGACTGCTTGGCCCACCCATTCTGCCCAGATGGTCCCGGTCTAGCATGTCTCCGCAGACCCTACCTGGTCTCTGACAGCCCTGCCTCTTCCTGCCTATTTCCTAATATTTCTCATATCTGCTCCATGCATGCTTGAAGACCCTTATTGTTTTGCTGGCCATTTCCACTGGAAGTTTGATAAGCTCCACCACTGTTTCAGAGAAGTAATTCTTCCTGCTCGCTTCTAAACCTCCCTCCTCCTTCAAGCTTCAATGCATGATGTCTGGCCCTGGTGCTCTTTCTCATTTGAGAGAGACTCCATTCTTGTACCTTTTTACCTCTGTGCGGTATTTCTAAGTCTCTATCATGTACCCCTTGCTCTCATCTCGTCTAGGTTGTACTTATTTAGATCTCACAGTCTCTCCTCATAGGGGTTTTGATGCAATCCCTGCACTTTTTTTGTTTCCCTCCTCTTGACTGCCTCAGCCCTGTCTGAGTCTTTTCTGAGGAGCTGCCTCCTGAACTGGGCACAATACTCCATGTTGGGTCTCACCAGTGAACAAAATAATAACACAACCTCTCTTCTCCTGCTGGTGATACCTCTCCCTATGCATCACAGAAACCCACAGGCCCTACCACCTGCTTTGTCATACTGCCTTGCAACTTTGAGGTTGTCTGATAAAACCCCAACATTCCTTTCCTCCTTAGTGCCTGTCAGTGTCCCCCCATCTTATACTCCACTCATGGATGCACATATCCTAGGTGCATGATTTTGTATTTTTTGGGCATTGAACCCCAGCTCCCATGCCCTTGACCACTCCTTGAGTTTTCAAGTTTCTACATTTCTGTCCACCCCTGGTTCAACCATAAAATCAATTAGATAATCGGGCATCAATCCAGCTACCTCTTACATGCTAAGTGAGCAACCTACCTTTTAAGATAATTCCCCCATTAGGGAGGAGTGTGATGGATAATAGACCTTAGGCTTAAGACAAAATACATTCATTTAGAGTCTGTACAAGTCTAATTGAATCTAAGGGGGTCAGACAATGTGTTTTTTTATTCATTCATGCACTCATTCATTCATTCATTCATTCAATATTTACTAAATGGAGAGGAAGAATGTGGGATGGTTTTCTTTCTGAGAAGCACATAAGAAATTTTTGAGGGGTGCAGTGGGTGGGGCCAGAAGGGTTTTGCTAGAGGGGAATCCACATAATGACTGTGGTCTGGTCAGGTGGGAGGAAGTGGGGAAGTTACTTCTGATATGTGTGTGTGTGTGTGTGTGTGTGTGTGTAGGGGTGGTGGGATGAATTACACTTTTTCACATAGGAACTGATGATCAGTGATCACAACTGCAGGAAGCCAGGGACGTCACTTGGAGGAGGGGCTGTTGCACAGCAGAGGGTATTGTGTGGAGAAAAAATAGAATTAGAAGGCTATGGGTGGTGGGGGTGGTTACCAGTAAACTGAGTGGGTGGAGACAAGATTTGTTAAAACAAAAAAGGGTTTGTCAAAGTCAGGACCATTTCAAAGTTTCACGAAGTGTGAAGTTTGCGACTTTGAACCAACTTCACATGTGAAAGGGATGAAACGTTGGGCTTAGCAGATTGGTGGCTGCTTGAGTGAAATAAACTAATGAAGACTGAACTGGAGTGTTTTTGTGTGTGGCTGATCTTTCTCTTTTAGCATTTGACTTGGCCCAGACCCTACTACAGGTTTACCAACTTTGAGATAAAGAGCTACCCAGGGTATCCCTGTGGTTTAAATTATGACAGCAGCCAAATCAGTTGCAGTGGTGATCCTGGGGGACTTCGACGTCCTAGGCATAGACTGGCATCTTGAGAGGGTAACTGCAGGGCAGAAACTGAATTCCTGTCCACCTTCAAGGATTGACTCCTAGAACAACATGTTCAACAGAGTACTAGGTTTGAGTGAGAATGTAGTCTTCTGCAGAGGAACTGATGGGAAGCAGAAACCAGATCTGGATAATCTTTTCTCTGGTGAGAGGAAAAACTAGCCAGACATCATCCACCAGGGCCAGAAACAGTAGATAGGTAAACCTTTTGCCATGATGAAGGATCTGGTGTCCAAGGGTCTGGAGAAGCTGCATTAGTATGACAATGAAGAGCACATGTAGTGTTTTTGAAGAAGGTGCAAGAAGCAGCTGTAGCATTCTCCATTCCTGTAAGCAATAAGGGAAAGAGGACCAAGCAATATGTTGATCCTATGGATCAACAGGTGCCATAGGCAACTGATTTTAAGTAAAACTAAGGTCTATGGCTGATGAAAAGAGACTTTGTGCTTTCCAGGTCAGAAGAGTACAGAGCAGCATTGAGGGACTGCACATTAGAATTAAGATTGCCAAGGAAAGGTTGGAAACCAGGATATCAGCAGGAAACAGAAATACAGAAACATAATTTGTCAACATTTAAGGATCTAATCTGTCCATTTGTCCTTGCCTATACTGTCACTGCAAATCCTACCTGATCTCTAGCTTCCTTCTCCCTTCCTCACTTCCAAACCAAGATTCCCTTGTGCCTATCCCATGCATGCTTGAAGTCCATCACTGTTTTTGGCTTCACAACCTCCACTGGAAATCTGTTCCAGGCATCCGCCCTCTTTCATTGAAGAAGTACTTCCTCACATCTTCTAAATCCCCGTTCCAACTTCATTGCATGCCCCTTGTTCTTGTGCACCTTCTCCTCTGAAAAATACTCTTCTCCTGTATCTTGTTCAACCCTTTGAGGTATTTATAGGTCCCTATCATGTCTCCCCTCTCAATCCTCTCTTTCAGGTTGTGCATATTGAGGTCTCTCAGTTTCTCCTCATAGGGCTTATGATGCAGCACTCTCTGGACAGCCTCCACCTGTCTATGTCCTTCCTGAGATGTGGTCTTCAGAACTGGACACAGTATTCAGGTGGGGTCTCACCATCAATTATTCAGTGGTGACACTACCTCCTTCCTTGTGCTGGTGATATGTTCCCTATGCATCCCTGCATCCCACTGGTCCTACCTACTGCCTTGTCACACTGCCTCACCATCATGAGGCAGTCAAATATGATTACTCCAAGGTCCTTTTCCTGTTTGGTGACTATCAATACTGCTGCCCCCATTTTATACTTACCCTCTGGGTTTCCCTCCCTATTAACATGATTTTGTACTTTTTTGCCTTGAAACCCTGCTGCCATATCCTTGACCGGTCAGGAGTTTGTGTTATTGAGCTTTTGGCTTATTGTGGCATCTGCTTTACTTCAAATAAATTATGCCCTTTTTGTACGCCTAGCTGAGGAGTGCTGAGTTTTGTATTTGTTCTGTACATTCTCTCCACTCCCTCTTGCAGATTTCCATGTCATCTGCAATGAGGTATACCTTCCCTTCCAGCTCTTCTTTAATGTCATTTCTAAAGACATTAAAGAGGACTGGTCCAACTACTGAGCCTTGAGGTACTGAGCTGGTCACTCTCCCTTCTCCTGAATGAGTTCTGTTTACCACCACTCTCTGTTACCTATCCATCAACCGATGTTGTACCCAATTTATCACCATAGGACCCACCCTCAAACTGCTTAGTTTCCTTATGAATCTCTTGTGTAGTATTGTGTCGAAGGCCTTGCTGAAGATTAAGTAGGCCAAGCCCACCATCCCATCCTGATGTATTTCTCTAAACACCCTCTTGAAGAAATTGATCAGGTTCATCTGATATGATTTCCCCCCATGAATCCATGCTGCTTCTAGCCTTGAAACCCACTGGATTCAAGATACTGTACTTCACAATCCTTTCCTTCAATAGTGACCCCATTAATTTCCCTATCACTGATGTCAGACTGATCAGTCCATAGTCTCCAGCCTTCTCCCTGCTCCTGCTTTTATGAAGTGGGAATACATCTGCTCTCCTCTAACCCTCTGAAACCACTCCAGTGCAATGTTTAATAGGACTATTAGAGGTGCAGTCAGGACATCCCTGAGCTCCTTCAGTGGTCTTAAGTGTACCCCATCAGGCCCCATAGTTTGTGCACTTTCAGATGTGCAAGTCCTTCCGCTACTCTCTCTTCTGTAAATGGATTTGTATCTACCTTCCACCCCCAGTGTTCCTGCTGCTTTTATGTGGTCCAACCCTACTCATTCCACTATGAAGACTGAACAGAAGTACAGTATCTGTTCAGAACATCTGCTTTTTCATGATCCTCCTCTACACAGTCTCCCCTACCCTTCTTAATCTCAATCCTCCCTTGTCTTACTGTTTTCCTTCTGTGTCTACAAAAGGTGTTGTCCCTCTTAGTTACCCTTTGGCTATCCTTTCCTCAGTTTGTGTCTTTGCACTCTTCATTGCTTTCCCTGCTTCCCTTTACTTTTCTTGTAAACCTCCCTATCCTCTTCCTATATGGCTCTTTTGCACCTCATGAATACTATCATTTTAGCCTTAACCTTTTCGGCCACTTCCTTGGAACCACACCAGTCTCTTTTTCCTTCTCCTTTTGCTCACTTCTTTTGCACAGAGGTTTGTTGGATTCACTATGCCTTGCTTTATCTTTGTCAACTGTTTCTCTACCTCACCCAGACCATTCACCCCAGCTAGGTCACCTCTGAGGCATTCACCCATTTTTTTAATTTGCCATTTTGATGTCCATGATCCTTGTTCTTGCATGGTTTGCTTCCACTCCCATCATTATGTTGAATCACACTGTACAGTTGTCACTGTTCCTCAGGTGGCCTCCCACCTTGACATTGACAATAGTGCCCCTGTTTGTAAGCAACAGGTCCAGTACTGCCCCATCATGAGCAGACTTCCTGACTACTTACCTGAGAATCACCCCTTGTAGGGAATCTAGGATGCCCCTTCTTTTAACTGAGGCCACATTTGGGATGGTCCAGTCTACATCAGGAAGATTGATGTCCCCCACCAGCAGCAATTCCCCTTTTTCTGCCATTGTGCTGGTGGCTTCCCCATTTCCTTATCTAGGGCCTCCCCATGTGTTGGAAGTCTGTAGATCACCTGAGTATGAAGATTGGCTCCAGCTTCTGTTTCCAGGGTGACCTACAATACTTCCAACCCCTCCTACCCCCCTGATTTCCTTGCATTTCCATCTCTTTGATAACCTCCCTTACATACAGCACCACCCCTCCACCCTTCCTCCCAACCCTATCCTTTCTGAACTGGTATAGCCTGGTATAGCCATGTCCCAATCATGGTTGCCTATGCACCATGTTTCAGTAAGGGCCACAATATCCAGGTCCACCTCCACCATGATGGCCTCTAAGCAGTGTTGGAATTACAGGGGAGTTGCCAGGGCTCAGCTCACCTACCTCTGAAGTGAGTCCCAATAGCAGCTGTTGAGTTATAATTGTAAAGGGGAGGCTCAGTTTAAAGATAAAGCCCTTATATGTCCCCTTTACACCAAAAGTGTAATGTGCCTCTAGGTCTGGAATCTTATTTTCACAATTCCTTGCACTTGCACACATGGTCTTCTACACCTTTCCACTTTGCCATCAATACCCCCCCCCTTCTTTCCCCTGCCATCTTTTCCCCTCTCTTTTTGCAACTTTTGTTCCCATCCCCTTGTCCTGTACTAAAGTGTCATTTTCTTTATCCTGATCCCTTGGGGGAATCCTCCTTTCCACTGGTCCTCTCTTCCTACTGCTTCAGTCTATGGAGGGAGGTGGCAGTTCATGCCTCCCTTTATCCTTCTGCCACCACCCTCAGCTAGTCGAAATGTTCATCAAGTAACATTTAAACCATTCATTGAGGACTGTGGTTCCCCTTCCAGACAGATGTAGGTTAATTAAATGTATTGTAACTACTTCCTGTACCCTGTATCCTTGTACCTGGTTTTCATTGTTTACCTTTTTACAGCCTCTTTATGGCCTTAATTGTGTTTGAAGATGGTTCCTGGGATCAGTGTACACACCCAGTTAAATAATTATTAAATAAATAAATCACTTCTGTATAGACTCATATCCTTCCAGGTTGTTCCCCAGTCCACATTGTAGCTGAAATCCTCTTCAACATTCCTCCAACCACAAGTTGAAGTTCCTGGTGCAGAGTACCCTGTCTTCCCCCTGGTTGTAGATAGGCACCACCTCACCGAAAGCCACCATGCATGCTACCAGCTTAAGAAACCTCTCCCTTTCCCCAAACTCTCCTTGCACAATCCCAGCCCCTTTTCTACAGCAGCTAGGTCATTAGTCTCCTTTCCAGTTCCCTGAACTCTCCCTGCAGAATTCCAGCTCTGTTTCTAGCTAGGTCACTAGTCCACAGGAGGATAATGACATCCAGCTCCCCCTCCTGTTCCACAATCCTAATGATCCTTAGGATCCACTGTCCATCCTTCTGAGCTATAGCACCATGAAGGCATCTTACCTCCTCATCCCTCATCCCCTTCCTACTCCCAACCAACTTAGCTACTGCACCCTGGTGGGATCTCCTCATGGAGGACCTCAGCATCCTCCCTGTTACTGCTATGGGAGCCTTCTCCTGGCAGTTCCATCCTGCCAGAGCAGAAAATAAATTTTATAGTGGCACAGGCTGAAGAATGTGCCTCTGTCCCTCCACCCTATCCACCACAGTCCATGCGGCCCTCCTTCTCCTAGTCAACATCTGGGACAATGGTGGTATGCTTGGTGAGCCCTGGGTTGAGAAAGAGGTCCCCTGGAGCCCAGCCAGCTCAGCCCAGAGACCAGAGACCTCCTCCATAAACCCAGTAAGGTGCGTGCAGGTGGGACAGCACCTCATTCTCCAGAAAGTTTCCTGAATAACTGCAGCTCCACATCTATCACACTGCACCACTCCCATATTTCCCTTTACGTTTTACTCTCTGCTATTACCAACTGTGCCTTTCCGCTTTTGCTCCCTTCTTGTTGCCTTGGTCCATTTCAGAGTGAACCTTCTACTCATAATTAGTTTTTCACCCTACCAAAGATAGGGTGTTTCTTTGTTTCCCTCTTTTTCTTTGCTTTACCCCTGTTTTGTATCTCACCACTTATATCCCTTGCCTCCTACTATTAACCTTCTCCTTTGTGCCTTTCCTTATCAGTTTACATACCCTACCCAAGATGAGGAGCTGTGGAGCTGTACCAAAGCATTTTCCTGTATATAAATGGAAGGAGGAAGGCAAATGAGGGGATTGGGCTCTTAAAATCAAGGGGGTGGAGGGAACCTGTGAGAGACCCAGAAGCAATGGCTGAGAGGCTTAACAAATACTTAACTTCGGGGTCCACTAAAGGGTCTCCGGGGAGGAATAGGCTCATTAGGAGTGCCTATAACATCCATGGTAGCCATAATACAGTCATTGAATGTTATGCATGCCTGGAAGCTGACTACCTGGCAACAATCAAGTCAGTTAAGTCATATGGGGCAGACAGGACATAGGATCATAGTGGAGCTAAAGGAACAATCGGTGGTGCCACTTGCAATGACCTTTCAGGAGTTTTCACAGACATGTGGTGCCAGAGGCCCAGAAAGTTGCCAGTGTTGTCTCCATCTTCAAAAAGTGGGAAAAGTTTGAGCTGGCCCAGTGGCGTGGAGGTTGAGGCACTTACACCTTACCTCCTTCCACACTAGTGACCTGAGTTCATGATGAGCTTGGGTCAGTGGGGGTCAACAGGAAGGCCAAGACACCAGTCCTCCCTCCCAGGAGGAGATCATCTGGAAGACTGCTCTTCTCTCCCTGGGAGGACTGGTGTCTTGGCCCTTGGCTGCCCACAGGTGGAGGGGCTTGGGGACAGTGCGCTGTTCAAGCACCTATGAAAGGAGGGATCCACGATTCTGTGACCTGTGACACCTCCACACACATACACCAATATGTCACTGCAACCAGTGAGGTGGAAGCAAGAACACAGAAAAGAATGGGGTCCCTGCTCCATTATGTTCTGCCCACTCAGTCCTAATCTGTGCCACCACCTGAAACAAGCCAACTCATTACTGGATAATGTTCTAGGTGTGGGAAGGACAGCTATCCCTTCCCAGTCCCCACCATGTGGGAAGGTGGAATCTGTGGGGGTCCTGGGTCAGATGAGTGCTGGGAGAGATGGTAGCTGCTGAGGAAGAAGGGAGCTTGTCAAGAAGGACAGTGATGTGACCAAATTACCTTGTCCAGAGCCCCAAGGAAACAAAGGAATATAGAAAGAAAATGGGAAAAGTTTGAGCTAGGGAACTACAGACTAGTCAGCCTGACATCTGTGCTTCATAAGGTCTAATTTATGTTCATTCATCATTGTCTAAGGCCCTTGAAAGAATAATACATGATCAGACTATGGACTACTTGGAAAAACATAATTTTCAGACAGTTGAGCAGCATATTTTCAGAAAAAAACTCAGTACCAATACAGCATTGGCAGAATTTGCAGATTTCATTAATGAGGCCTTGGGCAGCGGTGACCTAGTTTGTTCAATTTGTACTGCTAAGCTAAATAATTTGTTTTTTACAGCACTCAGAACTGATTGAGAGTTTGTCAACTTGATTTTTCCAAGTCAGTTACATTATGGTTTGAAGATTACTTAACCAGCCATGTACTCTAGGTTAAAACACATAAAACTTTCTCAGAAATTCTTCCTGTAAATCTAGGTGTTCTTCAATGATCAGTTCTTAGACCTTTGCGTTTTAGTCTTTTCTTGAATAATTTACCTAGTGTCATAAAATCTTCAACGATCTTTCTGTACACAGATGATAAGACAATCATCTTTTGGAACAAAGATTTAAATAATTTGACTAACATACTGCAGTCTGAGTTTTATGTTGTTAACAATTTGTTGATTGGCAATAAGTTATGGCTAAACTCAAAAATACAAAAGTTATACTTTTTCATTCTAGGAAACAATCATCTGCATTAAAATATTTTTTTTTCCCCATGAAAACACTGAGGGTAGGATATTCAGACTGCTCCAGGCTGTGGCGCAAGCCTGGGTGCAGCACAACTGGGATGTGCCAGGGCACCGAAAGTGTAATATTCAACAGCGCTGCGCCATGGCTCAGTACCGTTGAATATCGCTCTGTGGCCACCAGCATAGTGCATGGTGCAGTGACACTGCACCAGCGCGAGTGGACAGAGAGGAGCAGGGGGATGCGCTAGCTCAAGTGCCTTTGCACTAGGTGCATCAACCACGATATTCAGCGGTGGACATACAAATGGGGCCATAATGCATGCAAGGCGCAAATGGGGCCATTTGCATGTCAGTATGGCCCCATTTGCATGCAGGTGCGCCGATCCCCAGCTACTTATGCCTGGCACTCTGCCAGGCAGCAGTCGTCGGGGACCGACGCCCCCTGCCTCTCACTGGCAGTGCACTCCAACGCCTGATCACGGGCCGTAAATAGTAATTAACTCCATGGTGGTCCAGTGAACCTATCTCCTTGCCCAATCTTGGGCTGTAACAATATATAACCTCCCCGGTGGTCCAGTGGGCCTAACTCCTTGCCCGACTGAAAGCTGTAATATTAAAAACACTCCCTGGTGGTCCAGTGGACCTATCTCCTTGCCCGATCGTGGACTGTAACATTAAAAACACTTCCTGGTGGTCTAGTGGTACCCATACCCCCCTCCCAACCTGCCCAATCTTTCCTGTCATATGGCCCCCCCCAGTCAGCAGCGGGCGGCAGCACCCCACCTGACCAGCTGGCTGCCCGCCGACTGGCTGACATAGCGACTTTGTTGCCTATTGGGTTCAGATAGGCCTATGGGCATGCAGACCATACTGTATTATATAGTTCCAATATGTGAATGAATTCATTCACATATCGACTGTGTAGTACGGTATGGTTTCATGCCCATTGGCCTCGCAGGGACCAATGAGTATACAGCCATACTGTATGTCAGCCAGTCGGCGGGTGGTTTGTGGGTGGCTGCTGCCACCTGCTGCTGACCGGGGAGCGGGGTTGGGGGGAAAGAGTGGGCAGGTTGGGAGGGGGGGTACAGGTACCACTAGACCACCAGCTAGTGTTTTTAATATCACAGCCCATGATTGGGCAAGGAGATAGGTCCACTGGACAACCAGGGAGGTTCTTTATTAATACAGCCCATGATTGGACAAGGAACTAGGTCCACTGGACCACCAGGGAGGTTCCTTAGCACTGGACAGTGCCGCCAGGGCTTGGGTGGCCACCCACAGCTGGCAGCTCCCATGTTGCGCCCTGCATTACAGCAGCTCACCTGTGGGTGGCCAGCTGTTGCTCCATTATTTTATGGCATAACTGTGTATGGTGCATGTAAGGGGTTGCACCTGCATATTCACAGCACATCCCGGGCTGACTATTGGGATGTGCAGAATATGCATGGGCTCGCCCCCCTTACCTGCACCGCATTTTTTACCGATGCGCACCGGCGCATAGGGATTTGTGCTGCACATGTTCCCCTATTGAATATCGTGCCGGGGCGCATCAGTGGGTTCCACATGGTGCAACCCATTTGAACATCCCACCCTTGATGTAACTACCTTGGACCAGGTCAATGAATATAAATACTTTGGCCTGATCCTTGATACTGCAGTTGCCTCAGATATTGCCAACTCATTGAAAATTTAGTAAAGTCTGTTAATCACAGATTTGGTAGGTTATATAGAAACAGACTCAGTTTTACATCTGATGCAAAAAACTGGTTGTATTGACATACGTGTTATCATTGATAGGTTATGATCTTGTCATTTACTCTTCCGCATGTAAAACATCTTTGCAAAGAATTGCACTTCTTGTGAATAGAGTTTGTAGGTTTGGATTTGAACTTTTAATAGATTACCACACCCACTATTTGCACAGTACTTCAAATTGGCAAACATTACAACAAGGAACTAATAAATAAGTGGCTTGTCAGGTATAGAAGATAGCAAATGGATAAGTATCAACTAAACTTAATTCAAGGGTGGAAAACCCAATTTTGTTAAACACTAAAACTAGGTTGAAGGGTGACTTATGTCTAAAACTACTTCAGTGTTACAAAAATGTTGGGCAAGCTGCTTTTTATTATCACACTGGTAGCTTTTGGAACTTACTACCTCAAACTATCAGGATTCTGATGAACTACAAATCTTCTGAAGTAACTTTAAGAAATGTTATTAGTACTACTGATATTTGGAAATGTTAAACACAGAAACATAAAGATTGATGGCAGATAAGGACTGCTTGGCCCACCTAGTCTGCACATTTTCCATACGTACTATAATACTGTAGACCCTAATTGGTCTCTTGCTTTACCCTCCTTTCCCAACTAGTAGGGTTCCTTATGCTTGTCCCATGTGTTCTTGAATCCCATTACAGTTTTTGCCCCTGCACATCCACTGGGAGACTGTTCCAGGCATCGCCACTCTTTCTATAAAGAAGTACTACCTCATGTTTCCCCTGAATTTACCCCCCTCCTCTTCATAGACTGACTCCTTGTTCTTGACCATCTTTTCTTCTGAAAAATGCTTCCCTCTTGTACTCTGTTTATACTGTTTAGGTATTTGAAAGTCTCTTTCATAACCCCCCTCTCCGTCCTTTCCTCCAGGGTGTACATACTGAGATCCTTTATTCTCTCTTCATAGTGCTTTTGATGCAGGCCCTGCACCATTTTAATTACCCTCCTTTGGACTGCCTCTACTCTGGCTATGTCCTTCTGGAGATATGGTCTCCAGAACTGGAGACAGTACTCCAGGTGAGGTCTCACCAATGATTTATACATTGCTATCACTACCTCCCTCTTTCTGCTGGTGATATCCCTCCTTATGGACCCTAGCATCCCACTAGCTCTCCCCACTGCCTTGTCACACTGTTTGGCCACCTTTAGGTCATTACCCCCAGGTCTCATTCGTGCTTGGGGGTTGTCAGTACCACTCCCCCATCTTGTACTCCACTCCTGGGTTTCTGTGCCCTAAGTACATGATTTTGTACTTCTTCGCATTGAGTCTTAGCTGCTACACCTTTGACCACTCCTCAGGCTTTCTTAGATCTCCATCCATTTTTACACACACACACACCCACCAGGGTGTCAAACCTATTGCAGACCTGTGTCATCTGCAAAAGCATACCTTCCTTTTAGCCCCTCTGACATGTCACTAATAAAGACATTAAAGAAGAACCATCCCAGTACTGATCCTTGTGGTACCAGCTAGTCACCCTCCCTTCCTTGGAGTCAACGCCATTTACCACCACCCTCTGTTGCCTATGCCTCAACCAATTTCTTAACCAGTTTACCACATTAGGACCCACTTCCAGGCTGCTCAGCTTGTTTACGGGTCTTATATGTGGAACAGTGTCAAAGGCCTTACTGAAATCTAGGTAGGCCACATTCATGGTTCCATCCTGATCGAATTCCCAGGTCTCCCAGTCAAAGAAATCTATCAGATTTGTTTGACATGACCTCCCTGTTGTGAATCCATGCTGCCTTGGATCATGTAAGCTACTGGATTCAAGATATTCCACAGTGCTTTCCTTCAGTAGTAATTCCATTATTTCCCAGCACAGTAGTCAGCCTGACTGGACTGTAATTTCCTGCCTCCTTCCTGCTACCTCTTTGTGAAGTGGACTATATCTGCCCTCCTCCAGTCCTCTGGCGCCACTCCCATCTCAAGTGAGTGGTTGAACAGGACTGTCAGAGGTGCAGCGCATCCCTCTGAGCTTCTTCAGTATCTTTGGATGTACCCCATCTGGCCCCATTGCCTTGTCCACTTTCAGATTAGTGAATTCCTTTAGGACTCTCTCCTCTTTAAACAGACTAGTGTCCATTTCCCTTCCTTTGATGCTATTTTTCCTTATCTGTGGTTCCTTGCCTTCCCCTTCCTCTGTGAACACTGAGCAGAAGTATTTGTTCTCAATGTCTGCTTTTTCCTAGTCCCCTTCCACCCTCCCCCTCACTCCTTAATCTTACAACCCCCTCCCCTGGTCTTTCTCCTTTCACTTACATACCAAAAAAATGTCTTGCCTCCTTTCTTTACTGCTGGTTCTATGTTCTCTCTGTTCATGCCTTCAAGCTCCTGACTGCTTTCCATCTCCTCTATATCTCCTGATACACCTCCCTATCCTCCTCCTCCATCAGTGTCTCCTACATCTTGAATGCTGACTTTGTTGCCCTAGCCTTGCCAGTCACCTCATTTAAGAACCATAGTGATCTTTTTTCCTCTTGCTTTTGCTTACTTGCCTGATGCATGAGTTTGTTGCCCTCACTATGGCCCCTTCTATTTTATCCCACTGTTCCTCCACTCCAACTAAGTCCCCCTCCAACCAGAGCATCCCTGAGGCATTCCCCCATCTTTGTGAAGTTGGCCCTCGTGAAGTTCAGAACCCTTGCCTTTGTGTGGTTCGATTCTGCCACAATTCTTATATTGAACCACACTGTACGGTGGTCACTAGTCCCAAGGTGGTCACCCACTGTGATGTCTGCAACACTATCCCTGTTGGAGAGTACAAGGTCCAATATTGCTCCCTCACTCATGAGGGCTCTCCTACTATTTGCCTGAGAAATGCCCCCTGCAGGAATCTAGGATGTCCCTGCTTCTAGCTGAAGCTACAGCTTGGATGCTCCAATCTATTTCTAGCAGATTGAAGTCCCCACCAGCAGCACCTTCCCCTTATTTGTCATCTTTTGGATGTCTTCCATCAGAACTTTATCCATCCCTCCCCCAAGCTGGAGATCTGTAGAACCATACCAGTGAGAATAGCTGATCCATTCTCCATCTTTGTGTGACCCACAGTACCTCCACCCTCCCTGTATTCCCTGTATCTCCATTGCCTTAATGCTATCCCTCACATAAAGAAACACTCCTCCCCCTTTCTTACCCACCCTGACTTTCCTGAACAGAGTATAGTCTGGTATGGCTATATCCCAGCCATGATTCGCATTGCACCAAGACTCGGTAATGGTGACAATGTCCAGGTCAGCATCTGCTGTCATGGCAACTATGTCTGGGGTCTTATTTCCCAGACTTCTAGCATTTGCACACATGGTCTTCCAAATTCTGTTGCCACCCTTCCTATCAGCTACCCCCTTTTCCCTACTCTCTATTCCTCTGCCTTCATTCCCATCCTTCTTCACAGAAACATAGATAATGCACTGTACAGGTCTGGTACATGTTATGAGAAATAACTTATTTATTGTTTGTATCGACTGTCAGATGTTATTGTCTCATTGTGATTTTATATCTTGACTGTGGTTGCCTATGAAATGGACATTTTTGTCCATATGCTTTCATTTTAAATAAATAAAATAAGGTACTACAAGCAATTATGAAGGACAGAAAAACAAAACACTTGATTGGGGCCAAGATTTTTGCCCTCTCAGCATGTCGCTATGAGGGACAGGTTACACCAAACCAACTTAATCACCTTGTCGACAGCTGACCAGGGAGGTAGGCTAGAGCAGGGCAGTAGACATAGTATAGCTGGACTACAGTAAGACCTTTGATACTATGGCACATGACAAGCTTCTAGACAAAGTCAACCCGTGTGGTATACACAAGACATAGTCAGGGTGGATTGCAAATTGACTTGAGGGCAAAAAGCAGAGGGTGGGCTGGCACTATGAGTGTTGAGGAGTACTCGTGGCATCCCTCAGAGAATGGTGCTGAGGTCACTGCCTTCAATATCTTCATCAACAATCTGGAACCGGGGTTTCCAGTAGACTGCTTAGTTTTCAGGATAGCACTAAGCTAGCCAGGAAGATAAGCTCCCTTAAGGATGGGGAGAAACATCAGGTGGGCCTGAACAAAGTGTGTGATTGTTCTGACACCTGGATGTTCAGACTAAGCATAGTCAAATACAAGTTTAATGAGGTAAGACTTGCACACTATGTGAGGCTTCTCTTGCTGCAGTGGAAGAGGAAAAGGACCCAAGGTTCCTAATAGACAAGGTGATGAAGCAAGGTAAGCAGTGTGCAACCACTGTCAAGAGGACCAGTAGAATGTTATGCTGGGTCAAAAGGGGGGTACCCTACACAGAAACATAGAAAATGATGGACAGAAAAAGACCTGTATAGTCCATTCAGTCTGTCCTGAGATGCCTTACTTGGAGATGCTCTGGTCACCATTTTCAATGCCAGTCACCACTTCTCTTCCCGTCACTTAACACCTGATAACTCCTTTGTATGCTCCCCTCTTCCTCTTAAATCCTACTATTGTCTTTGCCACTGCAACCTTGTTAAGAAGTTTGTTTCATCCATGATCCATCATTTCTGTGAAGTAATACATGCTAATACCCTTTTTGAATCTGCCCTCCTCCAGTTTGAGTGCATAACCCCTGGTGAAAGCACTGTTTCTTAGTGTGCACATAAGCATTAACACACAGCAGGGTGTGCTGATAATGTGGATTAATGCACAGCTTCAGGGCGTTATGATGCATAAGGCCACAGGCTGAGTGCCCTCACAGCCCCTGGGGTGTGCATTAATCCACATTACCAGCACACCCTGGAGTGTGTTAATGCACTTATTACATGGGGTATGTTTAAACACCAAAAAAACAAACAAAAAATGTGTTTTTTTGCTGTTTAAACAGCCAAAAGATGCACTGTATCCTGCCACCTTGCAAAATAGTCCCTGAGAAAAAGCCACAGTTGCTTGCAATTATGCATAGAAATGTCACAGATACAGTGCTGACATGATCTGTGACATTTTCATTGCTACCATGCCTACCACATGTGATTCATGTCCACCCTTGACAAACTGTGCGTTAATGACCACTGCAGTGTTTGGTGCTACTCACTGTACAGATTTTGGAAAGGCTGCATGCTTGATGGTGCCAGTCAGGAGATCACCTGCAATACATCCCCCCCCCCGCCACTTCACAACCTGTGCATTAATCACCACCACAGTGTTTGGGACAGTGCCGGTTGGCAGATCTGCTGGAATACTGTACCTCTTGCATCTTGTGCCCACTCTATCTGTGCTGTAGATCCCAACCTCACAGCACTTGCCATGCTGCATGACAATGTCTGTCCTACTGGCTACCCTCACAGATGTTGGCAAGCCTTAATGGGACAGACGTGCACATGGCTACATGGGGTGTGCAAGAGGTTGTCGGCAGCACAAATGCTACTCTGGTTGCACTCAATCAGACCGAGAACTGAATATTCACAATGGTAGGGGGCTGAACTAGGATGATGTGGAGTGAGTCGTGAGGGACACTGGGGCCAGAACATGTTATGTCTCAGGAGGGGACACTACAGGGACTGCAGCCTCACCCCAAACAGCATACACAAAACCAGCTGCAAGGTGACACTGTCAGAGAGACAGAAACAGACATACACACAAATTACAGTCTGCGACCTTGCTCTCTCCTGCAATGTATCTCTATGTCTCTCTCTCTCTCTCTCTCTCTCTCACTGTCATCTTCAGAACAACAATGACCACTGAATTCAGCAAGGCACATTGCAAACAGAGCACTGGACTGCGTGCTGCTGTGCTCCATGACCCCCTGTGGGACAGACCCGCAACTCATTTCCTAACATGGGGAGAGGTGCGATACTGGACTGTGTGCTGCTTCACTCCATGACTTCCTGCCCGGCACAGACCCATAACTCATTCGCTAACATTGGAGACAGGTGCAATGTGCTACTCTTGCTGTCTTTTACTAATCTCTGGCCCCCACCAACTATGGTGATTGTGTGCTACTGGTGCTACACATGCACATATGGCTGCCTACATGGATGGGGCTGCAGGGCCGAAACATGGACACAGGTACCTTACCGCCTCCTCTGGGGTTCTGTTGGATCTAGGCCTCAACTGACACATGCTGAATAGGCCATACAGTGCTGACAGTGGGTTGGAGCTCTCTCCCAAATACAGCACAGTGCTTTCTATATCAGCGACCCACTGTCAGTACTTTTTGCATTTTTGTGATTGCCCCATGTGTGTGCATGGTGTCTGAGGTCTGCTGGCTGGGTAGGTAGATCCTCATCTGAGACGGGCACATGATATGACCATCATAACTGCAACCTGTCACTGTTTACCCCTGGGGACAGTAGCATTTGGAGCACTGTGCTCATGATCACAGTTGCTGAATGCAACACATACTCTACCTGGGGACAGTTGGGAGACTGCTGGAAAGAGAGGCAGCTGTACTGAGCATCTCCGCTACGGAATCGCTACCCACTGTGCCACCCTATAGGTACATATTTAGTGCACTGTCTGACATCTGCAGAATGGACAGGTGGCTGCAATCACATCTGATAGGGGACCATGAGGGGCCCACACATTGCACAAAGTAATATGGAAGAGAACGTATGACAAGCTCCCACATACAGCACCGTTACTGGAATGCAGTCCCCATGCTAGGCAGGGTGAATACTGTACACACTGCACTTGCACTTTATGGCTACGTGTTCATGGGGTTGTCCGATGTCTGCGGGGTGGATGGGTGGGTACAGTTGGACCTTACCGGTGAACGTGAATTGACATGAAGGGGAGGGGACACTCATTTCAAGATCTGACTGGGGACACACACTGCAGCCTTGCTACTATATATCTGCAGTACTGACACAGACTGCAGCATTCACTGTAGTTCAAAGTAACTAAGTGGTAGTGGGGAAGTTGTGTACCACAGGTGTTAAGGAGTGCTGTGCTGCTCAATCCTGGTACAATATGCACCTGGCAGGGTACATACTGTGCAGGGACTGAGCAGCACAGCACTCCATATACCTGTGGTACAGCCCCTCTGTACCACTTAGCTACTTTAGCAAATGGCTGCTCTTCTGCTTTGTACCATGCTCTGAGAAAGAGGGACCATTCTGTCCTTGATCTCTACCAGAGTGGACCTCATCACCCTGACAGTGCTGATAATGTGGATCATTGAGATGACTGCCTCACACGCCCCATTTAATAAAGACTTTTAAAAGATAGTTCTCATTTTCACTGGTGTTTTCTAAAGACTGTTCTTTATATAGAATCATGAACAACAACTCAGAATGTGATGAACAAATTGGAATGCTGAGTATGAGCAATTGCAGGACCAGTGGTAGCACAATGATCCTAATGCCAAACCACAAAACTTAAAATCACTTATCCTTTTTCACCAACTCACTCAATATGTTGAAAAACATGAAAGCCTACTATTATAAAAGAATATCAAACCCTTGACTGTGAAGAACAAGTTGCCTCGGACACCTCATGGGTACTCTGATGTCTTGTAGAGGCCTCAGATTTCACTCTTGTGCTCCATGCCATGTCTAAATCAATTTGTTTTGGAGGTTTGGGTAGGGTTGCAAGTTCAGGTCTATAAAATAATTAAATTCCTCAAACTCTGGGTATTAGATTCTTTTAGACTGTGGTTAAATCTTGGGGGGGGGGGGATAGGTAGGCTTTTGGTTTGACTGGTTCACCCTGGTCCAAACGGTGAGGCCCCATTAAACCAGCAGAACCCCAAATTGCAGTTTGCACTTGAAACAGTTACCTTGGGTACAGTGTGAGTCATAGGCTCATTTTGGAGCAAGACTCAGCTTGATGACATGAGTCAACATGAAAGCTCATTCCCACACTCCTCATCAGGTGTTAGGTATCTCAGGCAGGGCTGTGATGCACTTCTAGTTAGATTAGCTAGGAAATTCTTCAAAAAGCAAAAGAAAATAAGAAAATCTTTAAACATTTGACAACTTTGACCTGTACTAGTCCGGCAAATAGCCGGGCTACTGAAGGGGAGGGTGATATATAGGAGGAAAAAGAAGGAAAAGAAAATAGGATGAACAGTGTTGCAGCAGGCCTATGGGACCGGGAGCTTGCCTGACAGAGCTCAGAGGGGACAGACTGGACTCTGAAGGAGGGTGCTTGGAGTTGGGCAGTGGGCAGATGAGGCATGAAGTAACAGTCTGCCAGTACTCACTTGTTGCCAAATCTCAGCATTGCAAAGCACGCCATTTTTTTTCATTGCAGGACTAGCATTTTTGCAGGGTATGCAACCAGAATTGACTAATGCCCTTAACAGAAGCCTAAGATGCAATTTTTTTTTTTTGAATTTACTTTCATTTACTAATTTTACTGGGCAGCAAGTGTGTGCCAGCTGGCAGCAGAACAGTACTTGGCCAGTTGGCTGTTTGGTGGCATCCATAAAAAAATATTTTTTTTTAACTTTATTTTATTGAAAATGTTACAGTATACAAACAAACAAAATTGAACATTTATAAAAAATCCCACCATAACAATCCCCATATATAATGTTATGAGAGTGTTGTGTGTGTGTATATATATATATATATATATATATATATATATATATATGTAGCACGGTAGTGCTACCATAGTAATGAATTGAGGAGCCCTTTTAAGGTTAAAGGGTCAAACATTACACCTTAATAACTTTGCAACCATTCAACAGATTTGCCTGAAATTTGGAAAGCATGATCAAGAATCATGCACCTTGGGATCTGCCAGGTTTTATACTGGTGGGATATCACGGCTGCAGAGTTATTAGAAGTGTGATCTAGCGATGCATTTACGCTATATATGGAATTCTTTGCTCGTGCCTATAGGTCACACGGTTTGCACGAGTGGTCCAAAAATTTCAGGGAACATGCAGCCGGATGCCCGATGTGTCTTTTGAAGATTTTGTGAAACAATATTGAATGGTTCAAAAGTTATTTCAAAACAAGTACCCATTATAAGTCAATGGGAAAAGTTAGCAAAAGTTTGACACTTTCACAAATGCACTTTTTACTGTCGTAAATGGCCCTAGTACTTTCACAAATCTGCCATTTTGTTTTCAGTTGGTGATCAGAAAAATGCTTGGCATTTAAAATTGGGACCATCTAGGGACACACTTCTTTTGTGTTCACCTAGTGACCTGAGGATGCTAGCCATGTCTTTATTTTGGGGTTAAACACCCCAAAAATATGTTTCTCAAAGTTCTGGAAAAAGTACTTTCGTGCTCATGACACTTTCACAAATCTGTGTGAAAGCTTTCGCAAATCACGAAAGTACTTTGCAACACTATGGCCAAAATGACAGGAGTTATTTGCCACCTTGCTGCAAAAGAACGGTTAGGTTTTTTGGCAAGAAATTTGGAGGGAATGCAGCCAACATCTCACAGATGTGCCTTTTGATGGTTTGGTGAAGAAATATTGTATGGCTGCAAAGTTACGATACTCCAAAGTTGGCATTTTTCCCATAGACTAACATGGTGGCATACGCCGCGCCTTTCGGGGTTCGTATCTCGAAAACGATGCAAGATACAGATTTTCTGTTGCGAGTTGCATAGCCCTATGTCACAACAAAATCCTAGCCAGGAAAATCATGATTTTTGTGAAATTTAAAGTTTTTTTCTACATTGTGCGGTTGCTGAGATATTGCAATTAAGTACTTCCAATGCTCGTTTTCATCTTGATACCCATTACAGTGCATACATTCTTTGTACACACTGTGTTTCTCTATGCACCTGTTCAGCAAAAACAGGGTATGCTTCCGTTACTGTTGCAGTTACTGTTTCAGCTGCGTTTGTCCCTGTTTGTGTTTACGTTCCCTGCACGCCACCGCAAAATTACCTTTGCGTTGTCATTTGTGCTTATGCTTGCGTTACTGTTACCATTTGCATTTACACTATTGTCTCTCTTTGCTTTTTTGTTTGCATCACCTTGCACATTGCCATTTCTGTTTAAGGCAACCCTTTCATTTGCAATTCCATTTCTCTTTCGTTTTGCATCTTCCTTGCTGTTACTGTTACCATTTGCATTTGCAATTTCTTTACTGTGCCCATGCACATTACAGTTTGCGTTTCCATATGAGCTTGTGTTTCCTTTTGCATTTATGTTTGCTTTGCTGTTATTGTAGCTGTTACTGTTACCATTTGCATTTACAATTGCAGTACTGTGCCCGTGTGTGTTTTGGTTTGCATTTCGGTACACGCATCTATTCCTGTTTCCATTTCTGTTTCCTTTGGCATTATTCTTCCTGTTATCTTTACCGTTTCCATTTCCAATTCCGGTACTGTGCCTGTGAGTGTTACAGTTTGCGTTTACATGTGCACTTGTGTTCGCATTTCCATTTCTGTTCCCCTTCATGTTATTTTTGCTGTGACACTTAACATTTCCATTTTAAATACTGTTGCCATCACTGTTCACGTTACCAGTTGCATTTTTATACATGCTTCAATGTCCGTTTGCGTCACTGTTCGCCTCGGCGTCACTTTGTGCTTGCATTTCTATTAAAGTTTCCTTTCCCATTTACGTTTGCATTACCATGTGTGCCACTATTGGTGCTTCTGTTTGCACTGCTGTTTCTGTTACTATGTCACAAGACATTACGTGGCGGGAGCTGTCACATTACATTCACTATTTCTCATCATCATTCTAAAAAAGAAGGGAAATAAGAGGCAAAAAAAATCCTTTTAATGCATCAGTTAGGGTTGTTCCACAGTGACAAAAAATGAGGAAATTTGGTGTTAGGTTGAAAATCTCCCTTGATTTCTCTGACAGTTTCAACCGCATCGCAGGCTCCATGGGTCAAGCCGGTTCCAACCTCACCCCATTTTCCTAAACATCAGATTCTTACACATGTGATGGGGTGTGAGTTAGGCCGACGACCCCATGGTGCACCATGGTGCCGCTTGGTGGGTGGGCTGGGTGTCCAAGAGGGTTTTCAAACCTAGCAACTGAATTTCCTCACTTTGTCACTGTAGAACAACTCTAACTATTGCATTAAACAGAGGTTTTTTGCTCTGTAATATATATATATATATATATATATATATATAAAATGCCTTGCACCCATAAGGATTATAAACAGATTGATTTTATCAAGTCTATCACCTGAAGAGAGAGAGAGCCACTAAGTCTCAAAGTCCCATAATTCAGACCTATATTAACCAACTTCATAAAATACAGTAGGTTATAATAGCAAATTGTATATATTTCCCCATCTTTTATAACATTTATAAATATTGTTATGAAATAAATATATTAATCTGGTAATTTGAAGGTTAAACAGAATGTTTGAGGTCCATTCCTTCATGGTAAGGTTTTGTTTGTCTAACCAATGGCGTATTATTAGTTGTTTTGTTGAGATGGCTATCATAGATAGTAACAATTTTGGCAGATGGACCAGGCACTGAATCCAAGTTTCCTAAAAATGTATGTTTCAAAGTTAAATGCATTGTGTAAAGACAATTGTTTGCCTATGTCTGTTTTAATTAAGTTCCATATAGATTGTGCTTGGCAATTCCAAAGTATATGGGCTATCGTCCCTTCTGGCAAATCACATTTAACACATAGTCTGAGACCTATAATCCACATTTAAACATTCTCTGTGGAGTCAAGTATGCATTATGTAGAACCATATATTGATTCACTCTCAAATTATCCACTGGGATATGTTGATAAATGTTTTTCCATAATTTGGACCAATTTTGTGACTTATTAACAGTCTCCTTTTGCCAAAAGGAGGTAATAACAAGATTAGTATTGTACTTCAAAGTTAGTAAGAATAGATAAAGGTTAGCAATTGGGTGAGGTTTTGGGGAGGCACTGATAAGCAACAGGAAAATCCCAGCCTCTCCCTACAAAACAGGGTACTACATGAGAAAAAGACCGAGGTAGAAAGGTCAGTGGGGGATGCTGCAACAGAAGGTAAAGCCATTAAAAAATGGAGAGCAATGAGTACCAATGCCCGTAGTCTGAGTAACAAGCTTCCTGAATTAGTGGCCTTGATGGAGCAGGAACATCTGGATATTGTGGCAGTCACAGAAACATGGTACACACAAAACCATGACTGGGACATAAACATACCAGGATACACTATCTACAGGAGGGACAGGGAGGGTAAAAGAGGAGGAGGAGGAGGAGTAGCTCTTTACATAAGGGAAGGAATCAAAGCAACAGAACAAAAGGGAAAACTGGGAGGAGAAGAAGCACTGTGGGTAAATTTGGAGACCGGCAATGGAACCACAATCTGCACAGGGGTTGTATACAGACCCCCTTCTCAAGGGGGGGAGGAAATGGACAAGGAAAAGATAGAAAGTATGCTTAGAATGGCAGAAAAAGGGGAGATATTGCTGATGGGTGATCTGAATATGCCAGATGTTAACTGGAGTGCAGTTGCAGCAGCCACTTCGAAAAGTGGGGTTATTCTAGATGCCCTACAGGGGGCATACCTTAGACAACTAGTATTGGAGCCCACTCAAGAGGGAGCAATCTTAGACCTGGTTCTCTCAAATGGAGATGAGGAGAGGATCTCAGATGTAGAACTGGGTAGCCATCTTGGAACTAGCGACCATCGAACAGTATGGTTCACAATCAACACAGCAACAGAGTCAAGTCATACAAAGGCAAAAGTACTGGACTTTAGGAGGGCTGACTTTG
The DNA here is from genome assembly GCA_016271365.2 of Neoceratodus forsteri. Lineage (NCBI taxonomy): Eukaryota > Metazoa > Chordata > Ceratodontiformes > Ceratodontidae > Neoceratodus > Neoceratodus forsteri. The sequence goes on along the minus strand of CM057455.1, from coordinate 1,286,373,930 downwards.
CCAAAATGGATGAGTGCCTAAGGAATGCACTAGAAAATGGGCAGGAAGGAGGGTGGAAGAACAATGGGAATAATAAAACTGCCATCACAGAAGTAACAAGCCTTTGTGTGAAGCAAATAAACAAAATGAAACAATGTAAGAAACCACTATGGTTCTCAAAGGAAGTGGCAGTGAAGGTTCTAGAGAAAAGAAAGCATTCGGAAGTACAAGGAATCACAGAAGGAGCAGGGCAGAGAACTGTATCAGTTAAAGCAAAAGGAAGCTGGGAAGGCAGTCAGAACAGCAAAGGCCCAAACCGAGGAAAGATAGCCAACTTGGTTAAGAAGGGGATAAAACCTTTATAGGTACATCAGGAAGCAAGGAAGACCAAGGGAGGGATAGTGAGGCTTAATAAAGGGAGGGAGGGTGGGCAGAGGGTGACTGTGAAAAGGCAGAGATACTAAACAAATGTTTTGCTCAGTATTTACAAAGGAAGAGGGGGAGGTACCTAAAACAAACAGTAGAAACACTCTGGATACAGAAGTTGATACCAGCCCATTTACAGAAGAAAGGGTTCTGAAAGAACTCTTAAAACTGAAGGTGGACAAAGCAATGGGGCCTGATGGGATTCATCCCAGAATTCTAAAAGAACTAAGGGTAGAACTAGTGACACCACTGACTACCCTCTTTAACAAATCATGGGAGGATGGGATGGTACCCGAGGACTGGAGGAGGGCAGATGTGATTCCCCTTCACAAAAGTGGGAGCAAGGCAGAAGCAGGAAACTACAGACCTGTTAGTTTAACCTCAGTGGTAGGGAAAATGATGGAATCACTTCTGAAGGAAAGAATTGTCAAGTATCTAGAGGCCAGAGGGGCACAGGACCCAAGGCAGCATGGATTCACAGCAGGAAGGTCATGCCAGATGAATCTAACAGATTTCTTTGACTGGGTGACAAAAGTAGGAGATCAGGGAGGGGCTGTGGACATGGCCTACCTAAACTTTAGCAAGGCATTTGACACAGTCCCACACAAAAGATTAATATACAAGTTAGCCAGCCTGGGAGTGGGTCCCAAGATGACAGCCTGGGTAAAGAATTGGCTGGAGAATAGGACACAGAGAGTAATAGTAAATGGAATCCACTCTGAAGAAAGGGGGTTACTAGTGAGGTACCGCAGGGTTCAGTATTAGGACCGGTCCTCTTCAATTTCTTTATAAGTGACATTGCAGAGGGACTGGAAGGAAAAGTATGTCTCTTTGCCAATGACACAAAGATCTGCAACAGAGTTGATGCACAAGGTGGGGTGGAAAGGATGAGAAGGGACTTGGCAAGGTTAGAGGAATGGTCAAATGTATGGCAGCTTAGATTCAATGCTAAGAAGTGCAAGGTAATGCACCTGGGAAACAAAAACCCAGGGGAAGAGTACACAATGGGGGTGAGATACTAACAACAACAAAAATGGAAAGGGACCTGGGGGTAGTCATATCAGATGACCTAAAGGTGGGCAAGCAATGTGAGAGGGCAGCAAGGAGCTGGGGGATACTGGGATGCATAGGGAGAGGCATCACCAGTAGAAAACAGGAAGCTATTATCCCTCTGTACAGACAGCTGGTGAGACCCCATCTGGAGTACTGCGTGCAGTTCTGGAGACCCAATCTCCACAAAGACATAGACAGGATGAAAGCTGTCCAGAGGAGGGCAACTAAAATGGTGCAGGGTCTGCACCGGAAGACATATGAAGAGAGACTTAAGGAGCTTAATATGTATAGCCTTGAGGAAAGGAGGGAGAGGGGGGACATGATAGAAACTTTCAAGTACCTCAAGGGAATCAACAAAGTCCAAGTGGGTAGCATCTTTCAAAAAAAGAGGTGTGCAAGAACAAGGGGGCACAATTTGAAGATGAGCGGGGGCTCAGAGGTAATTTGAGTATTTTTCTCAGAGGGTTGTGCATGCATGGAGCGGCCTTCGGAGGAAGTTGTGGAGCCAAAAACAGTGGTGGAATTCAAGCATGCATGGGACAGTCATAAGGCAATTCTAGGGGGTGGGAGCAGGAAGAAGTAGGCTGCTGGTTAACTAGGATCTGCAGCTTATCCATTAGGTAGGGAAATGGGCAGACTGGGTGGGCCAAGCGGTCCTTATCTGCTGTCAAATTCTATGTTTCTATGTTTCATTTTCTGAACTGAATCTGGAAAGTTAGAAAACCAGGGAGTGGGTCCAAAATAAGCTTTCAGAGCTGTTCTAATTAACAACACTTTAGTCAAATATTTTTTGCTTAATTTTGTATTGTCTAACACACCCTGAAGTGTAATTAGAAAGCCATCTTTTAAAAAGAAACTAACTGTGATACTGGTAAAATTCAGTAACCAATCGGAAGGAATAGCTTTCCCGTTAATCTTAAAATTAAGATTACCCAAAACAGGTTGAGTAAGACTTTGTTGGTCCTCTAAACCTGTAAAAGACATAATTTGTTGATGTATTTTCAGGGAGGTCCCAATCACCGAATGTTTTAATTCTAAAGGCAGAGAGCTAGGTTTAAAATATAAAATTGCTCCTGTGAGTATATTAAATTGTTTCATTAAGTAAATTTCTAAATCCAGCCAAATAGGTGTGTAACTTCCCTTATTCTCTAAGGGTTGAACCCATTAAATATATTTATTAATGTGAAAAATTCAAATAATTCATCATTTACATTCCATTTCTTTTTGTGGTAGTTTCACTCTACATTTGCCAAGTTGCAGGCTTGCTTGCAGTAGTTCCTTTTTCCTCTTCCTGAGTCCAAAAGAAGCCTTTTGCAGTGTGATCTGGGCAGTGGGCAGCAAATGTGTGCCAGCTTGCAGCATGCCAGTGCCTGATCTCTGGTAGTCGGCACCTTAGTGGCATTCCATAAAAGAATTTAAAAGGAAAATTATGTTTTCTTTTTATGACAGTTTTAAAACTGAAAATTTCAAGTTCCACCAAGCTGCTGGTTCCTTCCTCCTGAGTCCTGAAACAGCCTGTGTTTGTGTCATCCTGAGCTGTGCTGTTGCAGTGCTGTTTCAATGTGATCTGGGCAGTAGGCAGCAAGTGTGCCAGTTGGTAGTGTCGGCACTTGTCCTCTGATAGTTCTTTGTGGCATCCCATTGATAAAATGAAAACAAAAAATAAAATTATTTATTTATTTATTTATTGAATTTTGATGACCAGGTAGGCCCGCTGGGCCCTGAAGGTCCCTTTTTCAGGGGCGACCCGGGAATATTAGTACAGACATATTGAACTTAGTGCAGTAACATAGCACAGGCAATCATGGGTATACAGTATTCGGCTGTTTACACATAGCAATAGTTATTAGGCTATTGTATATCATATTGGTAAGTTGTAATTTAGTGCATTCAAACATTTGTCATGCAGGTAAGTAAACATATTAGGTTCCATAGGTAAGTTCCATCGAGAGCATTAGGGTGGTTAATGTAGAGGTTGGAGGAGAAAAAAGAAAAGAAAAGTTAGTACTACCTTGTTGGGGTGTGGGTGGAATCATAGATCATGGTGGTAGTGTCAGGTGTAGTGGCACTGGCATACACTTTAGCTAGGAGATGAGTTTGAGTCTGGTGTGGAAGCACTGCACTGTAGGGTTTCTCTCACACTCCGAGTGGGAGGTGGTTCCATAAGGATGGGGCAGTAAATGAGAAGTTTCTGGCCTGCCTTAGTCTAGCCTTGGGAACCTCAAGCAATGTTTGGCCCGAAGACCTAAGGCTGTGCTGGTTGCTCTTAACTATGAGGAGTCATTTGAGGCTAGTGGGGAAGGAAGGGCTAATTATCTTTTTGGCCAGGCAGAGCAAGGGGTAGCTGAAGTGTGCTTCGAAGGATGGCCAGTTAAGTTTTACTAGTGCCTCACAGTGGTGGCTCCTTGAGCGGGATAGAGTGGCAAAGTGGGTCACTTTGTTGTATAGAACCTGTAGTTTACTATATTCCCACTTCGAGATACCCTGTGTGACCAGGGCAGCAAAAGTCAGTGTAGGAAGTAGGACACTCGCTGCTATAGCAGTCCTAGCTTCAAGGGTTAGTAGGTCCTTAACCCGATATAGTAACCCAAGTTTGGAGTGAATTACTTTTGTGACTTGGTCCACGTGTTGTTTGAATGTAAGGCCCTGGTCGAGGGTGAGGCCGAGGTATTTTGTGGAGGGAACAACTTCTAGCTTGTTGCCATCCAGAGATGAGAGTTGGAGGAGCTGCGATCTGTCTTGTCCTAAGGCTCTTGGTTCGAACAGCATAACTTTGTTTTTTTTGGTGTTAAGGACCATTTTGTTGTTAATGAGCCACCTCTCCATGATATAAATATCTTTTTGGAGAGAACTGGATAGGTCATCCAGGTTGTTGGAGGACATGTAAATAACAGCATCGTCTGCGTATTCTATTAAATTGCTGCATCCACAGTGCATGTGCAGTTCGTTGATGAACAATGAGAACATAAGGGGCCCTAGTATAGACCCTTGTGGAACTCCATCCGTTAGGGACTGAGGTTTGGAGAGTCTGTCCTGCTACCTGACTCTCTGAGTCCGACCTGTGAGGTAGCTTTTATCCAACTAAAAAATAAATCAAAACTTAAAAAACAAAAATTACACAAAATAAAGTCTTACTCTTAATCATTCATCACCCAAGTGGCTGAGTCCTGTAGCAAGCATTAGGAAGTAGAAAACACAGAAACCAAGGAGAGATGGCATGGGATCATTCAGTTACATCAAAGAAAACCAAAACAGTGCTCTTGGTCATAGACCCTTTGCTTCAGTGGGAACTATACATATAGAGGAAGATGACAGTAGTATTTGAATGGTCCATAAAGTGTCACACACTGTAGAAACCACTTGAAGTGGCACTTGAAGGGTTGCAACACAAGAAATCATTGTAGAAAAATTGAGTAAAACAGGAGTGTGTAAGGCAGTGACACAGGCAGAGAAGGAGGTACAGCACAGTGTGGCAGAGCTTGGTGACAGAGATACAGATTGCGATTATACACCTGATAAAAGTGATAGCAGCAGCAGTTCAGGGGAGGTGGAGTAGTTGGAAGAGGTGGGAGTTTGACTTGAAGCAGCTGTACATAAGAGATCATAAAAGACCAAAAGTGGTGGTAAAAAGTAAATAAAAAAGGTCACAAAACAACAAGGGGAAACACAACAACAAGCATCTGAAATGACAGCAGTAAAAGAAGACACAGGCAACACTGGTGCCCTAGGACACATGGTGGAGGAAGATGAACCATTCCCTGACCCTGAAGAACTAGTGCAGAAAGAGGAGTAGGGTGATGCTGTGGAAGTAACCCCGCCCATTAGGCAACAACAGAGAGTGCCCCACGGATAAACCAAACCAGTAACATTGGTGGTGTGGGATTTCTTTCACATGGGCAGAGAATCATGGACACATGTAATGTGTTTTTTTATATAAAGACAGGCTGAGTCAGAGTATGGAGGGAACATGGCTGGGAACATACCATGAAAAGGCATTTTCTGAAGTCACACAGATCTCAGAAGGAGAAGTGATGCCAACATACAGCATTAGCAACAGTACCACCAGGAAGTGATAATGATGACAGCCAGGGGGATGACAACATTTGATCAGATAGAGAAGAAAAGGAAGAATTTATTTCAAGTGGTAGCCGATGCACAGCTGCAATATCTTCCATTCATCAGTTGTTTAGCCTATTGACTCCCACACCTCCAAGAAGCTGCAAATCCCCAGCAGCTTCCACTCCAGGGGTGGCAAAGGTAGGAGCAAACTGTTTCGTCCGGGGGGGGATAAGCATTCAACTCTCACTGGTTAAGTCCCTGAAAACGGGTGATAAATATAAAGCCAGCAAACCAGAGGCAAAAAAGTTAATGAGCAATTGGGGAAATGCTAGCTACTGACTTGCTTCACGATTCTCCTTTGTGAGCAATGTAGGTTTTCTATGGCTAATGTAAGTTGCAGTAGCAAGGTATCAAGTGCCCGCCTATACCTACTTTTCCACAGTGACTTTTCCTGGTTTGTGTTAGAATGTCTGCAAGATTGTGTCACATGCCCTGAAATCATCATTTGTTCCATCTGTTAACATCACCACTGACATGTGGACCAGTGGTAAGACTATTGATTACATGGCAGTGACTGCCCATTTGGGACAGTTTCCCTTCTTTGTTCTGCTCCTTTTCTTTATCCTCCTATTGGGTAAGTGCCAGCAGCAGCAGTAGCCACAAGTCGTCTGGGCCCTCAACCTCCATAGGCAAGAACTCTTTATGTGTTGCTGGCTTTGACAATGACCATTATGCAGAAAACTTGTAACATTTCCTACAACGGAAGGTTGATGAGTGGCTGACACCACACTCATTATCACCAAAAATGTTTGTGGTCATTTTAGCCATTCCGTAAAGATATGGAAGCTGTTATGAAACATTCAGCAGCAGTACCACCTTCCACTTCACCACCTGAAACAAGATGTGGAAGCATGATAGTATTCCACCTGCTACTTGATATAACAGTTGCTACAGCAATAGAAGACAGTTCACCCATGACAGTGCATGGGAGATGTGGGCAAGGTGCATTACAGCGCAAGCAAGATGTCACCTGTCATAACCACGGGTGACATTGCTCCACCAGCAACTTATAGTGCCCAAGGACCGTCTGGTACAAAACTTATGTTTTGCAGGGGGCTTCACCCTCATTCCCCTAAATGAAATATAACATTTTCTAGGTTGGGCATGCTGTAAAGGCAAAGAATTGTGGCAACACCCAACACGGTGTGAGTGCAGGAGGCTCTAAAATCCAGAACACCCTTGTCACTCACAACCTTGTTGCAGTGCCCACATTACAGTGTCTAATAATGGCACCTAACAATGACATACCATAGAAGGCTATCCACCAGTAAACCATTGAGCATGTTATTGTCAAGGTAGAGGTAAGCATTAGCCCAAATCAGTGGTGCTTGATGGAGACCCTCTACACTGTGCTGAAGCCATTTGAGGCAGCCACAAGGGTGGTAAGTGCTGATGCAACTGGTCTAAGCCAGTCCTTCCACTGTTTGTTCTCATTAACCTGTGACTTCTTCATAGGAAAACTCAGTATGAGTAAAAGGAGGATACCACTGCTGTTAGTCTAGTAGAAAGGATACGATCACTTTTCTGGAATGACAGATGCATTTCAAAATGCATACAGCTGACTGCTGCACTGTAGCCACTCTCTTGGACCCTTAGTTCAAAGAGATATTTAAGACATTCTTTGGTGCCCAAGAGCGTGGTAAGGATCAGCAGTGCGATAAAGCCTGGCTTATCCAACTGGTCTCTGTATGTATGGCATAAAACAAGACCAGGAACACAAACAGAGCAGAACAACACTCATCATCATCCTTGCAATCACACTGATAGGCCAGATAGAGGAGGGAAGAAGCAGGATGTTTTCTCGCCACTACTGAACATCACAGGAGTTACTAACATTTGTCTCCATCTCAGCCTGCTACTACTGCTGCTGCTGCTACACCCCAGAAAGTCAGTCATTGATTACAAACCACTGTGGGAACAACTGTCTGACTATGGCTTCATGAAAAGCACTACAAATTACTTTCTGACATAGCTGTGCCTAAGATGCTAACAAACAAAATTGTGCAGGATTATCGGGATGAGAATGTGCCACTAGCAGAGGGAGATGAGCCTCTATTGTACTGGTGTCAAAGAAAGACCATGTGGCTCTCTTTGACACAAATTGCTGTTGAACACATCAGTTGCCCACTTACAAGTACAAACTTTTCCATGGCATAATGGGATGCCTTGTCCATGTGTGGCACTGTCCCACATGGCACACAATTTCTGGAACCAGTAGCCCACAGTGTGGTATGGTAAACTGTTGTCGTAACTCAGTCTTTGTTAGATTGTAGTTTTATGAATTTTTGCCAGGCCTACACAGGCCAAAAGAATAACTTTTTGGGCAACGTTGCCCATGAAACCAGTGTGTACAATGTTTATCTATGGCATACAGGGAAGCCTTGTCCATGTGTGGCATTGTCACATTGGGCACCACATTTTTGGAACCAGTATCCCACACTGTGGGATGCTGCACTGTTGTCTTCACTCAGTCTTCTTCAGGTAAATGTTTTGTGATTTTTTTTGTCAGGTCTAGACAGGCCACATAAGTAATTTTGGAGGCAACATTGCCATGAAACTAGTTGTACAACATTTATACATGGCAAAACTGGAAGCCTTGACCATGTGTGGCACTGTTCCAGTGTACACACAATTTTTTAAACCAGTAGCCTAAACTGTGGGATTCTGTACTTATAATTTGTGGGTATACATAGGCTTTACAAACCAGTTTATTTGCAGCACTGTTAGCTGCGTACTCCTGTATATTAATGTCATTGTCCCTCTTGGCACTGACTGAACGGACACAAGTTTTGGAACCAGTATCACTCAATGTGGCCCACTGCAATATTCTGCATTTTAGGTGCTTCATCAGCCCAGTGCATAATGTTATTTAATTTTATTTAATTTCCTAATGCTTTTAATGGCCAAACCAGTTCAAACTAGTCTGGGACTAAGAGAACTTTGGTGAACTTTACTTGGTTCGATGGTCAAAGTTCACATGGTAGAATTTTGGGAGGCTTGAACAGCCTAGTTGGGGGTTAATTATTCTATATACTATGTCTACTGTGTTGAACCATTTTATTCACTTAAAAATCTCTATAATGTCCCCTCTTCCTTTTCTCTCCAGTGAGTACATATAGATCAAAAATTACACCTACCCCACTAATGAAAAGCATCTTGGAAAGTTATTGCAAATTTCCGTGAAGGAAAGGCTGGCCCACTTAAAGCAGGATTGAATGGTGATGAAGGACCCAGTGAATACATGTTTCAAGTCTCTTTATCATTTTCTTTCTCTGTTGACCAAGAATCATCTATTTATGTAGCCCTTTGTTGCAATATGACTAATGTAGCTTTACCCTTCTTTGGGTGCCTGCCACAGAACTGGACACAGTATACTAGATGCATTTGCAGCAGTGAACTATATAGAAGAAAAAATGTCTACTGTCTTCTTATGGTAATTCCTTTCACTACGAAATTGAGAATTCTGTTAGCCCTCCCATATACACTTTTGCACTGAGCAGCCTGCTTTCTACCAGTATCCCATTTGCTTAGTACACTGTTCATGGATCTTCTGTCTTTTGTGCAATACTTTGCATGTTTTGGCATTAAAGTTTAATTGCCAAATACTAGACCAATTTCTAGTCTCTTCACACCTTGTCTCATAATGTTAATCCCTTTTTCACTGTTGACTGTCCCACAGAGCTTGGCATCATCTGTGAACAGGCTGATCTTGCCCTGAAGACCTGCTCCTATGTCACCAAGAAGGATTGGTCCCAGGACTGACTCCTGTGATACCCCACTAGTCACAGCCCTGTCTTCAGAGAATTTGCCATTAAGGACCACACTCTGGGCTCTGTCCATCAGCCAGTTTGATATGTCGAGAGATTTCTTCTGTTACCCCCAGATTGCTCACATTCATAACCAGTCACCTATGTGGCACGACATCAATGACTTTGCTAAAATCCAGGAATAGTACATCTACTGCCTGAACCATCTGGCATTTATGTCACTAGATTAAAAATGTAAATTAATTTAGTTTGACACAACTGGCTCCTAGTCAACTCATGCTAGTTGCTTTAAGAAAGTGTCTCTTCCCTCTTTAATATTTGTCACTAGAAGTTTTCCCTCTACAGATTTCTATGTCACCAGCCTGTAGTTTCCCAATGTTCCCTTTGTGAAAGAGAAGCATATTTGCCACCATAAAATCCTTGGGAACTTCACCTGATGCTGATTCTCCAAAGCTGACTACCAGTGGCTCTTCTATTCCTGACCTAATTTCCATCCTTGAATCCCATCTGGTACTGACATACTTCCTGTATTATTCCTTGTCTTTTACATTTCAATAATGAATCTGAATGAGGATCTGTCAATCGTGTTGCCTTCCACTAGCTAAGGTTTTGCCTTTTCCTATACCTCCCTAATAAACTTTTTACTTATATCCAGTTTCTCCTTACACTGTACAGTACATCTCTGTTTGACTTACTCTGTTCCTGCAGAGCAGAATGAGTAATCCTGTCACTTTACAAGGCCCTGGTCAGGCTCAACCTAAAGAACTGCATGCTGTTTGATCTCCTTAATACAAAAGTACATTGATGTTGTCTAGAGGGTGCAACACAGGGCTTCCAAAATGTTCAGTAATATAGGAGGCAAAAGCTATGAGAAGAGGCTGGAAACCATTAACATGCTCAGCCTGGAGAAATGGTGCCTGCAAGATGACATGATCACAGTTTTTCACATAGTAAAATGTATCAACGAGATTGAACAGAGGACACACTCTGAAGCTCAGGGGTAACATTAGAACACACTTGAGCCAGATGGTGATGATCCTACACCACAGCCTACCACTAGAGACAGTGGACATGAATACCCTGCAGGCCTTTAATGTGCACCTTAACAGATTTATGCTTACCTAGGGAATTTATGGGTACCCTGTGTAGCAGATTGGGTAGAGAATCCCTACAAATTGGTACGTTCACACAGCACACTTACTGTGTGTCATCCCTGTTAATGAAGTGGTGTAGGGACCAAAAGTCCCATCCATCCTTAAATTACCTTACTACTATGCATCCCTGGGAAACTGCACTTCTAGCTATAAGAAACGCTCCTCCTGTAGGGAGAGAGATGCTACAGTGAAGTGTTGGGTTCAGTGCATAAAATGTCTGTAGGCTGCTACGCATGAAATGTGACAGTAAAGACTGTGTTAAAGCTGCTGAGGGAGATGTTAACTGAGGGTGCTGTTCAAATTCATTATATGACTGCATCTATTTGCATCTACTATGGGACTATCATGTACTTCCATCAGATATCTTGTTGTACCAAATAAAAGTTATTTTTCATCACCTACCACCTCCTGTTTCAAGGATGTGCTGTTGAAGAAGCCAGAGTAGAGTCCTGACACAGGGAGAAAGCCTAAATGTAACCAAATGGAGATCATGGATCCATGTAAGATAAAGAACTCTCAGATTAAAGGAATTCTATTGTCATAATTTGCAACAGCATATGTTGTTCAGAGTGTTTTGATTTGTGTGTGTAGTCCTGCTATGTCTTTCTCTTTGTTTGCCATTAAAGGGACACTGTAAACCTGTTTTGCACCATATTATTTCTAGTTAAAACTCCACATTTTTTGATTGCTTACCTTCTCCAAAATTCACTGATGTTGCTGGTTGTTTTATCTGTCTCCTTATCTAGTAGAACGGAAATGAATGTTAATGTATATTTATAAACAACCTTGTTTTGTTTCAGATCCTGTAACTATTATTATTGAATACTTCCTCAACATTAGAACCACATCTAAACAGTGCTGTCACTCATGGTACAATAGACTTCTAAGCTCCAACTGCATCATGAGTGGCTAATCAATGTTGGGGATGTTCACAAGTGCAGGAAAATTGCAGTGCGAGTTGATCAAGGAATGTAAACAAACCTGTTTTTGTGTGGTAACACCAGTATGGTGGGCAGTCTGTTTTTCACTTTTTTAAAGAAAGAAAGAAAAAAAAGAGTCTGAATCAAACCACCAGCTACATCAGCAATCTTTATGGAATGTTGGCAATCATAAAATGTGTTTTTAAACTAGGGACATTTTGAGGCCTTAGGTGGTTGACAGTGTACCTTTAAGAGTTTTTCTCAAATTAGCCTTCTGTTTATATGGTAGTTTGTGGCCTTTGGGGATCACCATCTTAGCATGCTTTATTGCTTTTCTTTTCCTACAATGCCTCCTATCCCGTGTAACAGTGATACGTCCAGGACCACTGATTCAGCAAGTAGTAAATATAGGAGTTTGATGTTCTGGCCTCTACCAAATAACTCTAATTCAATATTTTGTTTCATACAGTATGTGTGTTCAGATCTAGCCAGGAAAATGTTCTCCTTTTAAAGCGCTTCATTCAATCAAACTGTACACAGCCATAAAAAGCACACAAGTTCCCCAATATCATAAATGCTATAATCAGTAAAGACTTTTCATACAGAATAACCCACTCAATTAGCCTTTAAGTATTCTCTAAACTGTATCTGTAGCTTTCCGTGCTCACTGATTAAGGAAAGTTACTTAATATCATAGTTCTTCTGTTGTAAATCTGACTCTAAACCAGTACTTGCTGAATCTATGGTCCCAGATACATCACTGTCACATGGGACAGGGGCCTTGTTAAAGTGGCAGATCATTGCATTACTATATTTTTTTTATTTAGCTCCATTTGTTTGTTCAATCTATTTGCATTTTATATGTTTTGTTATTTAGTTTAAATTTAACTTAAAAGTGTGTTTTTATAGCGAGACAGGGTTGAAGGGTGAGGTAGTTAGTGTCCCTGCATTTTCAGGACTAATTTGTTTTTGTATCCCCCTCCTGAGCCCGATTATCTTTGCTGGCTTTTACTGTGCTGGTGTTTAACTGGCAGTTTTATACCTTGCTGTGGCTACTATTACAGCTTAAAGCCTCTGAGCTGTTTTTGTGCTCAGAGTTTGTTCAGAGTTTAATCTTTGGTGTCCTGCTGTTATTTTAAGAGCAGGTACTATTAAATTACTTTGTGGAAGGAATCAGTCCACCTGGATCCAGCCTTAACACCATTTTCCTGCATTTACCTGGATTTTCCAAGCAGGCGACTTAAATGGAGGGCTGAAGAAGCTTGAAGAAGTTTATGGCCTTTTTAGTCCATGATGTCTAACCATTACAGCTACAGGGTTGTGAGTAACAGCAACTAAAATCCTTGCTGGGTTTGTGTCAGGGGTTGGTTGAGGGGTTTCCTTTGCAGGCCTAGAGGCTCCTGGACCCTGCTCCCTGGACTCCTGTTGGAGGATTGGGGTCGGGTGGTGAGGGGCATAGATTGCCTTGCAGCTGGTGGATGGCAGGGCCATCTGTGTTGTCAGGGGGCTCTGGGGGCTGTGTGGTTCTTCCTTCCCTTCTTTCCCAGCCTGGAAGACTTGGATTCATTCATTTTGTTAGCTACTACTGTGCTGTATCATAGATACATAGATACATAGACAGTGTCGGCAGATAAGGGCCTATGGCCCACCCAGTCTGCCCATTTAAGTTTGTAAGTTCAGTTTATGTTTTCCAGGAAGTCTGTTGCCCCTAACCTCTGACCTCCAGAATTCCTTTATGTCTATCCCATGCATTCTTAAATCCCGTGATTGTTTCAGCCCCCACCACTTCCTCTGTCAGGGTGTTCCAGTTGTCCACCACCCGTTCTGTGAAGAAATTCTTCCTCACGTTTCCTCTGAATCGTCCTCCCTCCAACTTCATCCCATGCCCTCTAGTCCTGGAACATCTTTTTCACTTAAAAATAGTGCATTCCTGCACCCTGTTCCTCCTGTAAGATACTTGTATGTCTCTATCATATCCCCTCTCTCCCTCCTCTCCTCCAGGGAGTACATGTTCAGTGCCTGAAACCTGTCCTCATAGGACTTGTGATGCAATCCATGCACCATCTTTGTTGCCCTCCTCTGAACCTTCTCTACCCTGTCTATGTCCTTATGTAGGTAAGGTCTCCAGAACTGCACAGTGTACTCCAGGTGCGGTCTCACTAGTGTCTTGTATAGTGGAATTATGACCTCCCTTTTCCTGCTGGTGATGCCCCTGCCTATGCATCCCAGCATCCTATTTGCTTTACCTGCTGCCTTGTCACACTGTTTCCCTGCCTTGAGGTCATCAGAGATGATAACTTCAAGATCCCTTTCCTTCTTGGTGCATGCTATATCCTCACCCCCCCAACTGATATATTGTGCCAGGGTTTTTGTGCCCCATATGCATTATCTTGCACTTCCTTGCATTGAATTTCAACTGCCAAACCCCTGACCATTCTTCAAGTTTCTGCAGGTCCCCTTCTCATTCTGTCTACATCCTCTGGTGTGTCTACTCTGTTACAGAGCTTTGTGTCATCAGCGAACAGTGACATTCTGCCTTCTAGGTCCTGCGCAATGTCACTGATGAAGATATTGAATAGTACCGGTCCCAGCACTGATCCCTGTGGTACTCCACTGGTCACTCTTCCCTCTGTGGAGTGACAGCCATTTACCACCACCCTCTGTGTCCTGCTGCCCAGCCAGTTACCTACCCACTGCACTACTGTCCTGCCCACACCCATATTCCCCAGTTTGTGCAATAGTCTTCTATGTGGCACAGTGTCAAAGGCCTTGCTGAAGTCCAGATAGGCCATGTCCACTGCCTCCCTGATCCACCTCCCTAGTCACCCAGTCAAAAATTCAATGAGGTTGGTCTGACATGACCTTCCCCTGGTGAAACCATGCTGCCTTGGGTCCTGTAGTCCATTGACAACCAGATGTTCCACCAATCTCTCCTTCAGTAGTGCTTCCATGATGTTCCCCACTACCGAGGTGGGGCTGACTGGTCTGTAGTTCCCCACTTCCTCTTTGTTCCCACTTTTGTATAAGGGGACTACATCTGTATCAGTCTGTTTCTCGCCTCCCTGCTTGGAGTTTGAAGGGTGAAGAAAGTTTGTTTTGCCTGGACTTCAGTTGGACAAATTCTTGGTTTGGGAACTACGAATTATGGTTTGGCAAGTTGCCTGAGGTCCTTTCCCTGTGTTTCTGGGATTAATATTAACGCTTATTTTAATTTCTGTTTTGTTTGTGGAGGGAGGTTGTGAGAGAACCTCTCAGACACTGACCTTATTTGGATTTTAGACATATTTTCCATTGACTGGGAGTGAGAGTTGGGAGGCTGTGAGAGACCCTCCCAGACATTGACTTTTATTTCTTATGGATTTGGCCTAATTGTGAACAGTGGCCTTATTTTCACTGTTGATTGGGAGTGTCTTATAACTGATTTTATTATTTAGTTAATTATTTTATTTCTTTTAAGTATTGAGGGAATCATTCCTGGTTACACGTATTGTGGGTGTTTTTATTTATTTTGACCTACCTGGTTCGGCTTAATTAGTGCCGCATAGGAAATTGTTGAGGTCTTCAGTATGTGTAGGGTCAACCCCTATGGTCATGCACTATTTGTCCTCCACTCTCATGTCCACCATCCTTTCTTCCCTCCCCATTACAGCTATCAGCATACCAATGCTGTAGAGTGCTGTATTGCTCATAGGGAGGGAAGGGGCTAAGTGCAAACAGTGGAGGTTAAATGAGCGGGGCCATTGTATTCGGGCAATGAGACCTAGAAGACACCCTGGGGTGAAATGGAATCTGGAACATGATCCTCCATGCCTAGTTTCCATACCCAAGGGCTCCACTACCAGTACTGGTGGGCAGGTAGCCTGAGCAGCTCCAGAGGCCCGTCCTACCTTAGCGGCGCTGTGTAATGCCAGATCCATTAAAAATAAGACTGCAATTATTGCAGATCTTGTTGGATCTGTGGATCTGGCATGCATTACCGAGACCTGGCTGGATGAGAATGCAGGCCCCATATGTGTGTGGGATTCGGGCAGTGTTTGTGTCCCCTGAGCGTGATCTTTCTCAGCACTTCAGGAGGATTAGTTTGGGCCACGCATGGGATCGGAATGATCAAGGGTTCATTGGGGATAAAAACCATCGAGGAGTTTGGATGTGCTACTTTTGGATTCAACAAATTTGTGGAGATGGCAAAGAGGAATCTGCTGCCTTTTTTTGGAGTGCTGGATTAAAACTTGTGTATTGGTGACTTGTTTGAACTTGGCCCTGGACCTTTATAGCTGGGATCTGTGGGGTTCATGAGGTGGCTTAGGGTTAGCGACCCACACAGGGGTTGGGAGTGGGGCCTGCTGGAGGGCTGGCCCAGAGACACTATTCCCCTAGACTCCCAGGGTAGTCTGCTGGGGGGGCTGATTTAACTTGGAGTTGAGGTAGTGGCCGCTAGTATAGCCTGGGGTAATCACCTCTTAAATTCCTGGCAGGAACCTGCAGCCTGGTGGATGTTTTTTCTGAGACCTGGGCTGGGACTCTGAGACTGGAAGTTTCAGAATTGTTTGGTCTATTGGATGTTTACAAGGATATTGGGACCGGTATTTCGGAGACTCTGCAACTTAAGCATGTGAAAGGTTGCCTGTCTGATGAGTCTACGGCTGGGCTGCACTTCCTCTGACCGCAAGTACTTTGTGATTTTATGTGAACTTTTTGGAAATTCTGTTGGCAGTGAGAGTGCTTTGTAACAGCTGAGAACCTGCTCATTTCAGATACATGTGAAAGATATTGTCTGGAGAGTGGTTTCTCCACAATATTTCTTCAAACCCCCTCTTAAGTTTATTATTTTTAAGTTTATTAATTTTATTAATGTTTTTATTGTTTGTAATAAGCAATGAGAGTGCTTAGACAAAGTATGGCACCAGGTAGTGAGAGGACCTGTGTGCTCAATAAATGTTTTATGGCTTTACTTAGTTAAATTAGTTAGTTTAGGTTTTGTAGAGCCCCAGGTAGTGAGAGGACCTGTGGGCTAAATAAATGTTTTATGGAATGTTTATGTATTTAGGTGGTTAAATTAACCACTTAATTTAGTTGTTTGTTATTTTAAGTTTCGAGTGGGAATTGATGATTAATTTGTGCTATTTTCTTTAGACCTTTTTTTTGTGGGAAAAGTGAGTGGGGAATTTTAAGAAAGGGTCAAGATTTGTGGGGTTATATACTATTTACGTTGTCATAAATTTAATCGTCAGCTAGATCTGAATTGTATTGGTTCTCCTGTGTCATGTCTTGGGCCTGGGATATATGTCATTGTTCTGCTCCCCAGGTCATGCGCTATTCAGGCTCCACACTTCATGTCCTCCGCCCTTCCCCCCACCCCACCATTGCTCTTTCTGCCTATCAACACTGCGGACTTTGGGTATTGCTTGCAGGAGGATGGGGTGGGCTGGGGGTGTGAACATCGGAGGTTGAAAGAGCGGAGCACTCACTTCAGGGTTGTTAAGCCCAGAAGATGCCCTAGGGCAAAATGGAGTCTCGAACGTGAGCCATCTTGTCTAGACTCCATACCCAAGGGGCACCACCGTTGGTGGTGGTGGGTAGGAGGTTGGGTCAGCCCAGGAGTTCTATCCAGCTCAGGCGGTGTTATGTAATGCCAGATCTGTTAAGAACAAGACTGCAAATACTGCAGATCTTGTCGAGACCACAGATCTTACGTGCATCACCAAAACCCGGCTGGATGGTAATGCAGGCCCCATACTTGAGGCTGCAAATCCAGCTGGGTATTCGGTGATACACCGCCCGAGATTGGACCACAGGGGAGGCGGGGTTGCAGTCTGTTTCAAGACCGAATTGGATCTCACAAGTGTACCAGCTGAGGAAGCCAGATCATTTTTTTTGAAATTCTCTTTTTATTAAATTTCAATAACAGCAAAATCAAACTGACAAATACAGGAATTATACAACAAAGTAACAATATTCAATAGGAGACATAGGGTAATGAACATAGGATAAACTAAAACCTCCCCCTTCCCCCACCCCTAGAAGGTGTCACCACTGAGAAGAGAAAGGAACAGAGAGAGTTAATAAATAGGGGAAAAGGAGAGTACCAAGTCAAAAAGGTAAGATAACAACCTACCCTTTAAGCATCGAGAAAAAGAAAATACAGCTCCACTGCTGGTTGTGACATGAGTAGAAAAGGGTGCATCAGGAACCCCTAAGGGGGTATTTTCAGCATTCACTTAAATCAGAATGATCTTGAGCCTATGAGTCAATGTAGATATAGGGCATAAAGTTTACCCACTTTTTCTGAAAGGCAAGGAGTAAGTCTGGAGTCGGCAATCAGCTTCTCAACTTTAAAACAAAGAGACACTTCTTCCACCCAGTCCATGTAAGAAAGTTCTAGATGGTCCGACCAGTGATGCAACACTAATCTTTTAACCGCCATTGAGATAAGAGCCATATGATACCTTCTTTCCTTGACGTTAATGCCTGAATAGATGCCCAGAATACAAATCTCTAATGTAAAGAGATCATGCAGACCTAAAATGGGGTCTAAACTGTCACGAATAGCCTTCCACAGTGAAGCTACCTTGGAGCAATACCAGAAAATATGGGGATACTACCCAAGTCTTTACCACATCTGAGACAGTAGGGAGAACAGGAGTGGTCGAATTTCGATTTTTGATGGGTAAAATACATGTTATTAACAATAAAATATTGAATGACTCTATTCTTATCAAGGGTATTGTATGTATGTAAATCTTTCCAAACCTGGTTCCATGTGAAAGAAGAGTCTGGAAGCAATGGAACCTAAGATTTGGATCCAGATAGAACATCTGGAAAACTGACATTCAAGAGATATAAATATATTTTGATACTCCATGAGGCTTGGTCGCATACTCTTTGACCTCCATTAAAAGGGCTTGATAACCAAATCGATATAGTATTGCCAAATTCTTTATTTATAAGATGTTTTAATTGAAATACCTTGAAAACCATATGGGGGGAGATACTTAAGACTAATAACAGTTCCTCCGTCGACCCAAGACCCCCTCGCACAAATAAATCTTCCACTGAGAGTCCCTGGATTTGGGGCAACCACATCGGAGGTATCCATTTGGTACCAATTTTAATGTTGGGATTAAGAACCAGTGATTGTCCAGGGTCTTTAGTATGACGGATTTTAGCTGCAGCATAAAATTGGTTCAACACCCTCACCGATGTTCCGACTGCCGAGTCCTGAATACAACGAGGTAAAGTTGAAAATTACAGTAAAACAAACTAGAGGGATCTATATTACAATGTTTAATAAGATTTAGGTCCAGACTTAGCCACAAGGGCGAGGATGTACTGCATCGCAGTCACCAATCCATTTACCGTTTAACTAGGTGGCTAGCCCAGTAGTAATATTCGGAAATTAGGGAGACGCAGGCCCCTTTATCTTTTGGTAAACAAAGTTTGTAAAAAGCTCGTCTAGGAGATTTATGATTCCAGATAAAACGAGTCAGAATTGAGTGTACCCTTTTGAAAAAGGTTTTGGGTAACCAAATATCCGAAAGATTAAGGGA
Organism: Neoceratodus forsteri; assembly: GCA_016271365.2. Classification (NCBI taxonomy): domain Eukaryota; kingdom Metazoa; phylum Chordata; order Ceratodontiformes; family Ceratodontidae; genus Neoceratodus; species Neoceratodus forsteri. The sequence continues at coordinate 1,286,354,965 of CM057455.1, read as the reverse complement.
TAGAAAGGCGCGTAAAATAGTCATTTTAATAATGCTAATTCTGCCTCCTACTGATAGAAGGTGTTTGTCCCATCTTTGTAAATCGGAGTAAATTTTATCCACTAGGTCGTCCAAGTTTAACTTTTTAACCAAATCTGGGTCACGAGCCAAATGCATACCGAGCTATTTAAGGTGGGACGAGGCCCATTTCATACCAAAGTGGGACATACTGGACTGGGATGTATGCAAATTGAGAGGGAAGATTTCGGACTTAGCCAAATTAAGTTTATAATTAGATACAGCACTAAATTGTTCTATTATATTTAGGACTACTCGTAGAGAGTCAGCCGGATTGGTTAGCTGTAGTAGAATATCGTCTGCAAAAACTGATATTGTGGAGATTTGCTGGGAAATGACACACCCTGAATCTCAGGAGCCACCTTAAGATTAAGTAGCAGGGTTCCAGATAGAGGTTAAAGAGGTATGAGGAGAGGAGGCAACTTGACGGGTGCCCGAAAATAACGGATATGGGATGAGAAAACCCCATTGCAATAGATTTTGCCGAGGGTCTTTGTATAGGACCCTTACCCACTGGATGAATTTCTCTGGAAACCAAATTTTACCATAGTACTCACAAGAAGTCCCAATTGACACGATCAAAAGCTTTCTCAGCATCTAAAGCCGCTAGTGCCATGGGAGCTTGAGGGTCTGGGCTGCTTGGAGAACATAGGATAGGACTCTCATGTGATCAGCAGCCGATCTACCTTGCACAAAGCCTACCTGTTCCCTACTCAAAAGTGATTGCCATACCTGTTTATCGCAAGCCAGAATTTTAGACAAGATTTTGATATCACAATTGAGTAGTGAAATAGACCTATAATTGGCTGGATCCAGAGAGGATTTGTTTGTTTTGGGAATCAAAATTATAATGGCTTCTAGTATGGTTGGGTCCAGTAAATCAGAGTAGAGAATGAAATTGTAAAATTCCAAGAGGATTGGAGATAGTTCCTTGCAGAAGGTCTTATAAAAGTTGGAGGTAAGCCATCAGGGCCAGGGGCCTTGTCAGGCGAAAGATTATAGATGGCCTCCTCAATCTCCTTCAAGGATAAGCGAGTAGAGAGGAAAGCTGCTTGGTCGTCAGTAAGACATGGTGGGCAAATTGGTTTAAAGAAAGCCTCAATTGCGGGCAAGGAAAGAGGGGTTGATGCAGCTCCATAAAGATTTTGGTAAAATAATCTGAAAACCTCCACAATATCTCTGGGACCTAAGCCAGATCATTCGAATGTGTCATAGTAGCAGGTGTGGGTTATAGGATGGCTCTCATCTACCATCCACCCAGGGATGGGAAACTATTCCTTAAGGAAGTGGCGGACTTCATGGTTGACCTGGCATTTGAGTCACCCAGGCTGATGGTCCTGGGTGACTTCAATGCCTGGATTGATGATGAACTCTCGCAATTTGGACAACACTTCCGCCACTTGATGAATTCACTGGGCCTCACACAGGAGGTTACCTCTGCTACTCATAAACACAGCCATTCTCTTGACCTGGTTTTCCTCCTGGGGATTGAGGCTTCTGACGTGACGGTGGAACCCATCAGATGGTCCGATCACTACACTGTGCAATTCAATTTTGCCCCTCCTAATAGGCCAACCCCTGTGGAGATGGTCAAGTACCACCCTTTATGGGATGTGACTCCTGATGGTCTAGCCGCGGTGCTTGATATATCAGAATTTCCTTTGGCAAGCATGGATCCGCAGGTTTTGGTTCTGGCCTATAATAAGGGCATTACCTCAGTGCTAGATTCCATTGCTTCAGTCAGTGTGCTTCCTCTCTCCCTTCGCCCTTGGTCTCTGTGGTTTGATGGGGCCTTGAGGGAGTTGCGGTGACTAGGACAAAGGTTAGAGTGGTGCTGGTGGAAATCCAGCTTAGAGGCCAACCATCTTAGACTGCTAGAGCATTATCAACTCTGTCAGTCAGAAATCTTCCGTAAGAAGGCAGAGTTCCTGTCCAGGGAAGTTGCTGCCGCTCAGGACTGACCAGCTCAGCTCTTTTGAACTGTGGACAGGCTGTGCAACCCAGCCTGTCTGCAAGCTTGAAGAGCATTTTCACAATTGCAGTGTGAAGAGCTTACCCGGTTCTTTGCTGATAAGGTGGCCAACATCAGGTTGGAGACCTGTGCGGCACAATCTATGGGAGTTGCTGATGATCGATGCTTGGCCACTATCCCTCCTTTTTCCTGGAGTTCCTTCGACTGGCCGGAAACTGTGGATGTTATGGGGATTGTCCAGGGTAAGCGCCCTACATGCTGTAGTTTAGATCCAGGCCCTGCATCCCTGATAATGGTCTGTTGTGATGCTATTGGCCCGGTTCTGGCACAGATAGTTTGGTGCTCCCTTGACTCTGGTGAGTATCCCTACTCCCTGAAGGAGGCAGTGGTGACACCATTGTTGAAGAAGGCTTCATTGGACCCAGACTCTCTCGCAAACTATAGACCTATCTCTAACCTTCACTTTGTGGGGAAGGTGATTGAGAAAGTAGTGGCTGCACAGCTGGAGAACCATTTGACCATCCATAGCATCTAGGAACCTCTCCAGTCTGGTTTCCAAATGAGGCACAATACCGAGACTGCACTGGTTTGGGTGCTCAATGATCTTCTAATGGTGAGAGACCAGAAAAAATGGTCCATTTTGGTACTTCTTGATCTGTCATCAGCTTTTGACACTGTTGACCATGGGGTTCTGCTTGAGCACCTGAGGTTCGTCTGTGGGCTTTCTGACTCGGTCCACAGGTGGTTTACATCATTTCTCACTGGTAGAACTCAGAGGGTGGTGTCTGGGTTTTTTTCCTCCGAGCCTATTTCTCTGTCTTGTGGGGTTCCTCAGGGCTCAGTGCTGTCCCCCTTGCTGTTTGCGGTGTACATGCTACCCCTCAGAGACATTGTAAGATGGTATGGGCTGAGGTTTCATTACTATGCTGATGATACCCGGCTCTACCTGTCTTTTGCTCCTGACCAGAATGGAGCACTCTCGGTATTTAATGACTGTCTCACTGAAATCCAGGATTGGATGAAGTCCAGCTGGTTGAAGTTGAACCCTGGGAAGACTGAGGTGGTGGTTGTGGATCCAGGTCACTGGATAGAGGGGTTGGGGGCAGGTCAACCCACAGGATAATTCCTTGGGGATTCCGAGCTCCCTACCTCTGAACAGGTGCGAGACCTAGGGGTGATTCTTGACGATGGGTTGACACTTCAATCTCAGGTGTCGGCTGTCATTAAGTTATCCTTTTATCATCTGAGGAATATCGCTAGGATCAAGCACCTTGTTCTGGCTGGTGATCTTCCTACACTGATCCCTGCCTTTGTGACCGCACATCTGGATTATTGCAACTCCCTTTACTTTGGGCTGCTGGAGGTTGATATCTGCCGCCTGCAGCTGGTGCAGAATTCCGCAGCCCGGTTGTTGATTGGGATTCCTCAATCTTTCCACATCACACCAGTGCTGTGGGAACTTCACTGGCTGCCAGTTCAGTGGCAGAGCTCCTTCAAAGTCAGATTACTGACATATAAAGCCCTACACGGACTGGGCCCTGACTACCTGAAAGAGCTTCTGGTTCCTTACCACCCTGAGTGACCACTCTGCTCAGCTGATGAGGGGTTGCTGGAGATTCAGAGGGTGTCTTTAAAATCTTCCGGAGCTCAGGCATGCCTGTTCGTGGTCCCAACCCTCTGGAATTCTCTACCCTGTTGGATTAGGGAGTGCATGACCATGGTGGGATTTAAACAGGCATTAAAGACGCATCTATGGAACAGGACATATGGTGATGAGGATGACAGATTGTAACTGTATTGTATATTTATTATTATGATTGCATCACTGGTTTTAACTGTTTTAATTTGTACTGCGCCTTGATATTTGAAAGGCGCATTAAAAATAAAGCTTATTATTATATTAGAAGCCGCTATTCCGGCTGGGCATTCAGTGTTGCACTGCCCGAGGTTGGACTGCAGAGGGGGTTGCAGTCTGTTTCAAGACCGAGCTGGGCCTCATGAGGGCACCAGTTGGAGATGCTGAGTCATTTGAGTGTACCGTAGTGGCGGGTGTGAGTTGTAGGATCACCCTCATTTACCGTCCACCAGGTGATGAGATGCGCTTCCTGTAGAAAGATGCAGACTTCGTGATCAACATGGCATTCAAGTCACCCAGGCTGATGGTCCTGGGTGACTTCAACACCTGGATCGATGATGAACTCTCACAATTTGGACAACACTTCCTCCAATTGATCACATCTTTGGGCCTCACACAAGTTGTTACTTCTGCCACTCATAAAGGTGGTCACTCCCTTGACTTAGTCTTTCTCCTGGGGATCAATGCCTTTAATTTGGGGGTGGAACCAGTCAGATGGTCCAATCACTACACCGTGGGGTTCAGTTTTTGCACCCCCCTTCATAGGCCTACCCCTGTGGAGATGGTCAGGTACCGCCTTTTGTGAGATATAAGCTCGGATGGCCTGGAGGCGGTGTTTGAGCTATCAGAGTTTTCTGGAGTGAGCAGTGACCCAGATGCCTTGGTACTGGCTTATAATAAGGCCATTTCCTTGGCTCTGGATATCATTGCTCCAGTCCATGTTCATCCTCTTCCCCTTTGCCCTCGGTCCCCATGGTTTGATGGGACTTTGAGGGAGATGTGGCGGCAAGGACAAAGATTAGAACATTGTTGGCAGAGATCCACCCTTGATTCAGACCATCATAGACTGAAGGAACATTACCAAGTCTATGATCCCGCAATCTCCCATAAGATGGCAGAGTTCCTGTCCGGGGAGATTGCAGCTGCTCAGAACCGACCAGCTCAGCTCTTTCAAACTGTAGACATATTGTGCAACCCAGCCTGCCTGTAGGTTCAAAGAACCTTTTCACAAGTAGAGTGTGACAAGTTTGCTCGCTTCTTTGTGGCTAAGGTGGCCAGCATCAGGGTGGCGTTCCTACCTGTACCTTCTTTGGGAGAAGCTATGGACCAGTGCTTGGTCACTAACCCTGAGTTCTACTTGAGTTCCTTTGCCTGACTGGAGTTCATTGATGTAATGCTGATTGTCCAGAGTATACACCCTACATCCTGTAGTTTGGATCTGGGCCCAACTGGACCCAACAGTTGGTGGGATACCATTGGCCCGGTCCTAGCATGGATAGTCTGGTGCTCCTTGGAGATGGGCGAGCTTCCTCATTCCCTGAAAGAGGAGGTGGTGACATCCCTCTTGAAGAAAGCTTCTTTGGACCCAGAGTGCCATGCGAACTACAGACCAATCTCTAACCAGGTGATTGAGAAAGCAGTGGCAACACAGCTGGAGAACCATTTGACCATCCATGACATCTATGAACCATTCTAGTCTGGTTTTCTAAAGAGGCATAGTACCGAAATTGTACTGGTTCGGGTGCTCAATGATCTCCTGATGGCGAGAGGTCGGAAGAGCTGCTCCATCTTGGTTCTTCTTGATCTCTTCTCAGCGTTTGGCAATGTGGACCATGGGGTTCTTCTCGAATGCCTGAGGTTCAACTGTGGCCTGTCTAGTACAGTCATTGGGTGGTTTAGATATTTCCTCACTGGCAGAACCCAGAGGGTGGTGTCGGGGATTAATTCCTCCTGCCCAGTCTCTCTGTCATGTGGGGTACCTCAGGGTTCGGTGTTGTTCCCCATGTTATTCGCAGTGTATATGCTGCCCCTCGGAGACATTGTAAGAAGGCATGGGCTGAGGTTTCACTGCTATGCTGATGATACCCTGCTCTACCTATCTTTTGCACCTGACCAGGATCAAGCTCTCTTGACATTTAACAACTGCCTCACTGAAATCCAGAATTGGATGGATTCAAGTTGACTGAGGTTGAACTCAGAGAAGACGGAGGTGTTGGTTGTGGGCTCGGATCACCAGATAGAGGGGAGGGGAGCCGGTTTATCTGCAGGACTTTTTCTTGGTGGTTCCCAGCTCCCCACTTCTGAACAGGTGCGAAATCTGGGGGTGATTTTTGATGACAGGTTGACACTGTGATCGCAGGTGTCGGCAATCATCAAATCTTCCTCTTACCATCTGAGGAAGATCTCCAGGATTAAGCACCTTGTTCTCTCGAGTGATCTGCTGACTTTGGTCCACGCCTTTGTGACCTCATGCTTTGACTATTGCAACTCCCTTTATCTAGGGCTACCAGGGGTTGATATCCTACACTTGCAGCTAGTGCAGAATGCTGCGGCCCAGTTATTGACAGGTACTCCCCGTGCCTGTCATATTTCTCCCATGCTGCACAAACTGCACTGGTTGCCAGTACAGTGGCAGATCACCTTTAAAGTTGGACTTCTGACATATAATGCCCTACATGGACTTGGCCCGGACTACCTGAAAGAGCTTCTGGTACCTTATGGGCAGACTAGATGGGCCAAGCGGTCCTTATCTGCCGTCAAAGTCTATGTTGCTATGTTTCTATGTTCTATGTTTCTATGTTTCTTACTGCCCTAGGTGATCAATCAGCTTGGTGGATGAGGGGTTGCTAGAGATTCCAAAGGTTCCTTTAAAATCTTCTGGGGCCCTTGCTTTTATGTACGTAGCCCCAACCCTTTGGAATTCTCTACCCCATCCACTCCAGGAGTGCACGTCCATGGAGGAATTTAACAGGCCCTGAAGACCCATTTGTGGCATCAAGTGTATACAACTTGATGTTTTATTGTTTTTATGAAATAGTATTTATTGTATGTGTGTTTTATTATATTTCTATGTAAAGAGCCTTGATTTTTAGAAAGCCAAGGTATAAATAAACATATTATTATTATTATTATTGTAGGAAAAAGAAGAGCAACAAACTATCTTAAGGTGGAGGCACCAAGGGGCCATAAAACTACCTTAACACTAGCTGACTAATTTAGGAAAAAATCCAAATAGCAGACAATGGGAAGCACACACTAGGACTACACACACAAATCAAAACACTCTGCACAAGATATGTTTTGCAAATTACGTGTGTAGTACTCCTATAAATACCGTGAGCATTACTTTTCACAGTTGAGACATTTTTGTCTAGCTTGCCTCTCCTCAGCCATTTAGCTCCAGTGAGTAGTGTCTTTTGAAAGAATGCTGGATGGTTCATGTATTATAGAGGGACTCCCCCAGTACCTGGTATTGCACAAAGAATGTAAAAATGGGCTAACCACCCCCTCCAAAAAAAAAAAATCAATTCAGGAAGAGTAGGATTTTCTGTAGTATAGAAACTGAAGAACTGCAAGAAACAGTAAATGTTAAACACAGCTTGAGGGTAATGACATCGGGGACTATGCATGAATGTGAGCCAGGTCTGTGTGAGAAGAACGTACTCAGCCTGCACAACTCTGCACCCATGGACATGTGTGTGGGACATGGTATGCACTAATGCACGCCACTGTGCAGCGCCTGTCCACAGTCCTGCCCCCCTGGCATGCTGCTGTACAGGGGGGTGGATCTGAGGACACAGGCAGGTATACAATTAGTCCTACAGTGGATATCTGCTTCATGCTTTTCCACAGTCACATACAGCCCAGTATTTTTATTTTTTATTCAGTTTTTCAGTAAAGTGAAATGTCCACAAACTTTAGGGACATTATTTTAGGGAACACAGAAGAGTATTTCTCATTAGCATCTTGTCAGCAGTGAGGAGCTAAAGCCTTTCTTTAATACTGATCCTATATTGCAGCGTCCGTGTCTGCAACCCAGCTGATACATCAGATACCCCACCTGTTATTAACAGAGCATTTCAAGATCTTGAGGAGGTCATATTAACAGCTTGGTGCAACATTTGGAACTGCATATCATTAGAGACCTGTGTCTGGGTGAACAGGGTCCCACGGGGCCTAAGAGTTATAAAATTGCCAGGTTACGGTCAAGATAGGGAGACTTTTAAGGAGGACTGGCATAAAACAACCCAAGAGGCTTATATGCTCTTTGTTAAGTGCCTAATTCATGACTATAAAGTACAGGAGGAGTCAATTAAGCTTGATGTCTCTGATAAAGAGAAAATAGTTGCCCAACTTAAAGACCATAGTGACTTTCAGAAATTTGAAACAGTTCTTAAAGAGACAGTCATTAAAAAAGACAAAGCTTTAAGCTTTGAAATTAATGAAATTTGAGTGTGATCGAGGTGACTATGCTAATATTAAGGTATTTACCTGTAAAACAGAGAAATCTAGATGGAGACAACATTTACATAGTAAAAGGGGTACACCCAGGTCAGTTTAAAAAAATAATGTCAGTTTTTACACCTTCACTAGTGAATCTAGTACAGAGTTTGATGATTTTTTTTAAAAAAGACTTGGAGGAATGGGCTTTCCCTCAACTCAGGAGGAGTGACTGACTGGTAAAGTTCAGCACTACAACAGGCAGACCAGGAGTGGCGCCACATGTGGTGGAAGCAACAACATCAATTACAGGAACCAACAAAGCAAGAACAAGAAGGGACAGTTCAAAGGCAAGAAGAATTGAACATCATTAATCTTTTTTCTTCAGCCTCCCTGACTTCACACCAAATAAGTGTTCTCAGCAAGGGACCTGGTTTTGTTCCCATGCCACTTTAAGACCATTTGAACTTTTTTTTAGGTTTTAGGAAGTTCATCCATAAATTTAATTTGAAGGCATTCTTCAATCGTGACAAACTGTGCGGGGTACTACATTGGATAACACTGCTGTTTCTGCTTAAGATAATACTTCCCAGGTGGATATGTGTCCAGTGGATTCCAACTTTAAACTTCCATCTACTTTTCTTCCACCACAGAACTCTACAGTGCAAATCATTGAATGCACCTGCTTACAGGATTTGGAGGGACTGCAGCAACATCAACAAGAGACAGTTTGTTAATGTCAGTACTGTTGCACATGGTGCTCTTACACAACTTGAGATCAACAGAGATATCACTATCAAACCAACAGACAAAGGTTGGTCTATTGTGTTGAGGGGGGAGACAAAGATCGGGGAGGGGCTACAATGACTCAATAGGCAGAGAAAATGGGCAGACTGGATGGACCATAGTGATCTTTATTTGCCAACAACATTTATGTTTCTATGCTTATTGTCATCTAGGACACTGATAAATATATTCAGAAAGTCCAGAGACAACTTGCTATTGGGAATTTGTATTATAAGCTACATCAGGACCCTACAAACAAATTCAAAGTGTAACAGGGAGCTCATGCCACTCTTGAGGACCGACCTTTTCTTAAATCTGATGCAACAGTTCTTCTATTTTTAAGTCTTATCTATCCTTTACAATTTTTAGTCCATAAGGTTGGCCACCTATGTGGGCACACCTTCCCTTTCTTGACTATGTTATAGTGTCCTCTTTAATTTTCCTTTTCACTCTCAGGTCCTCGTACAGGATGTTAATGTGGTGACCTCCGAGCATATGTAAAACAGGTTGTGTTTATTGTTGTCCAATTTAGTATGTAGTAGCACCACTATGTTATAAAATTCCTTGATGTATTGTATATTGCTTATGTTTATGAAACCAGTAAATGTTGAAAATGTCATGGCACAAGGTGTTTTTGATAAAGGGAAAATGTACTAGTTGACTGTATTATAAAGATTAAGTTAGTTGTGCTATTTAAAATGCATGTAAGTTGCTGTAAACTGAGCAAGTCTGAAATGCCATGGTGATTTGCATATATCCCACGATGCTTTGCATTATGGAAGTATGTATGATGTTCTATTTCTTTGAAACTTAATTTGTTGACAATGCCCTTTGGGGTAACCCTTGTTTCAATGCTTCTGCACTGAGGTTCTTTGTTTTCAGCTTGTTTTGTTTTTTTTGGTATTTGAGCTCCCACTACCCAAGCAAACAAGACCCACAGAGGGGTGGAGGCTGAATCTCAACTGCTAGATAGATCAGAGATCAGTGAGTCAGTAGGTTCTGACTAAGTGCAGAGAAAGGACATACATAGTCTGTTGCTGCAAACTAATGTACTGAAGAAGGGAACTTTTATTTTTATTTATTTAGTTTTTGCTTAAGTTGCCATTGCTTAAGGTTATCTGCTGCATTTTGAATAAACATCACACAGAGATTGTGTGTTGCACTTGAAGTTCGGTTTCTGGTCCATCTGTCATCCCACAACCCCTCCATACAAAGCAGAAATTGATTAATTTATTAATGATGTTGTGGGGAGGGGAGTCATATCAGAAGATGTGGGAGAATTCCTCAGTCTGCCTAGTCCCATAAAAAGTACCATCAGTGTGCTACCAAAGGTGCCCAAATATTTATCCAATCCTCCTGGTCATCCCATTGTGGCTGGGATTGGCTCACTGACAGATTCCCTGTCAGAATATGTAGGCGCTCACATCAGAGACATTGTCAAGTCTTTACCATCATATTTAAGTGACACCACAGTTATTAAATATTTTGAGTGGTGTTCAAACAGAAAGGAAACAATTACTGGTGTCAATGGGTATTGCACAGATTCATACTAACATTCCTTATTATAAAAATAAAATGGGTAGGAACTTGACTGTATGCCAAGTGATACAGTTCTGTTTCCTTTTTAAAATAAAACTCTGTTTTTTTCTTTTTGGGTGTCAGCGTGGCTCAGTTGGTAGCACATCTGCCTTTGGACCAGAAGGTCATGGGTTCTTGTCCCACACTGGGATTGGACTTGCACCTAAAAATCACTGGCATCCGAGTGCAGTATTGGGGGGTGCTGTACTGCTAGGGTGTGCCGTCCTTCAGATGAGATGGTAAACCGAGGTCCTTTCTACCCATCCTGGTGTTGTCCTGGTGGGTGTCCAGGTGGAAGTAAAAGAACCCAGGGCACTCTCCGCGAAGAGTAGGGAACATTCCCAGTGTCCTGGCCAACATTCCCCTTCCCATAAACCGGTTCATGCAATTATCCAGACTGTGTGTGGGTGATGATGTACGATATGGCCGCCACCACACATTCAGTCATTTCACTACCAGTCTAGCATTGCTTGTAAAGCGCTATGGATGTATGAAAAAGCGCTATATAAATGCTGATTCTTCTTCTTCTTCTTCTTCTATATATTCATTGCAAAAAATGTTGTTAATGCATCAGTTAGCATTGTAACTACAGCCACAATAGTAGGGAAGTGTGATGTTAGGGTTTCCAACCTTAACTCCCTACCACCACCCACAACCTGCATACACTAACAGGCATCATGGGTTTGCTTTGGGCTCCTCATCCCTAATGCTCACCCATCCCCATCCTGCAGACACTGAGAGGCATCAGGGGTGTCCCTTGGGGGCATTATCCCTAAAGTTCACCCTATTCAATAAATAAATAAGCTGGGATGGGCACAGTATAGGAGAATAGGGTGAGTGTTAGGGCTGATGACTCCAAGGGACTCCCCTGATGCCTGTCAGTGTCTTTTTTTGAGCACACAGCCACTTTAGCAATTGAAATAATATAAAAGATAGATGCTGATGTCAGCATGGTCTCCCTGAGGAAGAACACATGCTCGAAACAGGTCAGAGACTGTGAAGACTGTTTCTGGTGTTTTCCCCATTTATGCTGATGGCTGTAAGTGAATTTTGCACTTAATGTAATAATATTGATCAACTTAAATGGGGTCAGTGCTAATCTTTGTTGTTTTGCCTAGTATTGTTATGTGCTCTGGCATATTTGTGAGAGGAACTACTTTCTTTTGAACTGTCCAGTTTAAGGCCAGCACAGGATATTCATTTTTTAAAAAGATGGGTGAATGTCCAATTGGCAACCCCAGCCCTCCCAGTCTGCCAGAGGGCTAGGGCATCATGATAGAGGGTTTCCTCATCCCACTGATGCCAGACAGTGTAAACTGAGGGTGTACTCAAATTATATGGTAGGGTCACTACTGCCGTATCCTGCACCCCACTTGATCATCACTTTGTGCCTCCATGAATGGCATGGGATGTGGAAACACCCCCAGACACACCCACAGACCTGTCACATATGTAGCTGCATGACTGGCCTGGGGTTCTATATGCAAGGAACATGCAACTCATCCATGAATGTGTGCAGAACTGCCATTTGTGGCATTCAGATATAGGGTTGCCTATGCACTGTGGATCTGAGGTGCATAGTCAACATGCCCCTTAATGCATAGGGGCCAATGTGTACAAATGAAACAAACTGTAATGATTGTTTACTATGTTTGGCTTGGTTTACATGTACATTTTTTTAGTGGATTAAAAAAATCTGACCATTTAAAAATACTTTAATGTGATGTGGTAGAATAAATGAGTTAATGAACCAAGCTTTGAGCCTGTAGACCTAGGTTTGAAACCCCCAACTGCCACTTGCATACAGCGTGATCCTGAGCAAGTCACTTCACCTACCTGTGCTCCCAGGTCTCACATGAAAGCAAGCTCCTGGTCAGTCTGCCATTCCAGTCTAAAAAATGCAGCTCAGTGCACCTTTCCTGGGCAAAAATTCTTAAGTATGAATATATAAAATAGAGGCGTATCCCCTATAACCTTTATAGTGCTCAGGAATTCCTCACAAGTGGGTTATCCTCCATCCATCCTATTGGTCGATGCACAAAAAATAAATATTCTTTGGACAGCCAGAGACCAAAATCTCCGGCTACATCTCTAGGATTCCAGTTTCTTTCGTGCATGCCTTGGTGGTTGGTCAGATTTGGCACCTGCTCCCTTTCACAAGGTAATTATTATTTCCTGTGTGTCATATATGCAAACCCTTGGATTCTAGGCTTAACAGTTGTCATGGTATAAAAGCACATTAGGAAAGCTGAGGTGCTTTTTTATAGTTGGTAAACTAATTATGATGCTTGGGAGCTTACACTGGCACTGAATGGGGAGGGCAAGGCGCCAGGCAGTACAAACCTTCAAGTCTTCAAGTAGCATCTGTCCTGCCCTCTGCCCTGGTTCAGGACACTCCAGTAGTGAGGACTTCTGGTCTGATGGCTGCCTACTGAGACAAACTTTTGATCAGCTCCCTTACCCTTTCTCTACGTGCTACCACTTAGCCGCCACTACTTCTATATTTGTGATGAAATTACTACTTCTCTTTGATTCTTGATTGCCTGGAGCGATTTGAATAATCACTGACCCATGATTTGTCCCTGATAATGGACGTGGAGATGAAGACGCCACTTCCCCGACATACTCCTCCATCGACTCCTGCTAAAGAAAGGATGCAAAAGGAGCTGAAGCGGGCGGTCCTGAATCTTCCCCTTCAGCCAAACAGCCTGTTGCCCTCACAGAGGACAGGTTTCTAGAGGAGCTGACTCCAATGAAGGAGACCCTTATTGCGCTAGCTTCTGAGTTTAAATCTCTAAAAGTGTCTCTTGACCAGCTCAGTATTCATGCCAGGGACAACGAAGCCCGTATATCCTCCTTGGATGATTGGAAAGGCAGGCTGGATCCAGAAGTGGCTGCGATGTGCCAAAGGCTGAAAAAAAAGGAGGATTATATCGACGATCTCGAGGGGCATTCGAGACAAAATAATTTAGTGGTGCTCGGTATCCCCAAAGGGGAAGAAGGCATTCAGACTGTACTATTTGCCCAAAAGTTGTGCGATGAGCTAGTGGGGCCATCACCTAATGGCCCCATCTACATAATTGAGAGAGCCCATAGTTCTCTACGCCCTATGCCTCCTGCTGGATCGCCTCCATGCCCCTTCATTTTCAGGATGTTAAACTTCTTGGACAAGCAACATGTTCTTAATCGCCTAAAGGATGTGGCAGAACTTCAATGGGCTGGCAAGAAAATCCATGTGGTGCAGGACCTGCCATTTTCTGTCAGGCAGAAACGATCGTCTCTCCACCCCCTGGTCTCTAAATTAGTGTCAGCTGGCATTAAATATAGGGTTCGCTATCCTGCTACGTTAAAAATAAATTGGGATGGACAGTGGCAGTCATTTGAAATGGTGGATTCTGCTAGGGAAGCTTGCAAGAAGTGGTATCCAGAGCTAGTGTGTGGTGAACAGTCCCATCTAGTGGTTGGCTTTGATATTGCAGTTACAATTACCAGCACATTCTCTGTTGTAATGCTCGGCCTTTCTAGAGGATGTATTCAATAATTGAACTGGACATACTTTGGACTGTTGGGGGCAGTTCAGATGTCTCGTTTTGTTTTTCGACTGCATTATTTATCCTTGCCCAATAAATCACAAAGTGATTATCTTTGAGTTATGCAACTTTTTCCTTTTTATATATCTGATTAATGGACATATACACTCTCCATAGCCAGCGTTGGTTTAGAGTTACTAAGGAAAATCCAGGGGAGTTATGGCTATGGTTTAACTGTAAGACCCTGGCAATTTCGATATTTTCATTAGCCTTAATTTTGGGTTTCCAGCTAGGAAGCCTAATTGCATTTCTGTTATTGTTTTCTATTCGAATTAGTGAACGTTTTCAACCTCTTACATAAGTAGAGGACTAATTTCTATAGTGCTGATATTTTACAATAGGTAATTAGAAGTGTATGGTTAAATGTGTTTCTTATAAGCTTAATTAACATTCATAGTTAATGTTAAATAACGTGGAGATGGAGAAGGGTGGGGGAGGGGGGAAGGGACCTCAAGGGCAGCATGATACTCATTGTACCGGATGAGATCCTTGTGGTTCGGTTACCAAGACTGGGGGTTTTACTCATTTTGTCTTACTACAAGGGCATATTTAGGTTAGGTTTTTTTATGCCCAATAGGGGGACAATGTTAAGGGGAGGGAATATTTGCCTGATTTTGACTGAAGTTCTAGAATTTTTCTTTGCATATAGGGGTGGGAGGATAGGGAGCCAATCAAATGATTATTCTGCTAGCTTGAGTTTAATTGTAGTGTATCTAGCCCCATTGCATATTATTTTCCTGAATTACTATATCCATCTACCTCACTATGAAAAGTATCTCATGGAATGTTAAAGGGGCATGTGCTAGGTTGAAACGACACCAAATATTAAAACATCTTGTTCTACTGCATGCGGGGGTTGCACTGTAGCAGGAGACCCACCTAAAATCTGCAGAGAATACCGTCTTTCATAGAGAACAAATTGGAAGTGTCTATGCAGCTGGTAACTCCTCTGTGCAGAGAGGAGTTGCAATTTAAATTTCCAGAGGGACTCAGTTTCAGTGTTTACAAGAAATTGTAGACCCACTAGGTAGGTTCCTATTTCTAAGAGGACTTATTGATCACAGAGAAACACTCCTGGGTAGTGTATATGGCCCTAACCACCCCTCTCCTGAATTTTTCTCAAAATTAGCTCTTCTATTAGTCCCTTTTAAGCAATTATCCATAATCCTAGCAGGGGATTGGAACCTCACATACGATTTATTTCTTGATAGATCCACTCAGAGAGGGCACAGTTTTAACTCCTGCACAAAGATCTTTACATGAGATGATGGAGGAGCTGGGACTCTGTGATCCCTGGCGTCTCCTCTACCTCAAACTGCAGGAATTTACCTTTTATTCTGCTTACTACAAATCCTGTTCCCATATTGATTTCATTTTGGTGAACCTGGCCATGCTGACAGGTTCCATTTGCTGTGGTATCTCCCCCAGAGTGATTTCAGATCACTCTCCAGTATGGTTTGAAGGTAATATACCTCAAGGGACTCGGAAAGTTACCTCATGGAAACTAAATGTTCACTTGTTGTCTTCTGAAGAAATAATTGGCAGGATTAAAACATTGATTACCCAGATCATGGAACAAAATAATAATTCTATCCCAGCTTATGACCAAATCTGGTGTTCCCTGAAATGCTTTTTAAGGGGAGAATTTATTAGGATAGCTGCTACTCGGAAACGGAAAAGGGAGGCTTCTGCGAAATTTCTACTACAATCCATCCAGCAGCTTGAATTGCTGGTCACTACCCATCCCTCAACAGAGGATATGCATCATCTTGTGATCCTTAAGGATCAATATGCAGATACCCTTAGGGAACAAGCCGAATATGCTCTGTTCAAGACGCATGCTGTTTATATAGACCAAGGAGACAAATCTGGACATCTCTTGGCCCTCAAGTTGCGCCAACAAGAGGAGTCTAGACTGGTCACCTCCCTCTCCCCCCTCCAGATGGTGGAAGCCCAATAACAGCCCCTAAAGCTATAGCAGAAGAATTTGAGCTATTCTATAGGCAGTTGTACATGCTTCCGGACAATAGCCCTACATCATTGGAGATAAGGGATTACCTACACAGACTCCCCCTTCCTTCTCTTAGGATTGACCAGCAAACCTTGCTTACCTCACCAATATCAACATTAGAAGTTACCACTGCTATCCGGTCTCTCTCTTTAAACAAAGCTCTGAGACCAGATGGATACCCATCAAATTTTTATCGAACCTTTGAAAAAGAACTTACTCCTATTCTCCAATATTTATTTAATTACATTTGTGCCCAAGGTATGACTGACCCCACTTTGTTAGAAGCAATTATTATTGTCCTACCAAAACCTGGTAAACCTAAAGATAAAGTGGTAAGCTACAGGCCAATATCCTTGATGAATTATGACATTAAGATTTTGGCTAAAATACTAGCTTCCTAAATTACTAATATCTGGGAAGACCTGGTCAGTCCCAAGCAGATTGGGTTTGTCAGTGGTAGAAACCCTTTGGACAATTTCTGTAAACTGTCTCATGTTTTCTCCGCGTCCAGGGAGGGCGGATCTCCCTATGGCAATTGTTTCCCTGGACACGGAGAAAGCATTCGACAGAGTTAGCTGGTTCTTTCTATCTGAGACTATGGGCCAATTTGGTTTCCCCCTTGAATTCATCTCCTGGATTAAGCACTTGTATTCCAAGCCTAGTGCTAAGATTTATTGCAATATTTTTTTTTTTTCACAGAACTTCCCACTGCTTTCAGGTACATGACAGGGTTGCCCATTATCACCCCTACTAATTAATTTACATTTGGAGCCATTGCTTCATAGGCTACAATCCTCTCCGCACCTATCTGGCATTACAATTGGTCCAGTTGAACTTAAAATGTCAGTAAATGTGGACGACATCCTGTTACATGTCACTGAGCCAACCAGGTCTATCCCGGTGGCACTAGAGATAATTGAGGAATCCAGCCAGTTTTCCAACTACAAGTTAAATTTAAATAAGACAGAGGTTATGCTTCTAAACTCCCAAGTATACAAAGACGACATAATTACCCTCAATATGGCCTGGACCACTAGCCTTAAATACCTAGGAATTATATTAGCTCCCTCTAGTTTCCTTATGAGACAGCTCAATTTGGACAGCCTTCTCCTAACCATCCAACAAGATCTAATTAGATGGTCTCCCTTTTACCTTTCCCTTGAAGGAAGAATTAATATTATCAAAATGAATATTTTGCCCAGATTGTTTAACCCCCTCAATATGTTGACTATTTACCTCCCTTTAACTTGGTTCTGTAAAATCCAAAGAATGATTAATAAGTTCCTTTGGCAGGGGAAACCCCCAAGGACATCTTATACCTGTCTATGTGCCCCAAAGTCCACAGGTGGTCTAAAGTGCCCCAACTTTTACCATTACTATTTGGTGAGTCATATGGCCAAGTACCTACGCTGGGTAGTGCCCCCTTTGTCATCAAAATCAACCCCATATATTCCTCTGTGGCTCCAAATTTAAAAGAATATGATTGACTGCTCCAGGTTGACTCCCTCCAGTTTTTGGTATATACTTCCTCAGAAGCTGCCAATCCCTTTACTTTTTACCCCCATATTCACTTCAGTTAAAGTTCATAATCAGCTGTGCAGGTCTCGGGGGGTAACACATATCAAAGATATCTCTCAGCCACTATTTGGCAAACCCAATTTTAAACTGGGGAAAGATCCTCTCCTCCCCAACAAACTGGAAATACCCTTTCATACTAGGGTTATGGATCTAGTGGTCCAGGGGAAAGTATGCTCAGTTCCAGATATTTTGGAGTTGTCCCACATACCACCAAAGTACTCCTTCTTTGTCTATCAAATCAGATATGTGTTAATCATGTGGTTTAGGCTAAATTTGTGGGATACTCATCTTGGGGACACCTTCTTGGAATTCCAAGCAATTGCTTGGCAACCACATGCTGTCTCCTGCCTTGTAGCTGCTATACAAGAAAATATACCCTGAGCATGTGGAAACATCCCAATATTGGATGCTATCCTTCCCCTATACTTATATTGATTGGGAACCTTTATGGTGGGGAATCTATATCTACTGTGCTAATGACAGGCTTCGATTAACTCAATAATATCTACTGCATGCCATGCACCTAACTCCTGTTAAATTACATGGTATGGGGAAGCTTCCAGATGATACATGTTTTAAGTGTGGCCAGATGCAAGGGTCCTTGCTGCATATCTTCTGGGATTGTCCTTTGGTAGCTCCCCTATGATCTCTAATTAAAGCTAAGGCAGATCCCTTACTGGGTTTACAAAATGTATTTACTCCACAAATTTGTTTGCTTGGAGATTGCTCAACAGTGGATGTGAAATAAAGGAGATACTATATTAATTTAATTTCACTTACGGTCAAGCATTTAGTATTAAGGCACTGGAAAGACCAACAGGTTCTTACCTATCAAGAATGGTTCAATGACCTACTATACAACCTAAGGAATGAAAAAACGAATGCTAGTCTTAGAAATGCTCTCCCCCGTGATAGCACAAAGTGGGAGAAATTCCATACTTTATGGTCAATCACTGCCACACATTAAACTGAGTGTTGTGGTCCCCATCCCTGGTTTGGATTACTACACGGCCCTTTGACTTTAGTGGTTTCAACTGATAAACTTTTTTGTTTCTCCATCGTACTCACTCAACTAATGGCTAGCACAAGACTATTGATATGGCTCGGGGGGAGGGGAGGGGGGGTTTGGAGGATGGGAGGGTTTAAAGGGAATAATTTGGGGGGAGGGAAGAGTGAGGGGGTAGTTAGCTAATAGTAGTTTAGTAATGTTTATTTGATTTGTACTTGTTTAATATGCAGTGTCTTATTTGCTGTAATGAATATGTATTGGGTAAAAAGAAATGTTTATTCAATAAAGCATATTCAATTTCAAAAAATAAATACCTGATTCCCCAGTTATTCGTGAATATACCCTTCCTCCACCAGCACACCATACACACTCCCCCCACCCGACTGGACCATGTTTTGCAGGTAGCCCCAAAACCAACTCCTCTCTAGCCCCCATCACCCCTTCCCTCACCAGCACCCAGAAAATATTTTTTAATGTAATGTTGTAATGAGTAGAGCACTTCCCTGCTGCACAGTGTCTGCTCTGTTCAGTGTCCCAGTAACTAACGATGCAGTCACATGCATGAATGTTATAATGTTATATGGTGATTTCTTTGCTCCTAGAAAAACCTGACTGGCTGAAAATTCAGCTAGTCGTGTTTTTTCAGGAGCAAAGACATCACCATTCTTGCATGCGACTGCAACATTGATGAGAGTGATGCTGGACAGAGTAGATGCTGTTCACTGGGGTGTTGTTTTCTTTGTTACAGCATTGAACAGTATTTATTGGCTGCTGGCAGGGGGAGGAGGGTAGCAAGGGACAAGGGTTGGATGAGGAGGCTGCCTGTGGAGTAGGGTGTGGTCGGGTGGGGGAGGTGGGTGTATGTGTTTGGCATGTGGGCGGGGGAAGGTATATCTATATATGACTGTGGATTTGGGGTTGATGTAAGGTTACTTATTATTATACATAAATTCACCAGGGCGGTGGAGGAGGAGGGTGCTAGCAGGGATGGGAGGGGCTATAAGATGTAAAATGTTTGGAAGGTTAGTGGAAGTTACCCCACACTGGGGTGGGGGGGGGATATTTTATGCAATTTGGGAGGTCTTTTTTTGTTAAAAAAAAAAAATTTTCACCAGCAAAGTTGGTACATGCACCAGGAAATTCATGAAGCTTTGCGAATTGCGAATTTTTCAAAATCACTTCAACTTTGCCAGCGAATTAAACATTGCCGCCTCTCTAGTTATGGGACCCATATTTACAGTCAGAATTTTTTTTTTTATTTGCATTTTTTCCAAAGCGGGCAGGAGGCTCTGACTCTTCTATGAGGGCTTGTACTCTGGTCCCAGGCGCCCGGTTTATCATGGAGCCTGCCAGCTCCATTTTTCACATTTTTCTCCCTGGGCCCTATGAATGTGCAATGGGTAGAGTGGCTGGGATCCACCTTCGTGGAGGTAGCCTTGCACCCTGGATGTGGGGCCCTCCCCACTCTGGCAGCACATATGCGCTGACGTCAGTCAAACAGCTCACCGCACTGTCCCCCCTCCCAGAGAAAGAAGAGCTATCTATGGACACTCAATCCTTCCTCACCACTGCTAGCCCCTGAGCAGCCCAAGTCCATTCCTGAACCCAGATCGCTGGTGTGGCGCGAGATGTGTTATACAGTGCCTCAACCCTCAGTGCCAGCAGGCTGGCCAGAATGTTTGAAAATTCCAAATGCATGAGATGTAATAAAAACCCTTTTGGTATCTTGCAAATAATGAATACATTATTATTGCATCACTTTTTATTGCTGATTTTAACTGTCGCTATATAAAACTTTGTATCATTGCTGTATCTGCTTTTTGATGCTTGATTGTATCATTATTAAACTTCAATAAAATATTCATTATAAAAAAGCGAAAAAAAAAAAAAAGACACTCCAGTAGTGTCTCCAACGTCCTCCAGTAGTGGGACACGGACCCTTCTGTAGCATCTGCTCCCCTTGGTTGCGACTGCCTGTAGTTTCCCTTCTTGGGGGGGAGGGGGTTGAATAAAGGGCTGCCACCTCCATGACTCTGGTCTTAGATTTGCAGGCTATCCTGCCTTCCCCTCCCCCTCAATGGGACTCACATATCTCATAGCTCCATGGATGTTCCCTGGTCGCTGTTTTTCTCTGGCTGTTCTTCTGTCTGGAACTCGAGTTCTCTGCAGCCCTGGTTGGTCAGCGCAGCTCGAGCCATACAATCCACTAGGACAGCAGCTTCTCTGCACATTCCACCCACTGGCATCATGTTTCTGTTCCTGGTCTCGAGCCCTAGCATCACAGCAGCTCTCACAAGACCCGGGAGGTAGGACTTAGGGGGTGCTTCCCCACGGCAGCAATAAGGACAAAATATATTTGTTCCTTCATCATGGGAACGATGCTCTAAGAGAAAGTGGTCAGGTGGCTATTCAGAGTCACAGGCTTCTGGGGTTCTGCCATCTGCGGAGAAATATAAAATGGCCCAGGAGCAAGACACACTCTCACAAGATCATAATCTCAGGATTTCAACCAGGAAGTAGGTTGAGATCTCAGCATCTCATGAGAGTGCAGCCATTTTGAGCTGGATGTCAACATGGATGGCAATAATGGTGGCCATTTTATGTACGTTCGCCGTCTTAAAAGGGCACATATACATAGCATGCAGCTGCACCCATATGAATACAGCTGGTTGACTTGTTGATCCGAGGAGCCACAACCAGATATGTTTCTTACCCAGTTCTTTGTGTCTGTTCCTCATAGATCTGCTGGTCTCTACTTATATACTATCATGCCTGTCTGCATTGAATGTGGACCTAACCTCCTGGACTCTCAAGTGGAGGAGCCTTTATGTGCGATGCGTACGGTGACAGAGTCAGACGATCGGTGATCGGTGGGTGCCCTGGCCATGCAAGACAAAGACACCCTGCCAACAGTGCCGCTGACCCTGAATGTGGCTCAAGTGGGACTACTGTTCCAATGGCTGGAAAAGTTGCAGGGTCAGCAACCAGAAGAGACCAGCAGCAAAAAGCACCCCAGATCAGATCAAGTGCCAACATCACACATAAAGAAGTACAGGCAGACAGCAGATCAAGCGGAGTCATCAGAGGATGATGAGGAAGACCAGGATTGCAACCAGGTGATGGGCAAGCTCTGTCTACAGGAGGATATTGTGGAGTTAATCTATCTAATCAGGGTGGTTCACCAGGTCCTGGAGGACACTGAACAGCCACATGCCTCAATGGACCCACTTCTGACAGCAAGTGCCAAGCCAGAGAAATATTTCTTTTCAACCTGCACAGCACTGGATGGCATTCTTTCAAAGGAGCAAGATGCATCAGAACCAACTCAAATCCCAGAGAAGTGGGCCACTGAAAAGTTGTATCCCCTTGCTCAGCCCTATCGGACAGTTTGGTATACAGTCCCTAGGGTGGACACCCCAGTTTCTGCCCTCGCGCAGTGTACGGTTATCCCAGTGAAGAACACAGCCACTCTAAAAGACCCCATGGACAGAAAGGTAGAGGATTCTATGAAAAAAGTCCATGAGGTCACTGGGATGGCCCTTGCCACATATATGGCAGTGTGGTATACCAGTCGGGCACTGCTTCACTAAGCAGAGGCAGTTACGAACGACCTCCCTGAGGACTCGCCTCTGGTGGGGCAAACCGACTGCATCATACAGGAGGCATGATACATTGTGGATGTCTCTTCTGACATCATGAAGTTTGGTACCAGAGCCACAGTCCTGACTTACCGGGCCAGACGAGCCCTGTGGTTAAAGCTCTGGCAAGCGGACACCAGATCCAAGGCCACATTGATGAAGTTACCCTGCAAGGGCATCCACTTATTCGGAGAGGCCTCAACCCGTTCCTCAGGGACCTGGCAGGGACAAAACAGATGGAGGACAAGAAGGAACTATAGCTTCCCACAGGTCGTCCTTTTCGTCCATGGTTCAGAGGCAACAGGGGCCAGGCAAAGTCTGCTGCCAGCCAGGGTCATAGAGATTAAACCAAGCCAAGTTGCGGGGTAATGCTGACCGGAGGGGACATTTCAATAATGCCTGGGCCAGCAACGGTACCACAGAAAAGGCCCAATGAAGGAAGGAGGGCCCTGGTGGACAGCCCCCCAGTGGGAGGTCGCATTCAGCTGTTCGCCACGCAGTGGGCCCACACCACTACAGACACATGGGTAAGAGACATCGCGTCCAGGGGAAACGCCACACAACTTAGTCAGAAGATGCTTCCACACAGACCGTTGACCTTCCCTCTTTCTTTGGACCCCTCCAAACAGGCTGCTACTCTGCAAGCCATCAAAAATCTGCACAACAATGAGGCAATAGTCCCCGCGCCACCACCTGAGAGGGACACAGGATTTTACTCTATGTTCTTCATGGTCCCAAAGAAATTGGGGGTCTTCCATCCTGTGCTCAACCTCAAGTTCCTCAACCAGTTTGTAGTCTACAAGAAGTTCAAGATGGAGACACTCCAGTCCACATTGGCGGACATTCAGCTGGGGAACTTTCTAACATCAAAAGATCTCAAAGATGCTTACCTGCATATCTCAATTTGCCCTTGACATCACCAATATCTCCAGTTTCAGATCAACAGGGATAATTTTCAGTTCACCTGCCTGCTGTTTCGGGCTGGCATCAGCCCCGAGGGTGTTCACCAAGACTCTGGTGATATTGGCGGCAGAACTCTACAAATTGGGGGGAGGTGCATTTGGATGACTGGCTCATTCAGGTGAGATCGCTGGAACTGGCTGGAACTGGCTTGGTGGGACACAGATTTGGTGCTCCAGTGCCTACAGCAGCACAGCTGAATAGTCAATTGGGGAAAGAGTCATATTCAACTGTCCCAGAAGCTCACCCATCTGGGAGCCAGGATCAACACGGAGCAGTGTCTTGTGTTTCCCATGAAGGACAAGGTGATCAACCTCTTGATGCTACTGAAGGAGGTGTGGACCAGGCCTCTCTGGCTAGTTTGTATGTATCTTCATCTGCTGGGGCTGATGGCATCAGTGCTGGCGATGGTGTCAAAGGCCAGACTACATATGTGTCCAATCCAATGATATGTTCTGGACAACTGGGATCAACTCCCACAGAGTTTCGTGTATGTACTCAATCTAGTATATTTTTATTACTGTCTATTGTATGCCTTGTCCCAGCCTCCTTTGTACTTGCTTTTATTCCAGTGCCATCCTCAATGGCCCAGGTCATGCCTGAAAATGGTTCTCAGACCAGTGCACCTACTCGGTAAACAAATGAATGAATAAATAAATAAATGGGAACCACTGAACATCAGGGATAGTAACAATCTACTGTATACCTGTGGGGTGATTGTAGGATGGGGTAGGACTGGAGAACAGGTAAATTAAGAACCTGGACCTGTGGGATAATTAGGGAAGGGGGCCCAATGGAGACTGTTTCCCAGGAGGGCGCTTTGGTGGTGTAACTCCCAGGATACGTTTTGCCTGGTGCTGTGATGTGGCCTGTGCTGTAATTGGCATCTGTAACATGGCTGTCACACCAGCATGGGTGAACCCTTTCTCCACACCCTCCTGAGTGTCAACCCTATAACAGGTTTTGGTGGCATCTGCAAAAAGACATACCTTCCCATTCAGTTCTTCTGCAATTTCACTTATGAAGACACTGAAGAGGCCCACTCCTAGTACTGAGCCCCACCCTGCACCATGCCTTTAACCAACTGTTGAAAGCCATGTGGAGAGTCGTATCTTCTCCCAAGATGTATATAGGCAACCGTTTGGCAAAAGCCACCATGCATGCTTGAGGACCCTCCCCCTATCCCTGAAATTTCCCTGCACTACCCCTACCCTGTCCCTTGCTAGGTCATTTGTCCCCAGGTGGACAATGACATCTAGCTCCCTCTCATCTCCTGCTGCCTAATGATCCACTGTATCTGCTTTCATCCCTCCAAGCCAAAGTACCTCTCAGGTATTATACCTCCATCTCCTTTACCCCACCCTGCTCGCAAGTCTATCCCCCTAATTAAGTCCCCCACCAGCAGTTGCTTCCTACTCAGCTGGGGGCCTCTTCTTCCCTCCTTGTAACTGTGGAATGGTCCATGGACAGTGCTTTCCTTGGGAAGGTTTCTCCAGGGGCCGAAAGGGTGGTTCAGCTGCAGGGAGAGTGGTTGGCTGGGTAAGGCCCATTTCAGATGCAGGGAGAGTAGTTAGTAAACAAAGCATGTGAACTGAAACTCTGACAAACAAACCGGCATGGGGCAGAAAATGCAAGCCCCATAGGAAAGAGCACAGTGAAGACTACAATAGATCATTTACCGGAGAAGTCTCAGGTCAGGGAACTACAGCTGAAGAGAATATAGAGAACAGGGAGGCATCAGAAAATGATGCATGGGGGCAGCAGACAGACAGGGACTCATGACAGCATGCATGGGAACTACGGATGCCAATGCTGGGGGGTGCAAAGGCCAGCTTAGGTAGGTGGACACTGACCTGTAGGTAGAGTGCACAACACACAGGGACCCCTGCATACCTGCATTCTGGACAGCAGGGAAATGTACCATGGAGCATAGTCCCACTGCAGCACAGTAGCTGATGGGGACCCAGGACACTGTGGACACAGAACTTGAATGTGACCATGGTGCACAGCACAGCCTTGAAGCACTGGGACTGTGGGCAGACAGTGGCACTGCAGTACTGGTACAAACCACCTACAGACAAGTAGCAACTGCCACAGGTGTGGCCCATGGAGTGTGATGTGCAAACGAAGTACAATCACACCCGAATGCCTGAGTTGGAACCAAAGCCAGTCAGTGTTGCACAGTCCTCTGGCACAATGGAGGACAGCGTGGAAGCCATGGAGGGGCCAGGGTGTTCAACTGCAACCCAACAACATGGGCAATCTGTGAGGTGGTACCATCCAGGGAGGGAAAGTCCAAGCTAAATGTGAATGGCTACCTTCTGGTCCATGAATGGACATGCAATGAGACAGTGTACTGTTTTTTTAACATATCATATTTTTCACCTGCTGCAGCACACACTCCATGCTTGGGGTGCTTGGGGCATCCAGCAACTAGATCCACCCACCTGGAGAGCTGCGTAGCTCAAACTGCACCCAGGAGGATCAGGGATGGCCATCATGCCATCTTGCTGGAGGGCTCCCTTTCTGCCTCTACCAGCCAGGACAGCCCCGGACCCTCCTCAACAGGACTCCA
Source organism: Neoceratodus forsteri (assembly GCA_016271365.2). Lineage (NCBI taxonomy): Eukaryota > Metazoa > Chordata > Ceratodontiformes > Ceratodontidae > Neoceratodus > Neoceratodus forsteri. Next base: position 1,286,329,135 of record CM057455.1, on the reverse strand, counting down.
CCAAAGTCCTCCAGGTGGCTCAGAGCACAGCCATCAAGCTGCAAGGTCATGCCCAGCCATTTTCCTTCGATTGGCCCCAGTAGCACGGACGTGCAATGATGTCCAGAAGCAATGTACCGACATCTGCTGTGCTCCCCATCTAGTGTCACTGACACTAGTAGTGCCCCTGGGCATCCCCAGGGGGCTACTACAGCACAGTGAAATTCCCCAGCCCACCCCAGGACTGGGAAAGCAGTCTATGGATGTTCGATCCCAGTCCTCCCCTGCCGACCCCCAACGGCCCAGGCTCAATCCTGAATCCGGGACACTGGCCTGGCACAAGGTATGGCATCCAGCGCCTCAACCCTCAGCACCACTGGGATGGCCTGAGACAGTGTAAAGGTGCTGCCAGCACCATAAGTCCAAGTCCTGCCTCGGCCAGGCCATCACACTGCTCCAGGATGCCCAGCACCACCTAAAGAAAAAGAATGAACACAGTCATGGTCTGGAGGTGACAGATGCTCTACCAGCACAGGTGCTGGCCGGCATCAAGTAGAAGGCACACAGCACCATGGCTAGCCCCGCCTAGCTACTGCAGAGTAAGGCAACTGCAATGACCACTGAGCTGTGGCAACAGTTGCCAAGCAAGAAGGCCCTGCTGCAGATTGTGAACAGGACCCACCGCGAGGACCTCTCACCAGAACCAGTGACACTGGCTGACCTCACTATCCCCAAGCAGCTACAGACGGTGACTGGATGGCCATGGTACAGCAGGATCACCGGCAGCACCACCCACCAGGTCCTTCTACTCACCACAGAGGACAACATCAGGGACCTGGCACAGGCACCCTTCTGGATGATGCATGGTACGTTCAAGACTGTGCCACACCTGTTCACTCATTGTACACCATCCATGCACCCATGGGGATGGGCCCTAACAAATTCATTATGTCATTGGTGTATACACTGATGACGACAAAAAGCCTGCAATGTTACTGGACCTTGTTCCAGGAGCTGAATAAATATGCCAGTATACAGTTCTGCACCCTCAAACCACCTATGATCATCACTGACTTTGAGCAGGCTGCGATCAATGCCTGTAAGATAGAATTTCCGCAAGCCATAAACAAGGGATGCCTGTTCCACTTTGGGCAAATTGTGTGGCGGAAGGTCCAGAGCTTTGGTCTTGCACCACAATACAAAAGTGACCCAGACTTCAGCCTGAAGATCCATGAACTCGTGACCCTCGCCCATCTCCTGGCACAGGACATTCTAGCAGCATTCAGCCTCCTGAAGTCAACCATTCTGCCCAATGCCACCACACTCTTCTATTGTTTTGAGCAGACACATGTGCTGGGCAGGATATGGCTGTACAGTAGGGTGACCAAGGTGCCCACGAGATACGACCCCATGTTCCCACTCAGCTGTGGTTGATTGCGGATCTCAACGAGTGAGGTATACCATGGACCCAAAGCAATGTCAAAACCTGGCACTGCCATCTCCATGCCCTGCTCGGGAAGGTGCATGTAGGGGTCATGACAATGCTAGTAGAGCTCCACAGGGAACAGCAATGGACCTATGTTACCAGGGAAGGCATTTGTTGTGGACTGCCATGGACACCACCCAAGAAGAGCTATGAGGAGTAAATAAGGATGGTGCTAGCATCCAAGGACAAGGGCAAGCTGCTGAAGTTCCTCTGTGGCATGGCACCCAACACCACCCTGGAGGGTTTCCATGGTGACTTGGCACCTGACAGTTGTACACTCACAGTACACATCATGCACAGCCACCAGGTTGCCACTGTGGCCCCCTACTGTTGAATAAAGTTTCACCCCCACATTTAACATGCACCCCAACCTGGTGGTGATGTCTCATCACAATACTTCTGGGTATCGCCAAGCAGCCCACTGCACACTGCCACATCTGCACTGTGTGTCACATGTTGCACAGGCCTGACTCTGTGTGAGTCCCCCCAAAATCCTTTCAGCTGTTCATGTGTGCCACACGTTGCACAGGTCTGAAGCTGTATGAGTGCCCACTAATCCTTCCAGCTGTGCAACTGTGTGGTAACAGCATTCCCTCAATGGGCCCTTGTGGAACTCCCCACAACACACCTGGCAGCCTTCATGCCACAATGGGCTCCTGTGGCACAGGCCCCCCCAAACACCTCCAGACTTTTTTCTGTGTGGTTATTGCAGGCCCATAGTGGGCTAGCATGACATGGCCACATGCACACATTGCACGGTTTGTGCGATGGCATGCTGCTCTGTGTCCTGGCATCCACATGTGGTATTGCTGTGGACCATTTCCTGGTGCAGCTATCCATGCTCTTGCTCTGCCATTCTGCTGTGTGCCTGCAGTGTCATGCATGCAATGACCAACAGGCATGGTACTCCAATTCCTTCATGTACGCCCAGCTGGCTGGCTGTCAGCTGACATAATCATGCATGCAGGGATGCATGGACAATCCGCCATGCTGCCTGGGATGGCTGGTCAACACACTGGGGCATGCACAGCTATTTGTTTCATCCCTGTCCCACGGATGGTGAGACAGTCTTCCTTACCGGGGGGTCTGTGATCAGGTCAGTGTGTCCTCGGAGGGTGCACCACATAAGGGGTGGGTGTTTTCACATCGTCCATGCTGTTCAGTAGTGGCTCAGGTCCTGGGATGGGTGGCGTAGGTCGGGATTGGGTGCTTCATGTGTTTGTGGAAAATCCACTCAACAGTCGCACAGCATCCCGACCTCCTCTGGCCTGACAGTGTGTAAGGTGCTGTCCTAGGTCAGGCCACTGTGTGTTGGGCTGCTGGGGCTGTTGGGTTGTTGTGTGTGGGATGCAGCATGTCAGACTAATAAGCGTTGGGATTATAAAAGGGAACCTAGCAGGGCAGGGTTTTCTATGTGCAAGGAGAGTGGTCAGTGGTGAGATGGGCAACTGGTATCTGGGCGAGATGGGTAGTCTGGGTGGGTCCAGCTGCAGAAAGAGTTGTTATCTAGAGGGTGCTGGTCCAGCTCTAAGGAGGGTGCTTTCTTCGGTGAGACTGGGAGGTTGGTCCAGCTGCAGGGAAGGTGGTCTACTGAGGTGGGGAGGCAGGTCTGGGGGGGTTCCATCTGTAGGGGGATCGTGTCTGAGGGTAGGAAGGATGGCCTGGAGCAGCCAGCTACATGGTGGGTGATAGTTGATGGGGAGAGGCTGGTTTGGGGCTTGTAGGGTGGACTAGCTGCAGGCAAGGTACACAACTTGGGAGAGATCTATTGGGATGTTGATATGGTTGTCCAGCGGGGTGGTCATCTGGGCAGGGGGTGTTCAAGATGTGAGTGGTCATGTGGGGGTGCAGGCCCAAAGGGCTATACTTGGGAACCCTCACTGAAGTCAAATACTAAATTTAGTATTAAAGCATTCATTAATTTGCCTTCAAAGACTAATTTTAGTCATTTTTAATAATCTTTAATCATCATTCAAAAATACAACAGCTAAGAATACTAAATTCTAAGAAGTATTTCAGCAGACTAGTTGTTCAAGAGTAAGTTATTGCTAAATGAGGATTAGAAATAGATCGCAATGCTCTTAAAAGTACAATTTTTTTTAATACAACTGAATCATAAATGAAGATTACAGTCAGCGGAGTAGTTTTAGGATTTAAATTAGCCAATCAAGGCTGGGTACATTACCGTGCATTTCAGTTCTACTAAGCAAGGAGACAGATAAAACAACCAGCAACACCAATGAATTTTAGAGAAGTTAAGCAATAATAAAATGTGGATTTTTACCTGGAAATAATATGGTGCAAAAAAAGTTGGCAGTGACCCTTTAAAAGTCTATTCTAAACTACTTTTCCCATAAGTCTACTCAGTCAGAGTCCTACATTTCCCAGCTCTCTTCCTGTCTGTGTCTAGCCTGATGAAACTGCACGAGTGCTCTGTGATCTCCATTTTTGAACAACTGAGGTTTCCTACAGCTAAGATTTACATGTTAAGGTAAGAGCTTATGTTTAAAAAGTGCATATTTTTAACTCCCTGAAATGTTAAATACAGTAAAGGAATTATCACTCAGGTGTTTTTTTTTTCAAAATGAAATGCTGTGCAAGTTTCACTATCAATGTTTTGTCTTGAAAACATTTTCCCTTCTCTGAACTCTTGACTAAACTTTGAAATACACATTTTATTTTCAATCAACCCTTCCCCCCTTTAAAGTGTTTAGGATGCATTGTGCCTCTAGATTACTTATTTGTGGATTTTTTGCTGATTTAGTTACGTTAAAGTAGTGTTGGTGTTGGGGGCAGGAGAATGAACAGCGGGAAGATAATTCAGAATGCATAGAGAAAAGATTACAACTTTTTTAATCTGAGAAAATCTGGAGTTACCTACAGATAAAGGAAGAATTATTTACTGCAGATATTTGAGTGTGTTTGTGGGGAAACTGTTTTTGTTTTGCGTTTAATATTTGTATTTAACAGTTGCATGTGTTAATCCATTTTGTAATCTGGGGATCAGTGTAATTTTTTTTTTCTTTTGCTGAAGACTGCATTAATTTATATTTTATGTTTATTTTATTTCATTTTTGTTGACCGGCTAAGTGCACTAGACAGATTCTTGCCTATTTTCAGGCATGACCCGGAGGGAGAGGAATACAGATGAAAGCCAACTGACTTTGAACCAGATTAAGCTGTTGGTGGTATTTTTAGCGAATTGGGGGGGGGATTTGGCCAGGGCACTGGAGAAAATTCCCCTGCTTTTTTCGAGAAGTGCCATGGGATCTTTAACATCCATCTGAACTACCACCAGAACAGGCAGATGGGACCTCGGTTTAACGTCTCATCTGAATGACAGTGTCTCAGGAGTGCAGCCATCCCCTCATGCTGCACTACAGCATCAGTATTGGGATATTAACATAAGTGTCTGGTATGGGAATAGAACCCACTGCCTTCTGATCTCCCAGCCTTGGAGGCGAGTGTGCTACCTGCTGAGCCACTGACACTGCAAATGCAAAATGTTAGTGTCACATATTATTTTAATTTTTTTTAATACTATGTTGAGAAGTATGGGGTCCATGGTTGAGGAAGGGTGATTGGGGGGGTCTAGGTGTAGAGAGGTTCTACTCTGGATGGTGACTGTGTCCAGCTTTTGGAAAGGGTGTCCAGCTCTGGGGAGGTTACTCAACCTGCACAGAGGAGGAAGGCTGGTCTGTGGGTGGGAATGAACCCAGGGGTCTAGCTGCAGGGAGGATTGTCTGCTGGGGGAGGCTAGTCCAGGGCATGAAAGAGTGAGCCAGCAGCAGGGAGGGTGGCTGGTGGTGGTGGTGGGGCTAGTTCAAGGTTGGAAGTGAGGTCCAGCTGCAGGGTGGGTGGTTGGGTGGTGAGGCTGGTATGGGGCTTCTGGTGGATCTAGCTGTAGGTTGAGTGGTTAGGTGGGGGACTGCTGGTCCATGGGCTTGGAGGGACAGCTTCAGATATGTGGTCTTTCAGAGTGGAGGTTTGGGGTGGTGCACCAGCTACATGGAGGTTGTATAGAATGTAGTTGGAGGTTGGTCCAGATGTAGGGAGGGTGGCTGGCTGGGTAAGTGGCTGGCCCGGAGCCTGTGTGGTGCTCTAGCTCCAGTGCTCATTATGTGAAAGGCTGGGGCTAGAAGGGTTGTCCAGCTGCATGGAGGATAGTCTGGTGCCTGGAAGGGTGATCTAGCAGAGAGGAGGGTGGTTGACTATTTTGGGGGGTGAGGCTAAAGAGATTGATCAGCCTAGGAGGGATCCAAAGTGGTAAAATTAATTAGAAACTGGTTAACGTGTGTGCCCTTCAGCTTAACAGTAGCGCTATGACCTGCGGTGGAGGTGACCTTAGTTCAGGAATGAGCTCACATCAGGGGCTCTCTGGGGAGAGGAGGAGGATCAACTGTTATACAAGAGGCTCTCTTCTGGGGAAGAAGAACAGCCAGCTCAGCTGTAGTACTGCCAACTGAGTGACCACAAGTGGCAGTGCAGGTGGCAGCAGCCCATGGGTGGGAAGACATTGACTGGTGCTGTGCCACACGTGTCTGTGCACGTGTTCGTGCAACCTTGCCGCTTATGTCCTCGGGGATGGAAGAACATGCAAATGGATCCTGACTAGCTAGGCAGCTGCTCCACATATTGGATTCATTCTATGGTGGAGCAAGTCCTGGCAGATGCCAGAGTGATGGTGTTGTGGTAGCTGGACAGAAAGGAGGCGACCAGAAATGCAGGTTGAAAAACGGAGTAGTAGTTGGGGGTGGGGATTAAGGTGTCAGAGGGTGATGGTTAATGGCACTTATTACAGTGACAGGACAGTGAGCAGCTCAGCTCAATACTGGCACAGATCCTCTTCAGTGTCCTCATAAGTGACAGTGCAGAAAAACTGGCAAAGAAGGGAATGCCTTTTTGCAGACAATACCAAAATTTGTAGGGTGGGCACTAAGAAGGGAGCAGAGAGCATGCACATGCCTCTTGGAGTAACTCGAAAAGTGGTCAAGATTGGGGCAATTGGGGTTCAATGACAAGTGCAGAATTGTGCACCTAGGGCATAGGAAACCAGGAGCTGCTTTATAGGGTTGGTACTGATGATCACTAAGCGGGGGGACCTTGGAGTTATTATGATCTTAAAGAGACTTGCCAAGATACTGGCCTGCACCATACCCATCGGTGTCTTGCCACCAGAAGACCCAAAGAAGTTAATATGTCCCTAAATTTATAAGCCTTTAAAAAGTTCTGTCCCTCATAAAAATATACAAACTGGGTCCCAAGGACTTCCTGTTTTTTTTCTGCTGCACAAGCTCCACCCCCATGCTCACTAGCAGAATGACAAGATGCCAGTAAGGGCGTGGGGGCACACTCCATTATATGTAATGGGCGGCAGCATTTCTATTGATTTTTTAAACTATATATTGCGGGTTTTATTTAACTCTAAAAATTGATTAGCGTTTTGCTCATAAAAGTTCTAAAACATTGTGAAAATGCATATCACTTGCCTCACTGTGTTTAACTAACAACACTTCTAGAAACCCCATATAAATACTTTCCGTACAGTTAGTATTGGCCTAAGAAAAAAACTGCTAATCAATTATATAAAACCCTGTATTGGCTACCTGGCAATAAAATGTGGGCACTGTTCAACTAACAAGGGCCTTGTTACTTGACTGATGCCCATGTTTCATTGCCAGGTGGTCACTAGGTCATTTAAAATCAATAGAAAAGCTTCCGCCCATTACAGATAAAGACGAGCACTCCCGCTCTCTCACTGGCATCTCGTCATCCTGTTAGAGAGTGTGCGAGCAGAGCTGGGGTGGCAGCAAGCAACTGGGAAGTTCTTGGGACCTGGCTTGTATATTATTACAAAGGACAGAACTTTTTAACGGCCTAAAAATTTGGGGACATATTAACTTTATTGGGGTCCTCTGGCAGCAAGGCACCAATGGATATCGTGCAGGGGCCAACTCGGTTACCTTGGTGAGTCTCTTTAAAGTTGCTGGGCTGTGTGACAAAACAGTGGGTAGGGCTAGAAGGATGCTGGGGCTGCATAGGGAGAGATATCTTCAGCAGAAGAGAGGTGGTGGTGTTGCAAGTAATCCCTTATTAGTGAGATCCAACTAAGGCCCCATCCACACTGCACCTCTCAGACCCAGTAATAGATAGAAACCGTTACAACCGTGGAGTGGTACAGTGTGTCCACACTGCCGCGGTGTCCATTTCGGGACCGCACCACCGCTCCACACTTTGGGAGCCGGACGACCATTACCGTGGCACCCGATCCCACAATGCAGCTCGTGCTGCACTAGTGGACCAGTGCCACGTGTCCACACTATGCCCAGTAACATTACCAAGGCGTAACCAGTTTCATAACCATTGTTGAAACCACCTCATGTGGTTTCAACAACGGTTACAAAAACGCCTTCTGTAACATTACAGAAGTAGACGTAAACCGCTGCGGTAACGGTTTGGGCACTCTGTAACGTTACAGAGCAGTAGTGTGGACAGGGCCTAAGAGTACTGTGTCCAGGTTTGGAGGCTGGACCTTAGAAAAGCCATAGGGTTGAGGCAGTATAAAGGGCAACTGAATTTGTACATGGGCTGTGGCAAAAGCCCTGTGAGGAGACTGGGATCTCAGCATATAAACCCTGAAAGAGAGGGGACATGATGGAGACCCACAAGTACCTTACAAGGATGAACAGGGTGCTGGGGGGGGGGCTCCTTCAAATAGGAAAAAGGACCATGGGACATGATGAAGCTTATGGTGGGGTAAGATGGATGTGAGGAATTACTACTTCACTGAAAGGGTAGTAGACACCTGGAACAGACTGACAGCATTATAGTGTTGGAGGTCAGGAGTGAAATGTGGTGGGGGGGGGCTTAAAACATGTGTGGTATATAGACAGGAAGGAGGGCCATAAGGGACACAGGAGACCATTTAGAGTTTACAGAGGACTTCACAGGAGCCTATGGTTGCAGTTGTAGCGAGGTCTGGAAACCACAGCGGAAGTGTGACCTAGAGTGAGGGCTCATCAGCAGTGGGGTTTGCGAGCAAGCAGTTTAAGGAAAAAAATCTGACAGTTTCTGTGTGCTGGGGGAGCTCTGGTGGCAGTTGTAGTGAGGTTGGGAAACTAGACTGGAAGAGTAAGAGTGAAGGCTTATCAGTTTTTGAGGAAGCAGTAAAAAAAAAAAAGTCTGGTTTTTATATCGAGAGGTGTGGCGAGGACACGGCAGCAGAATGCAGAAGAGTGAGACAGCTGGAGCGCAGCTTGGAGCAGCCAGTTGAAAAAGGTTTGGTAGAAAAGCAAAAAAACAAAAAACTGTTAAACAGAAACAAACGATCGCTGTACGATAGGGGGAAGAATGGGGAGAAGTGTGACCAAATGGCAGGTGGCGTGGCTGAGGGACGGTCAACCTGGAAGAAACAAAACTAAAAGCAAGATACCAGTAAGCAGTGTCAAACAATGGGGGTGAGAGATGGGGATGTGTGACGCAGTCCACTATGCACATTAATCGAGGATAACGTAATAAATATATGTGTGAATGTAAGATTCTGCATGTATACACGTACATGCTCGGACAAAATGGATTTATCACACTCCATTTATGTCCACTCCTATTGCATCAATTTACTTAATATTTATAACCCATCAGGGCTCTTTCTCTTTAGTGCTCTGTGTTTTTAATTGTGAGCTATCCTGGACCTTATGCTGTTCTTCTCCTCCCTCAAATCCTTTTGTTGGCCCCTGGTATTTTGACATTAGCTGCTGTGCAACTCTATTGTATGCAGTGCTTGCTGCCTTCATGGTCCCGTAAGGGGAGTCCAATGATTTCCCCTGTTTGCCTCCCACCCACAGCTACTTTTAAGTCAAGTTCAGGCATTGCCCTTCAGGTGCACTGTGGATTTTCCTTTGTGGCCCCTATCTTGTGCATTTGCTGTCCCAGTCCCTTTCTACCAGGCCCTCAGGGCACCTATAGTCTGCCACCATGCGGTTTAGCTAAAGGTTCCCTGCCACCTACTGCTGGCTGCCCACCCTCCAGACCCTCTTAACCTGCCCCGTGGGGGCTCTTCACATGCCAGTTTGTGGCTGACGGGTAGAGGGAGGCATATCTGCTCTAGTCTCTTCCCCTCCCAAAAATATCCCATCTTCATTCCCACGCACATGGAGCAGGTTACAGCCAGAGCTCTGTGGGCTGAATCATAGACACATAGACCTTGATGGCAGATAAGGACTGCTTAGCCCACTCAGTCGGCCCATTTCCCTACCTAGTGGATAAGCTGCAGATCCTAGTTATCCAACAGCTGACTTCCTCCTACCCACCAATAGAATTGGTTCATGTCTGGCCCATGTATTCTTGAAGTCCCCCACTATTTTTGACCCCACAACCTCCTTAGGAAGGCCATTCCTTGTGTTCACCACCCTTTCTGTGAAAAACTACTTCCTCATGTTGCCCCTGAGCTGTCCCCTCTGTCTTCAAATTTGGCCCCTTGTTCTTGCGCATCACTTTTTCTGAAAGATGCTACTCTCTTGGACTTTGTTGATTCCCTTGAGGTGCTTTGAAATTTTCTGTCCTGTCCCCCCAGCCCTTTTCCTCAAGGGCATACATATTCAGCTCGTCTCTCTTTGTATGGCTTTTGGTGCAGACCCTTTGCTATTTTAGTTGTCCTCCTCTGGGCTGGTAGTTGAAAGTGCCTGCCATTACTGTCACTGTAGTTCAGTAGCACTAAACTGGCTGCCTATCAACAGCCGCAGCATTTCTGGTCAGCAGTTTTCTGAACAGCCTCCTGCCTGCTAACATACCGCCTGGGCCCAAGGACATCAACCCCACATTAGGTTCCAGGAAAGATAATATAAAAAAATTGCCACTGTCCATGAGGGAGTGACCCATTATATCACCAGAGCTATACCTTTCAAACCACTGACCTCCTGGGACAACTCAAGACTCCTGAACCACCAGTGTCCCCTTTTTTAAATAATATAGGGGCCACTAGCCCAAATGCATTCCTACCTGCCCATCTGGACTACTTCTTAAATTTATTGGCTACCTGCAGGTCACCTAGGGGTGCTAAGGGCGGGTTTTGCCGAGTCCCAAATACCACTTTATTCTCTGTTCTTAGCTGTCTGCATTTTTTATTCCCTCTCTAGTTTCCTTACTTTGACCTAGTTTGTCTTTTCCTTTGAAACTTCTCTTCCTTTACTCCTGTGCTATATACCATTTTTGTATCTCTCTACTCTTGCTACTATAACTTCCCCATACTGATCTATTTTTCCCTTTATTTCTACAGGTCTGGCCAAATATACCAATCAGATAAGTATCTTTGTTTAATTCTAACAGTCTAATCTCTCCTCTAGCACCTCCGACCCTTTGTGTTCCTTTAACCTTCTCTGTTCTTCCCTTTCAGGTCCTATGCAGAATACCCCAAATCAAGGACACACCAACTCTGGACTCCCCTACTCTGATGGAACAGGTAAGTCCTAATTACTTAACTGCCTTAGAATCATAGAAATCTAGTGACAGAAAAGGACCATTTTGGCCAGTCGAGTCTGCCCCTTACCCCAACCCCCAATCATCACCTTTGTTAAGAGACATCCCACTCTGCCCACTGGTCAGCTCCTGGTGTCTGTCCCATGCCCCCTTGAATCCTTTCACCATTTTTGCGCACACCACCTCTTCCAGTAGTCAGTTCCTGGACTCCACCACCTTCTCAGTGATGTAATGCCCCTTCACATTGCCCCTAAACCTTCCTTCTTCTAATCTTAGTTTATGATCCCTAGTTCTAGCACTTATTTTCCTTGCAAATAAGCTTCCCACTCTCACCTTACTAGTCTCCAGCGGGTACAGATCAGATTCCCTCCACCTCTCCTCATAGGGCTGCCTATGCATAGCGTGCACCATCTTGGTTGCCCTTGTCTGAACCCTTTCAATCCTGTCTTATATCCTTGTGTAGGTGAGGCCTCCAGAACTAAACCCCATACTCCAGGTGAGGCCTCACCGTGGATTTATAAAGGCGCATCATCACCTCCCTCTTTCTGTTTTATACCCCTCCGTATGCATACCAGCATTCTACTCACTTTGCCCACCACTGTGCTGCACTGGTTCTCCACCTTAAGGTTATCTGAAATTATAATCCCCAGACCTGCTGAGTCTCCTTACCCCCCCACCGTGTGTAAATGGTTTGCGGGTTATTACATCCATGTGCATTACTGTGCACTTTTTGGCATTAAATTTCAGCTGCCAAGTTTCCGACCACCTCTCCAGAATCTTTAGGCTCTCCCTCACTGCCTCCACCTCCCCTACCAGGATGTCTACCCTATTGCAGATCTTTGTATCTTCTACAAATAGGCACACCTTCCCCTACAGTTCCTCCGCTACATCTAACATACTAAAAGCCAGCAGAATAGGCCGGATGGTCTGTTGTGTCTGCTCGTTAGCCAGCCTCCTAATGGGTTCTTTCTTTCCCACCCAGCCTCAGAGAGGGTCATCCTCTTCTTCAGTTTACACTTGAACCTGTCCCACTCCCTCTTAAAGCCCTCCACTGTGCCCTCCTCCACCAGACTTCTGGACAGTACATTCCAGGGCTCCACCATCCTCTCAATGAAGTAAGGTCTCCTGCATCTCCCCCCCCCCGTAATTTCCCTCCTCTAGCTTCCACTCATGTCACCTGGCTGTTTCCCACCTTCTTTAGTCTGAACATCTCTTTGGCACCGGCCCTGTTTATTCCTTTTACATTTTTGAAGACCCCTATCATGTCCCCCCTGTTGATCCTCTCCTCCAGCGAGTACAGCCCAAGCTCTACCGGCCTTTTCTCATAGGGCCTTCCTCCCATGCTCTGAAGCATCCTGGTTGCCCTCCTCTGGACACTCTCCAGCAGTGTTGCGTCATCCTTGAGGTGAGGTCTTCAGAACTCATTGCAGTACTCGAGATGTGGTCTGACCAAGGCATTATACAGAGGGAGGATCACCTCCCTCTTCCTGGATGTAATCCCCCTGGCTATGCAGTATCCAGCTTGCTTTGGCTGCAGTTCTTCTGCAATTCTTAGTGTTATTCATTTTGACGTCTACCACCACCCCTAGATCCCTGTTACTCATTGTGACTTGCAGTATGACCCCCCCCCCCGGCGTATACATGGCCCGGGTTTCTGACCCTCGGATGCAGCACCCAACATTTCCCTGCATTAAACTTCAGTCCCCACCTCCTTGACCACCCCTCCAGGGTATCCAGGTCCTTTAGACTGTCTCTCTCGCTTTGTCCCCGTCTGCCAATGCTCCCAGTTTTAAGTAATCCGCAAAGAGACTCATCCTACTCTTAACCGCCTCCCATATCAAGACATGGCATCGAAGGGTGGCCCCAATCCGAACCTTGGGGGCCCACTGGTGACCTTCGTGGGAGGACTACCCACCACTACCCTCTGTATTTGCTCTGTTAGCCAATTTTCTACCCATCTGAGCAACTGTCCTCTCCCCCACTCCCCCAATCTGAGCAACTGTCCTCCACCCCCAGCTTTATTAGCAGCCCATTTTGGGGTACCGAATCAAATGCCTTACTGAAATCCAGGTATAGGACATCCTCTGGTCTGTGCCGGTCCAGGGTCCCAGTCATAAAAATCTAGGGGGTTGGTCCAACATGATCTCCACGGGATGAAACCATAATGTTTGTCATCCAGTTGCTCCAACCTTTCCAGCTGCCTCCTGAGCCTGTCCTTGATAATGCCTTCCATTACTTTGCCCATCACAGACGTTAGGCTGACAGGCCTATAATTCCCTATCTCCTCTCTAGACCCCCCCATTTGTGGATAGGCCACATGAGCCACCCTCAGTCTTGAAGCACCCATCCTGTCAGCAGAGAGTTGGAGCGCTGCCAGTGGTGCTGCTAGCTCATCGGCCAATTCCTTCATAACCCTCGGATGCAGCCAATCTGGCCCCGGTGCCTTATCAGTTTTTAGTGTCCGAAGGGCCTCCTTCACCCTTTCCACTGTGATTTCTCCCTCCCTCTCCCAGCCCACCCCTCATTTAACCACCCATCCCCTTCTAGACTTGGCCCAGCCTGTACCCCAACTTCTTTCAGTCCTCTCGACTCCATCTGACCTCTCGACTCTGCTGGCTCCCTTCCTCCCATTGGGCTGGAGGATCCCTGCCTCCTCCGTAAATATCAAGGCAAGTACTAATTTAGTACCTCTGCCTGATTCCCTTGCCTCCTGAGTCCATCCCTCCTCAGTCCTAATCATGCTGATCTGTGCCCTCCCTTTTCTCTTCTCCCTTGTGTATCTATAGAATCCCTTTCCCCCCTTCAGATATTCCTAGCCAGGTTTTGCTCCCTCCTCACCTTGGCTTCCCTCACCACTGTGGTGACCCTTCTAGCCATCAACTCATACCCCTCTCCCTATCCCCCTAGAGTGCTTAAAACATGCATTGGCAGCCTTTTTCTCCCTCACCGCCTCCTGCACCTCCCTGGTCCACCAACACAGCTTGTTGGCTCTACCATGCTTACACCTTACCTTTGTACAGGAGTTAGTAGTCTCCTGCCCCCCCCTTCTTAATGGCCTTCCACAAGCTGCCAGCATCCATGTCCGGCTTAATCTTGTCCAAGCTCCCCTGTGGAATCCTGCCCATGCCCATGAAGCCCACTCCACTGAAGTCCACTGCTACTGTATTAGAATGGTTATCCTCCCCCCCGATACAGCAGAAACCAGACTGTAGTGTGATCACCACCTGCCAGTGGGCTGCACACCTCTAGGCCCTTTATCTGGTCACTGTCTGCTAGGACAACATCCAGTATCCTTTCCTCCCTAGTAGGTTCCCCCACCTGCTGGACCAGGAAGGCATATTGGAACACATCCATCAGTCTCTGTTCTCTGGCCACAGAGGATGCCATAGTGTCCCAGTCTGTCCCCAGCATATGAAGGTCACCCATGACCACCACCATACCCTTTCCACGGTCACAGTGCCCCTTGATGTTCTCAACTAGTTTGTCCTCCAGGGCCTCTTCCATCATTGGGGGTTCTGTACACCACCCCTATTTTCAATCTTTTACCTCCCCTCATTTGTAGGGTTACCCAGATCTCCCTCCACCCCCCACAGCCTCCTTCACTCCACTAACTGCTATGTCATTTTTGACTATCAGCCCTACACCCCCTCTTCCCTTCTCCTCTATCCTTCCTGAATATTTTGTAACCCACCAAATTTAGGTCCCAATCATTTTTCTGAGTGGCCCATGTCTCAGTAATTGCTGCCATATCCACTGATCCCTCAACCAGCATTGCCTGGAGCTTGGGCATTTTGTTGCCCATGCTCCTAGCATTGATCACTGCCGTCCTCCACCCTGAACCCTCTCCCTTCTCCAGTCATCTCGGCCCTGAGCAGTCCTTAGATGCCCTTTCTTGCACAGCTCTGGATGGATTTAGATCTCAGTTACCTGCCTTCTTTTCATGCCCTGGACCTGGACCTTCGAGCAGCCCTCCTGGAGCCACTCTTTGACTTAATGCCCCCCCTTTACAAGTTTAAACTCCACCCCTCGACTTTGAATCCAACAGGATTTAGTTTCAAGATCTCCCTCCCCTCCAAGTTGAGGTGTAGCCTATCCCTGGCGTATAACTCCTTGTCCTCCCATGTATCCCCCAGTCCCTCACCAGCCCATACCCTTCTGCCCTGCGCCAGTCCCTGAGCCACTGGTTCACACCTCTAAGTTTATGTTTGGTCTCCCTGGACGCCCTAGGTACTGGCAGAATCTCAAAGAAGGAGACTGCGCTTTTATAGAGTGGTAAACCCTGGCCAGTTCCAGGAATCTTGCCTGGATTTCTAGTTCACTGTTCCCCTCTGTTATTTGTTCCCAGATGTTTCATCTGGGGATTCCCCGAATCCAATGCTATCGAGTATAGTTGGAATTTGGCCTTGTGTACGGATAGGCCTGGCATACATTTAGCCTTGACTGGGCTGCTTTTTCCTCCCCACCCCTCCCATTGGATGCCCCAGGTCATGGAGTCACCCAGCAGGATCACCTCTCCCCCACTTTACTGGCTCGTTAGATTCCATCCAGGCTCTTCCTTCTGTCATCAACCCCCAGCTTACTTCTCTTGCTCCCCTCAGCCTGTGGATCACAAGCCTGTGCTTGCCCTACCATGTTCATTCTTCTACCTGTGGCTCCCAGCTTGCTCTTTCCTCCCCCAACCTCCTGGGTGTCACATATTGCCACCCACCCAGATCTCCGTGAACTCTCTTTCCTGGCTGGTATCCTCAGATCCCCCCACCCAGGCTCCCTTCTATTGCTTCCTTCCTTGTCTCCCCCCAAGTTCTGCATCCTTCACCCCATCTGCAGTGTTTCTCCCTACCCCCCATCTTCCCCCCTCCTCTCCACCTCATCTGATTTCTCCCACCCCGAAGCTGGCCTATCTAGAGTATTCCTTATCCTTGGATGACTTCCCTAACCTGGATGCTTGCCCAACCCTAGTCCTCCCTCCTCCCACCCTGGGTTCACTCTGCACTCCCCCATCCTCCCCACCTCCCTCCCACCTAAGCTAATGTCTCTTCCCCCCCCTTCTGTGGATCTGTCTCTCTCTCCTGCCCCATCTCCCCCAGCTTACTGACCAAACCCTGTCTGTCTGCCTGCTCCCCTCCTCCTGCCAGCCTCTCCGCCTCATCTCCTGTATATAGCAAGGTGAGTAGATTAGTAAGTGTGATGCTTGCCCCCGACTTGCTCTCTCCTGTCCACCCTCCTTCTGGTCAACCACCTCCCTACGAAGTGATTTCCATACATTGCTTGTTTCGTGCCCCACCCCTCCTGAGTAACCATATGATCCTTGTCTACCTGTTCCCTGGGTTATGCCATATTGGCCTTGTGCACTCTCATGAAGTCCTTTCCACACCTTTCCTCTCCACCCCTCCAGCCTTCCAGCTGCCTTCTGATCCCCTCTACTTCCTCCCTAAGATCTGCCAACTGGAAACACACTGGGCACCCTCTGAACCTCCTTGCCCAATTTAATATTATTGCCGCCCCGCACCCTGTACACCCAATCACTCTACCAAAGGTGCCCGCTTTGGCCACCCCCAAGTCTACCCTCATTTTAAGTGAGCAATGCGGCCCTCTAACAGAAATAATTCAGTCAGTGTTGCACTAAAACCCAAGCTGTTTGCCCCCTCTGATTACAGCAATTTTCCATCTTTCTTGACAGGAGCCAGTTTTCTAGCCCTAGCAGTAGACAGTTCACAAGCAAAATTAGCCCATCACAACACTAGCCAGCCCAGATGCCCTAGCAGTAATCAATTCACACACAGTTTGCCTACTCCTTCAGATGTAGTTGGCATACACAGTCATTTATACAGTCTGCTTCATTGTGCCCCTTCCTGGTAGTAGTCAGTGTTGCCCAAGCAGCACAGTGTACAGGACCCTTTTCCCCCAATCAATAACAATCCAGCTTCCTAGTGTTCTAGTTCGCCCAATCTCTACTTGTCCTCCTCCTCCAAGGCTCCACCCTCACCGACCATTTAATAGAGGTCGGGGCCAGGGTGGGTGGTGTGGAACAAAGAACAGCTCTCCTCCTCTGATTGTAACTGAACTATTTGCCTTTTATGGCCCAGTCACACAGTCAAATGTTCGCGCCCTAGTCACTGATTGGCCGCTCCTTCCTGAGTCGCCGGCTTGCAAAGTTGTGGCCGATGTGGACCCGGTATGCATGGCCTGTCCCCTGCCATCAAGAGCTTCCTTGTCAATCACCAATGTGATCCCATCCTCTCCCCACTGCCGATGCAGCCCCAGAATGCCTGCCCAGACTACTTCCAGCGACAAGCCCCGGTCTGGAAAGAACAGCTCTCCTCCCCTGATTGGAACTGGGCTAATCGTTGCTATAGATATTAAAAAAGGATGAGTCCCAGCACCGACCCCTGGGACACACCACTGCCACCCTGGAGTGCACCCCATTTGCCTTACCACCACCCTTCGGTTTCAGTCTTTGAACCAGCTCTCCACCCACCTTGTTATTTTCTGTTCCACCCCTAAGCCTTACAGCTCATTTACCAGCCTTCTATGTGGCAGAGTGTCAAAGGCATTGCTGAAATCTGGGTGGGCCACGTCCTCCCCCATCCACCTTTCTTGTTACCCAGTCAAAAAAACTCAGTTAAGTTTGTTGGGCACAACCTCTCTCTCCCATAAAACCAAACTGCCTTGGGTCCTGGAGGCAGTATAGCACATTGGGTAAAGGCTCTGAGCTACAGATCTGGAGACCTGGGTTTGAATCCAGCAGCCGTCTAAGTGCATACTGTGTGATTCTGAGCAAGTTACTTAACTTCCTTGTGCTCCAGGTTGCATCTGGTAACAAGCTTCAGCTTAGTGTGCTACTCCTGGTTAAACAATGTTCCCTTCCCCCACTTCCCCTGTAGACCATTGACAACCAGGTGCTCCACTATTCTTTCCTTCATCAGTATTTCCATTACTTTTCCCATTGTTGTGGTCAGACCGACCAGTATGTAGTTCCTGCATCCTCCCTGTTAACACTTTTTTATAGTGGGACCACATCAGCCCTTCTCCAATCTCTGGGCATGTCACCAGTTTACAAAGATAGGGTGAACAGGGTAGTCGGAGGCCCTACTAACACCTCCCTTAGCTCTCTCAGTGTCCAGGGGTGCATCTGTCTGGCCCATAGCCTTATTGCTGCCAGTTCCATGAGGATCCTTTCTTTTGCAAAGGGAGATGTGTCCTTTTCTATGATCTCTCCATCCTTATTAATGCTGGCCCATTTCCTGCCTTCTCCTTTGTAAATACTGAACAGAAGTATTTGTTCAGTATTTCTGCTATTTGGCGGTCATCTTTTACCCTCCCTCCATCCACCCTTTTCAGACACTCAATGTCTCTCCTTGCCTTCCTTTTCTCCCTGATGTACCTGCATGTAAAAGGTTTTGTCCCTCCTTGCCACAATACCCACTGGCTGGCTTGTGTCATAGTCCCACACAAGTGTGGGTCTGGTTCCAATGTGCACTTTGCATGTGGAAACATTTTGGTTTGCCTGCTGTGTGCTGTAGTGTAGTGGATTATGATGAACTGGTTTTGCTGAATTCTGCACTGACACTTCATTTGCAGCAGATCCTGGAGTCCTTTGCGGTGGGAGATTGTCCTACAGTGCATGTTAAGAGTTTATATTGGCTCTCATCTTTGGTTTACTGGCCCCACTGAATTCCCTGGGCTAAGTTCTGTCACGGACTGACTTATCCCCTGGAGAAAAGCAGAAGTGGAAAACATCTGATAAGAGATTGTGTAGGCTCAAATGTGCACTGCAGGCTATTGTAACTTCTATTGCCTGTTGCCAGCTGCAGGGAGTTCTGGGACTGGTTGTGTCTGCGTATATCTGCCTAGAGATGGTCACAGTTGGCCTGCTGCGGTGTGCTGTACTGCAATGGATGGTAGTTGGAAATTCCAAATCGGTTGGGGGGGACTTAGAGGAAGGATTAGGAGGTACTTCTTCACTGAGAGGGTGGTGGACAACTGGAATGGGCTGCTGAGGGAAATGGTGGGAGGGTTCACGAGGGCATGGGATAAGCACAGAGGGCAACTGGCATGGGCGGGGACTACAGAAAGGCCTAGTGAATATCTAGGCAAACTGGGCAGACTAGGTGGGCTTGCGGTCCCTTTCTGCCATCACATACCTGTGTTCCTATGTATTCTACAGGCAGATTGGGAAAAGGGAGGGGGGATCCACTACACCACCAGGGAAGCATTCATTGTGCCTTGAATATCTGTTCCTTGGTGTCTTTATCCTGTCCTGTGTTGGTTGATGTGTGGAGCAACATGATGACTTACCCCCCAAAAAGATCAGTTCTAGGGGCAAGGAGTCCTCCTCCTCCCTCCCCCAACCATGACATCCCCTGAGTGACCGAGTCCATTCTAAAAGCCAGGTTGATGGTGTGGTACAGGTCTGGTATCCCCCCCAACCCACTTTTTTATTTTAACCTCTAAAGAGCCTTCCCAACTGACCCAGCTGATCTGTATTTTTATTTTTCATACTGACCCATTTTCTCTTTTATATCTACAGGTCTGACAGGACATTGACTGGGAGTAGGAGGACACTGACCACATGTATCAGATAAGTATTGTTTTTTTGTTTACCCTACATTGTTTGTCATATAATAGTTCATAACGAGCTGCAGATCCTTTGTGAGCCCATTGTGTTCTTGTTTTACAGGTATGAATGGCTGCTATGGGAGGCACTGGGTTGGAGCTGTACCTTGTGCTTTAGAAAGGAGACTATGGGCTGGTGGGGAATATGAGATGGGCATCAAGGTTGGGAACTCCAGGGAACACCACACAACCAATTTGCCAAGACTCGTGAGGCTCAAACCCTGTTTTTTGTTTTCTTGCTTTGTGTGCTTTGCATTCTAATGCCTGCATTAATGTAGTGTTTTTGTTTTGGAACAAGTACTGTCATATATATATATATATATATATATATATATATAATGTGTGTGTGTGTGTAATAGAATAACCCACTGTAGGGTGTGCGGTCACTCTCTGATATACGCACACCTTGGTGTGCGTTGTTACACATGAGGCTGCAGGCCGAGTGTATCAACCACCCAAGCCGTGTGTATATCACTGCGCTTCCACACACCACACAATGAGTTATCTATCTTACAAAATGGCAAAATTTTTTGGGAGGGGAGTAAAAGTGCAGGTGTGTGGTTGCGCTCCGATATACGCACAGTCACTTAATGGCGTTTGTCCAGTGCAATTGATAATCCCATTATATATATATATATATATATACACACACACACACACACGCTTCACTTGAACAGCTCCTTGAAACCAAAAATAATTTTCCACACCATGCATGTGCTGCCGGTCTGAAGAGGCTCTCTTCTCCTTTTGAAGATAAACCTGGAAATACTGGTGAGGACCTGCATATCAGGGAGGCTCCCATACCATTTTCTGCAAACCAGAACGATTGTTGGTCATTCCTTTAACTAAATGTCCACCCCCTTCCTTGTGACTTTGAGTCAAACATGGGGTAACAGACTTTAGTACCTCCTATAGACATAGCCCCCAAGATCTCCATCTTCTTTGGAATTCACAGACAACTTTCCCACTCAGAAACCCTTAAGCAAAGCTTCCTCTGCTGAGGTTGCAGATACTTGCAAATGAATACTGTTTTGTTTTTGTTGAATTTTATGCAACGCCATCTTTAATGCAGCCTAATACACTGAAACAAAGCTACAACACTGCTGACAGGAGTGTTACTAAAATCACACTGCACACTGAAGTGCACTACAGGTGTTAATGCAGTGCTAATTAACATAATTTGCACACACCGAAAAAGCAATGCGCTGACACAACACTGCTTCAGGCAGTGTTGATGACAAAACACACTAATTGCAGTACTTTTGCAGTGTGATTACAGTGCTAATTAACATAATTCGCACACACTGAAAAAGCAGTGCAAAACTGCTTAAGGCAGTGTTGCTGACAGAACACTGCTTCAGGCAGTGTTGATGACAAAACACTGCTAATTGCAGTACTTTTGCAGTGTGATTACAGTGCTAATTAACATAATTCGCATACACTGTATCAGCACTACATGTACACCAAAAGAGACCTAAAGATGCACTGATTAAACACTGATGGACTGCATTATGAAATGAAGTGTGCAGGAAGTGTACACTGCTACTGTAACACTGAAATAACACCATATAGTGACTATTTGAACACTTCACTTCCCTCTGGGTAGTCAGCTTGAGCAGAGGTGGGAGCCACTTCGGCTGGATCTGATGGCTTCAGCCGACAATGTTCAGCTAACCTGATTTCACTCCCGAGCTCAGGACACCAGAGCTGAAGAGATCGACACAATCGAGGCACACTGGTCCTTCGACAAGGCTTACATCTTTCCACCTTTTCCAATGATTGCCAAGGTTCTGTCCAAGATTCGAGACACGAGATCCATGGTACTGGTAGTAGTCCTGGACTGGCCAAGACGGGCCTGGTACTGTCGACTCAGAGCAATGTTGATCGATGTTCTGTGGTGGTTGCCACAACGTCTGGACTTGCTGTCTCACTGGCCGATCCTTCACCACAACCCTCAGGCTCTGTCTCTCACAGTGTTGATGCTGAATGGTCAAGACTGCTAGGGGATGGTTACCCTCCCAGAGTGGTGGATCATCTCCTTTTGTCTAGAAAGGACTCTACAAACAGGACATACAAGAGACATTGGCTCGGAGTAAGGCTCACCGTGTGTGGTGCAGTTTGGGGGGGGCTCCCTTCATTGTTCAGTTACTGCATGCTCCTAACCCATTGCTTGTGGCCCTCTTTTTTAGGCTGAGATAATGACTTGTGGGGGATCATTTTGCTGGATTAGGTCCTCTTACTTCATCTGGATTTTGGATTATAGGTGAATCTTTGTGGTCTCAACTGGCTGTTTCTCCTGCTGAATTGTGATTGCGTAGCTGACCGATTTCTCCTCTTCCTGGGTGGTGAGAGTGTTATTTCCACTTCTTCTTTGATATGAGGAATTACTGTATTCTTTGAATTACTGGGGCCTTATTTCGTATCTTCTCTATCCCCAGTACTTGAGAGACGTGGTTTGGATGGAACCTGTTTTTGATCCTGGTACTCACACTGTGTCTTTTTCAGCGACCAGCACTGCGTTTGCTATTTTAGAGATTATTTCTTTTTCTTTTTCTGTGGATTCTTCCCCTACTACATGAGAGGTGGGGAAGGGGGTTGACTTACCTTGGACATTTTAACCAGAGTAGTGAGAGGACTCTGGTTCTAGAACTTGAACTCATATTTTCTCTGTGACTGGTTTTTTGTTTCTACCTGTGGATTGCTATATTTGATGGATTATTTTTGAAGAATTTTGTTTTATCATATTGTATTTTTCTTTGGAATGTGTGGTATTTATGGGCATGTATGGGAGGGTGTGTATGAGTGTATAGGTTGTTATTGTATAACCTGTATTTTAGCTCTTTTTGAGAAAGTGTTGTATTTGTGCATAGGTGTGTTTTGTGTGGGTGCAAGCGGGTGTGTTGTATATTCCTAATTTTTAGGCAGTTCTGTGGGGCTGAAGATGTGCTGGCAAGCTGCACTCCTGGTCAGGCACTATTCCTCCTCCAAACTTCGGGACCTCCACCCTTTTAACTGCCCCACCCACCAGCAGCAGTTTATAGATGCTGCAGGGCATTGGGAATAGTAGGCAGGAGGTGGAGGTGGGCTGGGGTCCCGAACCTCAGAGGGGGTGTGTGCAGGGTGGCCGTATTGTGGTAGTCAGAATTAGGAGATGCCCTAGGGTGAAATGGCTTCCAGAACATAGTCCTTCATATCGGGTTTCCATACTCAAGGCACCAATGTTTCTGGGCCGATAGCTCAGCTGGCCTGGAATCTCATCTGACTTGAGTGATGTTTTGCAGTGCCAGGTCTATCAGGAACAAGACGGTGGTTATCGCTGATCTTGTTGGGACAGCAGACCTAGCTTGCATCACTGAGACCTGGCTTGACGATAATGTTGGCCCTATTCTGGAGGCAGCCATTTCGGCTGGGTTCTCTGTGATACATCGCTCGAGAGTAGACCACAGGGGTGGGGGTGTAGCCGTTTGTTTTAGATCAGAATTGGGCCTAACTGGTGTGCCAGTCGAGGAGGTCAGATCATTTGAGTTTACTATGGTAGCAGTTGTGGGCTGTAGGACCTTCTCATCTACTGTCCACCCGAGGTGAGAAACTCTTCCTACAGGAAGTAGCAGACTTCATGGTCAGTATGGTGTTTGAGTCACCAGGCTGATGGTCTTGGGTGACTTCAACACCTGGGTCAATGATGAACTCTCACTATTTGGACAGGACTTCCTCCAACTTATGAATTTGTTGGGGTTCACACTGGTAGTTGCCTCTGCTACCCATAATCATGGTCACTCACTGGATCTGGTTTTCCTCCTGGGGATGGAGACCTCTGACTTGATGGTTGAACCAGTCGAATGGTCCGATCACCACACCATAAGGTTCAATCTCCAGGCTCCCCCTCATAGGCCTGTCCCTGTAGAGATGGTCAGATACTGCCCTTTGAGGGGCTTGAACCTGGATGGTCTATTGGTGGTACTAGACCTATCGGGACTTTCTGGGACAAGCAAAGGTCCAAAGAGTTTAGTTCAGGCCTATAATAAGGCAGTTACTGAAGCTCTGGACTCTATTTTTCTGTCTGTGTTTGTCCTCTCTCTCTCTCCACCCACAGTCCTCTTGGTTTGATGGGACCTTGAGGGAGCTGAGATGAAATGGATGAAGGCTAGAGCGATGCTGGTGGAAATCTGCCCTTGATGCTGACCACCTTAGATTGATGGAACATTATCAAATCTATCAATCAGCAATCACTCATAAGAAGGCAGAGTTCCTGTCCAGGGAGATTGCAGCAGCTCAGAATCGACTGGACCAGCTCTTTCAAACTGTGGACAGATTGCGCAACCCAACCTGTCTGCAGGTTCAAAGTGTGTTTTCACAAGTTACGTGTGATGAGTTTGCTCGATTCTTTGCGGATGAGGTGCCCAACATCAGGGCTGAGATCCAGCCTGCACACTCTATGGGGGGCTGATGGTTGTTGGTGATTGCTCACCCTTCCTCGGATTTCCTGGATATCTTTTGACCAGCCTGAGATTGTGGACATCGTGCTGACTGTCCAGAGTATGCATCCAGTGTACTGTAGTTTGAATTCTGCCCAACGTGCCTGATACTGGAGTGTATTGATTCTATCAGCCCTGTCCTCGCAAAGGTTGTTTGATGCTCCTTAGAGTCAGGTGAGTTCCCTAGCTCACTGAAGGAGGCGGTGGTGACAACTCTCCTTAAGAAAGCTGCTCTGGACCCAACCTGCTTTGCTAACTACAGGCCTATCTCTAACCTTCCTTTCTTCGGGAAGGTGATTGAGAAAGTAGTTGCACCGCAACTGGAGAACCACCTTACCATTCATGATGTCTACAACCCTCTCCACTCCAGTTTTCGGAAGAGACATAGTACTAAGACCACTTTGGTTCAGGTACTCAGTGATCTTCTAATGGCGAGAGATCAGAAGCTCTGTTCCGTCTTGGTGCTTCTTCATCTTTCCTCAGCATTTGACACTGTGGACCATGGGGTGCTGCTCAAGAGCCTGAGGGTCATCTGTGGCCTGGCCGGTTCAGTCCTCAGATGGTTTCAATCTTTTCTCACTGGCAGATCTCAAAGGGTGGTGTCAGGGATATTTTCCTCTGACCCATTCTCTCTGCTGTGTGGGGTCTCCCAGGGCTCAGTGCTGTCCCCAATGTTGTTTACAGTGTATATCCTGCCCCTTGAAGACATTGTAAGATGATATGGGCTGAGGTTTCACTGCTATGCAGATGATACCCAGCTCTAGCTGTCTTTTGTGCCCAACCAGGATAGTGCAATCTCATTCTTTAACAGCTGCCTCATTGAAATCCAGGACTGGATGAAATCCAGCTGGTTGAAATTGAACTCCGAAAAGACTGAGGTGTTGGTGGTGGATCCAGGTCCCCAGATAGAGAGGTCGGTAGCGGGCTTGCCTTCTGGACTCTGGCTCAGAGGTGCCTAGTTGCCTTCCTTCGAATGGGTGTAAAACCTGGGGGTGGTTCTTGACGATGAGTTGACATTGCATTCGCAGGTGTCAGCAGTTGTCAAGTCTTGCTTTTACCATCTGAGGAACGTTGCTGTGATTAAGCACCTTGTTCCGTCCAGCAAACTTCTGACGTTGATCCACGCCATTGTGACTTTGCGCCTGGACTACTGTAACTCCCTGTACCTTGGGCTTCCAGGGGTTGATATCCACAGCTTACAGCTGGTGCAGAATGCTGCAGCATGGTTGTCGACAAGAAGTTCTCATTCTAGTCACATCAGTCCCATGCTGCGTGAAGTACACAGGCTGCCTGTACAGTGGCAGATCACCTTCAAGGTTGGACTTCTGACCTATAAGATCCTGCACAGATTGAGTCCAAGCTATCTGCAAGAACTCCTGAATCCTTACTGTCCTGGCTCTCCTCTCCACTCTGCTGATGAGGGGTTGTTAGAGATTCCCAGGGTAAGTCTTAAGACAGCTGGGGCCCGTGCTTTCATATATAGAGCCCCCACCCTGTGGAATTCTCTACCTCATCAGATCCGAGAGCGCAGGACCATGGAGAGCTTTAAGACCACCTTGAAAGTGCACCTTTTCCTTCAAGCATTTGGTGATTATGCTGCTGCAGCATAATTGTGTTGTATTTTATGTAATGTTGGAATTTTTTAATTTTTATTACCTTATTGATTTTAGTATTTTGTTATTGTTTAGTGCTTTAGTTATAGAATTGTGCATTACAATTAAAGTATTATTGGCAGACTTTTTGAAAATGGTGCTCTACAAAAGGGCTATTGCCTTCAGTGGCAGGCCTTCCACAAATTTTAGATTTTCTTAATGATGGGGCTGACAAGGGTTTGACTTTCTCTTCACTGAGGGTTCAGGTTTCCACCATCTCAACAGTCCAGAGATCCCTTCCAGGGATAGATCAGATTGGGGCACACCCGGATGTTGTTCACTTGCTTAGGGTGGTGCAACTGGCCTCCCCTCAGGTGAGGCCTAAATGTCCACCTTGGCAACTGAATTTGGTCTAGAAGGCTCTACACAAACCCCGTTTTGTTCCTCCTTCCCCTCATTGGGTAACTATAAGGATAGTGTTCCTCACCACCCTGTGTTCAGCAAGGCGAGTGGGTGAACTGCATGCCTTTTCTTGCCGGAAGTCTTATCTGACTTTTTCATGCAGGCAGGGTATCCCTAGATCCAGTTCCATCCTTTGTCCCTAAGGTAGTTTCTGCTTTTCATTTGGAGCAGCCTCTCCAGTTGCTGGCTTTGTTCGAGTCTGCTTAGCAGGGAGATACTCTCCATGCTCTTGATATGGTTTCAGTCCTTAAGGACTACTTGAGCATGATGGAGAGCTTCAGACCATCAGATCACATGTTAGTGTTCTTTCCTGTGCAGAGGAAGGGGTCATGCTGCCTCGAAGGAGGTGATTGTCCGCTGGATCTGAGTGGCCATTATCGTGGCCTATCAGGCAGCAGGGCAAGATCTGCAGCAGGATATTCAGGCTCATTCCACTAGAGCCCTGTTGGCTTCTTGGGTGGAAAAATGGGGATCTTCGGTTCAGGACATCTGAGTCACAGCTACTTGGTCTTCTGTCCATATTTCCGTTCGCTATTACAGGCTGAAGGTGGATTCAGCTGACAAAGCTTCTTTTGGACAAGCAGTGCTTCAGGCTGCAGCTGCACTGGGTTAGGGCAAGGGTTTTTTTTTTTCCTCCCACCCTGGTTTTTTCCTGTACTTGTTGGGGTAATGCTACAAAGTCCCATTTGAGAGGAATTCTGAGCACTTTAAAGGTTTCAGGGGATAATGATATTTACTCACCTGGTAAAGGTGATTATACCTGCAACCCTTAGAGTGCTCAGGGTCCCCGCCTGGATTGAAAAACCCAGTTCTGCTGTAGCTGGATCATAGTTTGATCTCCCTGGTGTTTTGTCACATTTGGGTGTCTGATTTGGGTACTTGTCAGTGATGATTATCCGCTTCATGTATGTAGTTACATTAGGAAATGCATATATACTCATTTATGCTTCTATTTGCATGTGCTCAGCCTGTTGGCTGTGTTTTGTTTTTTCTGCTACGCTTATATACTTTATTATTCATATGAAAGGCAGAATAGTTCTTTCACCTGCTGGTTGGTGGGGCTTCCCATTGTACCTGGACGTTGTCATTTGTCTTTCTTTCAAAAAATAAATAAGCTTTTATCGATAACATTTGTCTTTGTGTGTTTTTTTTCTTTGGGGTTGGTTCTTTTTTGTGCCTTATGTTTTTTCTTGTAGCTGCTAGGTGTGTTACCTGACTGGAATCCTAGAGACGTAGCTAGAGGGTTTGGCCTCTGGCTGTCCCAAAAAAAAATATTTTTCATGTATCAACCAATAGGATGGATGGAGGAGAACCCATTTGTGAGGAATTCCTGAGCAGTCTAAAGGTTGCAGGTATAATCATCTTTACCAGGTGAGTAAATACCATTATGTTGTATCAGGTGGGATTATGAGTGCTGACTCGTGTAGCTCCTGAAAAAAGGACTGCTAGTCTCAGTGAGCCCACCCCTTCAACAAAATCCATATCAATCAACCCATCACTCTGTTAATCAATAAATAAATATATTGTGCTGGTATAAAAACATGGATCAGCAAATCAGATCACACAAGATCAAAGGCATATATAAATAAATAAAAACGATCACTTCATTTTCCAGATCCATTTTGTAATGAACTCTATTTCAACCTTGATAGCAAACAGGCAAGAGAACAGTTTGATGTGTCTTTTGCTGAAGAACAACACCATCTAGTGTTCAACATCAATACAAACAGAATATAAAACTAGTTCCATTTCCACTATGTAGGCTAAGGAAGTTCAGTAGTAAATGAAGATATGAAGACCTTTGTTAAATCAACTGATATGTCTGAAAATAAGACATCAGATAGAGGTGAAAATATTCCATACCTACATTGCAAACAGCGTAAATGACACTTAGAAAGACACAAAATATTTTAAATGTAAGCAACATGACATGACAGGCTGTGCACTGTGGTGATATAATCTCATGCCTGGGTGTGCCATTAATTGAGAAGTATCATATTATCTTAATGACACACCCTGGAATTTCTTATAGTGTGTATAGTAGAGTGTTGTTCTGTATAGAATTCCATCCCTTTCAAAATGCTGTTGTACCACAGTTCCAAAGGTCATGGAATGTGATTCTACTCTCCTGTGATAGAACAGCATTCTAGAACCTCTAGAGACTGCATGAGTCAGTTTCATTTTGAAAGCAAAAGAACTCATGCACACATATTTCACACAGTACTATACACTATAAAAAATACAGGATGAGCAACTCTATGCTGAACCAGTGTGTTCTGCCACCTCTGAGTTCTGATTCCCATGGACCTTTCGAGCTTCGCTCTCGAGGTCAGAGGGAATCTGAACCCCTCTGTAGCAGAACATACTGGTTGTGCATAGTTGCCCATCCAGTATTCTATATGTTGTGCTTATAAAATGACTTGTAAATGTTTGACAAAATGAATAAAAGTAAGGAGAAATCATTTTTGAAAGGTAAAAAGAAAGCCCTTTCACTGAACTATGCCACAGGCATAAAATAGTCTACATTCTGATAAGGGAAGGGGACTAGAAATAATAAAAGACAATGAAAACCGTATGTGGTGCCAAGGGTGCCGGAAGATGGTAAAAGCTGAGGGGGCTAAAAATCAAAAGGGCACTTATCAGGGTACAAAGGGCACTTTTTCTATACTAGTTTTTGCCATACAGAAATAAAAATGGAGTGGCTACCACCCCTTCTGCCCCCCTTCCCCGGTTCCGGCACCTATGTGTGGTACACTTTTTGTTAAAAAAAATAGTTACCTAGTTTGCATTTTAAACCAGTGCAGGTAGTTTTAATGGAAATGTGTTCAAAACAAGTAAACCTGCCAGGTTGGGGGATTTCTCCTGGACAAGTTTACCAATCCCAGATTCAAATGCATTTTTATTTATTTGTTTGTTTATTTATTTATTTACAGAATTTCACCAGGAAAGACATACTGAGCTTTAATATAGCTCAGTTCCAGATGTGTCGGGGGGCAGAATACAGCGAATAAAATAGCATATACAATAAACAATAAAACAGTAGACTACACAGTGGTTTGCAATGGTACAAAAAATATGCAGTATTTGAAAATAAGATGCTAGGTCATAAGAGAGTAAGTATTAACAGTTCACTGTTAAGGCCTTGACAAAGCCCAAAAGCTGAGCAAAAATGTTTGGCCACACGTGGGAGGGTGTGTTTGGTAATGAACCGCTGCTGCTTTTATTGTTTTTCTAATAAGATCCTTTTTATCCTTCAACACAGCATGTGCTTTCTCACAGTGGAGGCTGGATAGCCAAGCTAAGTGTTGCCAGTGTAATACTGTGCACTTTGTGTCTTGTTTGCAATTCAGGCACACAGACTGCTAAAAGGTAGTAGTAATCTTTATAACGTTAATAGTGGTATATACGATTAATCAGAAGTCATTTAGCATAAGACAGTCTTTGTAGCCTGCACCTGGTGTAGTCTCCAGCTCAAACTCTGCTTGAGCTAGGGAGTATATCTGTCACCTTCCTGTGGAATGAATGCATGAAGGTCACTGTCTTAACTCATAATTCTCAGGAAATTCCCAGTTTTCTAAATAACAAAAACTGAAGATTGAACCATTACATACTAATCTGAGGTTATTGTGAAATCCTATACTATGTCTTATCTAGTGACATGAACAATCTCCTCTACTTGTTGGCTACATTATTCATGCACTGTAAATAGGTTTACATGTCTCTAAGTACATAACAGATAGTTTTTTAGCAGTGGGTGGTTAACAAGTTTCAATAAGTCTTTGCAACTGTTCAGTTAGTCTTCCAAACCTTGACCTGCCTGCATGCTGAGAGGCCCCTTGAGTACTAGTCTCAGTGTGCATTTGTGTAGCAGTAATTGATTACGTCTTGTCTGGTGCTTTGGCCAAAAAGTCTGGTGGCTCAAAGTGTGGAGCTGTCAGGCTTGGTTCTTGGTTAGAGTTCTGCATTATGTGTTGTCTGCTTTCCACATCCTGTTGCCCTGGCCTGTTTCTGAGTTCTTGAGGAATAGAAACATAGAAACATAAACTTTGACGGCAAATAAGGACTGCTTGGCTAACCTAGTCTGCCCATTTCCCTACTTAACGGATAATCTGCAGATCCTAGTTAACCAACAGCCTACTTCCTCCTAACCCCCCACTAGAATTGCCTTATGCCTGTCCCATGCATTCTTGAATTCCCCCACTGTTTTTGACTCTATGACCTCCTCAGAAAGGCTGTTCCATGCATCTACAACCCTCTCTGTGAAGAAATACTTCCTCACATTACCTCTGAGCCATCCCCACATCTTCAAATTGTGCCCCCTTGTTCTTACACATGTCTCTTTTTGAAAGATGCTACCCTCTTGGACTTTGCTGATTCCCTTGAGGTATTTGAAAGTTCCTATTATGTCCCCCCTCTCCCTCCTTTCCTCAAGGCTATACATCTTAAGCTCCTTTAGTCTTTCTTCATATGTCTTCTGGTGCAGACTCTGCACCATTTTGGTTGCCCTCCTCTGGACATCCTCCACCCTGTCTATGTCTTTGTGGAGATGGGGTCTCCAGAACTGTACACAGTACTCCAGATGTGGTCTTACCAACTGTCTGTAAAGAGGGCCAACAACTTTCTGTTTTCTACTGGTGATGCCTCTCCCTATGCATCCCAGTATCCCCCTAGCACTCTGACTCAATAGGAACTGTCCCTAGTTTTGCAGGAGCTTGTCCTGTTGGTACTGGCATTAAGAGTCTCCTATTCCATCTTAACAGCTGTCCACTTCCAGTGAGTACTTAGTATGATCTTGGTGCCACGAGCCTCTGGATGACTGCCAGTTCTCCACATCATCCCTCACTTCTTACCTGGACATATTCACCAGTGTGTGGCATTCTGTGCTCCTTGGCAGTTTTTTTAAAGTTTTCCCATTGTTTCCTGCATTGTCTTGTCTTTTCTTTCATGTCTGTGTCATTTTCAGTGTAACATTCCAGTTTAATGACAGGCAAATGGGTTCGAAGCTGAAGTCCCAAAAGCAGTTCTGCTGGGGATTTGCCACATGCTAGTGGTGTGGCTCTGTAATTCAGTAATGCAATAGAGGGGTCTGTTTTGTCCTCCATGGCCTTTTTTAGGAGTGTCTTTATGACTTTGACCCCTGACTCTGCCAGTCCATTTCCTTGAGAGTATAGCATGTGGGGCTGGAAGTGACATGACTGATGCCATTGGAGTGTGCAAAAGGTTTGAATTCTGTACTTGTAAATTAGAGCCCATTGTCTGTTCTTAGAATCTGTGGTATCCCGAATCTAGCAAAGATTACTTTTGGTTCCTTTATCACTTGGTTTGATATTATTTTTAAGTTACCAACTTTGAGGTAACAGGAAAATGTGTCAAATACAGCCAGGTACTCTCTGCCTCCAAGGGTAAAAAAATCAACACACACTTTTTCCCATACAGTTGCATTTTCTGAGTCCAAGATTATTGGTTCCTCATGCAAAGCAAGCCTGTATTTCTGACATATCTGGCAGGCCAGTACTGTGTTTTCTATATTTTTTGAGATTCTTGGCCAGTATACTACCTCACTGGCTCTGCATTTACATTTTTCCACACCCATGCGTCCTTCATGAATTTTGTGTAGCGTTTATTTCCTTAAATTACTAGGCACCAAAATCCTGTCACCTTTAAGTAGTACTCCGTCTACTTCAGATAGCTCAGACTTGAATGGCACATACCTGGTGCATGTGTATTGTCCCTTTCATCCTTTGTTGATAACTGCCAAGGCTGTCTGTTGCAATTTATCCTGTGCTGTGGCAATTTTCAGCCTTTCCCACATTTGCACCAACACTGCTCCTGAGGTTTTTATTCTGTTAATGTGTATGTCCACATCTGCATTCTTACTTTGGGTGGAGGTTCTGTGTGATTCATCCCAGGTTCTTGATAAGGCATCTGCCACTATCAGCTGGTTTCCTGGTGTGTATTCAATCTTATAGTCATACTTCTGTAGCTTAATTAACAGTCTCTGAATCTGAGAAGGGGCCTGCCATAAATCTTTGTTTGAAATGGTAATCAGTGGTTTGTGGTCTGTTTCAGTCACAAACAAGCATTTGCCAATGCCGAATGTTTGCTTGCTGGCATTGGCATTGGTAGTGTAGAAGTTACAGAGCTGCATAACAGGAATGGCAGTGAAGTATTGAACTGAAGCCAACTCCACCACCACCCTGCAGAGAGTGACAGGCATTGGGGTGTGCCTTTGGGTCGTCAGGCATAACGGCCATGCCATTTCACCACACCCTACCCTGCAGACACTGACAAGTGTCACGGTGTGCCTTGGGGTCTTTGGCCCTTATGCGCACCCCATTCTATCAGAAAATATGGTGAGATGGGTGTGATATAGGAGAATGGGGTGAACTTTGGGGCATACCTCGATGCCTCTCACTGGCTGCAGGGTGTGGAATGGTATGAGCATTACAGGCAAGAATCCCAAGTCACACCCCTGATGCCTGTCATTCTCTACAGGGGTGGGCGTTATGGTTGGAAACCCTAACACCTCAGGCATTCGTTGGTATTTTCACTCCAAATTTTCAACATGGTTTTTTTGTGACCCCCACCTCATGAACAGTGGCAATATCAGTTTGTTAGCGGAAAGCTGCTTATGCACAGCGACTATGGCATTTAGCACCACAGGTGCAAAAACACATTCCAAACAGGATGTGAACAATGACAGCTTTTGCCACGCTGGGGTGGAATCCCAGTGTGGCACAAGGATGGCTGTTTGGAGGTGGCTTGGAGCCAATGGGGGATTTGGCACCCCCGTCGGTGATAGCATCTGCTGCCATGCTGGGGTGGGCTCTCAGCTTGGCACCCAGTACTTTCTGGGGGGAGGGACAGTGGAGCCGACGGGGGATTGGACACCCCTGCTGTCTATATGATGTTTAGCCATGCTGGAGTGAGCACCCAGCGTGGCATGTGGAACTCTGTTTGAGGGGGAGTGCAGCACAGCCGACGGGGGATTGGGTGCCCCCATTGGCTATACAGTGTGTGCATGGGGGGGGCAAGCATGCAGTATACTTGCGTGTGTGTGTGTGTGTGTGTGTGTGTATGTAGGGGGAGCACACATGAGCAGGCGATATCTTATCGCTGCTCACTGAAGCATAGCTCCCCTTTTCAACTGTACTCCACTGCATTTTTGACTGCTGTCATAGACAGCTCCAGCAGCCATTGGAGAACTGCGGCCACACCTGCAAACACACTGACTGAATTGGAAGAGGGCTGCCACTCCTCCGAAAACTCGGATGATGGCACTATGTTTCTTGCACATGCATGCAAGCAAACATAAAAAGGTTCCATAAATGTAGTTATGGAAGGCATTGCATCCAAAAGCTATTGCCAACATCTCTTTTTCAATCTGAATGTATTTGCATTCAGTCTTTGTGAAGGCCCTTGATGTATATGTGACAGACCTCCAGCTGCTGTTTTTATGCTGTAACAGTACGACTCCTATACCATCCTTAGAGGCATCTGTGGAAAACTTTATTTGACAAGAGATATCAAAAAATTGCAGGGTGGGTGCCATAGTAAGTAGTCATTTTATCTCTTGGAATTGCTGTTCATGTACAGATGTCCACTCTCACATGGCTGACTTGTTTAGTAGTTGTCTCAGGTGGCTAGTATTGTCAGCCAGGATGCTAATAAAGTCCCCAAATAATTCACCATGCCCAGGAAGCATTGTAACTCTTTCTTAGAGGTGGGTTGTGGTATCCTGTTTAAAGCGTGAACTTTTGCTGGGTCAGGTTTCACACCTTGCTGTGAAAGAATTTCCCCAAGGTACTTTATTTCAGCCTTCCTTATCTGACACTTCTCCTTATTCAATTTATAGCCTGCTTCCTGGGCCACTTGTGGGACCTGCCTCACTCTGTTGTTATGCTGCTTTTCTGATGAACCCCAGACCAGAATATCATCTAGGTAGACTTGAACCCCTTCTATGCCTTCCAGCAGTTGCTGCATGGTTCTGTGAGAAACCTCTGCTGCTGAGCAGATTCCAGATGGCAATCTTTTGAAACAGTGCCTCTCACATGGAGTGTTAGCCAGAATCCGGAAGAGGCATCCAGTATTGAGAAATATTTTGTGCTCGAAAGTTCATCCAAGATTTCATGCCTTGTGGGAATGTGGAAATGTTCTCTTTTTATGCTTGTATTTAACTCTGTAGGGTCCAGACACAAATGTAGCGACCCATCTTTCGTCTCAATAATCACCAAGGAGTGGACCCATGGTGTTGGCTCTTCTACCCTTTCTATGACATCCAGATCTATTAAATGTTGTAGCTCTTTTTTCGGCTTATCTGTTAGGGCCACGGGGACTCTGCTTGTGGCATGCATTACAGGAACTGCCTTTGCATCCACAATGATATTATGTGTTATGAGTAGCTTCCCCAGTCCTGTAAATACATCCTTGTATTCAGACAGAATATTCTCAGTGACTGGCTTGTCATTTGATATTGCAAATAGTTTTTCTATCAAACCCAATTTCTGACTGGTCTCTAGGCCCAAAATTGGCTTCTTGTCCCCAGTGACAATAACAAAGTTGTGTTTACTCACCTTGACTTAGTGGTGGAGGTTCAGGGAGCAGTACCCTATTGTGGGTATGGTTAGACCATTGTATGCCTTCAAGACAGTTAGGGTTTTTCTTTATCTGCGGTCTGTGTGGTATCTGATGCCAGAGTCAAGCAGGAAGCACATTTATTTGTGCACCTGTATCAATCATGTATTGTATTTTCAAGCAACTGGGTTTTAGTTGAATAGTCTTTGCATGTTGCCTGGCTTGTCCAGAGCTCCTATGAAGAGTTCCTCTGTGCTATCTGAGTCAGTAGTTTCAGTAAGTGATTGCACTGCTTTGTGTTTTCTGCAGCACCTAGTGAAGTGGTTACATTTTCCACAGGCTTTACACTGTTTTCCATATGCAGGGCAGTTTCTGTGGGTGTGTTGTTTCCCACAGTTTGGGAAGGTTTTGTTGACTATGTTTTTTGAGTATACCTCTCTTGTCCTGTCCCTTGTTTACTCTTTTGCTGCATATAACCTATAGGTGACCTCTGGGATTTGCTCTTATTGGTTTGAACAGCAGCAACTTCTGTGATATTCCTTGATCCACTTAGGATGTCCATCTGCATGCAAGTTTGTTCTGCAGCCTGACAGGTCTTAATTGTCGATTCCAGAGTTAATTTATTATCTCTTAAAAGTCTTTTCTTAACTCATGGGTCTGAACAGCCCATCACTATTTGGTCTCTGGTCAGAGAAGATGTCAGTGTGCCAAAATTGCAGGACTGTGCTTTTAATCTCAAGTCAGTAACAAATTCTTCA
The DNA here is from genome assembly GCA_016271365.2 of Neoceratodus forsteri. Taxonomy (NCBI): domain Eukaryota; kingdom Metazoa; phylum Chordata; order Ceratodontiformes; family Ceratodontidae; genus Neoceratodus; species Neoceratodus forsteri. The sequence goes on along the minus strand of CM057455.1, from coordinate 1,286,293,719 downwards.
ATGGATTAATTTGCTTTCTGCATTTGGGATTGAAAGACATATCTCTCAAAAGTCTCATTTTTTCTTGGCACACAGTATGCTTCAAACTGTTGTATAACGTTGTTATATATATTACTTCTTGTCTGCATCTGACAACTGAAAGGCACTGTATATGTCGAATGTTTCTGACCCTGTAGTAGTCAGCAACAGTGTAACTTTTTTGGATTCCTGTTTCTTAGTTGCACCCATAGCTTCTAAATGACAGTCAAAATGCTGCTTGAAACACTTTTCATACTTGGAGTCATACTTGGGCCCAGATATTCAAACTGCGCCAGGCTGTGGTGCAAGCCTGGGTGAAGCGCAACTTGGCTGCGCTGGGGCATTGACTGGGCGATATTCAACAGAGCTGCGCCATGGCTCAGCATTGTTGAATATCACACCCTGGCCACCTGCAGTGCACATGGTGCAGTGGCACTGTGCCAGCGCAAGTGGCCAGAGTGGAACAGGGGAATGTGCTAGCACAAGTTCCATTGCGCTAGGCGCAACAACCGTGATATTCAAAAGTGCACATGCAAATGGGGCCATAATGTATGCAAGGCGCAAATCAATCAATCAATCAATCAATCAAAATCTTTATTTATTCAGGCGAACATCATTGAGCAAAGCTCATTTACAAGATGGACCTGAAGGTCATACAAATGAGGATACAAGTATTATTACATAGACAAGAATAGCATAAACAGCAATACAATGACATGAAATGATTATATACAACAATTTACATATATACAAGGTACAGTAGAACCATTTAACCTGTAAGAAAAAAGGGGACAAGAGGTATAGCAGGCATAAAATATAAATTATAGGGTCTAACTAGTTTTTATGAGAATATAATAGGTGATTTGGAAGATAGAAATTGAATTAATATAATGGACGGAAAAAGGAAGGTGGGTCAGGTAGGGTAGGGGATTAGGCTTTATAAAAGCAATTGCAGAGCTCTGGAAAAAGGGCGGAGAACAATCTTTTGAAAGATGCCAGAGGTAGTAGGCTATCTAGCTTCATGGATTTTTGGAGAGAGTTCCATGCAACTGCTAAGGTGTAGCTGAAAGCAGCCCTCCCAAACTGGGTGCAGGCATTGGGACCTTTAATATGATGAGTTTACTGATCCTTAAGGTGTATGGCCTAGTTGTAATTTGGGTAAAGCAATCAGTGATATAGGTAGGCAGTTTGCCTGTTAATGCTTTGAATACCCAGATAGCAGCATTCCTATTTCTTCTGTGTTGTAATGATGTCCAGTTGACTGCCATATAAAGGGAGCAATGATGGGTGCTGGAGGGAAGGTCAGTAATAAATCTTATGGACCTGTGATACAGGGTGTCCAGTTTATGTAAGAGATGACGTGAACAATGGCAGTAGAGAAAATCAGCATAATCAATGAGGGATAGGAATGAGGCCTTAATTAACCTTTTTTTGGAATCACTGTTTAGGTAATGATTTTTTCTAAAAAATAGTCATTTGCATGTCATTATGGCCCCATTTGCATGCAGGTGTACCGATCCCCGGTGACTTGCTCCTGGTGCCCTGCCAGGCAGCATCCATCAGGGACCGATGCCCCCTGCAGCGCGGCAATGTTCCCCACAGCCTGATCACAGGCATTTGTAAAATAAAAAAAGATTCCTATATCCCTGGTGGTCCAGTGGACCACTGTCAGCCAGATCGCAGGCTTCAGTAAAATAAAAGAAGAATCCTATATCCCTGGTGGTCCAGTGGACCACTGTCAGTCCGATCGCGGGCTTCAGTAAAATAAAAGAAGAATCCTATATCCCTGGTGGTCCAGTGGACCACTGTCAGCCCGATCGTGGGCTTCAGTAAAATAAAAGAAGAATCCTATATCCCTGGTGGTCCAGTGGACCACTGTCAGCCAGATCGTGGGCTTCAGTAAAATAAAAAAAGATTCCTATATCCCTGGTGGTCTAGTGGACCGCTGTCAGCCAAGTCATGGGCTTATGTAAAGAAAGAAAAGAATCCTATATCTGTGGTGGTCCAGTGGACCAGTGTCTGCCCTATCGCGGGCTTAAGTAAAGAAATAAAAGACTCCTATATCCCTGGTGGTCCAGTGGACCCCTCACCCACCACTGATCCCACTGCCCTGCTCCCCTCGTCAGCGGCGGGTGGCAGCACCCACTCACCTGCTGCCCTGCCACCCACTGATTGACCTGTCAATCGGGGCTGTCGTGCATTGGTCCATAGTGTGAGCCAATGGGCGTGCAGCCCCCACGTCACTACATTCCAGATATATGAATGGATCCATTCACATATCTGGAATGTGAAATCTGATAGAGGCTGCACGCCCATTGGCTCATGATGTGGAACAATGAGGACACATCCCTACCAACGGTGTTGTCGGCAGGTGGTGGGGCAGCTGGCGGTGGTGTTGCCACCACCATTGACCGGGGAGCAGGGCAGTGTGGATCAGTGGGTGGGGGGAGGGGGGTCCACTGGACCACCAGGGATATAGGATTCTTAATTTGTTTTACTTAAGCCCGCATTACAGATAGTGGTCCACTGGACCACCAGGGATATTGGACCTTATTCTTTTTAACTGATGCCCGCGATCGGGCATGGGGGGGTGCCACCACAGAGGTGCAGCCAGAGCTTGGGTGGCCACCCACAGGTGGCAGCTGCTGTGTTATGCTCTGCATTACGGCAGCTCACCTGTGGGTGGCCGGCCGTTGCTCCTTTTTCTTTTGGATCAACTTTGTGTGGCGCAAATAGGGGTTGCACATGCATAGCTCAGCACATCCTGGGCTGAATATCGGGATGTGCAGAGTATGCATGGGCACACCCCCCCACCTGTGCCTGCATACATTACTGATGCACTCCGGGGCATCAGGATTTGTGCCAGGCACAATTCCTGTCTGAATATCGTGCTGGGGCACATCAGTGGGTTGCGCATGCGCAACCCTTTTGAATATCTGGGCCACTGTATAAATTAAGAATTTCTATAAAACAATCAATAAATAAAGTGTATCAAAGTGAGGTTTCAACTTTTTCCCCAGACTAGGTAAGAAGTGTGCAGCAAGGAATTCCAGAAATGACATATCATTAGGGGGAAAAGTGAAGGATGTGGTGTCCATGTCAACTATTGTTATTTAACTTTTTTTTCTTTTAATTTTTCTCTCTTAGTGTATATACAGTAGATGGAACATGGTCTCAATTTGTTTTGTATTGAAAATCTGTTGTAATTGAGCAGGTGATACCTGTGTTAGTTTAATTTATATAATAATTTGATAAGCTTCTGAGGAAGGACTTGGTTGGTCCAAAAGTTTAGGCATTCTGTTTTTTTGGTGACATCTAAGTTGGTCCAATAAAAGGTATCAAACCATTTGCTTCTGAATCTGTTCTTACAAGGGCCAATATTGCAACTAAACTAAATCTGTTTAATTTATAGAATAATATGACCTGTTTATGGATATTGTTAATCTCTATTGTTTGTCAATAAACATTCCCCTACTCTTTTTGAGATCTCTTAGTGTTTTAAATTCAGATTAAAAAATTCTGGCAGATATAATAGGCAAACAGCTCTTGAAAGTTGCACAGCATCTAATTTATTTTATTTATTTATTTTATTTAAACTTTTGTTGACTAGGTAAGTGCAATGAGCCAAGGACGTTTTTCATGCATGACCCAGGACCATAGAATAACAGCCTTGATGTTACATCAATATGCAGTTAATGCAGTACAAAATAAAGCAATGCAACATATAAATATAAACAAGAATACATAAAATACAAAGACATTACAAGTAACATCAATATCATAAACACATTCACATTTCAATTAGCTAAGGAAATATTTCTTCAAATGTAACTTAAAAGCTTCATGGCCAAACCCATAATTTAAAAACCCCTGTAGGCTGTTCCAATTTCTTGTTGCACTAACAGTGAAAGCATGCTCACCTATATTGGTATTGGTGTTTGATATATTGTTTTTTAGTTCCATTAGAGCATAGAAGCCTTTCTTCCATTTTAATTTGACACACTGGGTGGGATATTCAGACTGCGCCAGGCAGGGGTGCAAGCCTGGGCGCAGCACAACTGGGATGAGCCAGGGCATGTACCAGGCGATATTCAATGGTGCTGCGTCATGGCTCAGCACCATTGAATATGGCACTGAGGAAGCATGTACTGCACATGGTGCAGTGGCACTGTGCCAGTGCAAGTGGCAGGAAGGGGAGCAGGGGGATGCACCAGAGCAAGTGTTGTTGCGCTAAGTGCAACAACTGTGATATTCAGCACAGGACATACAAATGAGGCCATTATGCATGCAAGGTGCAAATGGGGCCATTTGCATGTCATTATTGCCCAATTTGCTTGTGGTGCACTGATTCCTGATGACTTGCACCTAGTGCCCTGCCAGGCTAAAGTCATCAAGGACTGATACCCTGCTGCCCCTCAGCAGGCTCTGCACCCATTCACCTGATCATGGGCATGTGTACAAGCAATCCCTGGTGGTCCAGTGGAACCCCCCTCCCCACCCGCTGACTGAGGCACCTGACACCCTGCACCCCCCCGTCAGCGGCAGGCGGCAGTTCCCCGCCCGCAAGCCACCTGGCCGCCCGCCAACTGACAGCATATAGTAGGGCTGTATGCCTGTTGGTCCACTGTGTGGGCCAATGGGCATGCAGACCATACTGTACTACACAGTCCTGAAATGTGAATGAATGCTCATTCACATTTTGGCACTGAGTAGTACAGTATGGTCTGAATGCTCAACATTGCACCCTCCTGAGCAGCGCAAGGCAGGTTTGTGCCAGCATATGTGCCACACATCCTGGCCTGAATATCAGGATGTGCTGCATATGTATAGGCACGTCCCCTGCACTTGTGTCGCATACATTACTGGTGCACCCTGGTGCATTGGGAGTTGCGCTGCACAACATGTCCCTTTAAATATCACGCTGGGGCTCATTGGTGGGTTGTGCATGGTGCAACCCCTTTGAATATCCAACCCAATGTACAGAGAGAGGAATCAGCTTTCTGCCTTAATATGTTTGCAGTCAAACATTTAAGCTATATAAACTACTTAACTTAGGTGGTAGCAGGCCTGTTAGTTGGTATAAATTACAGTGATGCATTTAATATGGAAGTTTTAGAGTGAATCTGCAGACCTCATGAAAAGTGGTTGTCAAAAGGGACATGTCAGTTTTAGCAAGGTCAGAAGAAAAAAGAATTGTAATTCATCATAGACATAAGTACATTGTTGGCAACTACAAATCTAGCCTGTGAAGTCAAATAGTTGAGAAGTTTTAAGCAGAACACCCAATTTCCGATTAATCTGTCTACTAATTAATTTTATATTAAGGGAGAAAGTTAAAGAGGGATCCAATAAAATCCCCCAGTATTTAAATTAGGTAACTTGTTCAAGTTGGACACCAGACATTTCTAATATTGTAAGAGGAATACACATTACAAGTCTGGGATTTGGACCAAATAACATACTTTTAGTCATTTTAATGTTCAACAGCAAATGATGAAAAAACTGAGAAGTCAACATTTAGAGAAAAGTTTATTGCTTCCACTAATAATCCCATCTCAAGCCTGCTCCATACCAGGGAGGAATATTCATGATAACCTTCTATTCATAAGGAAAGTGGTGTACTGGGGGACTCAAGGTGAGTTGGAAGGTTATGTTATTTCATTTGATCAGCAACAAGCTTTTGATTTCAGGCTATGTGACTATTTATGGAAAGTTCTTCAAGTCTAAGGCTTACCTGTCCCCTCCATTCACATGGTAAGGCATTATATCAAGATGCAGTAATTATATCATTAGTTAATGACTGGGTTGGAAACCCAAGCCCATTCCTTTATATTTTTAGTATTGACCCAGATTTTGCAAAGGTTGAGTCACTGCAAGACATAGCTGCTGTTCAAATTAAAATGGATCAGGCTCAGATTAAAGCATGGGCCTATGCTGATGATATGCTTTTAATGGTGAATGACCTAGATTCTGGGAACTAAGCAGTAAAAGAGATATCTGCTCTTCTAGAGACCACAGGGGTTCTAATCAATAAGTATAAAAGTATGGCCTTATTGATGAGGGAATCGGAAGAATCTGCATTAGAAGGTATAAAGACTACTAAGGCACAGATGCAAGTCTTAGGCATCAGATTTGGGTATGGAGATATGACCTTAGAGAACTGGTCAAGGAAAATAGATATAACAGAGAGGGAAATAAACAGATTGAAGTCATGGTGGCCCATGACATGTAAGAAATGGGTGTTTTTACTCAAAACTTTTATTTTTTTCCATTTTTAATACATCTCCTATGTTTTCCTCTCCTATGGCAATTCAGACAAGATTTTACGGTGTTTTGTTTAGTTATTATGGGGAAGAAGGTTGAATCCTGTATGCTGCTGTCATACATATAGGCCTATTAAGGAATAAGGTTTGGGGATGGTGAATCCCTTAGTGTTTTTGTATATTCTTTAAATTTACTTTAAACCCTATTTTACAAAATAAAGGCACTTCTTAATTAGCCGTGCTTTTGGAAAGGTGTAGCCCTTTGATCCCTTTATGGAAAGGAGGAAAAAGATTTTCTAGAAATTATCCTTTGCCATCATATGTTAACAACTGTTTTTTTTAGGCTGAAAGAATAGAACCTCACATTAGAACAGATTGAATCAAGGTCAAGGAAACAGGCATATTCCCTATACTCTCGGTATCTTCTTTTTAGACAACCCAGTTTTTCAGAGTGCTATCAGAATATCTATTAACATCATCATACAATTAAGCCTCACATTCCAAGTAAAACATGGGGCTCAATATGGTTCTGAAGTCATGAAAAACTCAATGTTAGAAATAATCACAAACATAAAGAAGTGACAGAAAGGGTTTGCACTAAACCAGAACGTGCAGGAATTTTGGAGATAATGCAGCATTTATTTTTTGATTGTTCCTTTATAAAACAGTTCAGTTCTCTTTTGGCATTCCATTGAAACAAACCTTGTTTTGAGACTATTTCCTTTGATACATTAATTTTAGGCCAGCTTAACGATGCCTGGTGGAAGTGGAATTCAGGGACTGTTTATGTTATTTTCACATGTTTGAAATAGATAGTTTGGCAAGTAAGGTGCCAGTGGACATTGCAAGAGAAAGACCTTACCAGGTTGAACTGAGTTCATAGAGTGATGATAAGTTATCTGTGGTTTATCAAAATGAATTTGCCTGTCTCAATCACATTCAGTTTAAAACTTTATGGAAAGAGATACAGTGGTTTCATTAATTGAAACAGGTCTGCGTTTGGCATTTGTGGGGTTTTGATTGTTTCTTCTTTTTCAAGGTGTATGCTTTGAAATCAATCAATCACTCAATCAATCTTTATTTTATCAGGCGAAACACCATTGAGGTGAACTCATTTATGAGATGGACCTGGGCAAGGTACACATAATCAATATAACAGTATATATTCAATAGCAACATAGAATCTAATATACAACTCATGTAATACCACAGTAAAACAGTGAAGGAGTAGTAATTAACTAATACAGCACTCTACATACATCCAATCATATCACATATACAATATATACAAGAAAAACTTCATACGTGGTGAATTAAGAAGCAACAGAATGTAGAAGACAAGGAGAAAAAAGTTAAAGAAGGGCATGGTAGGGGTAGATAGAAGATTATGGGCCAGATATTCAAAACTTTGCACTGGGCAAAAATCATTTGCGCAGGTTTAGCGCGGGATTAGCGCGGGTCTGCCATATTCAAAAGGCCAAATAGCGCAGGCAAACTGCATTAGCGCCAGGCAAAAGTATAATGTATGCAAGGGGCAAACTGACATGAATACAAAGCGCAATGCTATATTCAGTGGCTAAGCACGGCGCTAAGTGAGTTTAAGCGCGACTAAGCGAACAGTTAGCTGGTGTAGATTACCGCCCAGAAAAAGCTGGTCTTAATCCTGGGCAATCGGCTTTGGCGCAACATAAATGGCTGCGCGATTTGCTGGGTTTAGCGCTGGTCTTGCGCGACCCTAATACATAAATATAACACATAGATAAAGCCAAACATAGTGGAAGCTTGCTGCTAACCAATGGCATCACAATGTGCCATCATCTGCCACCAGTCCCAGCCATGCCAGGCAGTAAGTGGTGACCCCCACCAGTGGACAGCATGGCAGTGTAGCCATACAGCACACACCTGCTGACCACACATATCTGTGGACAAAACCAGATGCCAGCACACACATGCAGCACTGTGGGCATGGAGGATGTTGAGGGAGTGTGTATGGGTGGCCAGGCTGTGCCACAGACCAGGTGTGGCTACAAGGCTGGGACTCGGCATGCAGTGCACATGGGCCAGTGTAGGAATACCCCCAACACTAGTGTGCCTTTCGGATACTATATGCCCCCCAGCCACATACCACAGCTGTACAACTGCCACAACACACAAAGCCAGATATGTACATGTCACTGTGGGCATCACATCCACAGGTACAGCATCTATGGGTCACACAACAGTGTAACAGTAATGTCGACTGTCAGTAAACACCTGCAGGTTGGGCCTGTCACTGTGTACAGTGCAATCAGCATCACTTGCCCTACACACCATAGGCAGTGCTCGTCCCTCACACTACTGTCTCCCTTGCTACTGTAGTGTCTGTTGTGCACTGTAGCATGCCCTACAGTGTGACAGTTGCACAGCACCACCACCACCTGTGCCTATGCTGTCCTGTCCCTGGGGTACAATATGCTATGCTATGCTATGCTGTACTGTTTACCTGTAGCCTGTAGCTATCATCGTGCACTGCCAGACTGACCTACAGATGGAGCTGCGGTTGGACCTTGTCTGCCCTGTACTTCCAGACTGACCTACAGGTGGCTCTATGGGACCCTGCAGTAGCGCTAGGCAAACTGTGTGCAAATCAGGGTATAATGAGATGCTAATCCAGTTGTTTGCCCAGAGACTACCTAAGTAGGCTCATTTGCATAAGCACTTTTGAATATGGCACATTTAGCTCCGGGCAAGCGTGTTTGCTCCAGGCTAACTGCTTAGCTCGCTAATGTGTTAGCCCAGGCGCTAATGGTGCGGGAATATTGTAAAGTTTTGATCACTGTTCTTTCTCATCTGCTGCTTCCTGCAACTGTACTGAGTCCATGCATTTGCTGGCACACACATTGACGTAGTTAGTCTGTACCTGCCCTCCGTTGCTGTGTACTGTGTTGTTGTTGTGGGTTGCACTTCCTGGTTGTTTTATTCAGTGCTGTCTTATTCCAGGGCATGTTTTCCCTGCCTCTAACTTAGTTGCATGGCCTCATTACCATGCTATATTCAGAAGCTGCTGGGCTATTCCGTTTGAATATGGCTTGCTTTGTGCTCCGGGCTCAGTTTGCCCGCTGGGCAGTGCTAATTTGGCCCCTGGGCAAAGTTTTGAATATCTGGCCCTATGTGTATTAAGAATGGTGTGAAGTCTGTTTTTTCTTTCTTCAAGAAATTACATGGAATCTTTAATATCCACCTGAACAACCACCAGAACAGGCAGCTAGAACCATTAATGTCTCATTGGAAAGACAATTGCTTATTAACATGCCTTCCACTGGAAAAGGCTCATGGTAGCAAACACATTATCTCATTTGGGATGCATTATCTCCATTTGCTTCTAGGTGTCACTTTCCTGCAGGGGGCTGTATCAGCACCACCGTGTGCTCCTACAGTTCCATATTCAGATAGGTAGCAAGCAGAGGTCAGATCATGCTGTCTCTCTGAATATGTCTCCCAGGATGGCTGTGCATTTTTCTCATATGCATTGCTAATTGGTGTTCAGTTCAAATGGCTGGCTCTGAAAATGGCGCCTCAGGTTCATTACTTTTTACCTGCCATATTTCACTGAAATTTCTATCTGCTACTTTTTGTAATAATTCATTAAAAAACAAACACCCCATACACTTCTACTCAATAACCTACCAACTTGCTGTCCCAAACAATCCTTAACTTGGAATTGTTTTACTTGTTCTTAATGCCCACTTGAGATCCACGACTCAACACCATAACAGATGATTTCTGTCTCATGGATTTGTCTGTTTACACTGTAGCAACAATCAGTCTTTCTGAAATGAATACATGTGAGGAGACATCTCTGGTAAATATTTTAAACTAGTGGTGGATATTTACAACTAGTAATACAACTCAGAGTTAATACTTTTAAAACCAGGATTGTTTTGGGGCAGCACCTTGCCAGACCCCTAGACAAGTAAGCATTAATCCACGATGAAGGTGGCATCTAATGGGGAGTTAATGCATGGTTGGGGCCATTGTGGCACAAGGCCACAGGCGAGTGCGTGCAATGGGTCAACCATGCTCTCCAGTAGATCTGCTCGAGCGGATTAATCTTTGTAACATTGGGATCAGCATGCTGATTATGCACTATATATCTTAGTACTGATAGAAGACAAAAGACTAGGACAGTGACAAGCTTTGCTGTAATGTTTACTCTTACTTTCAGATTTTTAGATACAACTCTCTTACATACAGATATGCTTATTTCTATTTTGGGAGGGATTGAACACTTCTATAATTGTTAACGATTGCTGTAGATTTGAACGATTTCTCCACTGCTGTTCATTGAATATTTTAGCTAGGATGACTGTGATGCTGCATCTTTTCCACTTTCCAAACTCTCTCAGTATCTCATCTGCATATTGGCAGCGTCACTTGCTGCATTACATTTCTGTTACTATCTTGCTCACACTGTGTTTCCCCATGTTCCTTTCTTTACCTTCTGAGAGTTATCCAGTGTCTGTGCTATGGTCTGGGTATGTGTTTCGTCCTGCATAGTTGAAGTTCACCATCCTGTAGACCATGAAACTGTGGAACTGAAATGCATTGCTGGATGTCCCGAGTGTAGCTCCATGTTCCGCTGTGGTGCTTCCTCTCTCTCTGACTACTTGTGGTCCGGGGTCATTCATTGTGTCTGTCTGTGCTGCTTTCTGTTCCATCCTTCAACGTACTTCTTTCTCTGTGGTTCTGATAAGATTTTCTGTGTCTGAGATTTGTGGTTCCTGCTCATCAACACTTGTGTTTCTCACCCTCACAATCTCTTCAGTGTTGGCTTCCTTTGCCCCAGCTGTGTCATTATCTTCTGTGCCTGTCATCTTCTCACAAACTTGTAGCTCATATCCTCCATGTCTCCTGCACACATTCATCCCTCAGCTTCTCTCTCCTTCTCCCTGTTCCTTTTGCTGCTGTTCTGCTGCTCTTTCGTCTGCTGTCACTTGCTCTTCTTGTTTCTGTCTTTTACAACACTCCACCATTCTACTCTCCAACCTCTTCTCTCTTCCTGATGTATGCTCACTCTCTGACCTGCTTGCTATCTCTGACCTTCTGCTACTGACTGCTACCCAAGTCTCATATCCTCATTTTGGCACTGATAATATCTCAGACCGTTTCTGTCTGTCGCCTTTGGTGGGCGCCCAATAATTTTGAATGCTTGTTTCGCACCGATGCCGTTACAGACATAATCTCTCAAGTAGCTAGCTCAGCCTGTGACAGCATCTGTACAGCCGTGCTCCTCATGCTGTGGTTAGTATACCGCCTCGTCAGCCCTACCTCCTCCGAAATTTTCGCCATCATCTCCCCAGAACATTTCTCCCCATTGGCTGTCTCGAGAACCAGATATATTTCTTGTCTAATATACTCTGGGGCTGCTTTATGGGGTACAGGTAGAAAGCAGGAGCTGTCTTAGGACACCTGCTTATATATTCTTTAAACATCACAACAGGGCAATCCTTTGATTCACTATGTGAATATAGAACACCTCTCAGTGATTCTCTATTGCTTTCATTTCCTCTACCATGATTTTTCTTGGCCTCATTAAATGTCAGACTTATATATTCAATGCCTGTTTCATCCTCTGCTATCTCAAATGAATTCTGTTTCAGCTCTCTTAAACCTTCTCTTCCTCTTCTGGCCAACCCTAATTGCAACTTGAACCACAGCCTCTTTACCAAGCCTTGAGCTGTCTCTGGGTCCAGTTTTTGGCTATTTCTTATTTTCCACAAGTCTTCCTCTGTTATTGCAGGGTGGTGTTTTGCCATATCTTTCCCATTCCTTCTATATTGTTTAATCACTGTGACAAACACATTATTTGCAACTTGAAACTCTACTTCGCTTATGATATTAATATTTCATCTCACTTCAAGACTATTAATATATCTATATGCCACAAAAAGAGCTGATACTATACTCTCCTCATCCTCAGCTCTCACTAATCTATAAAACTGTCTCAAAATGTCACTCAATTTTGCAACTGTCACAGTCGCTATATCTATGGACATATTCTTTTATCTTAGCCAGTCTGAGAAAACATTACACGACCACTGTGTGTTTTTTGCAGTGTTTGCCTCTATTTTCTTTCTCTCCAGTTCGTCGAGCTCTACTGCTGATATATCTATATGTCTCTTACTCTGTCATCTGGCTTCTCCACAGCTGTCCACTACTTGTTTCCATGCCTCCAACTCCTTGTTCTCCTCCACTATTATTTCCATATGCTTCACTTTTGCTACTTTTTTCCTGCTCTCTGTATCTACTCCTGCTCCAGATACTGTGCTTATATGTACAGCTGCACATTCTGCCATTTTTATGTCATCTCCAAACTCCTTCTCTACCCATTCCTCCATTTCCATTCCTGCACACATGCTAAACACTACTCGCATTTTCTCCATCTCTCCATTTACAACTTCCGTCGGTCTACTATTCTTCAAGTCCCTCTCTGCATTTCTCCCCCTCCTCATCTATGCTACTGTCTTGCTCTTTATACACTGTCTCACTCACATTTTTCCTGCTTTACAGCTCAGAACACTGATCGTCTTATTATCGTGGCTGCTTTGTGTACTTCAGAAGCAACACGGCATTATCATCTCATAATGCCGTGTTGCTCTACCACCTGACGCCTTTTGTCCTATCCACGTTCTTTCTCAAGTTCTAAAGTTTTTGCCATGTTACAAAGTCTATTTAGAACACTGAGAGTGAGCGTACTAGAGAGGCTGTTCACAGGAAACGGAACTTAGTATACTAACTTAGTATAATAACTCTGTGGTATAGGAGGGTTTTGATTCCCAGCCTGACCTCACTGAGTGAGATGTAATGTATGCCTGCAGTTAGTTCCATCTGTATGCAGTTCAGATGTATGCAATTTTTAGATATATGGACCTTTTTCTTTTACCACAAATCAAATTTTTTTCTATGCTGTTTATTTTTGGTTTTATGCGTAACTAATTTTTGTTGTATGAAACTCTGTTGCCTCATATCTCTCAACCTGCTGGGACCAAAATCAGGGACCCCCCCCCAAAAAAACATCTGGGACAAATTACCAAAATCAGCGACACCATATTTTTATTCAGCGTGGCAGCACCTCGCCACATCATGTCATTGTCTGACTTATATATCACATCAAGGTAATATACAGTACAACATAAAGAATCTTTATTTATGCTTTAGATGTCAAATTCAAATCAGCACATGCAGAGAGGGTAGACAAAATGCTTCACTGTGCCACTACACCAGGATGACTTTAATATAGCTAAAACATTGAATATTCTGTATAAAATATCACCCTCCTCTGAGATTTCAGGACTTTGCTATTGTTAGAACACAATTACCAATTAATTTTCAAAGATGATATTGACATTATTTGAATACAAAATTAAGCAAGTTTCCAATATGCTTCAACAGTGGCACATTCACAGAAGTAGCATCTACTGAAAAAAGGAAAAAAACTATTTATCAAAGGTATCAAATCAGTAAATAAAGTTAAACATGGCAGACAACCCCTCTTCCAAGCTGCCCCCCCCCCAGACAAGTGCACATGATAAGAGTATACCCATCCCTCTCACTGGACATGTCAGCCTAAATTTGCAGCACTGGAAAGCAATAGTCTTCCAAGCACAAGTTCTATGACAAACATGACAGCAACATGCTGCTTGCTGCTATAGTACAGTATCATAGTGGAGGCACCACCTTGTTCATTTCAGCAAGCAAGCAACACATTGTTCTGATGGATGGGAGGAGATTGTAGGACCCAAACTCTGTCACCTATCAATATGGAGACCTTCTGCAATGTTTCAAGAAAGCAGCAGTACAATATCACTCGCAGCAACTGTAACCATAACTACAGTATAAAGCAAGCAGGATTCACCTTATTGACAGTTTCTGCAGAATTAAGCTTCAGTAGTCTATTACTATGCCAGAAAAATAAAAACATATGGCAAATGTCTATGTTTTTTTAAACACTAATTTTTTTGACAAATCTTACCTAATAATGTTATTGTTGTGTCCCAAGAAAAACGTCTGACTGTGCTCCCTGGTGCTGTTGACCACCAGACCTTGGCTATGAAGTAGACATAGAATCTGTTAGGAGAAAAGGACCTCATGGTCCACCAAGTCTGCCCTAAGGTCCCTACCTACTGTGATACCATAGACCCTGATTGATCTCTGGCCTTAACCCCCCCCCCCAACCATGCTACCAAAGTCTCCTTGTATCTGTCCCATGCATGTTTTAAATCAAGTACCATTTCGGTACCCACCTCTGCTGGTAGGCTGTTCGAGATGTCCACCACTCTTTCTTTAACTAAATATTTCCTCACATCCCCTCTAAGTCCCCCCCCTTTCAGCTTCATACTGTGCCTCTTTTCCTTGAGCATCTCTTTCTGTGCAGAATGCCACCTTCCTGTACAATATTGATACCTTTGACATATTTGAATGTTTCTATCATGTCTTCCCTTTCCCTCCTTTCCTCTAGTGAGTACATATTCAGTTCCCTGACTCTTTCCTCATAGGGCTTCTTGTGGAGGCCATGCACCATTTTGATTGTTCTTCTCTTTGCTGCCTCCACCCAGTCTGTGTCTTTCCTGAGATAGGCCTCCCGAATTGGCTACAATATTTCAAGTGGGGCCTCACCATTGATGTATACAGAGGTATCGCTACTTCCCATTTTCTGCTGGTGATACAGTACCTCTTTCTGTACACCCCAGTATTCTACTAGCCATATCCACTGCTTTATCACACTGCCTTGCTACCTTCAAGGCATTAGATATGATGATTCCTAGATCTCTTTCCTGATTTGTGGTTACTATCTCCTCCCCTTCCCCCTCCCCCAATGATATGTTGCCCTAGGGCTTCTGTGCTCTATGTGCATAATTTTGCAGTTTTTGGCACTGAAACCCAGTTGCCAAACTCTTGACCAGTCTTCCAGCTTTTTCAGATCTTCCCTCATTTTTTCCACCACCCCCGATGTATCTACTCTGTTGCAGATGTTTGTGTCATCCACGAACAGACACACCTTACCTTCCAGCCCCTCTGCAATGTTGCCAATAAAGACATTGAAGAAGACCAGTTCCAGCACTGACCCTTGAGGCACCCCACTGGTTATCTTATCTTCTTTCGAGTGAACTCCATTTACCACTACCCTCTGAGTTCTGTTACTTAGCCAGTTTCGTACCATTTCTACTATCTTATGACCCACTCTCAGGCTGCCCAGCTTGCTTACCAGTCTTCTTTGTGGAACAGTGTTGAAGGCCTTACTAAAATCCAGGCAGGCCACATCCACCATTCCTCCCTGATCCACCTCCCTGGTAATCCAGTCAAAGAACTCTGTTAGGTTTGTTCAGCAGGATCTTCCCCCCTATGAACTCATGCTGCCTCAGACCCTACAGTCCACTGGTTTTAAGGTATTCCACAATCTTTTCCTTAAGTAGTGTTTCCATAACCTTGCTCACCATCGAAATTAGGCTCACAGGTCTGTAGTTTCCTGCCTCCTCCCTATTCCCACTTTTGTGTAGAGAGGCCACACATGCCGTCCTACAGCCCTCCAGCTCTTCCCCCATCTTCAGTGATAAACTGAATAGGGCCATCAGTGGCTCAGCCATTTCCTCCCTTAGTTCTTTCAGTACTCTGGGGTGAATCCCATCTGGCCCTAATGCCTTATCTACCTTGCATTTTGCTAGTTCTCTAAAGACTTTCTCCTCCATAAAAGGACTAGTGTCCACCTCCCTTCACTTTAGGCCCTTTTTCTGAATCTGTGGCCCATCTCCTACCCCTTCCTTTGTGAAAACTGAACAAAAGTACTTCTTTTTTTTATTTTTTATAATTCATATTTTATTAACAAATTTTCCCATTACAGGGGACAGAGAGTTACAACATACTCTGCATATATTCAAAGTGTTACATGAGCTGTCCCCATCCCCCCTTCCCCCCACCCCATACAGCAGCAGACTCAATACAGTAATAAGGTAGGAGTGCTATATAGTATCACAAATCAAGGATCATTGATTACCGTAACTCATATACCTGATCTGGCCAAGATTAGCATGTGAAGGGGATCCCAAGTGTTCTTGTACCACTTCAACTTATTATGGAGGCTTGCTATCACTTTCTCTGTACGTAGGTTATCTAGAATTTCATTAACCCATTCCTGATACGATGGGCTTACTGCATCCTTCCAATGCCGAAGTACAATTTTTTTAACAGATAGTGCAATCATGGAGATATGAAATCTCCTAATTCTCACCTTGATAGAAGATAGATCCCCCAGTAAACATATATCTGGGGTGAAGCAATCTTGCAAACCTAATATAGGATCTAGGTTAGTCTGTATGGTTACCCACAAGGATCTTATCTTGGGGCATGACCAAAAGACATGAAGAAGTGTACCATCCTCTTGACATCCTCTGGCACAAGCCCCCGAGCTTATGAGACCCCATTTCTTCAGCTTCACAGGAGTGTAACACATGTTGTGCATAATGTGGTATTGCATAAAACAAAGTCTATCCTGAGAAATGTATTTATGACAGAACTTCCATAAAGCTGACCAGTTGGGAGTGTAGTGAGGAAAAAAGGAAACCCAGAGTTTAGTGGGGTCTTCAGGTCTCCCATATTTCCAGTCAAGTAAAACACGGTATATTTTGGAAATAGTACCTGGTGATCCCAACAAGGAGGAGAGATCAGATACAAACAGAAAAGTGGGTGGGTGAGGAGGAATGATACCAAATACTGTAGAGAGCAGGTGCTTTAATTGGACCACCTTGAAGTGAAAAACTAAATGGATGTCAAATTTGCGAATTATATTAGAAACTGAGAGCCATTCTCCTGCGACATCCAGAAAAGTAGAGATTATCCCATCCCCAATTTGGGATAACCATTTCCAAGAAATCATCCTTTTATTTATTGTGAAAGACGGGGAATTCCAGATAGACTGAGACAAGTCTAAATGTGGGGAATAGTGCAAAAATGAACAAAACTGCAGGTGAACTCTGAGGGACGTTCGAATAGTGGGACAACTACAGGTGCCAGAAAGGGACACCATTTTAAGATAGAACATAGTCTGGGGGTCTATATTCTTGGATTGAATGAAATCTAACTCAATTTTGAGCCAGACCGGTCTTAAGTGTTCCGGACCCGGATTCACCCAACGCATGTACTTTGCAATATGACTAGCCCAGTAATAAATTGCCAGATGGGGAATCCGCAGTCCTCCATCTGTTTTCTGAGCGGCCAGCTTATAATATGCTAACCTGGCTTGTTTATTAGACTAGATAAAATTTGTGAAAATTCTGTGCATTTTCTGAAACCAAGATAATGGAGTAAAAGAGTTAAGGAGTGAGAGGGGATAAAATAAGCGAGGAAAAATATTCATTTTAATTATATTAATGTGACCCCAGAGAGAGATAGGAAGTTTAGACTATCTATTGAAGTCCTGAACTATCACTTGGGAAAGGGGCTCCAAGTTTTCTTTGAACCAGGAAGAGGGGTTATGCATCAAATTAATACCAAGGTATCTGAGAACACGAGGAGACCAGCCGAGACCAAAAGGGGACACATCATTTTTGAAAACCTTATGGTTAAGAGGTAAAATGGAAGATTTATTTATATTCAGTTTATAATTTGAGAAAGTACTGAACTTGGTGATTTCTCCTAACATGATGGGAATGGATGTTCTTGGATGAGATAAATGAAGGAGGAGATCATCAGCATAAGCCGTGATCTTCACCACTTGATTACCTATTGGGATGCCACGAATCTCTGGATTATTGAGAATATTTCGGATAAGAGGCTCTAAATATAAATTAAATAATAAAGGGGAGAGAGGGCATCCCTGTCTGGTACCAGAAGACAGGAGAAAGGGTTTGAAAAATGCTCCATTGCCGGAAACTCTGGCAGAGGGAGTTTGATATAAGGCCCAAATCCAGTCTATAAACCTAACCGTAAAACCAAATACCTTAAGGACCTGAAGCAGGAAATTCCAGTTGGCACGATCAAACGCCTTCTCGGTATCCAAGGAGACCAATCCAGCAGGAAACGCAGCATCCCTGGACTCCGAGACAATGTGCAACAGGGTGCATAAATTGTCAGCCGATGAAAGTCCCTTCATAAACCCCACCTGAGTCATAATAATCAGATTGGGAAGAACCCGTGTTATTCTATCGGCCAATATCTTCGAGAGAACTTTAACATCCTGATTTAATAAAGAAATTGGCCTATAGCTTTGCACTAATTCTGGATCTTTATTGGGCTTAGGAAGGAGAACAATCAGGGCTTCAAACAAATGTGTATCTACTTTTGCACCAGAAAGAATGTGACGGTACAACCGGTGAGTAATAATTGTGATTGAAAAGTTTTATAGAATAAAGCGGAAAAACCATCTGGTCCTGGGACCTTGTCTGAAGGCAAAGCCCCAATGACCCTTGATATGTCCTACAGAGATATTGGAGAGGATAGAAATTTCTTCTGTGGTTCAGATAAAGAGGGTAGAGAAGAATCCCTCAGATATGCCTCAAGTGCTTCTAAGGGAGGGGGGGGGGTTATCCATATCCCTGTATAAATGCTCATAGTATGAGGCAAACTCCTGCACAACCTCAGAAGGGGACACCTTCAGGGATCCTTCTGCTTGGGCCCTAATTGGAGGTATGAATCTAGCAGATTCCTGCTGTTTTAACCTTAAGGCTAGCAAGCGACCTGCTTTTTCCCCCTGATCAGTATAGCTTGCTTTGGTGCAAATAATAGATAACTCTGCCTTCTCCTTCAACAAATCTAAATATTTAACTTTAGCTACCAGGAGCCTCCTCATATCCTCTTCCAAGGCATTAGAGGATAACTTGATTTCCAGAGACCTAATTAGAGATAATGAAGCTAATAATTCCACCTCATGGATCTTTTTCCTCTTTGAGGCTAAGCTAATAATAATCCCTCTCATGTAAGCCTTGAAAGCACCCCACAAAATATCAGGTGCCATGTCCTCAGAGGAATTAGCCGAAAAAAAAAATCAATCTGCTCCTTTATTAGGTTACAGTATTTGGTATCCTTCGGCAGTTGCCCATTTAATTTCCATCGGGTTTCTTTATGGGGAATGTTAAGGAAAGCCAGATTGGAAGTCACCAAAGAATGATCTGACACTGGACCTGGCTGAATTGAGGCAGTCAAGACCCCAGGCAAGAGGACCTGAGAAAGAAAAACATAATCGATGTGAGACTGGGTTCTGTGCACAGGCGAGTTGAAAGTATACTCCCTGTCCTTAGGATGTAGTACACGCCACACATCACACAGTCCGCACTGATCCAAAACATTCCTGAGGGCCCTCTGCCCGGGTGACAGACTCCTCGGCCCACTACCAGACCTATCCACTTCAGGATCAAGAACCAGACTGAAGTCCCCACCCGTAATTATACCAATGGGAAGCATGGGAAGGAGTAAGGAGATAAGCTTCATAAAGAAGCCCGGATCATCTGTGTTTGGCCCATATATGCTACCAAGTAAAATTGGCATAGACCAGAAATTCCCCTGGACCAAGACATATCTGCCATCCAGGTCCCTGAGAACTTGTTTAGAGATAAAGAAAATGCCTCTATTGACCAGAATCATAACCCCACAACTGTTAGTGGACCCTGAGGCAGTAAATACCTGCCCAACTTGTTGCCTCCTAAGTTATAGAGATTCACTTTCCAGCAAATGAGATTCTTGCAAGAAGGTGATCTGAGAAGATAATAAGCTTAAATGTTTTAACACTTGATACTGTTTAACTCTTTTCCTTATCCCCTTCACATTCCATGTAGCAAGGTTTATACTACTGGCCATCTTAGTAAAAGAAAAAAGAGTCCCTTATGTAACATCTAGAGATTACAACAATCGGAATTAAGTGACCAGAACCCATGTTTGCAGCTGTATTCCCTTCCCAATCCAACATCAACTTCCTTCCCACGCACCATCCCCAACCCCCCCAAAATATTCTAAATCCACCCAATGAACAAATAAAATGAGAACCATGAACACAATATCATCCTCCCCCTCCCCCATCCCAACTGTCACGAGCAACGTTCAGCACAATACCGTTTTCCTTCCTCCCCTCCAACCTCCCAAACATGTGCCCAAAAACCTTGCACTAATATGTGAACCTTCTTATACGAATCAATGATCAGCCATATCTAAACAAAGACAGAGAGAATATATGTGGTAATAGGCAACTACTAGGCTCCTGATATCCAGAAAAGCTAAGAGTGAAAACGAGTGAGGAAGGAGAGAGCATTCCCCACTTGGGAGCAGACCAGGGAACCCGAATACCTGAAAAAGAAAGGAGCAGTATAGAGCATGATAGCAAAATACACTATTGTAGCTGCTGCCACTAAGAGGATTAAAAGTTTTCCCAGTGACATTAGTTGGCTAAAGAACTAAATGCTCCCAAGTAGTGGATCTCCACCTGCTCCCAAGCCCCCACTGTTATGTTCAACAGGGGAACATAAATTCCCGAGACAAGTAATGGAGATGATCCATCAAATATACTGCAAGAGCACCCTCTAGTGATATTATCACAAAAGTGCATGCCCAACTGAAGCTGACACCAGAAGGTAGTTCTCCCTACTAGTGCCCGGACAATCGAGAACCCCAAATCAGAGGGCTTTCATTATGAAGCCTAAATCATGAGAAACAATTAGTGTCCTTGTAAAAGAAAACCAGGAGGATGTGATTCTTGTGAGAAATGGGATCCTCCTCCCAGAAACAACACAGCCTCCCAGAAACAAACTCCTGGGATATGGAGTTGCTCCAAAACACTGAGTGCTAAGATGAAAAGCGTAAGAAAGCAGGATTCCAATGAGAGTAGTCCCCTCCGCCGTGGCATTCAGGAACCTTCGAGACCAGACAATTATTCATTCCTCAGTTTGTATAGTAGTACAAGAAAGAACTTCCCCCTTCCAGCACAAGATGAGACAGGACCAACCAAACAGATCAAGTGTCCTGGAACAGATCAGGCAAAGCAGCCTTGAGTCCCACAAGAGCAGTTTCAGGATTCTCGTATGTCGACCAGGTACCAGCCACTAGTACCTGTAGTCTAGCTGGGTAACCCATTTTAAAGCAGAGGACTGCTGCTATGACATTTGATACAATAGGGTGAAAAGCAGTGCGCTTCGCTCTGACTGACCCCGGCAGATCTTGGGCGATTCTGAGCCTGGCACTTTCCCATTTGACTTCTTGCAGCTCTCTCACTTTTGCCAGAAGATGTTGTCACTCCAGATAATTTAAAAAGTGACAGATAATGGATGTGGCATTGCTCCTGGAGATGGCTTGGGTCGCAGGGACCTATGCACCCTTTCAATTATGTATTTGGTCCCAAAGGGAGAGGGACCAGCGACCTTTTCCAGCAGCTTCTGCACAAATGCAAGCATATTCTGGCCTTCCTCTCCTTCTGGAAGGCCCAAGATAACTATATTATTTCTTCGGCTGCGGCCTTCTAAATCTTCCAGCTTGGTTTCCAGACTAGAAATCCTTTGCCACAGAAACACGAGACCAGGATCAATTTTTTCCACTTGCTTCTCAAGAGAGGAGATTCTAGCTGCGTTATCTGAAGTTTTCATTGAGAACTCTTCGAGTTTTTTAGAAAGAGATTTAAATTCAGCTGTTATTTCTTTAACTTCTTCCTGGAAGGGTTTAAACTCTTCCAAAAATCTGCTCAAAGTTAGGGGTTCTTGCTCAGCGGTCAGGTTTTGAAGCTCTGGCTTATCCACTACACTCGAGGCCCTTGATTTTTTCGGGGTCTTCTCGGGAGTAACTGGCGGTGTATGCTTCTGTGGAGGCTTCTTCATGTAGACCTCCATAATCGCTGAGAACAGGCTAGTAGGCACCCAGGATACTAAGAAGGCAGTAGTCAGCAATCTTTCTGGTTTTTAGGGAGAAATAGTGACCAAAATAGCGATGTTTTGAAGTTAGGAGGCTGGAGCTGTGCAGAGGAGCTTCTACCCAGTACCCTGCATCACATGATCCCCCCAACAAAAGTACTTCTTTAATAAGTTTGCTTTCTTTTGATCCTCTTCCTCACTTCCCCTTCCCCTTTTGTCTTACTATCCCAGCCTTGCTTTTCTTCTTTTCGCTAATATACCTAAAGAATGTTTTATCCTCAGTTTTTGCTGACTTGGCTGTTTTCCCCTGTTTGTGCTTTTGCTCTCCTAACTGCCTTTCCTGCCTCCATTTGTTTTTCCTGATAACTCTCCTTATCCTCTTCCTTCTGTGTCATCTTGTACCTTTTGAATGCTTGCTTCTTTTCCTTTACTTTGTCCGCTACTTCCTTGGAGAACCAAAGTGGTCTCTTTCTTCTCTTGCTCTTTTTAACCTGTCTTACATAGAGGTTAGTTGCCTTCCAAATGCCTTCCCCTCTTATTTTTGCCCACTTTTCCTCTACTCCCACCCATTTTTTTTATTCCTGCTAGGGCTTCCTTGAGGCACTCTCCCATTTTCTTGAAATCAGTTTTCCTGATATCCAGGACCCTCATTTTAGTGTGACTAGATTCTGGTCTGGTCCTAATGTTGAACCACACCATCCAGTGATCGCTAGTCCCCAGGAGGCTTCCCACTGTGATATCTGCAATACTGTCTCTATTTGACAGTATCAGGTCCATTATCACCCCCTCACAAATGGGTTCCCTATGTCTGAAGAATGCCCCTTGCAGGGAATCTAGGATTTCCCTGCTCCTACCTGTTGCTGCAGCAGGGAGGCTTCAATCCACATCTGGCATAATGAAGTCCCCTACCAGCAATACCACTCCCTTGTTAGCCACCAGTTGGATTTCTTCTATCATATTCTTATCTCCCTCATCCCCCTGTGCTGGAGGTCTTTAGATCAATCTTGTTCAAATAGCAACCCCCTTCCCCGTCTCTAGGATGACCCACAGAACCTCCACTTGTCTTTGTCTCCCTTGTATTTCTGTGACCTTTATATTCTTCCTCACATAAAGAGCCACTTTTCCTCTCTTCCTACCTACCATATCCCTACTGAATACAGCATGCCCTGGAATGGCTATATCCCATTCCTGGTTTTCACTGCACCAGGTCTCCATAACTACATCTATATCCAGGTCTCTTTCTGCTATGGAGCCCACTAGGTCTGCCATCTTGTTCCCCAGACCTTGAGCATTTTTATTTATTTTACTTTATTTATTTATTTCATCATTTGGAAATAACCTTTGAGCAAAGTGCTCTTTTTCAAAGGTTCCACATCATGACATGAGGACAATACACAGAAAAGTAAGTTACAAATTATTGGTACACAAGTACTGAAGCATGAATAGATACAAGATAGAACAGGAAATAATCTAACTGTAATATATGGAACATCAAAATAATAGTACTAAAAACTATTCAAAAAAATCCTTGTAATTCGTACCACAGAACACTCCATTCCCAATAATACCACACTTCACTGCCAATAATACTATCATTGCAAGAATCAATAGTATTATCACCAAAATGCTACAGCGCATGTGCAACGCTGCCTGGCAACAAACCCAGTTGCCATGGAGCCACGCCCCTTTCTGCATTCCCATAGTGACAGCGTGTATCCCCATTGGTAGCTTTTCTGTGAGACTGGGCCGAAGAAACTAAAAAACATGGCGGCGGTTTCCTCTCGCTTAGCGAGAGAAATTTGTTAACTTTGTTTTTTTTATTTTGAAACAAACAGTTTAATGGACTATCTGGCTGATCCTACATTCACAGAATGATGGAAAAAAGTAAAGTTAGGACTGCCTAATAAATAGAAGCAAACATGTTTTGGAAACAAATGAGAAAGAGTCTTTAGTGCTACCTGTGGCTGAGAAACAGCTTGTCTTTAGTGCAGCGGGCGGCCATCCCATTTCATGCAATGCACATAAAAAAAGTCATGTTTTTTTACAATTCCATCCATATATTACAAAAAATAACAGATAAATGATTTAGTATTATAAGGCAGTCAGACCATCTCAAGGTTTGGGGGACTTTGGGAACCCCTCAAGCTTTGCTCTCGAGGTTCCAAGTCCCCCAAACGTCTCGATGGTCTAACTGCCTTGTAATACATAGTCATCTGTCTATTATTCTATTTATTTACATTTGTGGGAAAATCATGTATAGGAGTAACAAACTGCAATCAAGTACATCCCAAAAAACATAGTGAATGCTGTGAACTTTAAGTACCAAAATTAGCAAAAGTAAAGCAGCCAGGAGGAGGCTTTGTCATTTTTTCAGAAAAGAAGGGGGGGAGGGAGGTGGAAGAAGGGCGAAAGGTAAATAGAGTTTACAGGAAGTCAGAAAAGGGAGTTAGGTGCCATCTATATCAGTCAGTACGAGAAGGGGTTAGGTCCAGGGAGGAACTTATAACATTAGACATGAAGGAATGAAGGAGGTGGGGTTTATCAGGGAAGGCAAGGGGAGTGGCGCATAGCAGTATGTAATCTATTGTCAGGATTGGAGCAACCCAAGACAATAGTGAGACATAGAAATTGGGAATACTCGGGGGGAAAAAAGTGCCATGTCAAGGAAATAGTGCTAAGACCAATATGAGGAGGGGGCAATATCCCCCACTTTCAGAGTTAAACAGGGAAGAAAGAGGGGCACAGTGAGGTAGTGGCAGGATCCACGGATCAGGCCAGTAGCCTACATGCACAGGAACCAGAAATAGTGAGGTGTTGCTTCAATTCAACTTTAAAGGAAGGAGACTGTTATTGCTAAGTATATGTGCAGGAATATCATTCAACCAAAGAGGTGCCCTATATGCAAAGGACACATCTGCATTTATACACATGGCTCTCCAATTTGTATTTTCACCTCTTCTCAGCTTGCCCTTTTGCCCTCTCCCATTTTCTCCACCATTTTCTTCCCTCCTGACCCTTCCCTCTTTTCTTGGTTACCTATTTGTGTTAGTTCCTTTTGGTAGTCCTTGCCCTCTGTATAGCCACTGCTGACCCCGTAAGAGTGCAGGTGGCAATTTATGTCTTCCTGCCTTATTCTGCCTCCCCCCTTGGCTAGTTTAAATGGATCTCAGTTCCACTCCTGGAGAGATGCAGGCTGTCATACCTGTACAGGCCTCCATCCCTCCAGGTAAAGCCCCAGTCCCCAATGAATCCAAAACCTTTTTCTCCACACTATTTGCTCAAGCATAAGTTGAAGTCCCTCATGTGGAGTCTCTTGTCCTCTACCTTGTCATGGACAGGTAGCATCTCCAAGAAAGTAACAAATTGTGCTACTTGCCTAAGACTCCTCACTATTTTCCTAAACTCCTCCTGGACTGTTTCTGGCATCTCCCCAGCCAGGTTATTTGTCTCCAAGTGGACAATGACATCCAGCTCCCTTCCTCCCTCATTAACTCCCCAGCAATCCTTAGGAAGGCACCATAACACCCTCTCATCATCCCCCGCTGTCTCCATCTGTACTTCCCTGACTATCAAGTCCCCCAAAAGGATTCACTTTCTCCTCCTTTGGGGTCCTCTACTATCCCCCCCTGGGGTCTCCACCATGGAGGACCTCCACATCCGTCCAAGCCACTGCTTTGGGTGTCCATGTTAGATAGTCCTGCCCTGCCAGTGTAGCGTAGGAGTTCTGCAGTGGAATGGGGCTTGGGATGTGCCTATGCTCCACCACTCTAACCCTCCCTGAGCCCACCACTGTCCAGCAGCTCCTCCTTCTTGGCACCCTTTGAGGCAGCAGAGGTAGAATTGGTGATCCCAGAGTGAGGGAGTAGGTCCTCTTGATTCAATCCATCTCAGCCTTGAGTATGTCAACCTTCTCCTTCAGCCCAGAGAGGTGCCTGCAGATGGAGCAGCACTGCAGTCTCCAGAAGGTCTTACTGAAGACTACCGCCCCACAGCCACTGCACTGCATTACTCCCATCATGGCTACTCCAAGTGCCTTTACCGCTGCCCTTAAAGAACGTTTTTTTCTTCTTCTTCTTCTTCTCCTCTTGCTCCCCTTCTCACAACCTGTTAATATTACTGAGCTACAATGTTTACTTATCCACTCAGTTACCACTTCTTTATATGATACTCAAACCCCAACCTCCAGGCTATCAACTCCAAGAACCACTATTTGCCCACACTCCCTTTAGAGCTACCTACTATTTTCTTCTTCCCCCCTCCTCTTCTCTCTCACTGCTTGATGGAACTCTTACACTTCATTTCCCAACTCAGTTATCAGACCCCTAATGCAAAGTTTAAATCCCCCAATTACCTGCTAAAACAAATATAATGGATAATGAATTTGTTGTAAGTTGCTATTTGTATGTTAAGTGGAGCCACCACTTTAAGGATGTTATGTTAGTGGGCAGTATATTATTGAACAGGCAATTAGCACTTTATGTTAGTTTGGGCAGCACGTGCACTTTGACTATTTATATTTGTAAGGGGTCTTAGAACTGCACCCCTTTAGGAAGCCTTTACAGCGAAGCACAGTGGTAAGTGGTGGCTGGGTTCTATGTGATAACGGCGAATGTCTAAAGGTGATTGCAGTTATCGCAAAGTCGGAATGCCAAAAATTTATTTAGGCACTCTGACACCCTTGCGCACAGCAAAACGGCACCAGAGACTTCGATTTTTAATGTTTTATGTGGAGGTCTGTGTCCCCTCACCCCCCCATGGGGGGCTTCACCCCTGCACACCCCTACTTAATGATTCTCAACTCCAGGGGGGTTCAAAACATTAAGAAAAAAAGGTTCGGACTGGGCACAACAAAAACACACCAGCACCCAGACCTGAACCCAGTACCCTGTCCACCAACCCTGCTAACCCATCCATGATGCCACGGGGTTGGCTCAACAACTGACCATGGCACAACTCCTCACATCCCATCCCACACCTCACTGTGAGTGCTTGCTCCCCCCCACACATGTACATATAGCAATGTCCCATCACTACATTCGCCACCCCCCCCCCAAAATCTGGCCACCCTACCCTACCATAGCCCCAATGACATGCACCAGGGATTTGGTCACCATTATTTTAGATGCTCAATTGCCAACGCCCATGTCATGGGCTACCAGTGGCTGGCACACTGGACTAGGGTAGGTCTATTTAAAACTTTTGTTTAAGAGGTAGCTAGTAGTAATTTGATTTTTTTTAACCTTATGCACTTTTCATGGCACTTTATTGTAACCAGTGATAAGAAAATGGAGTGAAAATAAGTATTCTGGATACAGTGCAAGATTTGAAGTGCTTGTTTTGCTTAGAAAAATTTATTAGCTACCAGACCACCCTCAAAATTGCTCACCTACCATGGTTGTAAAAGTTTACCTGATAAATCACAGACACACACACCCTAAGAACTACCTCTTAACCCCATCTGTGATGTCAGTAATTGGTAGTTTAGTAGCCTATATAGTTATTGGGCAGGTGGGGGATGGGACGGAGGGCCAAATTTAAAATTAAATGAGCCTCACTGTTGTTAGTCTGGTAGTTCTTTTGATCCCAGTTCTCTGGTCTCCACTACCTAGTCACTGAAAGTACCCTGTCAAGAAAGAAAAAATTCTAATTCAAGCAGAAAAGTGAAGTCAAGACTCCTCAGAAAAATAAAACAAACTGGCCCCTGGAAGCAATGTGATCAGGTCGCACACACAGAGAAATAATCAGCTCCTTGCCTCTGATGCTGTGGTCTGGGATATCTGAGGAGCTACGGGAAGAAAGCACTTAAATACTCTCTGTTTGGTGCCAAAATTCAAACTAACTGAGCCTCACTGCTGTTAGCTCAGTAGTCCGTTTGATTCTAGGTCTCTGGTCTTCACCCCACAGTCGCTGAAAGTACCATGGCAAGAAAGAAAAAATTCTAGAAAAATCAAGTGAAGTCAAGTCCTCTGGAAAAATAAAAATTCAAACTAACTGAATCCTACTGTTGTTAGTCCTGTAATCTGTTTGATCCCAGGTCTCCAGTCTCTGCTCCCCAATCACTGAAAGTACCCTAACAAGAAAGAAAAATATTCAAGTAGACCACCTCCTTTCCCTCAGTGTAGTACAGGCTGTTGTGGCACTGGTGACTCCAATGAACATAGACCTACTCCAACTGGAGCTGGCACCAGGGAGCTGTCCGATCCACCATGTCAGCAATTCATATTTTTCTAATGGTTTGCCTTTCAAGACCCAGCAGAGACCAGCATCGCTTGCTCAGCAATATTTCTAAAGAAGATCTTGTGCCCAGTTTATCCCATTTTTCTTGCCATTTGCATCATCTTTGTAATGTAACAACTCACTCACATGGGAAAACAGCCCACCCAGGCATAAAATTAATTTTAAGTTGGCGCATGACCACATCCATCAGTACTGAGTGCACTGGATTGGCTGTTGCTGCACTTTGAAAATGTCAGATGCCAATTGGGGTCCTCTGCATCTCAAACATGGAAGTACAGTCTGTGACTGCCAGTGAGCATGCCAGTAGAACTACCTCTGAGTCAACATGCAGGGCACAAAAGACTCCTTGGCTGCTGAGTCTGGGTGAAGCTCCTAAATTTGTGAAGAAGCACAGGGACTTGGGACATCGAGATGGGGGGCTAGATTCAGCAAATCCCCAAAAGATCAGAACACTTATGAGCTATGGTTGCCTCTTATTTTGGTATTCTGTTTTGACTAAGGTGGTAATTTCTCAGATCTGTGGTGAAATTAGGTACTAAAATTTGTTGCAGGTGTAGCATAAATGGTATGGTACATGCAACATGCTTCCTGTTAATCAAGAAAACCAAGAGAACTGTGCTTTCAACTGTGCATGAGATATAGCTTATTGATAAGCCTGCCTTCCTGGACTACAGTAAAACAGTTAATTACTGTACTGATAAATGTGTCTTCCTGCAGGCTTTTAAAATGTATAGTTCATTTTCTGGATGTATGCAATTTCAGATATATGTTCAAATATTGGTGTTCCCAACAGTGTGTACACACAAGGATTGACTTTATTTATATCTTCTAAAAGTAATTTAGTCAAATTTGCAGATGACAAGAAACATGCCCCTTTCTACCAATGCTGGTATGTTACATAGGCAGACTTTTTACTCTTACTATTACGTACATTTACTTTTGGAATTGTGGCTAATCCTAAAGGGAAAAGAAAAGGTAAGAAAAAACAGATTGTACTTGACTGAAAAATGGCATGGAGGAAAATGTATATGCCACTCTGCACAGAAACGCTGTGTTTGCAACAAAAGGTTGATATGACAAACATTAGACCTCAAGAGCGACATTAGCATGGTCTCTGGTTTTCTTGGCATTCTCTGGAAGTAAATTTGCCATTGTTGTGTACAGTGGCCCATAAATTGTCTTATACAGTATATGGGCTACTTTGCCCAGGTTTTTCGAGCAGCTGCAAACAACCTACTTCTTGGAACACTTATGGCCACTTATAGCCACCTCAGCCTTCTCTATTGCCCTCCCCTCCGATTTCATTCCTCCCTCTCTCCATTCCCTCTCACATCCTTGTCCCTTCCCTCACCTGTTGCCCGCTGCACCTCCAAGTTTTTATATTCTCTCTCTCTCCTTTCCCCCCTAGCCCTCCTTAACTCCCTTCTAGTTCTCATTTCTCTCTCCTTTCCCCTCCTTGCCCATACTAACTCATCTCTACTTCCCCCATCCATCCTGTTACCCCCACTTACATCTCCCATCCCTTCTCCCTTCCCCTCCATCACCACCTACTCCTCTCTTTCACCACCTACATTATCCCTCCAATCCACCACCCGCTTAGTTCTTGCCTGTCCCCTACTACCTTATCCTCTCACCAGCTACCTCTGGCCCTCTCATGTACCTGTAAGATCACCTAACAAAGCCTTTGGCAGCTCATGCATTCTGTAATGTTTTACCTGTTACTAATTCTTTTGTCTTATCTTGACAAAGCCACTGGCAACTCATGTACTGTAATTGTATTAACTGTTACCTATATGCCTGTTCTTGTCTATTCTTGTCCATTGTCCAAGACGTGGAACCTTTGTAAAAGAGCACTGTTTGCTCAAAGGTGTCATCCGAAATTATCATAAATAAATAAATAAAATAAAGCTTTCATACAATTACACACCCCAACCCGACTCTCAGTGACTGGAGTCAAAGAATCCAGTGAATCATGTAGTTAGTTACTCCATATTTATTTTAGGTTTCAAGCAGGGGTGCAACCATGGCTAAACGGTTGGGGGGGACACATCTCTACCAAGTCATTTGCGCCAACACCAATGCCACTGGCTATGGAGTACAGAAGATTTCATTGTTTTTATAATTAATTCATTGCAAGACAAAGGATAGAATGAGAAAAGTCTTGAGAGTCATAAAGTTATTGTCTATTTTACAAAATGATCATTTAAAATAATAACAAGAAAACTATGACATAGTCATCATCTTCCTCCTTCTCCATCTTTATTATCTACAAAAACTTAAATGTTTGGATAAAATGCATTAACAATAAATACAGCAAGTTGCAATAGAAAAGTATAGCCAGAATTAAGGAAAATAAACTGGTTTAAACAAAACATTCCAATAGATAACCTCATGCAGACATTTTGAGAAGCTGCAGACACACACACAATGAGAAGCCACAGTTAGCACAGCAGCAACTAAAATAAAAAGTGCAGTACATTACAAAAACAATATCACTGTTATAGGGATAAAGAGAAACTATGGACACATTGGGGCTGGCAGTATAGCCTAGAGTGAATTCCAAAAAGTTGGATGAGCGCATACAGTTCACCGGATGGTGCAGGGCAAGGGTGGCTACTCCAGAAAATGAACAGATAAATTCCAAAAGCCTCTGTACTCACAGACAACTCAGACAGCAGCTGAAATTAAATTATATGTCCTTTTTTTAATTTTTCAGGATGCACAGCTTAAATTCACTCATGCACTGACGAGCCCAGTGCTTCGCCTCTCTCTGAGGCTTTCAAGGGGTATAGTCTAGAGGTCAGGGTAATGAGCTGTGAATGAACTTAGTACATCCTGCAGGCCTTGGTTTGATTCCCACAACCTCCACTTGCATACTGTGTGACTCTGAGCAAGTCACTTAACCTCCCCAGTGCTTCCAGGTTACCCCTGAAAACAGGCACTTTTGCCTAGTTGGCCTTACTCAGTTACTGGAAGATTAGAATAAAATACAATAAAATAAATAAAATACAAATGACAAGGAGTCACAGCACATCAAAAAAGGAAAATACAGATGTTATGGACATGCACAATGAAGAATAACAGTACAACACTAAGTAAAACCAATTCAAAAACTAGGAGAAGAGAAGGTATGGACACTCACTATGAGGGATCAACACAGGGATAAAGAAAAATACAGAGGACAAGGATATGCACAAGAATGAATCACTTGTATTTCTATAATTATTCTATAATTATTGCAATTCCCCAAAAGCTACTCCATTACTAAAGGTTAGCAACCAGTTTCAATGTCAATAAGAGAAACAAGGTCATTAACTGCTAGCCTAGCACCTGCCCAGTTGTTGTTGTTTTTTTTTGGGGTACTACACAATGCTGACAGTTCTGGGGTTTGTAAACTCCAAGGCACTTTCTAGTCACTGGGGCATTTATTTGCTAAAATATTTTTTCTCATTCAGCACTACAGAACCCAGAACTGCATGTTGAATTAGGAAAAGAAATCACATGAATTTAAACCACAGATACTTAGGATACATATAGTTTAAAGAAAGTGACTGTTATTGAACTATCAGACTTTTTGATTTGGACTGAACTGTGCTGTTTGCATTGACTGTTTCTGCACTAAGCTTAGCAAATCATAAGGCAATTTATTAACAAAACTATACAAAGGTTAGCAATAGTGGATTATATTGACTCATAGACTATCTAGTCTATAATCTAATCATATTAAATTTATGTATTGTTCTTTGTATACAACTAAACTTATTTTATGAGATTCATTAGTCCAACAAACTCAGTGAGTACTTAAATTTACAATCATCTGTGATCAAGTTTCCATGCAAACTGTAACTGGTAAAGAAAGTGGAGCAATCATTATGTTCTCACAGCATGAACTAGCAGGGCATATAACATTTAATCTGTTTATGTATTACACATTCCTATAATTGAATGCTATGCAGCCAAAACTGGACTTCATAGAAACATAGAAACATAGATTTTTACGGCTGATAAGAACCGCTTGGCCCACCCAGTCTGCCCATTTCCCTACCTAATGGATAAGCTGCAGATCCTAGTTAACCAACAGCCTACTTCTTCCTACCCCCACCCCCTAGAACTGCCTTATGACTGTCCCATGCGTGCTTGAATTCCACCACTGTTTTTGACTCCACAACCTCCTCCGGAAGGCTGTTCCATGCATCCACAACCCTCTCTGTGAAAAAATACTTCCTTAAATTACCTCTGAGCCCCCCCCCATCTTCAAATTGTGCCCCCTTGTTCTTGCACACTATTTTTTGAAAGATGCTACCTCTTGGACTTTGTTGATTCCCTTGAGGTACTTGAAATTTTCTATCATGTCTCCCCTCTCCCTCCTTTCCTCAAGGCTATACATATTAAGCTCCTTAAGTCTCTCTTCATATGTCTTCCAGTGCAGACCCTGCACCATTTTAGTTGCCCTCCTCTGGACAGCTTCCATCCTGTCTATGTCTTTGCGGAGACTGGGTCTCCAGAACTGCACGCAGTACTCCAGATGGGGTCTCACCAGCTGTCTGTACAGAGGGATAATAACTTCCTGTTTTCTACTGGTGATGCCTCTCCGTTTGCATCCCAGTATCCCCCAGCCCTCCTTGCTGCCCTCTCACATTGCTTGCCCACATTTAGGTCATCTGATATGACTACCCCCAGGTCCCTTTCCATTTTTGTTGTTGTTAGTATCTCACCCCCCATTGTGTACTCTTCCTCTGGGTTTTTGTTTCCCAGGTGCATTACCTTGCACTTCTTAGCATTGAATCTAAGCTGCCTTACATTTGACCATTCCTCTAACCTTGCCAAGTCCCTTCTCATCCTTTCCACCCCACCTTGTGCATCAACTCTGTTGCAGATCTTTGTGTCATCTGCAAAGAGACATACTTTTCCTTCCAGTCCTTCTGCAATGTCGCTTATAAAGACATTGAAGAGGACCGGTCCTAATACTGAACCCTGTGGTACCCCACTAGTAACCCCCCTTTCTTCAGAGTGGACTCCATTTACTATTACTCTCTGTGTCCTATTCTCCAGCTAATTCTTTACCCAGGCTGTCATCTTGGGACCCACTCCCAGGCTGGCTAACTTGTATATTAATCTTTTGTGTGGGACTGTGTCAAATGCCTTGCTAAAGTCTAGGTAGGGACATGTCCACAGCCCCTCCCTGATCTACTACTTTGGTCATCAGTCAAAGAAATCTATCAGATTTGTCTGGCATGACCTTCCCGCTATGAATCCATGCTGCCTTGGGTCCTGTGCCCTCTGGCCTCTAGATACTCAACAATTCTTTCCTTCAGAAGTGATTCCATCATTTTCCCTACCACTGAGGTTAAACTAACAGGTCTGTAGTTTCCTGCTTCTGCCTTGCTCCCACTTTTGTGAAGGGGAATCACATCTGCCCTCCTCCAGTCATTGTGTACCACCCCATCCTGCCGTGATTTGTTAAAGAGGGTAGTCAGTGGTGTTACTAGTTCTACCCTTAGTTCTTTTAGAATTCTGGGATGAATCCCATCAGGCCCCATTGTTTTGTCCACCTTCAATTTTAAGAGTTCTTTCAGAACCCTTTCTTCTGTAAATGGGCTGGTATCAACTTCTGTATCCAGAGTGTTTCTACTGTTTGTTTTAGGTATTTCCCCCTCTTCCTTTGTAAATACTGAGCAAAAATATTTGTTTAGTATCTCTGCCTTTTCACAGTCACCCTCTGTCCACCCTCCCTGCCCTTTATTAAGCCTCACTAACCCTCTCTTGGTCTTCCTTCGCTCCCTGATGTACCTATTAAAGGTTTTATCCCGCTTCTTAACTGAGTTGGCTATCTTTTCCTCAGTCTGGGCCTTTGCTGTTCTGACTGCCTTCCCAGCTTCCTTTTGCTTTAACTGATACAGTTCTCTGTCCTACTCCTTCTGTGATTCCTTTTATTTCCTGAATGCTTTCTTTTTCTCTTGAACCTTCACTGCCACTTCCTTTGAGATCCATAGTGGTTTCTTACATCGTTTCGTTTTGTTTATTTGCTTCACACAAAGGCTTGTTACCTCTGTGATGGCAGTTTTTATTATTCCCCATTGTTCTTCCACCCCTCCTTTCTGCCCATTTGCTAGTGCATTCCTTAGGCACTCACCCATTTTAGCAAAGTCAGCCCTCCTAAAGTCCAGTACTTTTGCCTTTGTATGGCTTGACTCATTCATAGATATATAAAAAACACATACACACATGCTTTTGTGTGATTGTTAGGAGCAAACTTACACATGACCAAAGCAAAAGAACACTGTAAACAGAGTGAATAGCTGTAACCCATTCAAAGAACCAAGCATTGCATGTGGATAAATAGGGGCAAGACTCAGATTCCATATTAATGGTTTATGGAGATTGCCTTGCAATCATAAATAAATAAAATGGTAACCATAGACATTGGCAGCTATTTCCAGATATTTCATGAAATTTCAGAAGAGTTTCTCTCTGCTGCCCCTACTGTTTAAATGCAGAAAGCATCAGATATTTCTGGAAGTATCACAGAAATTTTGGGGAAATAGCTGGCAGTGTCTGTGGCTGCTACTGTACAACTGTTCACTGTATTTGCAGAGTCCTGGAGATACGTAAGCATTGCACATCTCTAGTAGGCCTGCTCATAGACTGGAAATTAAATAGGAGACCAGCCAGATTTGCAATCAAAAGGTAAACTCACCTCAGCAAACTGGTTGCCAGTACAAAGGCTTCAAGAGTGGAGCTGCACAACAAGGCACAATTCCATGCCACAGATGCACTCAGAGAGAAATTGATCTCATTAATTCATTAACACAGGAAACAAGGAGTGGTAGTAAAGTGTTTCACAAGAAAACCCTCTGCCCTCTTACTCCTAATATTCACTATGCATTCCTTGTTCCCCAATGAGTTAAATGAGGAGTTCTGACATACACTGTGCATTACAATCTGTTAAATGGACCATCTCCTTAATTAAGGTCTGTGCCATCACTGGCTTACAACAGAGCAATGCAGAGTGCCATAGTTTTATTGTACCATAAGGCAGTAAAGGAGCAGGTACTTACAGGTAAAAATGAATATTATGTCAAGTGTATTTTCGAAAAACTATAGTCTGTTGCAATATTTTATGTTTGAAGAACTGATGGTGTTATGCTGAAGAGAGACTCTGCTAATTACCCCACCAAATGGTTAAATATTTGTAAGGTGCCTGATTGCTTTGCATGATTTAGTTTAGCTTTTTTTGTTGACTGAGAAAGGAGGACTAGACAATTATGCTTATTTTCAGCCTCATCCCAGGGGAGAGGATACAGATGGATGCCAACTGACACTGAACCAGATTAAGCTGTTGGTGGTATTTTTAGTGAATAGGGGAAATTTGGCCAGGACACTGGGGAAATTCCTCTGCTCTTTTTTCGAGAAGTGCCATGGGATCTTTAACATCTACCTGAACTACCACCAGAACAGGCAGATGGGATCTCAGTTTAAAGTCTCTTCCGAAAGACGGTGCTTCAGGAGTGCAGCACCCCCCTCATGCTGCACCACAGTGTCAGTATTGGGATTTAACTCAAGTGCCTGGTGTGGGGATAGATCCCACAGCCTTCTGATCTTCTGGTCTCTGGGACAAGCGTGCAACCTGCTGAGCCACTGACACTGCAGGAAGCCAAACATTTTTTAAGCTACCTTAATGTTGCTGTTGTTGATGCCTGGTAGTGAGCACTCCACTGTGACTCACACTAGTTGATTCAGTCCTGGCTGGTGCTTCTATTCATATTGCAGTCAGGTGGGTCAACTGTGGCAAAGAACTCCTTCAAAGGTACTCTTTCTCCTTTGGGTGACTGGTGACGTAATATGAGAATCAATGGCAGGGGGACTCAGCTCTCTCAGTGACTGAGTGGGCTAATAAACAGGAGACAGGTCTATTGATTGATTGATTGATAGTAAAGCCAATGCCAGGAAGTGAAGGAACAGGAAGAAACTTGTTAAAGCCTTGATTTACACACAGAAGACTTTGCTCCTCTTTGTTGCAGATCATCTGCTGGTGGGGCTATCAGACAGTTGCACTTAACTGCTCTGCAGAAACACTCACATAATTTGTACGCTTCCAGCACAGGATAGAGCTTTGCTTTGCTGGCCTTGAGAACTTTGATAGACTTGGGCAAGATAAGGCACTAGCTAGTGCTGGGGGAGCCATCAGCTCCCGTGTTTTATGGCCATTTACTGTTTTTTTAAGGGGGATGAGACAGGGAAACTGTATCTATATATGTATCTCTTCCAATTGATTTAATTATAGCTGCCAGAATGTTGAAGGGGATATGAATGGGCACTTAGAAAACTGAGGGGGATGTGTCCCCCTCATCCCCCACCGGTGGATGTGCCCATGGTTTCAAGGCACACTGGTAACGTTAAATTTAATTACAGTCACTAGTTATTATTAAAAACTAGCAATTATAACTAAAAGGTTACATCAGCTGACATGATTGATGGTTTGACCATCTGCTGGAAATGTTTGTACTTCTAATGAGAACAGACTTTTAAGGGGTAAAAAACATGATTTCTAACTTGCTCTACAGGTCATTTCTTTATTTTAAACAGGTGAGTACCTGAAATAAACCTAAAGTCTTTTCCAGTTGCTCGGTCTCATTTACAGCACTGACATGCTGAAACTGACAGAAAAAAAAGCAATTGGAGATTCTGCCAGTGAAAGTGTAGCTCGTGGGCATTCCTTGTTGTTGTAGCCTAGTAGTGACATACTCAGGATGGTAAAACAATACTTTGATGTCATTACTAGGTTACAACAACACTGTGAAAGTGTATGATTTTCATATATAATAGCCTTTAGCCATAAACTATAATTTAATGCAGCACCAAATATAGGACCACTTGTGTATAGCTGTGGAGAGGGTTACAGGTATTATACTGAGATGGGGCATTACTGAAAAAGGGAAATAGGCTTTTTCAAAGAATAAGAGTCTGTCTTCCTGCTACCACCTTATGAAATCAATCCTCCTTAGCCTCACGGCTTTGAGCAGGGCTATTTTTTAGCCTAAGGAGCTGCTCCCCTACCCATCGCTTGAAGCCTAAAGCTCCCTCCTGCTTAGAGCAGGGCTATTTGCTAGCCTAAGGAGCTGCTCCTCCACCTTTCATCTGAAGTCTGAAGCCCCCCCCCCCCACTTTGAGCAGGGCTATTTTTTAGCCTAAGGAGCTGCTCCCCCACCCGTCGCCTGAAGCCCCTCCGGCTTTAAACAGGGCTACTTGCTAGCCCAAGGAGCTGCTCCTCCACCTGTCACCTGAAGCCTAAAGGTACACTCTACTTGGACCTCCCAGGGACCAGTCATTACATTCCTTTGTGCAGATTTTGAATTTTGGTGCCTTTTGCTGTGCTTTCAGTACTTGTAAATCTCTCACAGCATGGCAGGTTTCAGGGACAGTACTCTGCTGTGACTTTGACTAGCTGTATTTTTTATCAAGCAAACTTTGCAGTCCGACTGTGTTCCTTTTTTTAAAATAAAAATCATTCCTGATTTTAACAAGGTTCATGCCAAGGAATTTATACACATTTTTTTTTTCTTTCTCCAGACCTGCTTCACCCAGAGCACCTGGAAGGCACCTCTCTGCCTTAAGTTAATTGGCTGACAGAGTGTGCTTAAAACACAAGCCGCATTATAGATTTAAATTAATCTAATGCTGGCAGTTTTGTCCACTTATCGAAAATTCCTGCTTTGTAACTTGGAGAGTCCCTCATATTTTCAGCAGAGCGCTCTGATTTCTGCCGTGATGCTGTGAAGGAACAGCCTCTGATATTTGTTTTATCAGATTTGCTCACTTGTAGTATATTTATTTTTGTGGCTGTAATTAAGGAATTTATTTGCTTGAATAGTGAAATGCTAACAGGTGAAATCTGTTTTCGATTTGTTTTGTGCATGCAAATAACTTTGTATCTTCTAGAACTTCACTTCTGTCCCCATTTCTTTTTTTTTTCCTTATACTGTGCTGATAGTTTTCCTTGCTTGCCTGCTGTGCTGTCCCTCATACCGTTTCTCACTGTCTAACCCTCCGTTTCCATGCCACTTCAGTCCCCTCCTCTACACCACCCCTTGCTGTTTTCTAAATGCTCTACACACACCCTCCAGTTCCTACTTAACCTGTGTGCCCTCACTCTTCTTTTTCCTTAGCCCCCTCAGCTTTGAGCAAGGCAATTTGCTAGCCCAAGGAGCTGCTCCCCCACCTGTTGCCTGAAGCCTAAAGGTATGCTCCACTTGGATCTCCCAGGGACAAGCTGTTGCATTCCTTTGTGTAGATTTTGAATTTTGGCAGCTTTTGCTGTGCTTTCAGCACTTGCAAATCTCTCACAGCATGGCAGGTTTCAAGGACAGTACTCTGCTACGACTTTGACTCGCTGTATTTTTATCAAGCTAGGCATTGCAGTCAGACTGTGTTTATTTTCTAAAATATAAATCATCACTGATTTTAACAAGGTATGTTCCAAGGAATTTATACACATTGGTCAGGATTCACAGAGTGATTTGGGACTAAGTCCCACTCTGCAACCCCAGTTACACTTCAAAATTACTGCAGCTGTGGAGCAGCAGATCCAGAACACAGCAGTTCTGGAGGGTGCTACGCCGAGTCCCACTGCCCGTAGCAGCCTCCCGCCGCTGCAGTGCTGCCCTTGGCAACAGCACCTGCAAGCTGCCATAATCTGTGTAGCCAATCATACTCCTGCTCCACCATAGTGAATACCCGCAGCTGTGGGTGACCTGTGGCTTCACAAGTGGAAACCCACTAGCGCCAAGGTTTTCCCACAGCTGCAGGACCTTCCCCAACATTTGTGAATCCTGCCCATTATTTTTTTTTCCTTTCTCCAGACCTGCTTCACCCAGAGCACCTGGAAGGCACCTCTCTGCCTAAAGTTAATTGACTGGCAGAGTGTGCTTAAAACGCAAGCTGCATTGTAGAATTAAATTAATCTATTGCTGGCAGTTTTGTCTTCTCACCGGAAATTTCTGGTTTGTAACTTGGAGAGTCCCTTGTATTTTAAATAGAGTGCTCTAATTCTGCCACAATGTTGTGAAGGAACAGCCTCTGATATTTGTTTTATTCAGATTTGCTCTTCCCGCAGCTGCTATGCGGCTGCTCCTCATGACTCCCACCCTTGTCTGGCTGCATTTTTATAGGCACTGAGAATCACATGATTAACTCCCCAATTTTCCACTTGCCGCTTATACTAAGCTGCCAATAGAAGGAGCCGGGTGACCTGCCTTCTTCTTTTGCTACACTATTTGCTTATTTGCAGGTTTTTAGTGTCAGGGCAAGCGTCAATTATTCTTCGTTTTCCTCCTCCCCCTGCTCTCACCCCTGTCCTTTTCCCACCCCCAATTTAATTTGCTTTCTACCTGCATTAAACCAAAATCATATACTTCATTTATCAGCTCTTCTATACTAATTTCTTGCAGTTTATGCAATTATACCCCCCATCCCCCCAACCAATAATACTGTCACTCTGGTGTGTGACTTGCGCTCACTTACCTATCTACACTTGCCCCCCGTTTTTTTTTTTCAGAAACTCTAATGGCCTCTGGCCTGGCTCCACTAGGCAACTACCGTATGGGCACAATGAATCCCTTGCTCCTCCCCCTATTGGCTATATATCTCACAGGTACACTGTTATTAGTGGATTAGTGGATACATGTGACCTGATTGTAGCCCAAGATCAGTCTGAAACCAACCATTCTCCTATGGCCATATACCTATCTAAAATGACACTTGTGCAAGAAAAGTGGAAGCTAACACCGTTTGGATCCATCACTCATCTTTTTCTCTCCAGCCTGGAGCGAAGACTGTTAGGATATTTCCTATTCTCTCTCTTTCTCTCTCTCTCGCTCTTTCTCTCCACCACCTGGTCATCTTGCCCCTATCACCTACTTTTCCTGCTGCTACTTTGAGCTGGGGACATTGTGAGCAACTCTGGCTTTGTTAATACCCATATCACCTCCACAGACAGTGGCTGGAACAGGCTCTCTGGCTTACAGTTTGCTCATATGAACATCATATGAACATCTGCAGCCTCCTTGCCAAATGCACCAACCTCAAAGTATGGGTATTTCTCCATAAACCTCATGCTGTCTGTCTCTCTGAGATGTGGCTGAAGTCACACCATACCAACGCCATGTATCACCTGGTTGGTTACATCCTGTTACACTGGGACAGACCTGATAAAAAGAAGGGTGGTGGTGTTGCCATCTACGTTAAGGAAACCATATCTGCGTCTACATTACTCTGCTTTGAGCCCACTTCCCCTAGTGAATGGGTGATCATTGAGATCACCCTGGGTTTGGCTAAGAAATTGTATTTGGGGTGCTGATACAACCCCTTACTGGGGGCGTAGAGGGTCTTCAGAATTTCCTGACTGGCTATGGGACTGTTTCCACCCACAGGGATACCATTCTCTTTGGTGACTACAATTTTAAATTGGCTAAGTGCCCAAGAACCTGGTCATGCCAGCCTACTGAAGCAACACAACTTGGTGCAAACAATCATCCTCTCTACTCACCTAAACACTCGCACCTCTACCAACACTCTACTTGGCTGGGTGATAACAAACTGGGATGACAGGCTACTTCAGGCAGGTACCTTTGCTGACTCAAATAGCAACAACTTCCCTACCTATGCCATACGGTCCTCCAAGACTGCTCGCCCTCCTCCAAAGTCATCTACTTCCACAATTTCAACTGCCCTGTCCCCTCCCTCTTACTAGATGATTTTATGGCCACAAACTGTCAGGACCTCTACACCATCAAGATGTATCCTCAGCTGTTACTTTCTTCACCAATGCCCTACTAACAATCCAGGACTGCCACTTCCCAACTACAACATGGAGAGTTAGAGGCAGGGGCTCTGATGGATAACCAAAGAATTACTATCCTTCATGAAAGCCAGAGACCATAAGTGGACCAACCACAAATTGTCTCTATCCAGCAGCCTGTGAAACGAATATCGGCAACTGCATAATCAATATAAACATCAGGCTAGGTCCTTGAAATGGAACCACTATCTCAACGTACAGAAGGAGAGTCTCAGAAACCCTAGAAAATTCTGGGACTCCATTAGTTCCCTTGTAATAACACCATTCTTCTGGACTCTCTTTCTGGGCAGCTAACCAAGCTGACTGAGGTTGCCCAGGTGTTCAATATGAAATTTATTGATCTCTCTACCCTCCTTAGTAAACTTCCAGCAAATATAGCAACTAGCTCAGGGTCATGCACCTCATCTCCATCCCCTCCCTCCACCCCTAGTTTTGCCTACCCACCCCATCTTTCTACTTTAAGGCTGTTTCTCTAAAGGAAATCTATAAGCTTCTAAGGACTCTCCCTAACCGTGGCAGCCCTGGCTTGGGTGACCTCTTCCCTGTCATGCTAAAATTAGTCTCCCCTGCAACCTCTAAACCTCTCACTTTTATCTTCAACTTGACCCTTTCCACATCCTCTGTGCCTGACTCCTGGAAATCAGCTAACGTAGTACCCATTTTTAAAGCTGGAAACCCTCTCTCCTCTGACAATTATCAACCAATATCAATGCTACCTCACCTCAGTAAGCTTCTCGAGAAGGTCATCCATCACCAATTGTCTGAACATCTCAGAAAATACAACCTGCTGTGCAACTCTGACAATTATCAACCAATATCAATGCTACCTCACCTCAGTAAGCTTCTCGAGAAGGTCATCCATCAACAATTGTCTGAACATCTCAGAAAATACAACCTGCTGTGCAACCAGCAGCATGGATTTAGCAAAACCCACAGGAACACAACAGCCCTTGATCTGTTCACTGATCATGTCCTCTCTAACATGGACCGCAGTAACACGACTGATGCTGTCTTCGTCAACCTGTCCAAGGCATTTGATATGGTAAACCATGCCCTCCTGTTGTCCAGATTACCCCTGCTTGGCTGCTCCCCGAGATCACAAAATGGTTTTGGAGCTACTTTTCAGACCATTCCCAAACTGTGCACATTGGCTCTGCCACATCCCCCGCCCTATCTGTCAATACAGGAGTCCCCCAGGGCTCCATTTAAGGACCCTTTCTCTTTTCTGTCTTTAAAAATACCTTCCCCTCTGACAGCCTTAACTGCAACTCCATCCTCTATGTGGATGATCTTGTCCTGTTCCATTGTGCAAAATCCCTCCTTAATATGTCCACTGTCCTCACACATAACTACTGCTCTGCCAATAGGTGGCTCATGTCCAACCTGCTGTTGGTTAATGAGGAAAAAGAAAAGTTATGCTGTTTGGGTCCAAATCCTACTTTGCTAAGGCACAAAAGGCTAACTGCTCCCCAACAATGTCTGCAATTTGCCCTGCTTGCCCCTTTCGCTACCCATCACTGTGACCTCTCCAGGTCCCTCAGCTGGCTACCACTGAGAGATCACCTTAACTTCTCCCTTGGCTGCATCATTGACAGCACAGTCAGGACTGGGGAAGTGTTCCCTCTCCTCCCTTCTAAAGACTAGACATTCTACTTGGACTCTTTGTTTCTTAGCTGTCCCCACAGAAGTCCCAGGGGCTGCTACTAGTATGGGTAGTAAAGGTCTATCAGTTGCCGCTCCCTCCCTGTGGAACAAGCTACCCTCATTTCTTAGATCAGCCTCCTCTCACCTCATCTTCAAATTTTGTTTCAAAACCTGGCTCCTTGGGGAATTTTGATGTAACTGTTCTCCCAAGTAGCACCAATCCTCCCTGTCAGCCATACCTCTCCTTTCTCTCCCCATGTATATGCTTCAGTGGCCGCCAGACCAATTGGATGGTCAAGTTGCAGTAATGTGGGAAACTGCTTACTCCCACCTTAGTTATTACTACTGATGTGCCTCGATCATGTCCCTTGTTGGTTATCTGCTTCCATGGACCTGTATACTCTGTCTAATGATGCAATTTAACAAGTGGATGTTCATCCAAATTTGTCACTGTACTGTACCACCTGTACTCCTTGCTAATTTTTTATCCCATGCACTTGTATAGTTTATAATTCCAAGACTGCATGTACTGTTTCTTTACTAATCCTTGTTCACCGCTGTGTCGGTAACTGTTATTTAGGTTTGCATTTGTCAAGTTTGTTTATCTCTTATTTCTCAACCAGTATTTCCTCTACTATACTAACTGTATTCTTTGGCCCAAATATTCAAACTATGCCAGGCTGTGGCGTAAGCTTGGGCACAGCACAACTTGGCTGCGCAGGGGTGTGGACTGGGTGATATTCAACGGAGCTGCGCCATGGCACAGCATTGTTGAATATCACACCCTGGCCACCCACAGTGTGCATGCGCAGTGGCACTGCACCAGCGCAAGTGACCAGAGTGAAGCATGGGAATACGCTAGCACAAGTTCCATTGCGCTATGCACAGCAACTGTGATATTCAAAACTTGACATGCAAATGGGGCCATAATGTATGTGAGGCGCAAATGGGTCCATTTGTAAGTCATTATGGCTCCATTTGCATGCAGGTGCACCAATCCCCAATGACTTGTGCCTGGCACCGCGGGCAGCAGCCATTGGGGACAACACCCTACGGCTGGCAATGTGCTCCACAGCCCGATCGCGGGCTGCAGTAAAAAAGAGAAATTCGCATAAATCCCTGGTGGTCCAGTGGACCACTGTCTGCCCGATTGTGAGCATTTCTAAAAAAAATAAGACATCTGTCCCATATC
Organism: Neoceratodus forsteri; assembly: GCA_016271365.2. NCBI lineage: Eukaryota > Metazoa > Chordata > Ceratodontiformes > Ceratodontidae > Neoceratodus > Neoceratodus forsteri. Next base: position 1,286,249,652 of record CM057455.1, on the reverse strand, counting down.
CCTGGTGGTCCAGTGGACCGCTGTCCACCCGATAGCAGGCTCAGTAAAATAATTATATCCCCAAAATCCCTGGTGGTCCAGTGGACCTGCCCACCCAATCACAGGCTAAGTAAAATAATTATCTCCCCAAAATCCCTGGTGGTCCAGTGGACCTGCCTGCCCGATTGTGGGCTGAGTAAAATAATTATCTCCCCAAAATACCTGGTGGTCCAGTGGACCTGCCTTCCCGATTAGTGGGCTCAGTAAAATAATTATATCCCCAAATCCCTGGTGGTCCAGTGGACCCCCACCCCACCGCCCACACTGAATCCCACTGCCCGGCTCCCCCCGGTCAGTGGCAGGCGGCAGCACCCCACCCGCCTGCAGCCCTGCCACCTGCTACCGTCAGTAGGGCTGTATGCCCATTGGTCCACAGCGTGAGCCAATGGGCGTGCAGCCCATACCGTACTACACATTCCAGATATGTGAATGGGATCTGGGCCTTTGTAAATAAGTTACATTCATATATGTATGTATGTTATGCTTTCCATGTCCTTGCTGTGCCACTCCTGTGGCCTAGGTCATGCCTGAAAATGGTTCTTTGGACCAGTGTACTTACCCGGTAACCAAAGTAATAAATAAATAAATAAAGTAAAAATAGAAATCCATTCCTTCTACCTACCCTTCCAGGGGAATGGATTGTGATACATTCCAAATTTCATTTTTATAATCTGTGTACTGTAAATAGTAATGACAGGTAAGTATTTGTTGTTCCACATGCTTGTCATTACAAGTAGATAAAAGTTGTACAAGCAGATCAATATTTTAAAAATAATTATAATCATAAATAACATTAACACAGTTCACAGCTTTGTCATGGCATCAATTAGGTCCTACAAAATCTATTCTTCATCTGTTTTTGCTTATTTCCCTTCCTACAATATGACAAAGTTTTGACTAGTAGTTATTCTGAGGAACAACTAATTAATTTCATTCACATTTTGTATTGCAATAATCTAATATGAATAATAATACACATAACAAACCCCTCCTGACTGACTTTGCTAGGTTTTTCCAAAACATGTCTTACAAGAGTGGCTTGAAACTTAAAATATTAAATATTTCCACAAATATGCTGTATGAGTTTTCCCTGAGAACTATAGAAATGTAAAAAGATGTCATGTACTGTTTGTACCAGTATAGGCAATATTAGGTAAATATTTCTATTTACCTAGTTTTCTTATTCATATTGTTTCCTGATTCTGTTAATTGTTAATAAAAATACTGCAAGGTTCATAAAAATGTACAAGTTTCCAGTGTTAAATAGTAAGTCTAAAATATATTTAGTTGGAATGTATAAAGAAGCCAAATAGGGACCTAGACATTTTTCTCTATGGTATTTATATTGAGGACAACATAAAACAACATGCAATAGATCTTCTTCCTCTTAGAATGCACAAAACATGTTGCTGGTATATTTTTGTTTTTATTGTATATTGCCTCCAAGGTATTGCTTTTAAATACCTCAAATCTATATTGAGTAAGTACAGTTCGATATTCCTGTATTTGGATGGCTTCCAGATAGAGCTTAAGTAAGTGCTCTTTTGTGTTATTTACAAGCCATCTTGATACTCTTAAGTTTGCTGTGTCCATAAGAGCATAATGTTTTGTCTTATTTGTCACTTTCTTGGTTATAGCTTTAGTATATGCTTTGTTGATTGTAATGTTCTTATCAACTGATTTTCTTAAATACACACAGTCATATTCTTCTAAAAGGTTTATAAGCACTCTCAGCCAGTTATTTCCTTTATGTAAAGGGATGTTTTTTTTCCACCAGACAGTTGCTAAAAATATATCCTTTTTTCTGATACAGTCTTTATCCAATAGCTAATTATTCTCCCATGAACTAAATTTTTGAAACTGATCTATCCTATCTATATCTTTACTAAGGTGTTCAGAGAACTAAGGGAAATCCTCAGCAGTTGCTTCTAAGTTTTATTTAAGATTGTATCCTGTTTGGTGGCATCTGCAACCCCCCAGATTTCTGATGGATATAAGCTCTGGTTCTTATATTTTTGCATTTAGGGCCTTTATCATTGAGTGCACTGACATCATTTTTTTTTTTTTTTTGAAATTTAAGTTTATTGGTTTTAAGAAACAAACAACAACACAGTATACACCAAGAAAAAGCAATACAGCAGTAAAACAGTCAGCACATCCAAAAGAAGCAGAAGAAATACACCTCCCCCCCAAAAACCACCCCACCCCTCAATGAAGAAACAAAAGAAAATTAAACACAAAAATAACCCATCCACTAACCGCCCACCCCAATCTTGGTTACAGAAGATAATCCATTACATAGCATTGAGAACCCATCCCCCACAGCCCAACCCCTCCACCCCAGGGTGCACCTAACCAAAGATCAAGCATATCCTGGACATATCAGCTACTTAACCCAAAAATACAGACCCTGACATCAATAAGAAATCAAACAGTCTTGAGAACAGGGGTTGCAGAGGCCACAAATTAACAGGCAAACATAGCGCACGGACCAACGGGATCGGGCCAAGAAATAATGTAAATTAAGCCAGACAGAGAGTTTGAAGCCTATTCCACCTCTTCTGGAACAGATCCAAATGCCCTTTAAGACTGGCAACCAACCTCTTAGATTGGAAGTATGAGATTAATTCAGTTAACCATTCAGCAAAAGACAGTGTCAGTTGGTCAGTCCAATGTCTTAAAACCAGTTTCTTAACAGCCATAGACACCAAAGCCATATAATATCTATGTTCGACATAGTCTACACGGGATAATTCACCTAAAATACACACCTCAGGACAGAAAAAACTGGACAGACCCAGAAAAGGATCAAGATAATCCCTAATCTGAGACCATAGGGGGGCAACTTTAGGGCAGTCCCAGAACACATGAAGAAGATTGCCCTCAGCTTGTAAACACCTAAAACAGTTTGGTTGAGAGACCCTTTTGAGCTGGAAAAGCTTGATTGGAGTATAATATAAATTGTTAACAATATAATATTGTGTTACTCTCATCCTGTCCTGGGTATGGTATCTATGAAGATCCCTCCATACACCGACCAATCCAGGGACTATCAGGCAATAGATGGGCCCATACCTCGAACCGCCGTCCCTTCCGTGAGTTATAATTCAGAAGAAAAGAGTATATCAAGGAGATAGAATGTGGTTGGGAAGCAAGATTAATGATTTCGGAAAGAAAAGGAAAACAGCTGACTCCTAGGAGTGGTACCAAATCTTTGACTAATCAAGTGTCTCAGCTGATAAACTCTGAAAATAACCCTTTCGATATGTCAAATTTCTAGAGAATATCACCAGAAGAAAAGTGAATCATTATTAAAAATTGCTCAAGTCTAGCCTCTCTAACTTGTGGAAGCCAATCCGGATTAATCCATGAGGTGCCCAATTTAACATTAGGATTACAGACAACCGGCTGCCCCAAGTCTGAGATAGCAGGAATACGAAAGTACTTTAAACATTGCATAAAGGACTTAATGGCAACCTTTATAACGCTGTCCGACATCCAATTGGAGAGTACCTTTGGAGATAGATAAAATAAAGCATACCTGTAGAATTTAACCTCGGTAAGGGAGGTGCGTTCGAGCTGGAGCCAGATTGGACAGGATGAATCTGGTTTGGCAGAGAACCATCTTCCCAACTTAGAAAAATGAGCCGCCCAGTAATATAGCAGAAGACTGGGTAACCTAAGACCCCCCCCTTCTCCTTAGGAAGCGATAATTTAGCGTAAGAGCGCCTAACCGCCTTCCCAGACCAGACAAAGTTAGAAAACAGCACATGAAACTGTTGAATATAAGAGATAGGAAGCCAGAGGTTAACCAAATTCAGTGGATAGAAAATTCGAGGGAGGACGTTCATTTTAAGAATATTTATTCGACCCCAGAATGAGATGGGAAGAGCTGACCAACGCTGTAGATCCTGAGAAACCGAGTCCTTAAGTCTATCCAAATTAAGTTTCTTCAGAAGGGAAGGTCGGTGGAGAAAAGGATCCCTAAATATTTAATAAATCTAGGAGCCCATCTCATAGCAAAAGAGGAAAACTCATATTTATTGGTATGTATATTAAGGGGGAGAATTTCTGACTTGGAAATATTTAGTTTATAGCGAGAAAAAAACCCATACCTCTCAATAAGATCAACCACCTCTTTCAACGATTCAGCCGGGTCCGCCAAGTGCAAAAGAATGTCATCCACATATGCAGAAAGAACCAGTTCCTTTTGATATATTTTAAGTCCCTTGACCTGAGCAGAGGTCTTAATCCTTATAAGTAACGGTTCCAAATATAGGTTAAATAACAAAGGGGAGAGAGGACATCCCTGTCTAGTACCCGCATACAGGCGAAAAAGGGAGGAAAAAACCCCATTACAATAGATTTTGGCAGAGGGGCAGTTGTAAAATATACGAATCCTGTTAACAAAAGCAGACGGAAAACCCATTTTCTCCAGAACGGCCCAAAGAAAAGACCAGTCCACCCGATCGAAGGCCTTTTCGGCATCAAGAGAAACCAGAGCTGCCGGATGTGAAAAGGATTGGGCATGTTGGGAAATATGTGATAGGGTCCTTAAGTGATCGGCAGCCGATCTTCCAGGAACAAATCCGGCCTGTTCAGGACTCAGCAGCCCTGACTAAACCCTCCTGATCTGCTCCGCTAATATTTTGGCAAGAATTTTCATATATTAATTTTGAAGTGAAATAGGTCTATATTAGCCGGATCAGTAAGAGTCTTATCAGGTTTGGGAATTAAGACAATGATAGCCTCAAACAAAGAAGGATCTACCTCTGGGGATACCGATAAATATTCATACAGTTTGAGAAGGGTAGGAATCAGATCCTTGGCAAAAGTCTTATAAAAGTTAGCCGGGAAACCGTCAGGACCCGGTGTTCAATCGGGGCAAGAGAGGCTATAGATCTCTCAACCTCCTCTGACGAGATAGGCGCCAACAAGATAGCCTGCTGGGTTTCCGAAAGACAGGTAATATCGATCTCCCTCAAATATTCATCTATTTCCAAAGTGGAATGTGACATCGTCGGTTTGCTATATAGGTCTTGATAGTACTCTTTAAAGATATGAGCAATTCCTCTAGGTGCAGTAACAGCCGCGCGAGATGAGGAGAAACAGAGAGGAATAATTCTGGAGCTTTCCAATGCCCATAAGCATAAAGCCAAGCTTACTGATTTTCCCCTGATCAAAATACTTAAGCGAGTTTTAATCAGTGAATATTCAGTTTTTCCCTCAAGAAATCCAGATATTTACTCTTAGCTGATAAAAGCTCTTTAAGATCACTTAAGGAAGAGGTTAAAGAATATTTAGCCTCCAGCTCCCGAATTTTACCCATCAAAAATAGGGAATTAGCAAGCCCCTTTTTTTTCTTAAAGGAAGCCATTTTAATGAGCTCATCCCTAAGAAAACACTGCACTGACATCATACCATATGGTAAATTAAATAATTTCAGTGCCTTTACATTATTTTGCATTTTTATGGCACACTAGTCAACATGCTTGTTCCATTTACAATTATTAGAAAAAAATACTCCCAGGTAAGGAAATTCATTAACGAATTCCAATGTATTGGCTGCCAGCATTCATTTTCTATATTACTTTCTACTCCCAAATACCATGGGCCAGATATTCAGAAATGCAAAACCGATGCATCATGGCTCAATGAGTGCCATATTAAGAGATTGCACATTCCAAACTGTGCTACCACAACCTGGCTGAATATGGCAGATGGCACAAAGTTGCACCATAGTGCAAACAGACATGCGCCATGGCACAAACAGATCTGCGTCATGGTGCAGAAAGAGATGTCCCAGGCAACTGTGGGAGCAAAGCAACAGAGGGGGGCATGGCACAGTGAACAGACCCAAGGACAGAGCCAGGGACGCACAGTGTCAGGCCAGAGGAGGCGACCACCAGCAGGGGGCACACAGGCACCCAGACTCACCACCCCAGAACTCAACAGTGGCACCGATAGCAGGCAACAGGTGGCACCAATGGCCACCAATTGAGTCCCCTCCACAGGCCACAGGCCATTCCCCCACCCTCCCAGAACACAGCAATCCACAACAAGAACCATGCAACCAAGCACACACACATACCACACATCCCTGTGAGCCACCCCATGGGCACCCCAAGGCACAGCCACTGACCAAGAGGCAGGACACCACCACAGTGGGACATACTACAGCACACAGCACACAGCACACAGCAGTAAACTACAGATGTGCAACATGTACACTGACACACACACACCATATGGATGTACACTGTGCCACTGCATCATGGCTCCTCACGCCGCCTGCAAATCAGACACTGACACAGGCGGGTATGTCAAAAAATATATATTGAACAATAGAACTATGTACATGAACAAGAATGTGGGAAAGGGTAGGAAAGTGAAGGAAGGGGACAGGGAACAGGGTCTGTACAGTTGGAAGGGGGACTGATGGAGGTGGTACAGCAGAGGAAACAGGAGAATGCTGGGGCAAAAACTAATGGCGGCCATGCCCTGCCACCCCTTGGTGTAATCTCCAACTCGAGTCTGCCAACATCATCTGGCACATCTGCAGGACTGCATCCATGGTAGTGGATGTCACAAGTATCAACTGGCGGAGCAGTCGGCAGTACAGCGGCAGCCACCCCTTCCACTGAACACCTATGACAAGGGAAAGGACAGGTGATCAGTGCAATGTCCCAAGGTACCAAGTCCACCTGTGCACAATGAGCAGCGGGAACACACACCCTTGGAGTGCCCGCCACGGCCACCCATTGGGGATGGACCAATGCCTGCCAGCAACTCGACACACCAATACATTACATAGAGGTGTTTCCCCACCGCACAATGGCCACCCAACTGCGTAATGACAGTCACATGACACAGTACACCAGCAGCACCACAGCAAGGTGTCAGCTGGTCACACACCCACCCCACCAACAGCTGGCACATGTGTGCAATGGCCACCCCACAGTGACATGCACCACACACAGTGTGACACACATAGCTGCCAAGGCACATGGCACAGGTGGCCATGCCCTCACACACTCCCCCGCTGCCCCCCATGTAAAGTGCTCAGGCCTGGGACAGTGCCTAGCTGCCCTCTGTGGCCCTGCTGGTGCTGGTCCTGAACCTGCACTTCCTCCGTGGCCCGCTGTGGCCTGCTGTGCTGCTCCCACCATTCCCACTGCTCTCCCACAGTGGCGATCCTCAGGTCCTAGGAATGGAACAAAGGCAGGTACACATCAGGACACAGCCACAGCATCTGCCCACCACTTCCACCCCTGTGCACAGGGCATGCTCCTGCCCGACGCAGCCCACATGGCTGTATCACAATGCAAGCTGCGACTGGCAATGCCACTCCACAATGCGCATGATGACAGTGTACCCCTCTGCAAGGCATGCCAGGCAGTCTAGCCAACACCACAGTACAGCACTAGAGCACAAATACAAAATGAGCTGACTTACCTGGCCGTGGCACAGCCCCTCACCGTATGCATACCTGCAGCAATTGCAGGCGCTCTGGGTCTCACTGCACAAGGTCCCTATACCTGTGGTGGCATTGCTCCCCTGTCCTGGCCACCCCAGTGGATTGCTGAAGACTGGCAGCAATTCCTGCCACACTGCTACCCTTGGCTGCTGCAGGGGCACCTGTATGAATAGCTGTGAGGCATATGGCAGGATGCATGCTACCAGGTTCACCAGTTCGACCTGGGTCCAGTTCCTTGCCTGCTTAACACCAAGCTGAGCCATAGTGTCAACCACAATGTAGGGAAGCAAAATGGTGGCCAGAAGCTCACGTGCACAGCATGCGCCAGATGCACGATGAGAGGGTACATGCGCTGTATCCACCTATCGCACAATGCTGGAGATGCACGACATGGGTGTGACTGGACATGGCACGTGGCAGGAGAGTGACAAGAGGTCAGGGGATCACACCAGGGGTCAAGGGTCAGCTGCCACACAGTGCACCCATGCTCAAAAGCAGGCATGGCACACCGTGCGCCATGGTCCCTATGCGCAGTGGGCGCACAGTGCTCAATAAGCAGCAGCATACTGACTGTCACATGCGCACTGCAGTCCTACGCAGTGCGCATGCCTGTGCATTGCACTGTGACTTGCTCCAGAGCAATTTCATTGGGCATGGAGCAAATTCACGATATTCAGCCACCACATGCAAATGAACTCATCAGCCAATGCGTGGTGCACTGGGGATATTAGCATGTCATTACCATTGCGCCAATGTTCATTTGCATGCATTGCACTATAAAAGTGCCACGGACTGGCACAGGCCATGGACTGGTATTGCAACCATCTGAGGTAAGTTGTGCATGCTGCTGGGGGACACTGAGCCCAGCAAGCACAGCGGGGGGGGTGGAGTAGGGTGCTGCTGCTGACACTGACACACTGTGCTGTCCATGTCCACAGGTAGCAGCATTTCAGAACATGAGGAGGGTGAAGAGCATGGGCCTGCTTACAAATGCAGGCCCAGTTTCACAAGGCCTATCTCAACAGGGAGGCACTGTTGAGTGGTGCCACGGGCACATCACAGGCCAGGGCTGGGGCCTGGGAGGGGATGGCAGCATATGTGAACCAGCAGGGTAGCCACCAGCAGCCAGTGCAGGAGTGCCACAAGAAGGTGGGCTCAGATAAGTGGCACATCAAAGAGAAGGTGGTGGCCATCCATGCAGCCTAGAAAGCCACTGGGGGGACCTGCCGAAGTGCCACAGCTCATGGCACAGGAGGAGTTGATGGCAGCCACCATGTGCCACAGCACCGTGGAGGGTGTGCCAGGTGGAGGATTCCAGATGGGTGGCACCCCATCACTGCATGGTACATACTGTATGTCAGGCATGCACAGCATGCAGTGGCTGTGTTGGGGGGGGGCCTGGTGGGGGGAATGGGGGACTGGCATCACTGACACACTCGTTTTCTCTTTCAGTTCCAGCACACCTGCATGTGGAGGATAGGGTGCCAGCAGCAGCTGTGGAGGCAGGCCCAGCCCCAGAGAACCAGCCATCCACCTCCATGGGAATCCGGGGGCCTAATCAGCTGCAGCACACCACCACTGTCCAGCCAAATGTCCTGGGCGTGGGGTTGGACAAGGCCCTGGATGTGTTTCTACAGAATGCCAGTCTTGGTGTGCTCTGCATGGAGACACAGATTGGGGTGGGATCCATCACCGATGATGACCTGACCATAATCCTGGACCACATGAGTGGTGTTGTAAGGGAGATGCCCATACTAGACACCATCACAGGCAGCATGCCCAGTGGCATGACAGCTGTGGGACAGCTGCCTGCCACCACTGCAGGTGCTGCTGTGTGCACTGCCACAGCTGTGCCATGTGGTGGTGGTGTTGTGGCTGCTCAGATGCTGGGCAGCGTTCAGTGGCAGGATGAGCAATGGCAGCAGGGGCCTCTGGGCAGCTGGATGCAGGGTCCACTGCTGGGGCATCTGATAGGAGCCACCCCATGAGGATCCCACTGTGCAGCATCCACCCGAGCAGAGGGCTGTGCAGCATGGTCAGTCACTGCAGGAGGTTCGGTGCCCCACTCAGGTTCCCCTGGGTGCCAACCCATTGACAGAGCACACCCATTTACTGTGGGCCTCCATGGAGCAACAGGTGCTGCTTGCTGCTGGGGTGCATGCACTGTGACAGGTGACTGAGCCACGTGAGAGGGGCACTGCATTGCTCCTGGCAGCTATACAGCGCTTGTGCGAGGACACGACCACATCCCAGGATCGCATAGCTAATGCGATCACAGATGGCCTAGCACTGCTGGCTTCCACCAGGCATGGCTGGTGATCATGGACCCCACTCAATGCACTTTCCACCCTATGATCCTGGTGTTGGGTGACACCCTCCCTGTCACTGCCAGGCTCTGCTGTCGGCATCCCAGGCATGCCTGGGGCAGGCCTGTTTGGGCACCTACACACCCCTGCATGGACCCTGTTGTGGTCCCGCAGTACTACCCCTGGGGGCTTTTGCTAATATCTCTTGTGGCAGATGAGCAACCTGTGGCTGCCGATTGGCCCTGGCGTTGCTGCCCCCGTGGCCACGGTGGTCATGGTTCTGCATGGCGGCCCTGATGTGTGTGCCACCCTGACTGCAGTCTGCAGCCGCTGCCCTGTGCACACATGGGCGGTGTGTGTGTGTGTGTGTGTGTGTGTGTGTGTGTGTGTGTGTGTGCACATACCACTGGTGTGGCGCCTATGTGTTGTGCTGCATGCTGCCTGTGTGCGTGCCTGCCCAGCCACTGGCCTGTGTGGCATGGAAGTGATGAGGGCAGTTCTGCACCAGTTGTGCCTGTGCACCAGTGCAATGCATCTGATCCCCACCACTTGCCAGTGCCTGGGCGCGTGGGTGTGTGTGTGTGTTGCTGTGTGCAGTTGTGTGTGGATGTGTGCCACTGCCACCCCTACCCCTGCACCACACCTCTGTGTGTGCATGCCCATTGCCTTGCACGCCCCTGCCTGTGTACTGTACCTGTGTGTGTGACCTTTGCATGGGTTAGGCGCCACCAACCTGTGTGCACCATAGTGCACCTGTGCGATGGTGTCTCAATGCTTCCATGCCATCCTTTTCAGCCAGTGATCCCTCCCCACGGAGGGGGGGCTGTCCTCCACCCTCCAGCCCATTGCCATCATCAACCCCACTACTGTCTCCCTCATCAGCCTCAACAGCTATCCCACGGTCAATGGCCATGTTGTGCAGTATGCAGCAGGCCAGGAACAGGCCACAGGCTTTCAAGGGGCTGTACTGTAGGGCACCACCAGATCTGTCTAGGCAACAGAACTGTGCCTTCAGCATCCCAAATACACATCCAATGATGTTTTGCATGCTGGCGTGTGCCTCATTGTAGCGTTCCTCTTCTGGGGATGACGGGTGCAGATAGGGGGAGAGCATCGAGGGTCTCAGTGGATAGGCACTGTCTCCTATGTGGATATTGACATGGTTAGCTCAGTGCCATTCTTTGCTGTGCCCCTTCCCTGTCCTTGGCACCCTCGCCAGTACACCCACCTGCCCTACCCCATCCCATAGCCTGCTCTGCCCGGCACTTCTTGCCCATCCCATACTCACCCACTAGGTGGCCTGTGGGGATGTCCCCATGCCAGATATACACATCATGTGTACTCCCAGGGTGTGTGGCACTGACATTGGTGATGCATCCCTTGGCATCGCACACCACCTGGCAGTTCACACTAGGGAACGCCTTCCTATTCATATAGGCCACACCATCAGGGTCAGGTGCTGTGCGGATGTCCACGTGAGTGCAGTTAGTGGCCCCAAGCATGCCAGGCATACGTGCTACCCTGTGGAAGTTCTGTATGGTTGTTGTATGCTCTGCCTGTGTGCTGGGGAACTGGATGTATTCCGACGCATGTGGCAGCAGACCATTGAGGAACTGTGTGAGGAGGCAAGGCGTGGCCGACTGGGTTATGCCTGTGGTGTCCTCTGTTGGTCTATGGAAGGTACCTGTGGTGAGCAGGCACATGACAGATGTCACTTTTGTCTCCACAGACATTGTGTGGTTCCGTTTTGTGGATGCCTGGATCTCCTCACTGCACAGCTCACAGATATGCCTCAGAATGGCCCTGTTCAGGTGGTACTATCTCACAATCTCCATGTCTGTGTAGTTCTCGAAGGTGGTGCAGGCACTGTACCACCTGTTCTGGGCATACCACTGATGAGCCTTTCCTCGGCCACATCACTGTTCCTCCAGCCCCCTCATACCCCTCATTAAGGCCTCCATTAGAAAGGGTGCACTATCCATGGCCCCTGATGTCCTGTCTCCCCCTGGGCAGTTGGCTGCTGCAGGTTGTGTGCCACCCTGGTGCACTGTGTGGCACTGTGCCTGCCTATCCCTCTCGCTCTATCAGCCCCTGGCCCATCCTCCACTGCCACCTCTGTTCCTTTCCCCCTGTGGCTGCATGTGACAGTCTCTCTGTCTCTCACTGGCTCTGTCTCCCTTGCTTTGTCTGTTTTTCTGTCTGTCCCACATCTCTTCCTCTCTCTCTCTCTCTCTCTCTCTCTCTCTCTACCTCTCGCCTGGTACAAGTGCTGTCTGTGTGCTTGTGCCCTGTATTTATAGGCTCAAGTCTGCTCAGTGCATCCAGGGTTTGCTGCACACTTTCGCTATGGTTCCACGGTTGAATATCACACTGTGCAGGATATTCATGGGCATGCTCCCTGCTCTTGCACCTGCATTCATAATAGTTGCACATTGGCACAATGGGATTTGCGCTGTGTAATGGCTCCCGCTGAATATTGCTCCTTGGCTCAAGTCCGCACTTGCACCAGCACAACTCAGTTACACCATGTGCAACTGCTTTGAATATCTTGGCCCATATTTTCTTGTATTTGGTTTTAAATTCAGTTTGGTGCAAAGAGAATCTAGTTTAAATAAAGCTCTCTGTAAATCCAGCCTGCTCGTTGAGATTATTGCCAAGTCATTGGAATATGCAAGTGCAAGTATCTGCTGTTGTTTGATTTTTGGTGTAATAATCTCATTTACATAAATATTGAAAGAGTTGATGCTAGGACACAGCCTTGCCTAACTCTTATATTTGTTTCAATTTTTGTTGTTAACTGTCCTGTTATGCTATATTTAATTTCTGTGTTTTCCCAAAGATATGTTCTTATGATCGAATCAAAGCCAGGTGTGAAGTCTACATATGCCACAAATAATTTTTTTTTGTTTTGCTGTATTTTTCAATCAGTTGCATTAAAATGAATATTTGCATTACTATACCAGTTTTCTTTTTAAACCCTTCCTGCAAAACGGAAACTATGTTATGCTGATTGAGCCATAACAGAAGTCTGTTCAGTAGTACTTTAGCACAAATTTTAACCATATTGTCTATAAAGCTCATGGATCTGTATTTCAATGGATCAGTCTGAGCTCTTGTTTTGTGTATACGTACAATATAACTACCCTACCAAGAAGGAGGAATATAGGCATACATTACACATCTGTTAAAAAAAATCTGTCAGTGTTGGAATCCACTACTTGGGATTTAAAAGTTAAAAATCTGTCTGGATATTGTCAGGTCCTGGAGATTTTTTTTAAACTGTTAATAGCCTGATTAACTTCTAATTCATTAAACCACTGGAAATTTTCATTTAGTTCCTCATTTGCAGTATTATCTATATATTGAGCTTTATAGAATATTGAGGTAATGTGGTCTACCCATTTGTCAGGTATAATATAGGAGTCATATTGATCTTTATAAATATTCATGTCCCTTGCAACTAGTGTCCAACACTTTTTGTCATCTTTTTCATTAACAGCACCTAGCATAGATTCCCACAACTCTTTTTGATGTGGAGTTCTATGTTGATTAACATGATCTCTGCATTGTTTTCTATTTTTATTTAGTTCTGCTAGATTTGTTTTGTTTGGGTTCTTCTTAATGTTCTTTGTGAATTTTGAGTTTCCTTTTTTCTTCTTTATAATGTTTAATAAACCAATTATCATATTTATAGTGTATGTTTTTTTTTTGTTTGTTTGTTTCTTTACATGCCCTGAACCCCTGATAATGCTGGTACACGGTTATTAGATGATTATATATGTTTGCAGGTTCTAACTCATTTTCTATTTTTGGTGTTATTTTCTGTATATATCTGTTGCTCATCTCACTTGCTTTATTTGTTGGTATCTTATCCAATTTAATTCTACAATTAACTATACTTATGGGTTCTTCATCTAATGTTAATATTTAATTTTTTGTTTTCCTGAACAACACTATTGGAAAATAATCACTTTCTGTTTTATGTATAATCTTTAAATCTGAGTATTTATGAAAATCAAATGCAGATGCCAAGATATAGTCAGTGGTTGTAGAGCCTCTTGAATTTATACAATTTGCTTACCCTCACTGTTGGAAGGAAATCTGCCATTAAGTATGACTAGTTGCAAAGTATCTAGTAAAAGTTTGAGTAGTTTATTTTGATCTGTGTTTTTTGTCAAATGACTTTCTATTTGGTATATTTAAGGCTTGTAGTGTGGATTTATTACATTTGAATGAAGATTTGTTACCATATCTGATGATCTGATCTTAGGTAGGGAAATTGGCAGACTAGGTGGGCCAAGCGGTCTTTATCTGCCATCAAATTCTATATTTCTGTGTTGATGATAAAGTCACCTGTTATCAGTAAATCAATATACTTAAATTCAGTTACTATGGACTTCACATCATCAATTATGTTTTTTCTTATGTTTGTCATACAACACACGTTTACTGGATGGGTTATATATGTTTACTATCATGATTTGCTCTTCCCATACATTAATTAACAACAATATGTCATTTTGTTTAATTATTGTTTGATGACCTTCATATACTCGCTTATTTTAATGTATGTGATTAACAGTATTGTTACACACTCTCCTCCACAAATGTAAATAAAAATCTTTTTTTGTTACTGATTATTAGTTATTTGATTTTTTGTAATAAAGCAGCAATGCATAACAGAGGTGAAAAGTCTGATCTATAATTTTTTATACAGTATACAGTAATGTTTTTTTCACTAAGATAAAAATGCTATCATAGGCACATGACCCTACCTAGTACCTAGCTACATAAGTTTTTAAATCCTGCTAGTATGGTATTCATCTTTATTTAGAAACATAGAAACATGGAAACATAGATTTTGATGGCAGATAAGGACCGCTTGGCCCACCCAGTCTGCCCATTTCCCTACCTAATGGATAAGCTGCAGATCCTAGTTAACCAGCAGCCTACTTCTTCCTACCCCCACCCCCAAGAATTGCTTTATGACTGTCCCATGCATGCTTGAATTCCACCACTGTTTTTGACTCCACAACCTCCTCCGGAAGGCCATTCCATGCATCCACAACCCTCTCTGTGAAAAAATACTTCCTTAAATTACCTCTGAGCCGCCCCCTTCTATCTTCAAGTTGTGCCCCCTTGTTCTTGCACACCTCTTTTTTTGAAAGATGCTACCCTCTTGGACTTTGTTTATTCCCTGAGGTACTTGAAACTTTCTATCATGTCCCCCCTCTCCCTCCTTTCCTCAAGGCTATACATATTCAGCTCCTTAAGTCTCTCTTCATATGTCTTCCGGTGCAGACCCTGCACCATTTTAGTTGCCCTCCTCTGGACAGCCTCCATCCTGTCTATGTCTGTCCAGAGATTGGGTCTCCAGAACTGCACACAGTACTCCAGATGGGGTCTCACCAACTGTCTGTACAGAGGGATAATAACTTCCTGTTTTCTACTGGTGATGCCTCTCCCTATGCATTCCAGTATCCCCCCAGCCTTCCTTGCTGCCCTCTCACATTGCTTGCCCACTTTTAGGTCATCTGATATGACTACCCCCAGGTCCCTTTCCATTTTTGTTGTTGTTTGTATCTCACCTCCCATTTTGTACTCTTCCCCTGGGTTTTTGTTTCCCAGGTGCATTACCTTGCACTTCTTGGCACTGAATCTAAGCTGCCATACATTTGACCATTCCTCTAACCTTGCCAAGTCCCTTCTCATCCTTTCCACCCCACATTGTGCATCAACTCTGTTGCAGATCTTTGTGTCATCTGCAAAGAGACATACTTTTCCTTCCAGTCCCTCTGCAATGTCGCTTATAAAGACATTGAATAGGACCAGTCCTAATACTGAACCCTGCGGTACCCCACTAGTAATCCCCCTTTCTTCAGAGTGGACTCCATTTACTATTACTCTCTGTGTCCTATTCTCCAGCCAATTCTTTACCCAGTCTATCATCTTGGGACTCACTCCCAGACTGGTTAACTTGTATATTAATCTTTTGTGTGGGACTGTGTCAAATGCCTTGCTAAAGTCTAGGTAGGCCATGTCCACAGCCCTTCCCTGATCTACTACTTTGGTCACCCAGTCAAAGAAATCTATCAGATTTGTCTGGCATGACCTTCCTGCTGTGAATCCATGCTGCCTTGGGTCCTGAGCCCCTCTGTCCTCTAGATACTCAACAATTCTTTCCTTCAGAAGTGATTCTATCATTTTCCCTACCACTGAGGTTAAACTGACAGGTCTGTAGTTTTCTGCTTCTGCCTTGCTCCCACTTTTGTGAAGGGGAATCACATCTGCCCTTCTCCAGTCCTTGGGTACCACTCCATCCTCCCATGATTAGTTAAAGAGGGTAGTCAGTGGTGTCACTAGTTCTACCCTTAGTTCTTTTAGAATTCTGGGATGAATCCCATCAGGCCGCATTGCTTTGTCCACTTCAGTTTTAAGAGTCCTTTCAGAACCCTTTCTTCTGTAAATGGGCTGGCATCAACTTCTGTATCCAGAGTGTTTCTACTGTTTGTTTTAGGTACTACCCCCACTTCCTTTGTAAATACTGAGCAAAAATATTTGTTTAGTATCTCTGCCTTTTCACAGTCACCCTCTGCCCACCCTTCCTCCTCTTTATTAAGCCTCACTAACCCTCCCTTGGTCTTCCTTCACTCCCTGATGTACCTATAAAAGGTTTTATCCCCCTTCTTAACTGAGTTGGCTATCTTTTCTTTGGTTTGGGCCTTTGCTGTTCTGACTGCCTTCCCAGCTTCCTTTTGCTTCAACTGATACAGTTCTCTGTTCTGCTCCTTCTGTGATTCCTTGTACTTCCTGAATGCTTTCTTTTTCTCTTGAACCATCACTGCCACTTCCTTTGAGAACTATAGTGGTTTCTTACATCATTTTATTTTGCTAATTTGCTTCACACAAAGGCTTGCTACCTCTGTGATGGCAGTTTTTATTATTCCCCATTGTTCTTCCACCCCTCCTTCCTGCCCATTTGCTAGTGCATTCCTTAGGCACTCACCCATTTTGGCAAAGTCAGCCCTCCTAAAGTCCAGTACTTTTGCCTTTGTATGGCTTGACTCTATTGCTGTGTTTATTGTGAACCATACTGTTCGATGGTCGCTAGTTCCCAGATGGCTACCCACTTCTACAGCTGTGATCCTCTCTTCATCTCCATTTGAGAGAGCCAGGTCTAAGATTGCTCCCTCTCGAGTGGGCTCCAATACTAGTTGTCTAAGGCATGCCCCCTGTAGGGCATCTAGAATAACCCCACTCTTTGAAGTGGCTGCTGCAACTGCACTCCAGTTAACATCTGGCATATTCAGAACACCCATCAGCAATATCTCCCCTTTTTCTGCCATTCTAAGTATTCTTTCTATCATTTCCTTGTCCATTTCCTCCCTCTGAGAAGGGGGTCTGTATACAACCCCTGTGCGGATTGTGGTGCCATTGCCGGTCTCCAAATTTACCCACAGTGCTTCTTCTCCTCCCTGTTTTCCCTTTGATCTGTTGCTTTGATTCCTTCCCTTATGTAAGAGCTACTCCTCCTCCTCCTCTTTTACCCTCCCTGTCCCTCCTGTAGATAGTGTATCCTGGTATGTTTATGTCCCAGTCATGGTTTTGTGTGTACCATGTTTCTGTGACTGCCACGATATCCAGATGTTCTTCCTCCTCCATCAAGACCACTAATTCAGGAAGCTTGTTACTCAGACTATGGGCATTGGTACTCATTGCTCTCCATTTTTTGATGGCTTTACCTTCTTTTGCAGCATCCCCCACTGACCTGTCTACCTCGGTCTTTTTCTCATTTAGTACCCTGTTTTGTAGGGAGAGGCTGGGATTTTCCTGCTGTTTATCAGTGCCTCCCCCCTTGACTAGTTTAAAAGCTTGCCAGTGAAGCATTTAAACCAATTGCTCAAAAGACTTATTCCCTTCCTGGACAGATGCAGACCATCCTGCCAGTATAGTCTGGTGTCCCTCCAGGTGGAACCCCAGTCCCCAATGAAGCCAAACCCCTGTGCTCCACAACATTTTTTCAACCATTCATTAAACTGAGTGGTGCAAAGTACCCTCGCCTCACTCATGCCATTGACAGGCAGCACCTCAGAGAAGGATACTGTGTGCTACTTGTCTTAGGCCCTCCCCCAATTCTACAAAGTCCTTCTGCACTGCTCTAATCTCATGATTAGCAGGTTATTTGTCCCTAGGTGGACAATGACGTCCAGCTCAGACTCCTGTGCAGCTGTTCTCATGATCCTGAGGATGCACTTCCTATCTCTCCAAGCCATGGCACCAAGCAGGCACCTTACTTCAGTTTTCCCTGCTCCCCCCAGTTCTATCCACCTAATAATTGAGTCCCCCACCAGGAGCTGCTTCCTTTCCTTGTGGTGTCCTCTGCCTCCTTCCTGTGGGCATCCCTTGTGACAGTTCCTCCTTCCTGTGGGCTTCCCTTGTGACAGTTACTTTACCTTGCTAGTGGGGTATGTCAATGTACCTGCACAGAGCATGGTGCACCATGATCTGCTGAACTGTGCACCAGCCATAGTTTCTACAATCATGAGGTAGATTGCATAAACCAGACATCTGACAGGTTCCTCTCAGATATTATTTTTGCCTTTGTTCATGGTCAGTGACTTCACAAACCCTCATTTGTGGCTTTGTCACATGTACAGGTTAAGAGATCACTGACCACTCATGAAGACAATGACAGAATGTTATGAAAACTGAATCTGTGTGAAAAGGGCTGTTTTGACAATTTTTTATTTAGCTTAATTTTTCAGTTTATGTAGTTCTGTTATTTAATACCTTTTTATCTGCACTCTCCAGTGGCGTCATGCCCATAGGGCCCGAGGGGGCATGTGCCCCTCCAATATTGTTGTGAAGTCTATTAATAAAACTGTATTTAGAGTTAAATTTTGTTATGGTTCCGTGGGCTGGAAAAAAAAAGTTGTGTTTTTTCAAACTCTTTACGGTAGGGACTGGGGAGTGGGGTAGGTTACAAATCAATTGTGTGTGCATGAACCAGGCTGGGAAGCCTGACTGAGAGCCACCAGGCCAGGTTTTAAAAAAGGTACTTGTTGCTCCCGCAGGGCTAGTGATCAGCCTCAGGGCTCAGCACCTGTAAAAACAAAGAGTGAGTGAGATGGTGACAACAGACAGTTGATTGGTGGTAAAAACTGACAACCAGCAGCAGCCAATTACAGTGCTGGCAGTTACCACCAATCAACTGGCAAGGCAAGGCAAATTTTTTTTAAAAGATGCCCAATCCCAGAGGCTCTGGGTGCCATACAAGTTTTTATAAACAGCATTTTAAAACAGAAACACAAGACAACACAAAATGTTTATACAAAAATAAGAATAAATAACTCCAATAACATCTCAGACTCTACTATAGTTTCTAATCTAAATATCAAAAGCTTGGGAAAAAAGGATGTACAGGCAGCAGAGGCGCGAACCTGAACAAATAGCTCATCATGAGTGGCGGCAAATTGGCTTCCGTTTAATCTTCCTTCAGTGCCAGCACCATTCTGAGTAAAAATTTGACAGTCACATCGCAGATGATGAGACGAGTCATTGACAGTCGGCACTGCAGACTCGGCACTAAGACAGCGCGGTTGGTCCGGTGTGTTCCAACTTACTCCAAACAAGAACACTGCCTGAAGTTCCTGCCTGGCTGCTTCCTAAAGAAAAAGGTCTGAGGTTTTTGTATATTACTGGCATTTAAAGCCATCTACAGGGAAATTCTACCTATATTTGACTTTGACTTGCAATTGGCACACATTCTTCGAAGTCTCCTGCATTTTAATGCTTCTTTCAGATCTCCCGCCAGCATAACTAGTATACTGAGTGGGATGTTAGGATAGATGACATTGTTCAGCAAGGCCTCTCTTTAGAGGATCTCAATGCAAACTCAAAAGTTCTGTAATGCAAGCCCTGTACTGCTTATGAGTCCACCTGGGCCCTAGTCTGTCGGGGGGGGTCTTGGACATTGGTCTCAGACACTGGCAGTCCACATTCTTAAAAGGTGCGTGTGCACAGCTTCCTGTTGCTTCGTATTTTATTGGAGGTCTTGACTCAAATATTGTATTGTGTGGTTAAAAAATGTTTAAGTTTTGCACTCACACCATTTCAGCAAAATAACCAGCGAGGAGAAAGGTGCGGTTATAAAACTAGTAGCACTTTTTTTTTTTGAACTGCAACCCTGTGGTGCAAAGTCCTTGCACTGATGAGCAGTGCGGTTTCCTGTAGCAACCCAATGCATTCTATCCATGTGTGAACATATAGGTTACTGTGCAATATGCCTGATTGGCAGAAGAATGTAGTTTCAGTTTTTTTTGGGGGGGTTAAACATTGAGAAAGCATGGGGGGAATCGAGGGGCACGGACATTGGAAGTATGAGTGTGATGGGGAGTAGTTGCTTGCTGATGAAATGTACATTGCCCATTCCAGGAAAAGGGGTGGGAGAGGGACACAACAGCAGGGCATTGCAGAGACTGACTGGCCTTTAGTAGGCACACAAAAATGTCCCGAGTGCCAGTATGTAAACAGTTGTGGCCATCTTAAGTGGTTTTATTTTCACTGAAAAGCTACATGTAAATGGGAGCACCTAGAAATTGCACTGAATGCACTGTATAATTATATTGTAGGTTATTTGCCATAAAGTTAATTACATTGATGAAAGTGCACTCCAAATTTTCTTAAAACTATAAATATCCAAGATGAGCATTGCCTCAATGCTTGCCAAACGGTTAGTAATTTTACCTCCATAAAGTTCATGCAGAGACTACCTTGAAGTTTTTTAAACCAGGTAAAGAATTGTTTACAAGGGAACAAATCAGCCCTAGGTGTGCAAAACGTTTTACTTGCTGTTTACTGCTGTATAGTTGATTGCATCAGACTGAGTCTGTCTGACGTTCTGTAACTACAATTCCCTGTATCCCTTGCTGGAGTAGAAGATTCAATAGCCTGCACTGCTCAAGTTTGCTGTACTGCAGTAAATGGTGTTTGGCATTCTGCTGACTTTTTCTGTAACTCCTAAGGCTCATTCACATTGCACCTTGCCCCAGCGGCTCCTTTTGTAATTGTTCAAAATAATTTTAATAAACATTTCAGAGCCATGTTCACATGGCCTAGGTTTTGCTGCGGCCCTTTTTCTTGCTGTCGATTTGATTATTCCGGTCACTGTAGGTTTGGTGGGGAATGTTTAGTGGTGCAGGTGGTTTGGCTGTTCAGATGGCACAGGAAACCACCTACACCACTCTGCAAACCCAGAGAAAGAGTGAACATGGAGGCAACACCACTCAATGGAAAAGTGCCCAAACGGTAGTATTCACACGTGGGCAGGAGCACCGATCTGGCCGCTGTGAGTCACTGACAATGGCTCAGTCGGTTGTGCTAACGAGCCTCTAGTGCTGGTGGCACATGATTAAACCTGAGATCTCCGATCATGTTCAGTTTCCCTCAGGCTTTCATCCTGGCTAGTAAACTGATCCCTGATGCTTCTCAGGGATTTATTTTAATTTTGTCATACTGTCACAGTTCTTCTGCTCTAGGCCCCCTACAGCTTTGCCCATTTAAGGCTGTCTGTACCTTAAAATGGCCAACACAGGGGGGGTATAGTATTTCTCACTAAATACCTAAAGCAGAGATGAATGAACTCAGTTTTAGATCCTGTCATGAGGAAAATGTTTTAGTCTTCAGTTTCCAATTGTGTAAAAGTCACTTGTCTGTTGGCCATGTGCCTTTCGCCTTCCAATTCACTCTTGGTGTACATTCTCTATAAGACTCATGCATTGTAATGGGTGGTTGTTTACATGTGTCAGTCATTCTGTTTGGAAATCTAGCCCACAGTCACTGACTAGCACTTACCGATGTGCCAATACTTGCATGTGATGGCACACAGATGAATGGAGGAGAGTCTGAGAAAGCAAGAGGGTGGTGGGGTATATCAAGTGGTACATACACTGGAAGACTGAATGAAGGTGATCGGAGTAGTTACTGGTGAAATGCATATCCCCCTTTCAGAAGTGGGGAGAGTTAAAGCAGTTGGGCATTGCAGGGACTGAATGGTCTATAGTGGACTCATCAGAGTCCCAAGTGCATATTTTGAATGCCACTGTGTATTTATTGACACTGGAGGGCTGGGAATGATGTGATATCTCCAAAAACTGCATATTAGACCTCTACCAGTCCTGTATCATGCTTACAATTCTTTATCAAGAAAATACCAACCCTGGTTGTATAATGGGTATACAGTAATATATTGTAACCAGAACTTTCACTGAGCCGGCCTGTGTGGGAGGCAAAATAATAAAAACCCAAATTTGGTATTTATCACAAAGTCTGGTATTTCGTCTCTCCAAATGAGCATGATATAGATTGAACTGCAGAGTGGAGGCATGGAAGAGTGGCATTCCCGTCTGAATGCTAGCATGATGAAAATGGTATTTTGCCTTAACTGGTATGCAAAATCTGGTGGAATAACATTAAATTTTAGCCATGTTAACTATTCAAAATGGCCAGTATGTAAACTGTTGTGGCCATCTTAAAAGTGGTGTTTTTTCACTGGAAAACTACATGTTAAAAATGGGAGCACATAGAAATCATGCTGGAAGCTGATTTAAAGTAAATTTTTCAAACCTTTTTTAGGAGGGGCTTTTGGGCTTTATAGTTGTTATCTGAAGGCAGCGTAAGTTCTCTCAGGCAAAAAAAGAAATGCAATTAGTCTTCTTTAGGTAGAAGAGAGCATAAATCTGGCAGAGCCCAATGGCAAGCCGATCCCATCCACTTACTGGTCTGCCAACCACATCCCTGTGCTCAGATGTTTTATGATGTGTAACAAGGGGAGTATGCCCCATTGAAGTCTATGGGGCTCTTTCAAAACAATTAAGTCATGAGGCAATCTCCAGTATATATGAAAGCTGCTGCTCAACCAGTAGATCTTCTATTAGTTGAGCGATGGCTTTCATATGTACTATAGATTGCTTTGACTTAAAAAGTTTTGAAACTGAGCCCCATAGACTTCAGCAGGGCACATCCCCTGTGCTCTCCCTGGTTAGACACAAAATGTCTGAGCACAGCTGGATGGGGAAGTGGAAGGGATCAGTTGGACATCAGGCTCAGCCTGATTTTATGATTCGTTCCTAACAGGACAAACAATTTTCTGCCTCAGAGGACATACGCTGCCTTAAGGTAACGGGCTATAAAGCCCAACACCTCATATATTTGACAAGCCTTTTAAATTGTTATTAATACAAAAGGTAACACTGTAAGTAGAATGAACAAAGGACAAAAACAATTGATCATTCCTCTAACCTACATCAGTATTATGGCACTTAGCTTCTTGGGGAACAGCTTTCTGGAATGCTAAAAGTCACCAAAATGCACCATCTGGCCTCAGTTTTCAAAATTTTCCCGGGGGACATGCCCCTGGACCCCCTAGAGAGGTTGAGATTTTGTGCTCCTCCAAGATTTCTGACTGCATGATGCCCCTGGCACTCTCCCTATTATATAAAGATCTTCCCACATGTTGTTTGTGTATTTTGTTAATGCAATTTAATATTGGAAGAGGGAAGGGAAGGGAAGGGAGGTGCAGTGTGGAAGAGGGGGACTCCAAGGGTGGCAACCAGGAACTGGTTTGTGCCTCTGGCAGAATCAGTTTAGCCAGCTGACCCCATTGGGAAGGGAAACTGGGAACCCCAGTAGAGGTGGTTGCACTGGTAAGCAAGCAACAAGGAGGACAAAAATACCAGGAGACTCCATGGTGAGAAGGATGGAAAATTGGTGTGCACCACTGACTGGAAAGCAAGACCTGTATGCTGTTTGCAGCAGTAACAGTAAGTTGGGTCCTGCCCTGGCAATTGAAGCTCAATACAGCAAGGCAAGGAAAGCCAGACATACTGATTCATCTAGGATCATATGATTCAGTGAGGCACAGTATAAGAGAGAGATAGTCAAGCAGAGCTTTAGAAAAGTAATAAGGAAGCTGAGGGTAGCTGCAGAGACAGTAATCTTCTTTAAGGTCTTACCATAGTCATGTGAGGGCAAGGAAAGACAAGAATATAATTGAAAGGTTATGCCTGTAGTTCAATGAGGTGAGCAACCAGGCATGCCCCCTTCCTGGGTTATATAAGCAGTTCTTCCCAGACTCATTCTGAAGCATGTTTTCTTTGTGGCTAGAGGTCCTGTCCATCTCTGCCTTCTCCCCTGGGGCCTGCCACCCTCCAGTATGTGCCTCCCTTCTTCCCTTGTGCTTTGGGCTGTGCTGGTTTGTGTTAGACTTTTGTTAATTGTGTTTCTTCTGCTTTTGGTTAGTATTTGATGCCTACAGCTGCTGCATGCTTGTTTCCTCTCCTCCTGTGTTTGTGGTTTTTTCTTCTGCATTTTCTTTCTTTTAGGGGCTTCCTAGTTTTTCTAGCATCTTGTTGTCCATTTTTGTAGTGTGTTATTCCTACGCTTGTGCTATTCAGGCACCAGACTTTATCAAATCCTCAGGTCAGCTGCTGTTGTTATCTGTATGCCTCAGCTCAAGCTGCTGTATCCTCTGCTTATCCACCATACTTGTTTGTACCTGGTCCAGGCTTCGTCCTTCTCCAGCTAGCTGCTACTCCCTGCTGTACTACAGTGTTATCTCAGTCAGGCAGCTACTACTCTCAGCTTTCAATTTTTGCACTGCTCTAGTACATTCATGCTGCTATAGTACTATATTGACCCAGCTTACAGCTGCAGGCATTTTAGCAGTACGTATATGATTTTAACTATTTTGAGCCTTTCAGTCATTATTTTGCTTCAGGTTGTTCACATTACTCTGGCAGCTTGCTATCATCTGGCTTTGTCCTCATCTAGGACCTTGTCTGTAAAAGTGCCTCTATTTTTGGGGGTTTCTACCTTACTAACATTACACTTGCTGTTTGGTCTCATGGTGCTCAGCTTGTGGCTTCCTTGTTATTCCCACGGAGGAGTACTGTAATGTCACAGTGGGGCATTATGGCTCCAAGTATCAAGAGCATGCTTTTATGTAAGCTATATGATTTTGCCTTGCTCCTTTGCCTACATGGCTTTTCAGTTATCCATGCATAAATACATTAACTTCGCAGTCTACATGGCTTCAAAATATTCATTGTGTTTCATTACTGCCTTCCAAATGCTCCTTACTGGAATAACTTAACTCTGCATTAATGGCATTTAAGGTATTCATGCCAATCATATCAATTCACTGTTCATGCTGAAACCACAGCAATTATCTGCTAAACCTCATTGATTCATTTAAACTAAAGGCTCATTCACACAGTGACTGATGTACGTCAGCACCATATAATTTATTCTGGCCATTCCTGCTGAAACACTGGGAAGCAGCATTCATACAGCATGGCCTTGGAGCCCTGAAGTGTGCTCCTGAAGTCTTGGCATAAAGGGGATTGTTCTGAAGGGGAAGGGGGCAGTCGAGTTAGGGTGACAGAAACACATGATCGCCTATGGGAGTTTTGGCCTGAGTTCAGCTAAACATTATGTCTGTTAGTGCAAACACAGCTGAACTCAGGAAAGTGGTTCTTTTTGAAAGCCAAGAGCTACAAAGGGGGAAAATATGGTCTTAGAATCAAGCTGACACTGGACATGCACTTATACATATGTATAAGCACATGCCCAGTGTTCACAGCTTGATTCAGAAACCATGTTTTTTACCAATTTGTAGCCCACGGTTTTCAAAAACAATCACTTCCTCAAGTTCAGCTGAGTTTATACTACTGGTAATAATGTTTAGCTGAATGCAAGTCAGAAAAACAGTGTGCCCACAAAACTTTAGAGACAGAAGTGCAAGCTGGGAAGAGCCCATCACAATGCTGTGTATGGTGTGGGCATTCACATGGCTAAGTACAATGGCACAAGACACCTGAACAACAACATGATCTAAAGGAAACAGGGATAGGGAACACAATGAAATGTAGCACTCAAACTGCAAATCTATGGTGTTCAGGAGTGCACAGCAACAACAATCTTTCTGCCTTGCACCAGCAACAATGCCACAGATGTGCCCATGTAAAGGAGCCTTAAACCTCATTGATTCAATCACTGGCATCACAGTATCTAACTACCTAAACACCTACCTTCTATGTCACCATTAAAGTGGTTTCCTTAATGGAACTGGTTGGCTTGTTTTCTGCTGTCTGCTACTACCATCAAATGGCTTGCACTGCAACCTCCTCCAATGGTAGCCATAGACATGATCAGATATTTCCTGAAGTGTCTGTGATATATCTGGAAATGTCCTGACTTCCTGCAGTACTACTATGGGCCACCAGAGAGAAGCTGTTTAGATATTTCATTAAATATCTGGAACTATCTGACTGTATCATAGCTGCCACTCTACCTCTCCCTGGCCACTGACTTCTCTCATTCTCCTCATCACTAATCTGCCATCTAATCTATAGCTGCTGGCTTTGTCAAGCCTCCTAATTAATAATGCTGCTAACTAATCTATAGCCACCAGCTTTTCCTACCTCCTCCTATCTAGCACATTTAAGTTGATTCATGTACTCACTCATAAATTGGAGATATACCAACCATGACCATTATCTTTTCTGGCTCAGGACTTACTCTGCAGCCAATGGTCTCATTCTGCACCCACAAAGTCTATATCTTGAGCATGTGAAACTCGAGGTGGTGTCCTTCTTATCTGGCCCATAGTGGAAATGTCCTCACTCTGGGCAGAGCTTCAGTCATCTAACTCATTGGTGGCACCTCTTGATGTAGAAATTAAGACTTTAGCTGTGAGAGTGGGGACCTCATTAGTCTGGGCTCTTTAGCAAGCCTAGCAAATTCAAAGGCACCTTCTAAGCTGTTATCCCCACAACTGCCTCTGGTTCATCCAGTTTGTTCTTAGACTGGTAGGATGGCTGGGTGCCTCAGTGGTGGTCATTCTTCTCCTCCTGCCTTGAAAATGGTACCATGTCAGTGTATCTCATGTTGTAGAGTTAGCTCACAACCCTCCAAAGTGTTTCTGTTAGAGGGATAAATTGAGAGCTGTCCCCCCAACTGGAATATTTTCCATCCCCTGCAATGGTCTTCTAAATTGCAGCAGCAGGGCTGTCACTAACCAAAATACCCTAAAGCCTAGAAGGAAGGTAACCTAGGCCTTGGATCCCCAGAGGTTTGTTCCTTTAATAGGGGTTATTTCCTCTCCTCCATGCCAAAGGTCATAATATCTAGTTAGTTGTTAAAAGTATATTCCCTGGTTTCCTTAAGTAGGTTTCCACTGTTGGATGGAGATGAATGGTGGCCTACTCACTGTTCCCTCTCTCCTTCAGAAGCTCTTATGTCATCAGTGTGATCCATTTTATCAGTGCTATCCTGACAATCAGTGCATCTTATTTGTATTTCTTCAAGATGTTTTGTTGCTGTCAACCTGCTTCTCAACTTTGTAGTCAACATGTATTGCATAATACTCTTTCTGGGACTCCTTCCTAAGGTACCTTTAGCCCTGGGAATCTTTAATGCTGCACCTATTCGAGGGTTTCCTGCCTTCAGTACCCCTACAGGGTGGTGATTCCACATGAAATAGAGAGTGTGAATGGCCAAACAGTTATCGTAGTTGCACAAGCATAACACTACTCTGGTTGCCTAGGCCCATTGAATTGAAAGGTTATGCCTGTAGTTCAATGGGATGAGCAACCAGCCATGCTCCCTTCCTGATCTATATAAGCATTCCTCCCAGCCTCCTTCTGAAGCACTTTTTCTTTGCTGCACCATCATCCCCTCCTCCTCTAGTGGCACATCACTCTCCTCAGGGGCACCTTTATAAAGTACCTTTAGCCAAGGGAATCTTTCTCACAGCACTTCTAGGGATGGAACCCTCTTTGAGGGTTCGTTGCATTTGGTGTCCCTACATGGCGATAATTCCTCATGGAATAGAGAGTGCAAATGGCTAAACAGTCATCATAGTTGCACAAGCATAACACTACTCTGGTTGCATAGGCCCATTGAATTATGGAGTTCAGCAGATTGCCAAAGAGCTGGTGTGTAGAAGATGAATTCTTCTTTCTAACATACTGTAAAGAAAACTATTTGTTTGCTGGGAATGGTTTGCACCAGAGCAGAGATAGCACAAGTTTGTTAGGGCAGAAATGTGATGTAGGAATTTTATGAAGAGGGACTGGCATTGCTAAGGTACATGAAACTGGCACACACATAAGTAGCCTTGTATATGAAGGCAAAGTTTCAACATGGCTATGGCAGCTGCTTTTACTAAGAGCTCTGCACAAGTGACTTTGGTAAGCAACATATGATTCACTATTAAGACTCCTTGGATGGTCAATAACCTAGAGTGGTTTCCTCATCATCTTCAGAGGATTTTTTGTCACTGAGGATAAAGCCTCTTAAAAAATGTTTCAAGCTTGAGATTGATCTTGTGGGCATCAGCAGAGTGGAAGAGGAAAGTTTCTGCACTGGAGCTGAGATGCTAACTGCTGACCTGGGGGACTATGTTTGGAAGTAAGATCACCAAAGACAGTAATTATGACCTTCACTACAACTAAATACCCTGCTAGTGCTATTGAAGTAACACAGGAATCATGAAATAAAACTGTTAAACAGAGTAGATTACCCTCTTCAGTTAATACAATCTTGTTAGCAGCAGAGATTGCCATCACAAAGGCAAACCCAGAGTTTACACAAGAGGGTTCAGATTCTGGTTTACTTACTAGGAAATCAAAGTTATTTGCATCTTCCACTATTTCTTAATCATCCTCAATTGTTTCTTGTGTGATTGGGAGTTTGGCAATGGAGACTGTCATGACAGCTAATCCTGGAAGCACAGAATCTATAGGTGTTGCAGGTTCAAGGCATACAATCGATTCTATGGGAGACACTTTGGAGAAATTGTTTCAATGGTCACAACTATTTGATCGTAACTTCCCTACTCTCTCTGAAAAGGTTGATTTTCTTCAGAATGATGCTAAGCAAAATAGAGAAACCATTGCAACCATTACAAAAAATGTTGAGACAAAAAAGAAATTGACAAAAACACAAAGTAACAAGATTAGAGGCTATAAAAGCCAACTTAATTATAATGTGGTAAGAACAATTGAAATACTGGAGAACAAGCAGAGCTATAGGAACCTTGGAATCGTGGGGTTGCCTAGTACTGTGGATGCAGCATTTCAAACTACTTAAGACATGCTAAAGCAAATGTTCAAAACAGTTTTTTAATTACTGGAGGAAAATCTACCATATATTATCAAGGCATATCGTGTAACACCGAAACAAAATATCCAAAGTGTAGATCTGAATCTGATTACCTCAGAACCTGCAACAGAATCAGAATATCAGAAACAATCAACATTAATAGTGTATTTTGATTTTTAATCAGTTTGAGACCTTATCAAGAGACTTTCCAGATTTAAAGCACATTAGATTTACAAGTTGTTCAAGTTTTCAATTTTCCCTGACAATTCATATGCTACACAGCAGAGAAGAGGCTGTTTCCTTGGCTACCATCAAGAACATTTGGAGATGGGGGCACAGTTTCAGCTCCTGACCACTCCAAAAGCCAGGGTGAAATATAAGGAGATACAACATTTGTTTATGATGTTGATCACCTATCAACTTTTGTTCATACTCAATACAAACAGAACAGTGGAAACAACTCACCAACACTTTCTGAAAAGGAAATGATAAAAATGTGACTTTTTGAAGAATAGATTAATAATTTAGTACATGGGCTAGTATTTGTTTTAGTACTTAAATATTTTGGTTTTGATAAATGCAATTATTTTTAATGCAGCTAGTGGAAGACATTTAAGGAGTGGAGGGAAATCTTAGATTGTGGGAAAAGTTATTTCTAAACAGTATTGTCGTACTTGTAATAAGGTAAATGCAGTTGATTAAATATGTTAGTAAGTATTTTATATGCTTGACTACTGATAGCATGCAGTTTTAGACCTGTCATTTACTTTATTTTAAAAAATTGTAATGTCCTCTGCCACTCATGCTTTTAGTTAGACACACCTATATCATAACTAACAATGACTCTTATAATTTATTTTTCCTTTTCTTCCCCTTCTTCTTATTGTATATCATTGTTGTTTTTGATGTAAAATACTATTGAAATTCTGGTAAAATTTAAGTACAAAGCAAAAAAAAAGAGTGAAACCTTGCATATTCTCCCTGACCACAAAGTAAACAAAGGGGAACAGAGCAGGGTAAAGGCAGCAGCACAAGGGAAATGGCAGGTACCAGGGCTGGTTTTAGACTTTCAGGGGCCCCCTAATAAGATGAGTCTTGATGTTCTTATCCAACACAACTTCATCACATCTTTTATTCTGTGCAAAGTGCACACTGTTTTATTTTCAATGCAGCCAGCTACATATTTCTGTTTTAAGGGGGAGGTAGCAGAATTAGTCATTGGGACCCCAGTGCCCATCCAATCCATGTCTGTTCACAAGCCTCCAATTGGCTGGGCCATAACTTGGTGAGTAATTTTGTGATATTATGACACCACATGAGAGGAGCCTCAGGACTCAGTGATGCTCCTTATTGCTGTTTTAGTTTAAACATGAATACTTATAAAAAATAAAGTGGCACTGTGGATCTGGCTGAGACCCCCCCCTCCCCCATGAGAAAGGGGACCCAGCAACCTCAGTGTTTGCTGATGCCTGAAACTGGCTATGGCAGGTATTGGAAAATGGGGACTCATAACATTAAACAAAGGAGGGAGAATTGAGAAAAATTCTAGTAAAAAGGTTGCTATTCTAAATAAATACATTATGGTTGCTCACTCTATATGATGGAGAAGGAGGGGCCATTCTCAGAGTGTGGGATTCTAGCCAGGGGGTGAGGATGCACAAATTAGATATGAGTGGGAATTATTCAATTTAAGGGGCTCTGGACCCTGAAGGTGGATAAGTGACCTGATTGGGTGCTAAGCAAGGTGGCCCTGTTCCTGGCAAGCCACTAACTGATCTCATTAACTGCTGTATAGAAACAGGGGTAATTCTGGTGGATTAGAGAGTGGCCATTGTGGTCCCACTTCACAGGTGTGGGAGTAGAGAGGACCCAGGGAACTACAGACCAATCTGTCTGAACTTGATCCTGAAGAAACTGCTTGAAACCATTATAAAACAGCATATAGTGGAGTGAAAGAAGGCTAATGGTCTCCAGAATAACAAGCAGTAAAGGCCTATTTTAGGCTGCTCATGCCAACAAATCTGATAGACTTCTTAGTAGTAGTAGTAGTAGTGGTAGAAGTAGAAGAAGTAGTAGTAAAAATATTTATTCAAAAAAGTTTTATGAATCAGGGATAAAACTGAATTGCATTGGAAACTTAAATTCATAAAGTGCATTGTTACAAATCATATTACAAGTCAAATACAAGGTTTACATCACATAAGCAACAAATATAAGGTGAAAGCAGCAAAAGGAAGGAAACAAATCGTGTTGCAATTCTTTGATGCACAACAGTTTCTTGGGTCACAAATGCAGTCGATAAAGGCCAAGCAGTAGACATACTATATTTGGACTTTTGCAAGGCCTTTGACTCCATGCCCCATTGGAGACTTGTGGAAAAGCTGAGGGATCTTAGGATAGAAGACAAATGAACTAGGTGGATTGGCAACTGGATAAAGGAAGAACTCAGCGGGTAATTCTCAATAGGAAATACTCAGGGGTTAGAGAAGTTACTAGTGGAGAGCCACAGTGGTAGGTCCTGTTGTGCTTGGCTTACAACATGTTCATCTGTGATATGCTGTATGGGAGGGGAATTAGGGAAAGATCATTCTCTTTGCAGATGGTACCAAAATCAGTGGCAGGGAGGATACAGCAGAGGGAGTATGAGGAATGAAAAGGAACTTGGACAAGTTGGAAAAGTGGTCCAATATATTACAACACAACTTTTATACCAAAAAATTGTAAAGTCATGCACATTGGCAAAATAAATCCAAAAACAGAGTACTGGTAAGAGGGAGTGACAGTAGAGCAAACGTCAGAGGAAAGGAACATGGATGTCATTATTAGCAATAGTCTAGAGTCCCATGTTTGATACCAGAAGACTGCAAGAAAAGTAAATAGGTTGTTGGGTGTACACTAAGAGGGTTGATAGCAGGAAGTGATACAGAACTCTAGGTGATACTGCCCTGGCACACATCCTTGGTGAGACCTCACTTGGAGTACTGCTTGCAGTTCTGGAGCCTTCTGCTGGAGAAGGATAGGGACCTACTGGAGGCTGATCATAGGAGGGCTATGAAGATGATTTGGGGAAGTCAACAAAGCTGTACCATGGAGCCTGCAGGATGCAACACAAAATACTGCAGAATTCTGAAGAGTTACTGCAGTACACAAGGCAATTTAAATGACAGATAACTTTTGTCATGCAGGAATCTCTGACATTGTGTTGAGTCTGAATGGAATCCACATGTACACTAAGATGATGGAGAGTCTGAGGGTGTACATGCTGGAGGCCTGGAGGGTGACTGGGAACATTAAAGGAACCACTTCATTCCTTAGGGGTTTTAATAAGGTGGACAGCTATACCCTGTTCACAAAGAATGAGAGCAGGGTAATGAGGCTATGGACGGCAGCGTTTTTTTTTCCCATAATGTACTTTATTGAGCTTTATGGAAGCTTGAGGAAGGAATATTCTGGAGAGATGTAAGGAAGTTCTTTACAGAATTGGTAGTGGAGAGGATGTCAGATGTGCAGAAGAAGTGGTCATCACAGAATCCATTGCCAGTGTCAAACACAGGTGGGAGAAGCACAGGGGAATAACCTGGGGGTAGACTCTCAAGGGATGGAGATAAGTGGGCTAGGGAAGGAGTGTCAAAATAAACAACTGAAAATGGTCAGTCCCTACAAAAACAATTATGAGAAAGCACATAGATTGCTTTTTTGGAGGAACAGAAATGCAAGGCCCTTTGTACCCTGCACTTCCACACCCACAAACATGTGTGGGTAAATGGAGGCATAGAAGTGCTCAGCCCAGTGGACCTTGTACATCTGTAATCACATAGATGTGTTCACGTTGGTCCCGAAGGGACACGCTTGAGAGACAATATGATTCTAATAGGTCAAACAGTAGAGAAGTTAATTTCAAAACCATTGTTAATGCACCAGTTAGGGTTAAACCAACAAAAGTAGGGAAATATAGTGTTAAGGTTTCCAACCCTAACACTTCACTCCAACCCAGCAAGCAGCAAAAAAAATGATGATTTTGGCTGTCCTGAGTCTTAGAAAATCAGACCTAACTCTAATGCTCACCCCATTCTTATACAGTCTGCACAACTGAGCTTATTTATTGATGGAATGGGGGGAGGTTTGAGTTGATGACCCCAAGGAGGACCCCAGGCCTGATTTTCCTAGACCCATGGCAGCCAAAACCATAATGTTTCTAATTTTTTGCTGCTTGCTTGTTGGGGTGGGGTGTTAGGATTGGAAATATTAACACCACATTTTCCTACTTTTGTTGGTTAACCCTAACAGGTGCATTAATGCATTTTTTTGCAATAATTATACCTTGTAGTCCATATTAAGAAGTGATATAGGATGGTATGAACCACTGTATGTCAGGTCCTTATCCTCTTTTGGTAGTACAGTTATGGAGGCATCATTCCATGTAGGTGGGAGAAACCTCACCCCATACCTCATCAAAGAACATGGGCTGGCATTATAGTCTAGAGGTTAGAGGAACTAGGTGTGAATGAGCTTGGTACATCCAGTAGCCCAGACCTGTGTTTGAGTCTCACAACCTCCACTTGTATACTGTGTGACTCTGAGCAAGTCACTTAACCACCCAGTGCTCCAAGGTCACCCCTGAAAACAGGCACTTGTGCCTAGTTAGCCTTACCTGGTTACCAAAGACTAAAATAAAAAAAAAAAATTAAACAAGGGAGTTACCCTTTCTCCTAAGGCATTATAAATCTCCCCTCTGTAACCATATGGACCTGGGCTTTTAATGGTCTCCATTATCTCCAGCTCCAAAAAGGAGGACGTCAACTCCACAAAGTGGTGTTCCGTTAATTTGGGCAGGTCAGGGTTTAGAGAAAGGCCACTGTTGTGGTTTCTGGATGGGGCTACATAGTGACTTGTAGTGGTCTACAAAAGCTTCAGAAATGTGTTCTGTTTTTTGTGGAAAGGACCCTGTCCTCTCCCAGAGGAACTTTCAAGACTGCAAGACCAAATGTTCTCCCCTTAATAAAAAAAAAACAGTATTAACAAGAACAGTAACATTTTAAACAAGCATTTGTGTGATGTAATTTCTGTAGGTAGGGTCACCTTGGCCCACCTTATTTTTGATGGCCCCTAGAACTGTGAATCTAAGACAGTCTATTACCACAAGGTTCTGAAACTTGAGAGCCTTAGCCCCTACTGCCCCACTCCATGTCTTCCAAGGTCAAGTGGGGGAAATGTTTGTCTCCTGGTCCAGGAGGATCCCCTTTTGTGGTGTGCTGCACCTATAGCACTGTCATCCTCGAATATGGAGGATTAAGAAGGAATCAGCAGACTCAGCAAAATAAGTCTCTCTCCAGCCTGTAATCCAGATGTTCTGTTCAAGTTATGTTGAGTTCTGTCTTCTATCCACCTCTGTCATAGATCCTGCCAGATGAAACTCCCTGCCTGCAGTGCTGCAACATTAACCTTAGGCTTTGACAAAGGAATCTCTGCCCTGATGCCTAGCCCAACATCAGTATTCTAGAACTTTGACAATGAGCACGGGAGTATAATGAATTAACTGACTGTCAGAAAAGTAGTACATGAACCCCATCAAGTGGAAAACGCTGCTCAAGTGCTCTCCCTGAATTATGTGTGACTAAATACCAATGCAGATTGAGAAACAGTAAATAAAAGTCACATTCTTTGGATAAACTTTGGTAAACCATACTAACCATTTACACTGCTCTTTAGTAGGTTTTTTTTTGGTCTTTCTAAGTGTTGCCACAAGATGTGGCAATGAACTTCTGATTAATTCACTAATAAGACTCCATGAAATGCATAAGAAAATATCATTATCTTGTTTTTGTTATCCAAGATGTATAAAAGTTTAATCTGAATGAAATTATGTGTATAATGTATCCCACAACCACTATTCCCATCACCACCACAGCCAATACAATCCGAAACAACACACTTCATCTCACTTTCAAAGATATGCTGAATTACAGAAATATATCAGAAAATCAAATCACAGTGAAACTCCTGCTGCTGCAACCTCAGCCACAAACTTAATCTACAGCCAGACTCGGAACGGCAGCATTTCATTCAGATTAAACCTTTATACATCTTGGATAACCAAAGCAAGATAATGATATTTTGTTACCCATTTAATTGAGAGACTTATTAGTGAACTAATTAACACTTCATTGCCATGTCTCATGGCAACACTTTGAAAGACCAAAAAAAAAAACAAATAAAAAATACTTCTTAAGAGCATTGTAAAGGATTAGTATGGTTTATGTAAATGAATGCAAATAATGTGACTTTAATTTACAGTTTCTCAATCTGCTTTGATGTTTAGTCACACTTCTTCTTCAGAGGGAGCACTTGAGCAGCCTTTTCCACACAGTGACAAGCAGGAAAAGTTGCAGACTCCAAGCAAGAAACAGAGTTCAATGTTGATGCAAAATAGAATATGTATTGCAGCAATAGCAAATCAGTCTAGTGCAAATAACAAACACACTAGTGAGAGCAACCAGAACCAGTCAACACTGGACATTGGACTCTGTTTCTTTTCTTGCTTTGGGGTGTGGGACTCTTCCTGCTTGTTTTTCATGCTGGGTTGTCCACTCTGTTTTACCTCCCCACCCCAGCAGCTTTCAGTGCAGTGCTTACTTCTTTGTTCTTTTTGTTTTCTACACAATGGGATCTATGAACTGCATTGTTAACAGTGCATCAAATAATTATACTCCCGAGTTCACTGTCAATCTAGTCACCATGAGGTGTTTAAAT
Source organism: Neoceratodus forsteri (assembly GCA_016271365.2). Classification (NCBI taxonomy): domain Eukaryota; kingdom Metazoa; phylum Chordata; order Ceratodontiformes; family Ceratodontidae; genus Neoceratodus; species Neoceratodus forsteri. The sequence continues at coordinate 1,286,213,916 of CM057455.1, read as the reverse complement.
GAATGAAAAATAATAACAATGGGTCCGGAAATAAGTCATAAACAGTATGACAGAGAGAGAGAGAGAGAGAGAGCTCTGCCATACCCGTCTTCTGCCAGCACTGATTTGAAACTGTTTTCTACACCTGCCTGCTGCTGTTTTGTGAGTCTGTGAGTAAGTATGACCTAGAACCATTTTATTGGAGTCAAGGCTCATGATGTGTCATAAGAAAAGTGCATTTTGGACTGCATAGCTACTGAATCACTTTGTCTGCTGTTTTGTGCTGCCAGAGAGTTGGACACAAACATTCATAAATGTATCATCACCAGTACTCCTGTAAAATATCTTGATCGTGGTAAACCTTTTGACCTTTTCTTTGAAATGTTATCCATCTGGAGAACAATTAAAAGATATGTGTTGGATGCTGGTTGAAAGAAGATAAGCAGCAAAGAATGACTGCAGCTTTTAAAAGTTTCAGTTCTTTTGTCAAGAAAAAAGGGCCACAATAGCATTTAACAAATATGGGCTTAACTGAATAAAGACAATTGTCTCAGTTCTTCACAAATACTGAACACATCTTCTTTATTCTACCCATCCCAGGCCCATATTTGCTAATGGTTAATGTGACCTTATTTTGTTGTTCAAACAAAATGTCTAAAAAGCTGCAATAGTTCTTTGCGTTTGATCTAATCAAGTAAACATTATTAATTCTCCTGTAAGGGCTTCTAATGTAGCATTTTGAGCTTCTTCAAAGCAATATGTATTTGCCACCTGTCCTCTCTACTTGAGCTTTCTGGTCTGCTACCCCTAGAGAATGTAACAAGTTAATAAATGCATTGCCAACACTGCCCCCTTCCTGGTACTTCAGCCTGAACCCTGAATCAGAATGCCACAGCTGACCCATTAAATATTTGCACTATGTTGCAGAATTTATAAAATTACCCATGTTCTAAATAAGTGAGACCTGAATATGGTATTTATTATTTTGTTGTTGAGTTTCTTAATTAACAGACTTATGTGTTGTTTTGGTTCTTGTTTCCAGCATGTAATCTTTTTGATCCCCTCCCCAGCTCCACCAGAAGATGCACCATTTACCCTGCAGTGCCAGCTTGCCCTGGGATTGGATGATAGCAAACTTTTTTTCAACTCAGATAAGTTGATTGTGCACATTGTTACATTGTTTGTGCTTGCACAAGAAATGTTTTTCTACAGAGAACAGCATTTCAGAGATGTGTCACTGACTAGCCCAATGCAGGTGAAGCTGCGCTGGGCTCATCCTTGACAGACCAATGATCATGCAACGAAAGTATGACAGTGGTTCACAGTTTATGGGTGAAAACTTTGTGTAGTTGAAATCAATGAAGCACTCCATGAAAGAGCACTTTGTCCATTTCATTTGCATAACGCCGTTTCCCTTCCCTCCGTTGCTCTGTTTTCCTTGCTGCATACTTATTGCTCTACCCCCCCCCCCCGGTGAACTGAAAGCTGTAATTTTAGTTTCATACCAGAAAAGCACAATCAGATACAACGGCACCTAACTGCAATCACCCAGGAAAATAATGAGGGTATAAACAACACGAAGCACAGCCAAAGGTTTTTTGGGGCAACAAAATGTGTACACCTCAAGCTCACGAGCAGGATGCCTAACTGCCTAGACAGTAATACGCTCATTTGACACTTCAGTCTAGCTCAGCACCTGCATTCCTTGCTGCCTACTTACTGCTCTGCCCTCTCCCTCCCCGTGTACTGAAAACAGCCATTTTAATTTCATATCGGAAAAGCAGAATCATATACCGTAGTTGCGCTTGTGCAAGAAACATTTTGCTACAGAGAACAGCATTTCGGAGGTGTGTCGCTGACTAGTCCAATGCAGGTCAAACTGCTTTGGGTTTGTCCTAGATAGACCAGTGATCATGCAAGCTAAGTATGTCAGTTGATCACAGTTTATGGGCAGAAGCTTTGTGTAGCTGAAATGAATGAAGTGCTCCAATGAGAGAGCACTTTTTCTGTTTCATTTGCACAATGTCGTCCCCCTCACTTCCATTGCTGTATTTCCCATGCTGCCTACTTACTGCTCTGCCCCCCTCCCCCTGGTTTACTGAAAGCAATAATTTTAATTTTGTACCAGAAAAGCATGATCAGATACATCAGCACCTAACTGCAACCACCCAGGAAAATAAACAATGACGATATAAACAAAACGAAGCACAGCCAAAGGTTCTTTGGGCCAACAAAAGGTGTGTGCTTCTAACCCACGAGCAGGATGCCCAACTGCCTAGACAGTAATATGCTTATTTGACACTTCAGTCTAGCCCAGCACCCTAGCCCAGCACCTGCATTCCTTGCTGCCTACTTACTGCTCTGCTCCCCCCCCTCCCCTGCCAGTGTACTGAAAGTAAAAAAGTTAATTTCGTACCGGAAAAAAACACAGTCACATACAGTGACGCCTAACTACAACTGCCCTGGAAAATAAACAAGGATCTAAACAAAATGAAGCACAGCCAAAGGTTATTTTGGCCAACAAAAGGTGTGCACCTCTAACTCACGAGCAGTACAACCAACTGCCTAGACATTAATATGCTCATCTGACACTTCAGTCTAGCCCAGCACCCACATTCTTCCAGTTATCTATCTGGAGCAGCTGGCTGTCACAAGAATAAAATGTGGCTCCAGCAGCTTTCTTGTCCCTGTGTGTCTGTGATGTCATACAACATCATTAGACACTCCTCCAGTGATCTGCTGATCTTGCTGGTGTGCTGTGCCTGCCAGTGTAACATTTAATGGAAGCAATAGCCAGGGTCACTCCTTTTTTCCATTTCCATTGCTTCTGCTCATAAGTGGTCTCAGAATCTTGGACAGAGTGCTAACCCAAAGGGGTTTCATGTGCTAAATAAATATCAAGGAGACACTTCTTTCCTTGTACAGCTGGCAGCTAGATACACTTTGGCAGTTTACTAAGTTACTGAACAACTGCTGTACTTTAATCATGGCTGCAATTACAGTGTCAAACACCTAAACAGCAAACACAAACCAGCAACATTTGGCGTTGGCAAATGTTTGTTTTTTGCTTGTAACTGTGCAGATCTCATAATGATGCTTTTGTTTTTCTATTGCCAGCTACTGCTTCTTGAATATTATTTTATAAAGTATGAGTGAGTCTATGATATGAATGGACTTAACATACCTGGCTGTGATGTTGTGTAGGCTTATACTAAGTGAGTAAGCTAATTATGAGGGGGCAGCATCGGGCTGGGTTTGTAAAGGGTGGGGGTATTGATCACTCTCACCCATAGATTAAGTTAGGGTTTACTCACAAGCATGTCATCAGGAAAAAAAAAACACTAAGAGGAATGCAAGGGACATATTAAAAAGAAGTAGTTCTACCAAATAATCAGATATCTAAATAACCAATAAAGGTTTCAAATATATTTTGAACATAACCCTAAAACTGTCAATTTTAGCTGACAGAAATTGTTACAATTATGAACATGCTTTATTGGCTGCTGGGGCTTTCTTTTATTATTGCCTTCAGATAAATTACTTTGAGGAAGAAAATTAAGTGGGTTTCCTGTTTTTTGTACATTTGATAAATGCAATAATGAATTTCACAAAATGTCACTGTTGTAGCTTTTTCTCTCTTGTCAGTAGCTGATTGGTTGTCTGCAGGCAACACTGAGCGTGAGACGTTACTAGCACTATAAGAGTATCTTGTGCTGATATTTGATCAGTAAGTGATGTTATAAGGATTTATAATACCAGAGAAATACCACACAGAATTATTCTAGTATGCAGTGTTTCAACCATCACACAGTTCTGTTTGCATGCCTTTATACTCCAGTACATTACACATTTAGTTGATTCAGCATGCAGTGTAGATATTAAATAGAGAATAATGCCTGTGCAGGTGTGTGTTATGATGAATCCATAAACCTCAAGAGCGAAGCTTGAGGGGCTTATGAGATTATCACACATCAAGGGTGTGTGAAAAATCCTCATAACACAAACCTTGCAGAGGCATTATTTTTTATAATAACTGGTGCAAGGTTTCAGAGAGCAAAACTAAACTGTATTTGTGTGAGTGGGCATGTTGTCAGTGGCTGCTATACTTGCACAAATACAGAGTGCTTTCTGTCACACTTCAGTGAAGTAAGAGCACAAGAAGGAAAACACCATAATAATCCGCCATAGAATTATTACAGAATTTAGAGGGTTATTACAGTGTTTTATCAAGACTGGATATCCTGTCATTATAGGGGGTCACCAGTTATTACAAGTGTTTTTATTTACATTTCATAAGCACTCCAGATTGACAGAGCTGAATATCTGACACATAACAGTGCTTAATAATGCATAGTGAAAGATTGTTCATGATCTTTAGAAAAGCAACGTATGTAACATTTAGGCAGATTTAATTGGCAGGCTAGTCCTGTAGTTCAATGAACAAGCAGCTAGCCACTCCCACTTCCTGAGCTATATAACATCAGAGATGATAACCCCAAGATCCCTTTCCTGCTTGGTGCATGCTATATCCTCACACCCCCCAACTGATATATTGTGCCAGGGTTTTTGTGCCCCATATGCATTATCTTGCACTTCATTGCATTGAATTTCAACTGCCAACCCCCTGACCATTCTTCAAGTTTCTGCAGGTCCCTTCTCATTCTGTCTACACCCTCTGGTGTGTCTACTCTGTTACAGTGTCATCAGCGAACAGTGAAATTCTGCCTTCTAGGTTCTTCGCAATGTCACTGATGAAGATATTGAATAGGACCAGTCCCAGCACTGATCCCTGTGGTACCCCACTGGTCACTCTTCCCTCTGTGGAGTGACAGCCATTTACCACCACCCTCTGTGTCCTGCTGCCTAGCCAGTTACCTACCCACCACACTACTGTCCTGCCCACACGCATGTTCCCCAGTTTATGCAATGCAGAAGAAGTGGTCATCACAGAATCCATTGCCAGTGTCAAACACAGGTGGGAGAGGCACAGGGGAATAACCTGGGGGTAGACTCTCAAGGGATGGAGATAAGTGGGCTAGGGAAGGGGTGTCAAAATAAAGAATTGAAAATGGTCAGTCCCTACAAAAACAATTACAAGGAAGCACATAAATTGCTTTTCTGGAGAAACAGAAATGCAAGGCCCTTTGGACCCTGCACTTCCACACCCTCAAACATGTGTGGGTAAATGGAGGCACAGAAGTGCTCAGCCCAGAGGACCTAGTAAATCTTTAATCACTTAGATGTGTTCACGTAGGTCTCGAAGGGACATGCCTGAGAGTTGATATGATTCTACTAGCTCAAATAGTAGAGAAGTTAATTTCAAAACCATTGTTAATGCACCAGTTAGAGTTAAATCAACAAAAGTAGGGAAACATAGTGTTAAGGTTTCCAACCCTAACACTTCACTTCCACCCAGCAAGCATCAAAAAAAAAAATGATGATTTTGGCTGTCCTGAGTCTTAGAAAATCAGACCTAACCCTAATGCTCACCCCATTCTCATACAGTCTGTACAGCTGAGCTTATTTATTGATGGAATGGAGGGAGGGTTTGAGTTGATGACCCCAAGGAGGACCCCAGGCCTGATTTGCCAAGACTCAGGGCAGCGAAATCCATAATGTTTTTAATTTTTTGCTGCTTGCATGGTGGGGTGGGGTGTTAGGATTGGAAATGTTAACACCACATATTCCTACTTTTGTTGGTTAACCCTAACAGGTGCATTAATGAATATTTTTGAAATGATTATACCTTAGAAGTGATATAGGATGGTATGAACCACTGTATGTCAGGTCCTTATCCTCTTTTAGTAGTACAGTTATGGAGGCATCATTCCATGTAGGTGGGAGAAACCCCACCCCATACCTCATCAAAGACCATGGGCTGGCAGTATAGCCCAGAGGTTAGCGGAACTAGGTGTGAACCAGCTTGGTACATACAGTAGCCCAGACCTGTGTTTGAGTTTCACAACCTCCACTTGCATACTGTGTGACTCTGAGCAAGTCACTTAACCACCCAGTGCTCCAAGGTCGCCCCTGACAACAGGTACTTGTGCCTAGTTGGCCTTACCCGGTTACCAAAGACTAAAATACAAAATACAAAAAAAAAATGAAACAAGGGAGTTACCCTTTCTCCTAAGGCCTTATAAATCTCCCCACTGTAACCATATGGATGTGGGCTTTTAATGGTCTCCATTATCTCCAGCTCCAAAAAGGAGGTAGTTAACTCCAGAAAGTGGTGTTCCATTAATTTGGGCTGGTCAGGGTTTGGAGAAAGGCCCATTTGGCCACTGTTGTGGTTTCTGGATGGGGCTACATAGTGACTTGTAGTGGTCTACAAAAGCTTCAGAAATTTGTTCTGTTTTTTGTGGAAAGGACCCTGTCCTCTCCCAGAGGAACTTTCAAGACTGCAAAACCAAAAGTTCTCCCCTTAACAAAAAAAACAACAGTATTAACAAGAACAATAACATTTTAAACAAGCATTTGTGTGGTGTCATTTCTGTAGGTAGGGCCACCTTGGCCCATTTTATTTTTGATGGCACCTAGACACTGTGAATCTAAGACAGTCTATTACCACAAGGTTCTGAAACTTGAGAGCCTCAGCCCCTACTGCCCCACTCCATGTCTTCCAAGGTCAAGAGGGGGAAATGTTTTGTCTCCTGGTCCAGGAGGATCCCCTTTTGTGGTGTGCTGCACCTATGGCACTGTCATCCTCGATGTATGGAGGATTAAGAAGGATCAGCAGACTCAGCAGAATAAGTCTCTCTCCAGCCTGTAATCCAGATCTCCTGTTCATGTTGTGTTGAGTTCTGTCCTCTGTTCACCTCTGTCATAGATCCTGCCAGATCAAACTCCCTGCCTGCAGTGCTGCAACATTAACCTTAAGCTTTGACAAAGGAATCTCTGCCCTGATGCCCAGCCCAACATCAGTCTTTTAGAACTTTGACAACGAGCACGGGAGTGTAATGAATTGACTGACTGTTAGAAAAGTAGTGCCAGAACCCCATCATGTAGAAAAGGCTGCTCAAGTGCTCTCCCTGAAGTATAAGTGTGACTAAATACCAATGCAGATTGAGAAACAGTAAATAAAAGTCACATTCTTTGCATAAACTTTGGTAAACCATGATAACTATTTACACTGCTCTTTAGTATTTTGTTTCGTTGGTCTTTCTTAGTGTTGCCACGAGATGTGGCAATGAACTTCTGATTAGTTCACTAATAAGACTCCATGAAATGCATAAGAAAAATATCATTATCTTGTTTTTGTTATCCAAGATGTATAAAAGTTTAATCTGAATGAAATTATTTGTATAATGTATCGCACAACCACAATTCCTGTCACCACCACAGCCAATACAATCCGAAACGACACACTTCATCTCACTTTCAAAGATATGCTGAATTACAGAAATATATCAGAAAATCAAATCACAGTGAAACTCGAGCTGCTGCAACCCCAGTCACAATCTTAATCTACAGCCAATCTCGGAATGGCAGCATTTCATTCAGATTAAACCTTTATACAGCTTGTATAACCAAAGCAAGGCAATGATATTTTGTTACCCATTTAATTGAGAGTCTTATTAGTGAACTAATTAACAGTTCATTGCCGTGTCTTGTGGCAGCACTTAGAAAGATCAAAAATAAAAAAACTACTTAAGAGCATTGTAAAGGATTAGTATTGTTTACGTAAATGAATGCAAATAACGTGACTTTAATGTACAGTTTCTCAATCTGCTTTGATGTTTAGTCACACTTCTTCTTCAGAGGGAGCACTTGAGCAGCCTTTTCCACACAGTGACAAGCAGGAAGAGTCGCATACTCCAAGCATGGACCAGAGTTCAATGTTCAATGTTGATGCAAAATAGAATATTTATTGCAGCAATAGCAAATCAGTCTAGTGCAAATAACAAACACACTAGTGAGAGGAACCAGAACCAGTCAACACTGGACATTGGACTCTGTTTCTTTTCTTGCTTTGGGGTGTGGGACTCTTCCGGGCTTGTTGTTCATGCTGCGTTGTCCACCTTGTTTGCAACCCCCCCCCAGCAGCTTCCAGCAGCGCTTAATTCTTTGTTCTTTTTGGTTTCTACACAATGGGATCTATGAACTGCATTGTTAACAGTGCATCAAATGATTACACTCCTGAACTCACTGTCAGTCTAGTCGCCATGTGGTGTTAGAGAGAGAGAGAGAGAGAGAGAGAGAGAGAGAGAGAGAGGTCTGTCATACCCGTCTTCTGCCAGCACTGACTTGAAACTGTTTTCTACACCTGCCTGCTGCTGTTTTGTGAGTCTGCGAGTAAGTACAAACTTGAACCATTTTATTGGAGTCAAGGTGCATGATGTGTCATAAGAAATGTGCACTTTGGACTGCATAGCTACTGAATCACTTTGTCTGCTGTTTTGTGCTGCCAGAGAGTTGGACACAAACATTCATAAATGTATCATCTCCAGCACTCCTGTAAAATATCTTGATTGTGGTAACCCTTTCGACCTTTTCTTTGAAATGTTATCCATCTGGAGAACAATTAAAAGATATGTGTTGGATGCTGGTTGAAAGAAGATAAGCAGCAAAGAATGACTGCAGCTTTTAGAAGTTTCAGTTCTTTTGTACAAGAAAAAAGGGCCACAATAGCATTTAACAAATATGGACTTAACTGAATAAAGACAATCGTCTCAGTTCTTTACAAATACGGAACAAATTTTCTTTATTCTACCCATCCAAGGCCCATATTTGCTAGTGGTTAATGTGACCTTATTTTGTTGTGCAAACAAAATGTCTAAAAAGCTGCAATAGTTCTTTGCGTTTGATCTAATCAAGTAAACATTATTAATTCTCCTGTAAGGGCTTCTAATGTAGCATTTTGAGCTTCTTCAAAGTAGTATGTCTTTACCACCAGTCCTCTTTATTTGATTTTTCTGGTCTGCTACTCCTAGAGAATGTAACAAGTTAATAAATGCATTGCCAACATTGCCCCCTTCCTGGTGCTTCAGCCTGATCCTTGAATGAGAATGTCACAGCTGACCCATTAAATATTTGCACTGTGTTGCAGAATTCATAAAATTACCCATGTTCTAAACAAGTGAGACCTGAATATGTTATTTATTATTTTGTTGTTGAGTTTCTTAATTAACAGACTTACGTGTTGCTTTGGTTCTTGTTTCCAGCATGTTACCTTTTTGATCCCTTCCCCAGCTCCACCAGAAGATGCACCATTTACCTTGCAGTGCCAGTTTGCCATGGGAATGGATGATAGTAAACTTTTTCTCAACACAAATAAGTTGATTGTGCACATTGTTACGTTGCTTGTTCTTGCGCAAGAAATGTTTTTCTACAGAGAACAGCATTTCAGAGGTGTGTCACTGACTAGCCCAATGCAGGTCAAGCTGCGCTGGTCATCCTTGACAGACCAATGATCATGCAAGGTAAGTATGACAGTGGTTCACAGTTTATAGGTGGAAACTTTGTGTAGTTGAAATCAATTAAGCACTCCATGAAAGAGCACTTTGTCCATTTCATTTGCATAACGCCGTTTCCCTTCCCTCCATTGCTCTGTGTTCCTTGCTGCATACTTTTTGCTCTCCCCCGTGAACTGAAAGCTGTAATTTTAATTTCATACCAGAAAAGCACAATCAGATACAATGGAACCTAACTGCAATCACCCAGGAAAATAATGAGGGTATAAACAACACAAAGCACAGCCGAAGGTTTTTTTGGGCAACAAAATGTGTACACCTCGAGCTCACTAGCAGGATGACCAACTGCCTAGACAGTAATACGCTCATTTGACACTTCAGTCTAGCTCAGCACCTGAATTCCTTGCTGCCTACTTACTGCTCTGCCCTCTCCCTCCCAGTGTACTGAAAACAGTCATTTTAATTTCATATCGGAAAAGCAGAATCATATACCGTAGTTGCGCTTGCGCAAGAAACATTTTGCTACAGAGAACAGCATTTCGGAGGTGAGTCGCTGACTAGTCCAATGCAGGTCAAACTGCTTTGGGCTTGTCCTTGACAGACCAGTGATCATGCAAGCTAAGTATGTCAGTTGATCACAGTTTATGGGCAGAAGCTTTGTGTAGCTGAAATGAATGAAGTGCTCCAATGAGAGAGCACTTTTTCTGTTTCATTTGCACAATGTCGTCCCCCTCCCTTCCATTGCTGTATTTCCCATGCTGCCTACTTACTGCTCTGCCCCCCTCCCCCTGGTTTACTGAAAGCAATAATTTTAATTTTGTACCAGAAAAGCATGATCAGATACATCAGCACCTAACTGCAACCACCCAGGAAAATAAACAATGACGATATAAACAAAACGAAGCACAGCCAAAGGTTCTTTGGGCCAACAAAAGGTGTGTGCTTCTAACCCACGAGCAGGATGCCCAACTGCCTAGACAGTAATATGCTTATTTGACACTTCAGTCTAGCCCAGCACCTGCATTCCTTGCTGCCTACTTACTGCTCTGCTCTCCCCCCCCTCCCCTGCCAGTGTACTGAAAGCAAAAATGTTAAGTTCGTACCGGAAAAAAACACAATCACATACAGTGACGCCTAACTACAACTGCCCTGGAAAATAAACAAGGATCTAAACAAAATGAAGCACAGCCAAAGGTTATTTTGGCCAACAAAAGGTGTGCACCTCTAACTCACGAGCAGTACAACCAACTGCCTAGACATTAATATGCTCATCTGACACTTCAGTCTAGCCCAGCACCCACATTCTTCCAGTTATCTATCTGGAGCAGCTGGCTGTCACAAGAATAAAATGTGGCTCCAGCAGCTTTCTTGTCCCTGTGTGTCAGTGATGTCATACAACATCATTAGACACTCCTCCAGTGATCTGCTGATCTTGCTGGTGTGCTGTGCCTGCTGGTGTAACATTTAATGGAAGCAATAGCCAGGGTCACTCCTTTTTTTCATTTCCATTGCTTCTGCTCATAAGTGGTCTCAGAATCTTGGACAGGGTGCTGACCCAAAGGGGTTTCATGTGCTCAATAAATATCAAGGAGACACTTCTTTCCTTGTGCAGCTGGCAGCTAGATACACTTTGGCAGTTTACTAAGTTAGTGAGCAACTGCTGTTGTACTTTAATCATGGCTTTCAGTTTTCACCAACAAAGGTTGTTATATATTTTGAACATAACCCTAAAACTGTCAATTTTAGCTGACAGAAATTGTTACAGATTGGCTGTTCCATCTATTAGGCTCAATTATGAACACATTGTGTTGGCTTCTGGGGCTTCCTTTTATTATTGCCTACACATAAATTACTTTGAGGAAGAAAATTAAGTGGGTTCCTGTTTTTTGCACATTTGATAAATGCAATAATGAATTTCACAAAATGTCACTGTTGGAGCTTTTTGTCTCTTGTCAGTAGCTGATTGGTCATCAGCAGAAAATACTGAGCTTGAGACATTACTAGCACTATAAGAATATCTTCTACTGATATTTGATCAGTAAGTGATGTTATAAGGATTTATAATATCAGAGAAATACCACACAGAATTATTCTAGTATGCAGTGCTTCAACCACCACACAGTTATGTTTGCATGCCTTTATACTCCAGTACATTACACATTTTGTTGGTTCAGTATACAGTGTAGATATTAAATAGAGAATAATGCATGTGGAGGTGTGTGTTATGATGAATCCATAAACCTCAAGAGTGAAGCTTGAGGGGTTTATGAGATTAACACACATCAAGGGTGTGTGAAAAATCCTCATAATACAAACCTTGCAGATGCATTATTTTTTATAATAACTGGTGCAAGGTTTCAGAGAGAAAAAACTAAACTGTATTTGTGTGAGTGAGCATGTCCTCAGTGGCTGCTATACTTGCATAAATACAGTGTGCTTTTTTCGCACTTCAGTGAAATAAGAGCACAAGAAGGAAAACACCATAATAATCCGCCATAGAATTATTACAGAATTTAGAGGGTTATTACAGTGTTTTATCAAGACTGGATATTCTGTCATTATAGGGGGTCACCAGTTATTACAAGTGTTTTTATTTACATTTCATAAGCACTCCAGATTGACAGAGCTGAATATCTGACAAATAACAGTGCTTAATAATGCATAGTGAAAGATTGTTCATGATCTTTAGAAAAGCAACGTATGTAACATTTATACAGGTACTTCTTTAATTGGAAGTCTAGTCCTGTAGCTCAATGAACAAGGAGCCAGCCACTCCCACTTCCTGAGCTATATAACGCAGTTTCTCTCTGCCTCATTATAAAGCACTTTTTCTTTGCACCTGGTGGCTCTGTTGGATTGTTCTCTCTCTAGCTGGCTGGGGCCTCCCCCCCCCACCCCGCTGCTGTTTCTGTCTGTCTCTGCTGACATTGGTGTTTGTTTTCCAGTTTCTGGTTTGTATCTTTCCTCCCGCAGTGTGCTTCCCTGTGTTTTGTGTCTCTTGTTCCCTGATTTCTGTTTTGCTGGTTTTGGTTTTGCCATTTTTGTGGGGCTTTGTTTCTAAGCTCATAGTATACTGCTACTCAGAGCTCATACTACTGCTTTCAGTAACTTACACCTGCAGCCACTGCTACTGTTTACTCCAATTACTATTGTACCCAGTGCTTGTGTTTTTACACTGTTGCTCACCATGCTCAAACTACTGCAATGCAACCACCAGTTTTTCAGCTCTTCCAGCCATTCTATTCTGGCACAGGGGTTCCTGCAGCCAGCGGTCTCACTCTGCATTTAGTCTGCATCTTGAGCATCTCCAACTTGGGGTGGGATCCTTCTCACCTGGCCTATAACTGGGAATGTCCTCACCCCGGGCTTGGCTTTAGCTGCCTGCTACATGACAGCAGCTCCTGGTGTAGAATTTAAGACTAGTAGTGACACAGTCACAATGGTATAACCATGTACTTTTGTGAAACACAGAAACATAGAAACTGACAGCAGATAAGGACCATTATCTCTACAATTATCTCTACCTACAAAAACCACAGACTCTACTTCATCTCTGGCTTTGTTCTCTTTCTTATTGCCAGGGTGCCCTATACATATCCCATGCACTTTTGAATTCTCCTACCAACATACCTCTCAACTTTTATCACTGAAATGATGGACATGAGCACTCAAAATGAGGGACAGTGTGGAACATTGACAGTCATAATGAGGGACACATCTTCAAACATGAAGCTACAACCTCAGAACACTGTGGAACCCATTGTCTTTACCACTATAAGTTTATTTTTGATTTAACATGTTAGAATGTTATGAATTTCTGTTTGAAATTCTGAATTTTCAGCACATTCGTTGGGTGGGCAGCACCTTTTCTATGAGGGATGCAAGAGGGACAGAGCAATTTTGACAGTTAAAATCAGGGATGTCCCTCATAATCAGGGACAGTTGAGAGGTGCCCATACTGAGTTTTTCCCCACCACCTCTGCTGAGAGGCTGTTCTATGCATACACCACCATTTCTATGAAGAAGTATTTCCTCACGTTACCCATTAGTCTATCACCTTCCAGCCTCATGTCATGACTCCTTGTTCTAGAACATCCCTATTTTTGAAACATACTACCCTCCTGTACCTTATTTATGCCCTTGAGATATTTAAAGGTCTCTATCATATCCCCCCATTCTCTCCTCTCCTCTCCTCTCCTCTCCTCCAAGGTACACATATTGAACTTCTCCAGTCTGTCTTCATATGACTTTTGGTGTAGGCCCTGCACCATTTTTGTTGCTCTTGTCTGAACTGCCTCTACCCTATCTATGTCCTTAGAGAAATGCGGCCTCCAGAACTGGACACAGTACTCCAGGTAAGGTCTTATTTGTGATTTGTGCAGAGGCATCACCATCTCCTTTCTTCTGCTGGTGATACCTCTCCCTATGCACCCCAGTACCCCACCGGCTCTCCCCTCAACCTTGGCAGATTATTTGGCCATCTTTAAGTCATCTGATATGATTACCCCTAGATCCCATTCCTGTTTGGTGGCCATCAGTATCTCACCCCATCTCCATCATAAAAGCGTCCCTGGGTTCCTGTGCCACAATGGCATGATTTTGTACTTCTTTACTTTGAATCTTAGCTGCCACACTCTTGACCATTCCTCCAGTTTACCTAGGTCCTTCCTCATTTTTTCCACCCCTCCTGGCAGGATTTATTAAGAGTGATGGAAACTCTATTGCCCGATGTTCACAATCCCGATGCCACATTCCAGACACACGGTTTCCCAACATTGAAAATTCACCCACAGAGGAGTTTATTACATGCCGCTCCCCTGTAATTAATATAACAAACTCCACGCTGGCGAAATTTAAATGTAAGGCAACCATGTGTTGGAATGTGGAGTCATTATTGTGAATGTCGGGCAAGACAGTTTCAGACAGTTTCGGTCAAATAAAAGTATACTACCCTGTTGCAGATCTTAGTGTCATCTGCGTAGAGGCATACCTTTCCTTTCAGCCCCTCACTTATGGAGACATTGAATAGTACTGGCCCCAGAATGGATCCCTGTGGCAGCCTGCTGGTCACCCTCCTTTTCTTGGTTTGAGCTTCATTTACCACCATCCTCTGTGTTCTATCCCTCAACCAATTTCTAACCCTGTTTGCCACCGTGGGACCCATTCCAAGGCTGCCTAGCTTGTTTGTAAGCCTCTTAACATAGAAACATAGAATTTGATGGCAGATAAGGACTGCTTGGCCCACCCAGTCTGCACATTTCCCTACCTGATGGATAAGCTGCAGATTCTAGTTAATCAACAGCTTACTTCCTCGTGCCCCCCACTAGATTTGCCTTGTGCCTGTCCCATGCATTCTTGAATTCTCCTACTGTTCCTGAGTCCACAACCTCCTCAGGAAGGCTGTTCCATGCACCCACAACTCTCTCTCTGTGAAAAAATACTTTCTAACATTACCTCTGAGCCATCCCTCCTCTATCTTCAAATTGTGCCCCCTTGTTCTTGCCCATCTCTTCTTCTGAAAGATACTACCCTCTTGTACCTTGTTAGTTCCCTTGAGATACTTGAAAGTTTCTATCATGTCCCCCCTCTCCCTCCTTTCCTCAAGGGTATACATATTAAGCTGCTTTTGTCTCTCCTCATATGTCTTCTGGTGCAGACCTTGCACCATTTTGGTTGCCCTCCTCTGAACAGCTTCCATTCTGTCTATGTCTTTGTGGAGATGGGGTCTCTAGAATTGCACGCAGTACTCCAGATGGGGTCTCACTAACTGTCTGTAGAGAGGGATAACAACTTCCTGTTTTCTACTGTTGATGCCTCTCCCTATGCATCCCAGTATACCCCCAGCCCTCCTTACTGCCTTCTCACATTGCTTGCCCACCTTTAGGTCATCTGATATAATTTCTCCTAGGTCTCTTTCGATTTTTGTTGTTGTTATTAACTCACCCCCCATTGTGTACTCTTCCTCTGGGTTTTTGTTTCCCAGATGCATTACCTTGCACTCCTTTACATTGAATCTGAGCTGCCACGTATTTGACCATTCCTCCAACCTTGCCAAGTCCCTTTTCATTCTTTCCAGCCCACCTTGTGTATCAACCCTGTTGCAGATCTTTGTGTCATCTGCAAAGAGGCATACCTTTCCTTCCATGTGCTCTCCAATGTCACTTATAAAGATATTAAAGAGGACCGGTCCCAGAACCAAACCCTGCGGTACCCCGCTAGTTACCCTCCTTTCTTCTCTGTGGACTCTGTTTACTATTACCTTTTGCATCCTGTTGTCCAGCCAGTTTTTTATCCAGGCTACCACCTTGGAACCCACTCCAAGGCTGGCTAACTTGTATATTAATCTTTTGTGTGAGACTGTGTCGAATGCCTTGCTAAAATCTATGTAGGCCATATCCATAGCCCATCCCTGGTCTACTACTTTGGTCACCCAGTCAAAGAAATCTATTAGGTTCATTTGACATGACCTTCCTGCTGTGAAACCATGCTGCCTTAGGTCCTGTGCCCCACTGGCCTCTAGGTACTCAACAATTCTTTCCTTCAGAAGTGATTCCATCATTTTCCCTACCACTGAAGTCAAACTAACTGGTCTGTAGTTTCCTGCTCCCACTTTTGTGAAGTGGAATCACATTTGCCTTCCTCCAGTCCTCAGGTACCACTCCATCCTCACATGATTTGTTAAAGAGAGTAGTCAGTGGTGTTACTAGTTCTACCCTTAGTTCTGTTAGTATTCTTGGGAGAATCCACTCAGGCCCCATTGCATTGTCCACCCTCAGTTTCAAGAGTTCTTTCAAAAACCCTTTCTTCTGGGAATCGACCCACCTATTCAGAGTTTATCCCTTGTTTGGTTTAGGCACCTCCTCCTTCTCATCTGTTGTGAATACTGAGCAGAAATATTTGTTCAGTATCCCTGCTTTTTCGCTGTCATCCTCTACCCACATTGCCTCCCCTTTATTAAGTCTCTGTATCCCTCCCTTGTTCTTTCTTTGCTCCCTAATGTACCTATAAAAGGTTTTATCCCCCTTCTTAACAAAGTTAGCTATCTTTTCCTCAGTTTGTGCCTTTGCTATTCTGACTGCCTTCCCCTGCCTCCTTCTGCTTTAATTGATAAAGTTATCTGTCCTGCTCCTTCTGTGTTTCCTTATATTTCCTGAATACCATCCTTTTCTTCTTAACCATCCCTGCCACCTCCTTTGAGAACCATAGTGTTTTTTTCCTTCGTTTTGTTTTATTGATTTGCTTCACACAAAGGCCTGTTGCCTCTGCGATGGCTGTTTTGATTATCCCCCATTGTTCCTCCACCCCACCTTCTTGCCTGTTTGCTAGTGCTTTTCTAAGGCACTCTCTCATTTTCCCAAAGTCTGCCTTCCTAAAGTCCAGTACTCTTGTTTTTGTATGGCTTGACTCTATGGCTGTGTTTATTGTGAACCACACTGTTTGGTGGTCACTTGTTCCCAGATGGCTACCCATTTCTAAATCTGAGATCCTTTCTCCTTCCTCATTTGAGAGTGCCAGGTCTAAGACTGCTCTATCCCGAGTGGGTTCCAACACTAGCTGTCTGAGTCATGCCCCCTGTAGGGCATCAAGAATGAACTTGCTCTTGGATGTGCCTGCAGCAAAGGTACTCCAGTTAACATCTGGCATATTCAGGTCCCCATCAACAATATCTTCCCTTTTTCTGCCATTTTAAGGATGCCTTCTATCATTTCCTTGTCCATTTCCTCCCCCTGAGATGGGGGTCTGTACACAACCTGCATGCAGATTGTGGTGCCATTTTCTGTCTCCAGGGTGACCCATAGTGACTCATCAACTTCCTGTTTACTCTTAAGTTCTGTTGCTTTACTCCCTTCCCTTATATAGAGAGCTCCTCCTCCTCCTCTTTTATGCACCCTGTCCCTCCTGTAGACTGTGTATCCTGGTATGTTAACTTCCCACTCATGGTTCTCTGTGTACCATGTTTCAGTGACTGCCACAATATCCAGGCATCCCTCTTCCATTAAGGCCACTAGTTCAGGGAGCTTGTTGCACAGACTGCGGGCATTGGTACTCATCACCTTCCATTTATTTTTTTATGGTCTTACCCCTTTTAGCTCCATCCCTGTCCTTAATACCTTTTTCTGCATTATTCCTGTCCTGCTCCCTACTGACTTCTCTGCCTTGGTGTTTACTTCTCTAACTACTGCGCTTTGTGGGGGGAGGCTAGGATTGCCCTGCTCCTTTTCAGTGCCTCCCCCCTTGGCTAGTTTAAATGCTTGCCAATGAAGCATTTAAACCTGTCACCTAGGATCCTGGATCCTCCCTGGACAGATGCAGACCATCGCACCAGTATAAGCCTGCTTCCCTCCAGGTGGCTCCCCAGTCCCCAGTGAAGCCAAAACCCTGAACTCCACACCAGTTTTTCAACCATTCATTGAATCCCATGGTGAGGAATAACCTAGCATCATCCTTGCCATAGACAGGCAGCACCTCCGAGAAGGTTACTGTACATGCTACTTGTCTAAGGCTCCTCCCCAACTCCACAAACTCCTCTTGCACTGCTCTAATCCCATTTACAGCCAGGTCATTTGTCCCTAGGTGGACAATGACATCCAGTTTCCTCCCTTGTGCGACTGCTCCCGTGATCCTGAGGATTCACTTCCTGTCCTTCCAAGCCGTAGCGCCAGGCAGGCACCTTACCTCCCTATCCCCTTCCTCCCCCATGTCTACACCCCTAATGACAGAGTCCCCTACCAGGAGTTCTTTCCTTCCCCTGTGGGGTCTCATGCCACCCTCCTATGGGTCTCCTTTGTGGAGGTTCCCAGCATCCTCCTTGGTCTCTACTGCAGGTGCCTCCTTAGAGGAGCCACTCTTTGCCAGAACAGCATATGAATTGTGGAGAGCTTCAACTGGAGGGATGCACCTCTGTTCCACCACCCTGTTCCTCCTTGAGACCACCTTGGTTGAACTGCTCCTCTTTCTTGGCAACCTCTGAGGTAACGGTACAATGTCAGATGCCATGCTGAAATACAGGTAGGCCACATCCACTGCTCCCCCGATCCACTTCCCTGGTCACCCATTCAAGGAAATCTATCAGATTTGTTTGGCATGACCTTCCCTCTGTTAATCCATGCTGCCTCAGGTCCTGTGCTCTGCTGGATTTAAGATACTCTACAATCCCTTCTTTTATCAGGGATTCAATTGTTTTCCCCACCACTGAGATCAGGCTGACTGGTCTATAGTTTCCAGCCTTCTCCCACTTTTGTGTAGAAGGACTACATCTGCTCTCCTCCAGTACTCTGGAACCACTCCCATTTCCAGTGAGCCATTGAACATCGCTGCCAGTGGTGCTACCAATGCATCCCTAAACTTTAATATTCTAGGATGTATCCCATCTGGTCCCATTGCCTTTCCACTTTCAGTTTTGCAAGTACATTAGAACACTCTCCTCCATAAATGGGCTGGTGCCCACCTCCCTCCCCTACTGCTCCTGCCACTAAATTGTGGTCCCTCATCTTCCCCCCTCTTCTGCGAATACCAAACTAAAATATTTGTTCAGGATTGTTGCTTTTTCCAAGTCTCCTTCTGTGCACTCCCCATCTTCCTCTTAAGCCTTACAATCCCATTCCTCGTCTTTCTCCTATCACTAATATACCTACAAAATGTCTTGTCCCCTCTCTTTACTGCCTGGGCTATTTTTTCCTCTGTTTGTGCTTTTGTGCTTCTGACTACCTTCCCTGCCTCCCTCTGTTTATCCAGATACAGTGCCCTGTCCTCCTCCTTCTGCGTTTCCTTGTACTTCCTGAAAGCCAACTTTTTCATTCTTATCTTACTGGCCATGCCCTTTGAGAATCATAGTGGTTTTCTTTCTCTTTTGCCTTTATTTGTTTGCCTAACAGAAAGGTTTGCTGCCTCCACTATGGCTCCTTTTAGATGGGCCAACTGTTCCTCAACTCGCCCCTGGTCCTCTCTCCCTGCTAGGGCTGTCATGAGACATACCCCCAACTTTGCAAAGTTTGCCCTCCTAAAGTCCAGGACCTTCACTTTCATGTGGCTTGACTCTGCCCCAGTACTTATATTGAACCACATTCTGTGATGATCACTGGACCCCACGAGTCTACCCACCATGACATCTGCAATTCTGTCCCTGTTGGTTAGTAACAAGTCCAAAATCACACCCTCCCAGGTGGGCTCTAGCACTAGCTGCCTAGCATGACCCTTGC
This sequence comes from Neoceratodus forsteri, assembly GCA_016271365.2. NCBI lineage: Eukaryota > Metazoa > Chordata > Ceratodontiformes > Ceratodontidae > Neoceratodus > Neoceratodus forsteri. The sequence continues at coordinate 1,286,194,325 of CM057455.1, read as the reverse complement.
AGGGAGTCCAGCATGTCTCTGCTCCTGGCAGAGGCTGCAGCTGGAATCTTTCAATCAACATCTGGCAGATTGAAGTCACCGACCAGCAGCACTTCCCCTTTCATTGCCATCTTATGGATGGCTTGCACTAGAACCTTGTCCTACTCTTCCCCTTGTGATGGAGGTCTGTAGATCACACCTGTGTAAATAGTGGTGCCCATCTCTAGGGTGACCCACAGGGCCTCCCCCCCTGTAATCCTTGTACCTCAGTTGCTTTTATATTCTCCCGGATGTAAAGAGCTACCCCTCCTCCCTTTTTTCCCTCCCTGTTTTTCCTGAATAGAGTATAACTTGTTATAGCTACATCCCAGTCATGGTTCCCATCATACTATGTCTTGGTAACAGCGAAAATGTTCATGTCAGCCTCTGACATCAAGGCCACCAGGTCTGGGATTTTATTTCCCAGGCTATGAGCATTGGCACACATGGCATTCTATGTTTTGCTACTTCCTCTGTTCTTATGCCTTCCCTCATCTCACACACACACACACACACACACACACACACACACACACACCTTGCCTTTAATCCCCTTTCTCCTCTCCTTTCCTTTCTCCTTTCTTTACCTTAAAAAGCAAAAACAACAAAAATCCTATCAATTAATGACTTTATGTATATCGACACAGTGATTTGAGGACAAATTACCCTGTTAATGCAAAACATGCCATTTTGACTGTGAGTACCATCACCATTTCCTGTCTTCTGGCACCTTTGGATTATACAATGATGGTAGAATTTGCAATCACTTGTAACCATGAGCACATGGAATTAAGCATTCATTTTATTAATTTAAATAGCCCATACAGTTTGTAATATGATCGTGTTGTCAAGGAGTGATTGGCAGTAGATTAAAATTTAAATCTGAAGCCAAAGAGAACTTTGATTTCAAGGATATAGAGCAAAATATTAGTTTACATTTTAAATGGCATGCAGACTTCTAAACAGTGCCCAGAGTTCTAAACAGTGTTAGGCTGTAACAAATCCCAGTTGTCTGCTGCATCGAATACAAAGATTAAACAAAGATAAAAATAAAATACCTGAATCCATTTTGACCACGCCTTTGCCCCAAAGCATTATAAAGTGGATAGCATAATATCTATTAAAAATGACAAAAAATAGTTCCTGCTTTTCTTGTCTGATTGGAATTTTAGCCTTTCATATGGTTTATAAGAGCAGGTGGCTAGGTCAAAAGTTTAAAACAATGATAATTCAACAATTATTCTTAACTTAGAGGACAGAGACGGGGGACATGATAGAAACTTTTAAGTATCTCAAGGGAATCATCAAATTCCAAGAGGGCAGCATCTTTCAAAGAGATGTGCAAGAACAAGGGGACTCAATTTGAAGATAAAGAGGGGATGGCTCAGGGCAATGTGAGGAAGTATTTTTTCCCAGAGAGGGTGGTGGACACATGGAACAGCCTTCCTGAGGAGGCTGTGGGGTCAAAAACTTGGGGGAATTCAAGAACGCATGGGACAGACATAAGGCAATTCTTGTGGGGGTTTCAAAGAAATAGGCTGTTGGTTAACTATGATCTGCAGCTTATCCAGTAGGTAGGGAAATGGGCAGACTAGGTGGGCCAAGTGGTCCTTATCTACCATCAAAGTCTATGTTTCTATTTTTCTATGTTTCTCCTGTTGTTGGTCCAGTGCAGTTCTTCCTTCACTATGTGTTTCTAAAAAGCTTCCGACTGTCTTCTACTGATACTAAACTGCTGTTGGTGACATCAGTCTGTTTTTATGGTAAGCAATATGTGATAAACTCACTACTGTATGTCCTTTGGGGATAAGCTGATGCTTATTATGCACACTTATTGCACAGGCTACCAAAATATATTATGATTTACGAAAATGAAAACTGAACATTATAAAGTTTCCCTAGTGAACTGTAACACCTAAGACATTATGTTTATGATAGTATATGCCGTAGTGAAGATTTGCTTTTAAAAAAGGACCTCTATTTACATATAAAACATTCACAACACCCTAATTACATAAACTGCAAGATGGAAATTTGAAGTCATTATTTCATTTTATAATAGGGATGTGTATCAAAACAGGTGCCTTAACCTTTAAATGTAATTTTGCTCTGTACTGTTCATGAGCTGAGGGTCAAAATACCCAGCTTGTAATATCACATTTAGAAGGCTGTGTTGAAAATTTGGGTAAACATCCTGTATTACAAAATGACAGTTATGAGTGTATGTTGAAATATTTCAATGTACACTTGTACTTTGGTAATTTTCAATATTTCGAGCCAAGATTTACAACATAACCATTTTTCACAACAGCTCATGAACATAACAGCTGTCATTTTTCAAATCCTACCCCCAAACTGTTTTACACACTTGTGGCACAAAACAACATGTTGGACACTATTTTATAAATGACATCTGTCATTTTCAAATGTAGTAGTCATAAAAAGACTTGAAAATTTGGGATCAAAATGTAAAAAAAAAAGTAAGTGATGAGGGAATGTTGAATTGTTCCAATGTTTCCTCATAACTTTATTTTTGCTCATTTTGGATCCTAATGTTCAACATATGTTCAACATGTTATAAATAAATAAGTACATAAATATCCCTTCCATTGCCCCACCTCCGTGACATGACAGCGGTCATTTTTCAGATCCCATCTGTAACTTATTCTCAGAAACTTGTTTTCACAGTCACACTGCAAAATCACCATTCAGATAGGACTTACAAATTCCACCTTTCTTGATTATATTGTCAGGTCATAAAAAGACTGTTGAAAATTTGGGGTCAAAATGTGGGAGCCCACTGAAAATTACAATTCCCATCTCAACTGCCCCATCCTGGGTAAATACAATCTAAATTTGTGTAAAAGCAGGACAACACTGAAACTGAGATATTGCATCTCATCTCAGTAAGGTTCTGCTGTGTGCCCTCAACATGAAACAGCCTGTGTTATAGGCAGTTGGAGGTATATCATTGTCTGTCAGGGTATTTCCAGTTATCCCCCACAGACGAATACTCTCAGTCTTGCATTGATTTTCATGTTCTTCTTTTGTTTTGTTTTTTAATTTAAAGTCCAGGTGGAATTTTATCTCAGTCACATTCTTATCATTATTTACCTGGTCTATAAACGTTTGCAGGACTTCAACAAACAAACAAACAAAAAAAAGGATTTTACATCTATTTATTTTATTCTTCATTTCTACTGGATTTTTTTTTATTCATTCATTGGCACACATTTTATAAAAAAAAAAAAGCATACTGTTGTAACCAGCACTGTTCCATTTAGCACGTATGGACCTTTCATTGACCCCCCCCCCATACCCATACACATGTTATCTTTAAGACTGTGCAAACATTTTCAAACTTTATTTTCCATTTACCATCATGCAATATTATGGACTTCTGCTTCACACTATCATTTTGCACTACATTCTCTATGTGAATAGTGCCTTTCACTTATACTAAATGTTCCCAAACTATACAGTTCATTTCATTACATTTATAATAAGTAAATCATGACATTTACCAGTTTTGCCACTCCTTCTTTTCCTTTAGTTCTAATAATATAATGCACCCCGACATACATTATGCCAGGAAATATTTGGCATTGACAAATGATTGTTTTTTCATGTTTTTCCTTTCTTCCTTTGTGCAGAGGTTTTTGTCTTCACTATACCATCCCTTAAGATGGCTCACTGTTCCTTTACCCCACCCAGACCATCCCCCCACTAGGTTATCCCTGTGTCATTCACCATTCACCCATTTTTATTTAAATTAGCCCACCTGATGTCCAATACCCTCATCCTTATGAAGTTTACTTTTGCTACCATCCTGACAGTATGTTGAACCACACTGTACAGTGATCATTGGCCCCAAGGTGGCCTCCCACCTTGATGTAAGAAATACTGTTCCTGTTTGTGAGCACCATGTCCAGTATTGCCTGATCACAAGTGGGTCCTTGAGTAGCTGCCTGACAAACACCCCCTATAGGGAGTCTAGGATGTCCTTGTTTCTAGCTGAGGCTGCAGCTGGGAGGATCCAGTCTACATCTGTCAAACTGAAGTAAACCACCAGCAGCAACACCTCCCCTTTTTCACCATTTTCCAAATTGTTTCTACCAGTGTCTTATCCAGTCTCCCCAGTCATGCCAGTGTAAATAGTGACTCTGCCTCCTGTCTCCACAGTACCTCCACCCCCTCCATTTTATCCTGAATTCCCAGTGTCTCCATCCCTTTTATACCCTCCCTTACATACATCCCCACCCTTCCCCCTTCATTCCCACTCTATCTTTCCTTAACTGACTATAGTCTGGTATAGTCATGTCCCAGTCATGGTTTCCAATGCACCAAAACTCAGCAATAGGCAACATATCCCAGGCTGTCTTCACCATGATGGCCTCTAGATTCAGAACATTATTTGCAAAACTTCTACGTTTTTCACACATGACCACCCACACTTTGTTGCCACTCGGCCAGCTACCATCCTTTTTTGTCTTTCGCCCTGTCTCCTTTTTCTCTCTCTTTTTATGCAACTCTTGTTCCCCTCCCACTTCTTTTCAACCTGCTTTTTTCCTTATTTTGCTCCATAGGGGATTCTCCTCCCCATGGTTCCTCCCTTCCCTCTACTTCAGTTTTTGGAGAGGAAAGTTTATGCCTCATTTCTTTCTTCTGCCACTCCCCTCAGCAAATTTAAAAATGTTCATCAAAGTAACAGTTAAACTGCCCACTGAGGACTATGGCTCTCTTCCTAGACAGATGCAGCCCATCACCTCTATATAGTTCCATATCCTTCCAGGTTGGTCACCATTTCCTAATGTAGCCAAACCCAACTTCTCTACACCATTCCTTCAGTCATGAATTGAAGCTCCTGGTTTGAAGATATCTATCCTTTCCCCAGTTGTATACAGGCAGCACCTCAGAGAAAAACACTGCGCTCACTACCTGCCTAAGACCCCCTAGCTCCCTGAAATCTCTCTGCCCAATCCCCATCTCATTCCTAGCCAGGTTTTTAATTACCAAGTGGACAATGACATCCAGCTTCCCTCCTGCCCCCTGCCCTAGCAATCTTTAGGATCTACTTTTGACTCCTCCAATTCATGGCACCAGGTAGGCATGTTACCTGACTCTTTCCCTGCCTTCCTGTTCCCAGATCTGCTCCTCTAATAATTTAATCCCCACCAGAAGTTGCTTCCTGTTCAGCTGGGGTCCTCTATCTCTCACACCTGGGTCTCCTCTATAGAGGACTCCCACATCGTCCTTGGCCATTACTGCAGATGCATCCTCCCAGTAGTTGCATTCTACTAGTGCAGCAAATTAATTTAAAAATGGCACAGGTTGAGGAATGTGGCACCGACCCACCACCTTCACCATCTAAGAGCCCACCACAGTTCAGCCAGCCCTTCTCCTAGGCAACCTCTGGAGCTATGGTGGTTGACTGGTTATTTCCTGTGTGGGGGAAAGTGGTCCTCTGGATTCTAGCCAGCTTTACCTGAAGTACAGTGACTTCCTCTCTCTGCTCAGAGAGATTCTTGCAGATGGGGTAGCACCTCTGTCTCCAGATGGTTTCTCTGAAAACTGCAGCTCCACATCCACAGCACTGTACCACCCCAAAAAATTCCCATTGCTTAATTCACTACTTTTACTGGAATGCACTTTGTAACCTTACCTTAGATATGGCATTTCTTGTTTCCCCCTTTTTCCTTTACTTTACCCCTTTGTAACCATATCCTTTGATAGAGTGTTTCTGGTTTTCTTCTTTTTGTTTTACATTACACCTGTGTAACCTTACCTTAGATAGGATGCTTCAAGTTTTCCCCTTTTTGATTTACTTTACCCATTTATAACCTTACCCTAGAGAGAGTGTTTCCCCCTTTGATACAACAGGTATTTACTTTTTGTAACATCTGTCACCTCCATAGTGTAAGCCCCTTATGCTCCTCTAGTACTTTCTATGCAGGCTGCAGCAAATAAACATGTACTGTACCATACTTCACTGGACCAGCAGATTTCCCCACATACCTGCTGTCAATTGCAAATGCTTGCCAATGTGCAGGATGCAAATCACTTACACTTCTGCTCTGTTCAACTCACCCTCTGGAACATGAGTGTGATGGGACACACTGTATGGATAAGTTTTTATGCTGGTGAATGGGCTTCCTTGTCAGCCATGATTGGTCCTCCATTGCCTGTGGTCCCACCTTCCCACCCAAACAGTCTCCATCTTCCGACCCTCTTGAGTGGCTCCTGTCTTAAGAATAAAAAGCACACTGCAGTACAGGTTAGAGATGTACTTTTGGTTATCATACCTGCTTTCAGCAGTGCTAACTGTTTCTCTCAAAATGTGCTCTGAACAACTGTCTGAACTCTATTTAAATGGTAAAGGGCTTGCTGGTTAGCCCTGATTGGTCCCCTGCAGTTTGTGGTCCCGCCTTCCTGCCCAACTAGTCTCTGGCTCCTGATCATCTTGTGCTGCTTCTGTTTTAAGGTAAAAAAACACACACTGCAGTACAAGTTAGAGATTTACTTTTGTTTTTTGGTTCCCATATCCCCTTTTGGTTATGCCAACTGTTCCACTTGAAATGTGCCAAGTTACCAATCAAGCAGCAGGATATTGGCTCCTCTTGGTTGCAAGTGATGCCACAGTCATTGAGTTCACAATGCGGATGATGTATAGAGAGAGAAGGAACTATGCAAGCCTCCACATAGAGTCTGTTCTACACATCACATATAGTAATGTCAGTACTACAAATATAAGAAGTGCTAGCTGACTACTTCTGAAATTTATTGTTATTCCCTGGCAGTACACTTGGGGCCCAGTATTGAGAGTTGGGTACAAGTGTAGCATAGCCATTTGCACAGTGCTGGTGCTTGCCCCGCTCTGGCGATATTTGGAAGGATAATGCCCACTGATGGAGTGGTGCTATCCATCTGAATATTGGCCCTTGTGGGTACAGCACCAAGTGGATCTGCACAGCCCTGACATGGACCATGGCCGCATATTGCACAAAGCAATAGTGCTGCTTGAAATGGGACAGAACCAGGTCCCCATGGGCCATATTCAGTGCTACATTGCAAATGAACCCATTGGGCATCCAAGGTACTAAAGGGCCATCTGCATGCCCATTATGGGCTCATTTGCATGTGACACAGCAGTCTCTTAGTGCCCCTTTCAGTGGAGAAGACAGTTTTGGTGGCATAGTGGTGCCACCCCCTCCAATTATCCATTCTGATGGTTTTAAGTATTCCCTGGTAGTACAGTGGTTGCTCCCCCCCAATACCTTGTTGTCCATCACAATAATATTCCCTGTTAATCCAGTGATTCCTCTCACCCTGATTGCCTGGTGTCCATTACATTAATATTCCCTGGTGGTCCAGAGGTTCCCCCTCCTCGAATGTGCAGGGACCCCACCTACCTGAGGAGGTAGTATAGCACAATGGGTTAAGGCTCTGGGCTGCAGATATGGAGACCTGGGTTTAAATCCCACAGCTGCCTAGGTGCATACTGTGTGATCCTGAACAAGTCACTTAACTTCCTTGTGCTCTCAGGTCACATCTGGAAACAAGCTTCAGCTTAGTGTGCTACTCCTGGATAAATAATGTTCCCTTTCCCTTTCCTTTCCCTACCTGCTGATAACTCCTGTCCCCTTTTACTCTGAGTGCTGGTCCCGTGAAGTGGTAGCTGGTGCAGTCTTCCTCTCCCCTCCTTGGCCAGCCACTGTCTGCTGTATGTGATCATGCTCCATGAATGTCAGATGATGGCTGGTCGAAGAGGTGAGAAGAAGACTGTGCCAGATGCCACTTCATGAACCTAGTATGCGGTGTGATGGGGGTGTGAGGTGGGTGTTCTCGGCAAATGGGGGTCCCTGTATGGTTGGGGGAACTATTTGACCACCAGGGAATATTAATATAAAGAACAATGGATGATTTGGGTTGGTGGGAACCACTGGACCACAAGCGAATATTAATATAAGGAACAATGTGCCTTCAGAGGGTGAGGAAACCACTGAGCCAATGGGGAATATTAATGTAAAGAACAATGGGTGATCAGGGGATTGGAAAACCACTGGACCACCAGGGAATATTAATTTAAAGGACAATGGGAAATTGGAGGGTGGGGAGAACCACTGAACCACTAGTGAATATTAATGATAAGGACAACAGGTCATCATGGATAGGAGGACTCACTGGACCACCACGGAATAGTAATGTAAATGACAACAGTAATCAGGCAGGAGGAGAACCACTAGAGCACCGGGGATAGTATGATAACTGTCAATGGGAGATGGGGAGGCAGCTTGGCATACAGACAGGTGGCTGCAGTACAGCCACTATGCCTTTGGGGGATGGGGCGTGGGCATAGCAACCATCTAAGAGGTGATTTTTGATAGTAGTAAACATCGCCACTCTGGGGGCCATTTACTGCTGCTGCAAACCTTTGAATATGCCACTGCACCAGTATGCATTAGGGGATTCCCTCATTTGCATACATGCAGCAGAACATTTAGTACCTTGGTACTGCTGTGTTTGGGAGGCACTCCGTGGACATTGATTATACCCTTATCTGAAGCGCTAGCCCGAACACCATTCACACAAGAGCTAACCTTTGAAAATCAGGCCCTAGCTTTTAATCCATCTGTGAAAGTCTGTGTTTTAGAAGGCACAGGAAATTTATTTTATTTTCCACTCAGTGTCTCCTCTGTGAGAGCATGTTGCCAAATTATGATAGCAATGTCAAGAAAGAATCAGGGACAGGCATGTCTGAAGCAAATGAGGGTTCCTATGTCCAGGCCTTGTACTATGTGAGAAAATGCACAAGTGGGATAAGATAGGAATAGCCCAATGTGAGTTTGTAACAGACTGGTGGCAGTGAACTGGAAAGTCTCCACCTGCAGGTAGCTAAGAGGAGTGTGTCGCAAGCAGGTTGCAGGAATAATTTCCTTATTTAGTGTTTAATAGAAGACATGCCTATTGAGTAAAACACTTCTGCAAGAGACTTTAATGAACTTATCTGTAGTAAAATAGTGGTTTGCTACATAAAGGAATGATATTGGAAGTGCAGACATTTTTTATTTGTAAGTGTTGATGGTAAGGGTGAAATTTGAGTACAGCATGCGACACTTGCACAGCTGGTTCTGATCACTGTATCATTTTTTGTAATATAAAAATTCATTATGGACTGTCTCTCATGAGAAATGCTGAAACAGCATGTGAGATCACACACACACGCACACACACACACACACATACGCACACACACATACACACACACACAGGTTTTAGATACAAGGTATTACCTGGATGGCCAGAAGCTAATTACAGGCTAGAATATGCCTAACTGCCAAGATAGATCATAAACTCTTATAACGCTTAGAGGAAGAACAGCAGGTTGTAACGTTTTAGTGTGAAGTCATAAAAGATGCTTTGATGTCCTGAAAAGGGGGAAGCTGATCATAAGATCAAATACATGTCATTTGAAAAAGAAAATTAAGTGTGCTGAGGATTACAGAATTTAATACTTTGAAAAAACATCCTATTTTTGTATAGATATATTTTTTAATATATTCGGACAAAGGAGGAACTAGATGACCTCACACTAAGGTGTTGGCCAAGACATTTTTTTTTTAATTAATATTCTGTTTTTCTTCAGAGACACTTTTATCTACAATCTGACAAAGAAACATCTTTGAGCACTTTAAGCAGGTATTTAGAGAGAGAGAGACACAATCTAAGTACTGTAGTAGGAACTGCACTGTTAAACCTTGTTCTTTTAAAAGATTGTATGGTTCTTGTGATATAATAGTTCTGTAGTTTATGTTTTACATATTTTTTATCTATTTTAGTAAAACTCTGTTTTTAGAGCCTACTTGGTCTGTCTTTGAATTTCTTTCCTTTACAAGTAAAGTATATATGGTTAAAGCAGACACTGTACATAAGCTTGAATGGTGATACCAAACTGGAAAAAGGTAAGCATTTTAATCTGAGGTCTTTATTAAAGTTTTTAAGTGCTCATTTCTGTACACATGGTTAGGTGCCCATAGGCAAAGATATCTGCCCCCCCCAAAGACAGATTTATCTGAGCCTGTGCACTAGGTATGCTAGCAAGAGGTTCACAGTTTGAATCCCTCCAGAACTGAGACCAAAGGTTGATCTGAACTCACAAAATAGACAGGAGGGTTACTCTGTTTTTGTTAACTGTTCACAAGACTGTGCTCAGAGGTTGGCATTTTGGGAGTAGAGGGCTGACCTGCTGAGTGGGTTTGTGACAGATTGGTTGGCAGCGGTGGCATAATTTTGGTATTACAAGCTTTTTTTGTTCAGTGTGTCAGCTTCAGACCATCAGCTCACTTGCAAAGAAAGAAGAAGAAGAGAAGAAGAAGATGAATCAGCATTTGTATAGCACTTTTCATACACAGTGTATCCCAAAGCGCTTTACAAGCAATGACAGACTGGTAGTGAAGTGACTGAATGTGTATATGGCACATCAACACCCACACACAGCATGGATAATTGCATGAACCAGTTTTATGGGAAGGGGAATGTTGGCCAGGACACCGGGAATGTCCCCTACTCTTTGCAAAGAGTGCCCTGAGTTCTTTTACTTCCACCTGGACACCCACCAGGACAATACCAGGATGGGTAGAAGGGACCTCAGTTTAACTTCTCATCTGAAAGATGGCATACCCCGGCAGTACAGCACCCCCTTAATACTGCACTCAGATGCCAGCATTTTTAGGTGCAAGTTCAATCCCGGGGTAGGATGAGATCCCACAACTTTCTGGTCCAGAGGCGGATGTGCTTCCAGCTGAGCCATGCTGACACTGAAAAAGAAAAATGCAGAGTTTTATTTTAAAAAGGAAACAGAACTATATCACTTGGCTTACAGTCAAGTTCCTACCCATTTTATTTTTTTTTCTAGAGTGCAAGTCAGAGTAGAAGTAGTGAGGGAAGATGGCTTTCAACTACAGCAGGCACACTGTATACTACTTAAGGCAGTTGTGCGGGGACAGAGGGGCCCTGTTTGAGGTGAAAGCCAGCAAGCAGAACCTCATAGATGCCCTGATGGTAGCAGATACCCAGAGCAGCGAGTCACCGACCATGACTGAAAAGGACCAAACCTCGAGTGTAGCAGGGCTAGTGGCCAGTGCAGTGTCATGATCTGATGAGGAGGGCAACAGGGCCACTGACAGTGAAGGGCCACAGCAGTAGGGGAAGGTCACCAGTATCCTGGATCTAGAGGTACTCAGGCTGCAAATTGAGTTGTGCAGGATGGAGCTGGAGTTCCAGGAAAAGAGAGAATGAGAGAGACAAGAGGCAGAATGGGAACAGCGGGAGGCAGACCATGAGGAGTGTGTGCACCAGCGAGCTGCAGAAGGAAGGCAGAGTGAGAACACTGTGAGGCAGAGTGAGAACGCCAAGAGGCAGAGCAAGAACAGAGAGATGCAGACCATGAGGAGTGTGAGCACCAGCAAGCTGCAGAGGAGAAGAGAGAATGAGAACGAGAATGCCGAGATGCAGACCATGAGGAGAAGGAGCACCAGAGGCAACACAAACTGGAGAAGCTACGATTCTGACCAGTGGCACCAGAGCAGGCAAGTGGCTTGGGTTTAACTGGGACTACAGGATTGGGTTACACATTGAATTCCAAATTAATTGCTGAATTTAAAGAGGGGGGAGGATATGTATGCCTTTTTAAATTCTTTTGAACAAATTGCATTCAGGCTAAAATTCCTGGAGAGCCCTGGAGCTTCCAGCTATCCCCGCTACTTACTGGGAAAGCTCAGGATGCATTGTTTCAAATGGACAATGAGGACAGTGATGATTACAGCAAACTTAAAACTGTATCATTAAAGAAATTTGAATTAAATGCTGAATCATACAGAGCTAAATTCCGTAAGCTCAGGAGAAGCCCTGACATGAGCTATGAGGAGCTAGCCATGAAACAACGTCAGTTTTTAAAACATTGGTGGGAAAGAATTGAGGCAAACTCTGTTGATAAAATTGAAAATGTGATTCTGTAAGAACAGTTTTTCTGGGCATGCCCAGCAGAGCTGAAAACCTGGCTGGAGGACCGAGATTCCAAAACAGTGCAAGAGGCTTCTGAACTCTCAGACCGCTATGCCAAGAGCAGACCTGCTCTGAGAGTGAATTGGGTGGGTGTGGCCAAGCAGAAAGGGAAAGGCACACCTTCAGGACAGCTAAAACCCTCACTTCCTCCACTGAAACCGGTTAGTCCCAGGTTTCAGAGAAAAGATTTCTCTGAGACAATAAATGAATGTTGGTGGTGTAAAGAAACTGGGCAAATTGCCAGACAGTGTCCCAAAAAGGCAAGCAATAATACACAACCGGGTGCTAGAAAAGAAGGTGGTTGTTTGTGTGTCCCTGGAAGCATGTCAGTGAACATGAGGGAACACATGCACCCAGTCATGGTGAATGGTGTACAGATGCAGGGGTTAAGGGACACAGGGGCATCCCTGACCTTGGTAAAGGGGGATCTGGTACAGCCTGGTCAGCTTATACCCAATAAATATGTCACTGTACAGGACTTTGCAGGTGGGGAGAAAACATTGCCCCTCACTAGTATTCTCTTAGACTGGGGTGAAACAGGGGAAACTGTGCAACAGGTGGCTGTAGCCAAAACATTAGCAGTGGATGTGATCCTGGGCAACAATCTCCAACAAGGGATGGTATGTGCAGTTACCCATAGCCAAGCAGCAAGGGAAAATTTTAGTTCCCTGAACCCCACAGAAGCCATTGTGGAAACCACTGAGAGGCTGGTTCCCCAGCCTGTGCCTCCTGATAAAGAGATTAATGAAGAGGGGGTAGAAATTTCCCCAGTAGCATGTAACCACACAGCTACAGAGGGTTACTCTGAAGAGGGAGGGGTGACCCCTTGTCAGAGTATTGGGATTGACAGTGATCCTGAATGCCCTGATGCTAGTGCTAGGGACCCTAGTTTAGCGACTAAAGGGGACCTGTCCCATGCCTTGGGAATGTGTGAGGGGTTTGCAGCTGCTTAGAGAAGTGATCCTAGTTTACACAAGCTGAGGGCTTGGGCAGACTTGGATGGCGCACAGGGAGGTGACGGTAGACATAAGGTTTATTTTGAAAATGGACTTATGTATACTCAGGCAGTACAGACAGAGGGAGGGGTGCTAGGTAGGCAGCTTTTTGTTCTCCAGGGGTATCATGAGCAGTTGCTTAAGACTGCACATGATATTCCCTTGTCTGGTCATCTGGGAATCATGTGCAGGACATAGCAGTTGGCCCAGTATTTCTACTGGGCTAATTTCACCCAGCAGGAGAAGGAGTATTGCAGGTCTTGTCACCGGTGCCAAGAAATAGGGAAGGTGGGCAAGAAAACCCAAACCGCCCTGATTCCATTGCCCATAGTGGAGGAGCCATTACAGAAGGTGGGAATGGATATTGTGGGGCCTTTAAATACCCTCAGCTCCTCAGGGAAGAGATTCATACTGACTGTGGTGGATTATGCCACCCGGCACCCAGAGGGAGTTGCCCTATCCTCACTGAGGACAGACAAAGTGGCAGATGCCTTACTTGGGATTTTCTCCTATGTTGGGTTTCTGCAAGAGGTTATCACCGATCAAGGGGGTTCCTTCATGTAGGACCTGATGAAATGTTTATGGGAGAAGTGTGGGGTGGTGCAGAGATGCACAACACCATATCACCTACAAGCCAATGGAGTTGTGGAACAATTCAAAGGTGCCCTAAAGTTAATGCTCTGGGAATTTGCTGAACATCATGGGAGGGACTGGGAGAAATGCCTTCCCCACCTGTTGTTTGCATACAGGGTGGTGCCCCAAGAGTCGACAGGATTTTCCCCCTTCGAACTCTTATATGGACACTGGGTATGTGGGCCCCTAGACTTGATCTGGGAGGACTGGGAAGGCAAGCAAGCCACCCAGGAAACTCCCATTGTGGATTACGTCCTTAAGTTTAGGGAAAGGCTGAAGGAGGATATGGGGACAGCTGAGAGCAACCTAGCAGCTGCCCAACAGAAACAAAAAGTGTGGTACCACCGCAGAGCCAGAGCTCATTTGTACATGGTGGGTCAGGAAGTCATGGCCCTTATTCTGGTCCTGAAAGACAAGCTGCAGGCTGAGAGGGCAGGACCATACAAAGTGGTTAGGAAGGTAAATGACGTGAACTACATTGTGGAGTTACCTGACTGAAGGTGGACATAAAAGATGTACCATGTCAACATGATGAAGTCATATGCAAAATGGGCCAACATGGTGTTTGCAGTGTGTAGTCCTGGGGAGGGGACGGATGAAGGAGACCCTCTTCTGGATGTGCTGGAAGAAAGTAAGCAGGAATCCTCTGTGGAGGCAGTTAAATTGTCTCCCCAGCTGACCCTGGACAAGATCCAGAAAGTAGGGGAGGTTTTAGCAGACTTTGCCCCATTGTTTAGCGCCAAGCCTGGACTAACCCCCTTAGCAATTCATGATGTGGAGACAGGGACACAGGCACCCATATGGCAGACAGCATATTGGGAGTCAGAGGCTGTCCAAAAGGACAATAGGAGGGAAGTGGAGGAGATGCTGGATTTAGGCGTAATCCAGAGATCCCACAGCTCCTGGGCCTCAACCATAGTCCTTGGCCTAAGCCAGATGGTTCTAATCATTTCTGCATGGACTGTCATGGACTGAATGTAGTCACAAAGTCAGATGCCCACCCGATGCCCAGGACAGATGAACTCCTGGACAAGTTGGGAGGGGTGACCTATCTTATGACTATTGACCTGACCAAGGGGTATTGGTGGGTAGAGCTGACAGAGCTAGGGAGAGGTTGGCCTTCATCACTCTGATAGGCTTATTTGAGTTTAAAGTAATGCTCTTTGTAATGAAGAATGCCCTGGCCACTTTCCAAAGGTTGGTGAACCAGGTGTTAAATGGTGCTGAGGATTACGCCATGACGTACCTGTATGACATTGCCATCTTTAGTACCAGCTGGGAGGAACACCTATCCCACCTTAGGGAAGTGCTTGGCAGGATACAGAGGACCGGGCTTACTGTCAAAGCTGAGAACTGCCAGATGGCCATGGGAAAGGTGGTATACCTCGGGCATGTGGTAGGCCGGGGACGGCTCCATCCTAACCAAATAAAAATAGAGGTAATCCAGGTGTGGCCCAGACCAGAAACAAAGAAGCAGGTCAGGAGTTTTCTAGGGACAGCAGGGTACTACAGAAAATGTGGTCCCAATTACAGTGCCCTGGCTGCTCCCCTATCTGACCTGACAAAGAAAAGGATGCCCAAGAAAATTACCTGAGGCCCAGCCTGTGACGAAGCCTTTTCCAAACTAAAGGAGGCACTGTGCAGTGCTCCTGTTTTGACAAGTCCTGACTATAGCAAAGCTTTATAGTTCAGACTGACAATTCACACATGGGTATTGGGGCTGTACTAAGTCAGACATCCAGCCAAGGGACAGATCACCCAGTAGTGTACCTGAGTAGGAGGTTACTTCCCAGGGAGTGGCCATACTCCATGGTGGAAAAAGAATGTCTTGCCATAGTGTGGACCCTAAAGAAGTTGGAGCCATACTTATATGACCAGTATTTTGTGGTGCAGACTGACCACAACCCCTTTGTTTCACTGATGCAGATGGGAAAGAACAATGGTAGATTGCTAAGATGGAGTCTTGCTTTGCAAAGGTATAATTTGACAATATTACATAGGGCTGGAGCCAAAAATCATAACTCAGATGGGCTGTCTAGGGTCTATGAGGAGTGAACTAATATAGGAAGCTCATCCCATGGAGGGGGTAGAGCCTCCAAATTCAGTCTAGGTGGGGAGGAATTATGATGC
Source organism: Neoceratodus forsteri (assembly GCA_016271365.2). Lineage (NCBI taxonomy): Eukaryota > Metazoa > Chordata > Ceratodontiformes > Ceratodontidae > Neoceratodus > Neoceratodus forsteri. The sequence goes on along the minus strand of CM057455.1, from coordinate 1,286,178,489 downwards.
TTGGAAAGCTGGTTCTGATCACTGTATCATTTTTTGTAATGTAAAAATAGGTTATGGACTGTCTGTCATGAGAAATGCTGAAACATGATGTGAGATCACACACACACACACAGGTTTTAGATACAAGATGTTACCTGGATAGCCAGAAGCTAATTACAGGCTAGAAGATACCTAACTGCCAAGATAGATCATAAACTCTAGTAACGCTTAGAGGAAGAAGAGCAGGTTGTGACGTTTCAGTGCAAAGTCATAAAAGATGCTTTGATGTCCTGGAAAGGGGGAAGCTGATCATAAGATCAAAGAAATATCAATTGAAAAAGAAAATGAATTGTGCTGAGGATTACAGAATTTAATACTTTGAAAAGGCATCCTGTTTTTGTATACATATACTGTATATTTTTATATATATTCTGACTGAGGAGGAGCTAGGTGACCTCACACAAAGGGGTTGGCCAAGACAGTTTTTTTAAATAATATTCCTTCAGAGACACTTTTATCTACACTATGACAAATAAACATCCTTTGAGCACTTTAAGCAGGTATTTAGAGAGAGAGACAAAATCTAAGTACTGTAGTAGGAATTGCACTGTTAAAACCTTGTTCTTTTAAAAGACTGTATGGTTCTTGTGATATAATAGTTCTGTAGTTTATGTTTTACATATTTTTTTTCTATTTTAGTAAAACTCTATTTTTAGAGCCTACTTGGTCTGTCTTTGAATTTCTTTCCTTTACAAGTGAAGTACATATGGTTAAAGCAGACACTTTACATAAGCTTGAATGGTGATACCAAACTGGAAAAAGGTAAGCGTTTTAATCTGAGGTCTTTCTTAATGTTTTTAAGTGCTCATTTCTGTACACCAGGTTAGGTGCCCATAGGCAAAGATATCTGGCCCCCCGAAGACAGATTTATCTGAGCCTGTGCATTGGCTAGCAAGAGGTTCACAGTTTGAATCCCTCCAGAACTGAGACCAAAGGTTGATCCGAACTCACAAAACAGACAGGAGAGTTACCCTGTTTCTGTTAACTGTTCACAAGACTGCACTCTGAGGTTGGCACTTTAGGATTAGAGGGCTGACCTGCTGAGTGGGTTTGTGACACAGCAGGCATGTGAGTGAGGTGAATCTATATATGTCTTGAGTTTTTTTGAAAATGGTACGCAATCCTTATTTTTTGTAAACTGAGGGAATGATTTATTTATTTATTTAGCTTTTGTTTACCAGGTAAGCATGCTAGACAGTCAGGTGCCTATTTTCAGGTGTGACCCAGAAGAATTACAGAGGTTCAGGCAATAACAGTTCAGAGACAAGTTACCAGGAATCATCAAGGTACAGTCAGGCACAGGCAGAGAACTCAGACAAAAACCAAATACAGAGACAAGGTAACAGCAATCAACAAGGTACAGACAGGTATTGGCAGAGAGATACAGACTGGTACAGGCAGAGAACAAATACAAAGCAAATGCAGTGATAAGACATGGCAATCGCAGGAAGCAGTCGAGGAAGCAAACAAATATCAGCAGAACATTTTTGAAGTGTGCACTATAGAAATGAAATCTGTAAGTGATAACACAAAACAATACTTGTGCTGCAATAACCTTGTGGCCTGGGATGGTGGAACCACTTGTGAAGTACAGTTATTAAATATAGATTAATACATGGGTGGGGTCACTAGAATTTTACAAACTCCTGATCTGTGGGATGGTACATAAATCACAAAAGCAAAGCTGAGGGGTTTATAAAAGCATCCCAGCGAGGGTGCTTGTAAAATTGTGGTTCACACTTACCCACTCATGTCTTGTTTTTTTATAATTACTTAAGAGCATTTTTAAATACTGGGGCAGTTGTGTGACTAGTGCTCGTTCTGCTCACAGCACATGCTTGATTGATGGGAAGTGATTATAGCCACACAGTTGTAGTGCATAATTACAACTGGGCAGTTGTAAATGCATTTTTACAAACTGGTAACCTGAGCATTAAAAGAGCTCGCTAGTAATCATAACTGCATAACTGAATATCATGGAATGTGTTATACTTATGAAATAGTTAAAGAGCACCTCTCTATTATAACAAAAAAAATTTAGACTTACAGCAATTATGTTTTAACTTTATTGTTTTTTAGTTATTTATTTTTGAATTTACTTCCCCTACTGTTGGTCTACTAAATATTGTAGATAATGCAGCACTTTTTTCACTGAACCTTTCAAAATGTATTTGACTTGCTCCTGTTGACCTCACAATTGCTGTTCATGACATCACAGTCTATTGCCATGTTGAGCAGTATATCATAAACAACAGCACTGTGAGGTTAATCAGGGAAAGGCAAATGTTTTCAAGTGTTTTCTATACAGACATTTTTTTAGATTGGCTACCAAGATGTGCTACAAATTTTGAAAAGAAACTTTACAAATTAAACACTGTATTCTCCAGTAAATTGTAACAGCCCAAACATTTTATTTATGAAAGCACATGCTGAAGTGTAGCGTTGCTCTCTAAAAAGGCACCATAAACTTGAAAGAAAAGCTATTTAAAGGATGACTATGCTATAATACTTGCATAGATGTCTGTCTGGGTTCCACCAGCCACAGGATAGGATTTTTCTTTACTATTTTATTAATTCTCATATCTGATGCCAGCCCATTATTTGCTATATTATGTGTGTCTTTCAAGCAAAAATGCAGTCCTGTGGGTCCAGTATTGATCAGATGATATGAAAGGCTGGTGAACAAGTGGAGGGTGTAACCTTGGTAAGAACATTTCAAAGTCTGTGCAGTCTTCCCCCCTAGAGTTATAATAAATGAACTGATGTTTGCAGTAGTAGTTGTTTGGGGTATCTTTATGATAGACCTGATCAGTAACTGGAACATGTGTATGCACTATATCTGAAAGGCAGCACAATAATAAGCACTACATATGACCATTATAAATGAAGATGTTATGCTACTGGAACAAGTCAGTACGTTCAAGTACTTGGGTGTCACCATTAATGACACCCTTTAATTTGTACCTCATGTTGACTACATAATACTGCAGTCAACAGAAAGCTAGGAACTATATACAGCGACACTGTTTCACCCAGGAAGCCAGGCGAACTGTAGTCACCAGCTCAATCCTCTCATCATTATCTACGGGATCACAACATATGGGGCAGCCTCCGATACTACCCTAAATAGGATCAAATTAGTCCTGAACAAGGCCTGCTGCTTAATATTGGGTGCAGACAGGCTTACGTATACCTGCTCCCTATACTCCCTATATGGTGTACTCTCCCTGCAGGATAGAATCAAACTCCAAACCTGCATATGGGATGAAAAAACCACTATTGGGTCTCACACCCACTTAAATACAGAACCTTCTAGTATCACCCCAAAACCCCTACCCCACTGGGACCATGACTAAGAACAACTTTAAAATCACTTTCTGCAAAACTACACTAGCAAGGCACACCTTTTCCATTAGAGCTGATCAATGGCTAAATGAACTCCCTGAATCTATACTAAATTGCAAAGAAATTGGCCACTTCAAGAGACAACTCAGGAGTTTAATTACCTCCAATGCCACCTGTCACTGCTCCTGATTCTTCACAGCCTAACGCTATGACAAAGTTCAGTTGAGCTGCATGTACCCACTACACTTGCACATACCTCTCTTCAGCTAAGGTGTTTAACTCCCTGACAAAGCTTGTTGTATGTTACTTATATGTTTAATCACTAACAAAGCTTGCTAAATGCCACCTCAATTGAAAAGGATTGCAATCTTTGACATTGCTGTGTAAACCTGTTTACCTCTTTAGACTATAGCTAGCCTATGTATATAAGCACTTTTCAGTTATGTACATTGTTGCTGTGTTGTTGACGTGGCACCTTTGTAAATGAGCTATCTTGCTCAAAGGTGATTAGCTGAACTAATGAATAAATAAAAATAACACAGGCCTAAGGCATTTAACTGCTGTTCATGAATGTATGAACATGGATTTTCCACAAGATGGCAGTATGTGTTTTATTTTGTGTATGAGTGCAGTACATTTTTGAGTCAGATTCAGAATGCACAGTTTTTGATGTTTCAGTGCGTAATGAATTGTTCTAAATTAATCAAGGTTAACTCTGCCAACTTTAAAATTCACAGCATTCACTACAAAGCCTAGTAAAAAAAGAACTAAAATAAAGGTGGCAGGTAGGGTACAAAACAAAGAAAACTAGGTTAATGCATCAGCTTGAGTTTACATATAAAACATTTAAGAGCAACTCTCAACTATAATGAAAAGCACTAGAAAGCACCAATTATGTTTTAACTTTATTGTTTTTAGTTATATATCCTATCTATCTATCTATCTATCTATCTATCTATCTATCTATCTATCTATATATATATCCATATATATATATATATATATTTTTACTTTCCCCTGTAGTTGGTCTGCTAAATATTATAGGCAATGCAACACTTACTTTACTAAGACTTTCAAAATGTATCTGATTCTCCTCTGCTAATCACACAATTGCTGTTTTGGGACATCATAGTCTGTTGCCAAGGTGAGCACTATGCTGGCATAAACAAAGGTATTGTGAAGTTAACAGGGGAGAGGCACATGTTTCTTATACAGACATTTTAGATAGACTACCAAGATGTGCTATAAATCTTGGAAAGGAACATTAAAAATACACAAATGTATTCTCTAGTAAATTGCAACAGCTGAAACATCTTATTTATGAAAGTGCATGCTGAAATGCAGAGCTGCTCGTTAATGGTAGGAAAATGAAAGGTTGTGGGAGAAAGTCCACTGACTCTTAGGAATTCTATGATGCAGTGTTCCTTGTGGTTTGAACAATCACATGACACAACGTTGGTATTATGCAAACATAGGTACCCTCAATCAAAGCCTTTGCCATGTCAGTATTTTACTCTATCTGACACAACAGTGCTGAAGTTAGGGGACTGCCAATGCTGTCTCATAAATTTTTCAGTCCCTGAGAAAGAACACACCCCCTGATTCACCAAAACCTTTGGGGATTTTTACCCCTTACTTTAATTTCTGTTTATTTTTATGTTGGCTTGTGCACATGCGCAAGCAACATCTTGTGGTAGTAGCACATTTCAAAAGATGTGTCAGTGTTGGCCAATGCAGGGGATGCTTTACTGGGTGCATCCCTCAGCTGCCAATTAGTGAGCATGCTGCCAATGTCAGCAGTTTCAGAGAGTGCCAAAGAGTTGAAATGAATCTGCCACTGCAATCAGAAACAGGCTCCTCATTGCAGCAGCAGATGATAAGCCTCCATTACGTGCCTTCCCTGGTGAAACATTTCAGTAATTATGGTGGCTCCTGCCATCCCCCACTCAATCCCCAAAAAAGCTGACATTGGAATGCCAAATCCCTGTGTCGGCATGTCCCCCCCCCCCCACATTATGTGGCACACCATAACATGGCTGCTCCTGCCACCCACCACACACTCCTGAAAAGTCAACATCAGGGTACCCAATCCCAGTGTTGACATCCCCCCTAGTGTGTCTTTCTTGGTTAAACAGTTTCTCCTTTCCTTTCTGACACTGGGATGGTCACTTCTGGTGTTGGATGCATGCCCCCCCAACCTGTCTATATATCTTGCTTACATTGGGGTGCCCAATCATTGTCTTGGCATCCCCCCCAGAATTTCAGCATGCTGGGAGCCCACCCCAGGGTGCCTATTTTTTCGTGTGTAACCTGTAAATGAAGAAAACCTTCCCTCGTGGTCTTTTTTTCCCCCTGCAAACAAGAAAATGGTCCACCGTTGTCTCCCCCATCCCCCCCCCGCGCACCCACCTCCCCACACTCCACTCACCCATGCTTACCCTCTGGAGGTCAAGAGTCATGACCTTCTCTGAACCGGGACACGTCTGCACTCTTCAAAGCCAAACTGTGAACTGAAGAAATGACAGTAAGCTTTATAATGGGATGCAATGGGGGTTTCAACTCAGGTTGATCTCAGACATTTTTGGGAATTTTGGCCCCAAATTTTCAACATGGGGTTCTTGGGACCCCACCTCTTTAACATGTCACTGTTATTTAGTTTCTCAGTCCCGAAAGGTGATTTCAAAGGTGCTGCATGTAATCACCTTTCAGGACTGAGTAATGAAAAGACAGTGCCACTGTTCATGAGGGGAAATCCCAAAAAGCACATGTTGCAAATTTGGTGAAAAAATTCCCCAAAATGACTGAGTTACAAGTGTGCATTGTGCAGTTTCTATGCACGCTCATAACTTCACCAATTTTTAATATTTTCTCTCCAGATTTTCAACATTGCCATTTTTTCACACCTCTTTATGAACAGTATAGCTGTCATTTTTCACATTCTTTCTGAAACATATTTTCACATCTGTGGTGCAGAATGGTGCGGTCACTGTGGAAAATCAACTTTTGGGACAGATTAACAAAATCAAAGTACCACTGTTCATGAGGAGAGGTTCAAATATGTCCATGTTGAAAATCTGGTGAAAAAATTCCCAAAAATGATTGCGTTAGAGGTGTGCATTGCACATTTTCTAGTCACGTTCATAACTTCACCAATTTTTCATATTTTCACTCTAGATTTTCAACATTGCCATTTTCTCACATCACCTCATGTAGAGTGCAGCTGTCATTTTTCACATCCTTCCAGAAATATGTTTTCACACCTGTGGCACCAAATGGTGCTATTGCTGTACAAAACCAGCTTTCGGGATTGAGTAACGAAATGATAGCGCCACTGTTCACGAGGTGGGGTAACAACTAGCCCATTTTGAACATCTGGAGCAAAAATACCAATAAATGGTAGGGGAGTTAGTGTTTTCAACCATAACACCCTACTCTGTAGAGACTGACAGGCATCGGGGTGTGACTTGGGATCATCGGCCATAATGCTTACGTCATTCCACCCCTATCCTGCATCCTGTGACAGGCATCAAGGTGTGCTTTGGGGTCTTCAGCCCCAACATTCACCCCATTCTCCTATACCGCACCCATCTCAGTGTATTTCCTTATGGAATGGGGTGAGTATGAGGCCCAAAGACCCCAAGGCACACCGCGACACCTGTCAGTGTCTGCAGGGTAGGGTGAGGTGAAATGGCATGAGCGTTATGGCCGATGACCCAAAGCCACACACCCAATGCCTGTCAGTCTCTGCATGCTGGGGGTGGGGTTGGCATCAGTTCAGTACTTCACTGTCATTCCTATTATATGTCTCTCTAACTCCTTCACTACCAATGCCAATGCCAGCAAGCCAACATTCGGCATTGACAATTGCTTGTTTATTTTGCAATTACTTGCCTGACTTTGTGAAAAGATATATAACTGACACCAATAGTTTTCTATAGCAGCAGACTCAATGTACTGGGGCACAGACTGTAGTTTTCTTTGCAGAGAGCCTTGTAGGCCCTACATGAAGCAGCAGACCCATAATGTAAGGTGCCTCACCCATAGCTTGCTTTGCTCAGGGCCCAGCATGCCCTATGTGAAGCAGAAGACCCATAGGAAATGGCACCAGAGGGTCTTATGAAAAGCAGGAGATCCATCAGCTAGGTCTGAATGTTGCCACTTGGGTGGACTTGAGGCATGTGATAAGTAGCCCATCCCTGATATTTGGGATTAAAATTTAAAAAAAGTTAAAGTTATGGGTGGTAGTATACAAAAGAAAACTGAAAACTTATAATACCCAGGCTTTGCACGGTTCATTTTTTTGGGGACTTGTTTTGTTTTTTACTGTGGGTGAGAGGGTTTAATAACCCATAATACTATCACTGTTAACATTTTGTTTTCAAATTTAAGGAACAGGGTGCTTATCCCCTCTCGCACCCGTCACAACCACGAAATTTTGGGATTTGAATTTGTTCCTGAAATATATTTTAAGAGACAACAAATTCAACACTTTTTGCCTAAAAAGTATGTCTCTTCACATGCACAGTGTTTTTTTTAAGGAGGGGGTAGTGTTTTTGATGCACTTTTTCATTTTGCAGCGACCACACTGGACCAGAAGATGGCAATTGGATGAGGTGGAGGAAGAGCTGTGCAGGTCAACCACTGTGGGACCAGCTTGTGTGTAAAGTGGGTGTTTGGGTGACCTTTAGGGGGAAGGATGAGGGGATTCATTGCAATGGGTGTGGAAGGGATGCAATATTGACAATCCCAGCACCAGGATTGAGGTCCTGGTGTCATGGGAGTGGGGGGATGGGGGTAAAACACTATCTGACACTGGAACTGGTCACCTGGTGACAGAATGTAAGCTGTTGGGGGGGTAGCCAAGCCACCTGGACTGGACAGCTGGTGGATTTAAAGGAAAAACGTTAACAAAATGAACTGCTGACAACAAGATTAGACAGTTAGGGTTGGTGGAGGGGGGAAGTTATCTAACAACAGAATTGGACAACCGATGTCAGAAAATGCAAAGGGGGGGGGCGGCAGCTCAGATCAGGATAACACATGCCTGTTTTTTTCATTCATGGCTGACTTTCAATTTAGTCAGTCATGAATAAAAAAAAGCATTGGCCAATGCCGCCGAATGTTTGCTTGCTGTCTTGTTGCTGGGCATAGATAGTGCAGAGGCTAAATATAACAAAGTGATAACACAAGGTATTTATTTGTTTACCAGGAAAGTGTACTGACACAAGGGACCATTTTCAGGCATGACCTGGGCCATGAAGATGGCACAAAATACAACGGGGACAGGTACTATAGGAGTTTCAAGTACAATACAAAGCACTGGAACACACTGACATATTACTATACAGTTATGTACAAGGATAAACATAAAGTGATTACAGTACAAGTAAAGGGCACATTGATACAATTTGACACAAAGCATCATATAGGTATGTTAAGAATAAGGGCCAAGACATATAGTAAGGACAATACAGGTACCCATGGGCATGTCATTCATCCATGCCATCAGATGTAGCTTATAGTGGGACTTAAATAGGGGGTGTGAGTCTAGGGTCCATAGTGGAGCAGATAGGCTGTTCAAAAAGTTTGGGGTGGCTGAAGAGAAGGCTTTTTGGCTCATGCAAGTAGTTACCAGGGGGCACTCTAACAAGAGGCTGGATGAGTTTCAGAGGTCACAGTGGTATGTCTTAGGTCTGAGCAGGAGGAAGAGGGGGATGCATCTTTTCCCCTAATGGTCATCAATAATGCAGCTTAGGAAGTTGTCACGGTGGGCCTTTGGGGAACCAACTTAGTGCCTAGTAAACAAAGCTGTGGTGAGTGGAGTAAGGTGCCAGAAGAGCAAATCTAGAAATATTACTGTATGTTGAGTTTAGTTTGATAGGTTCTGAGGAAGAAGTTTGTGTATAGATGGGAGAGCAGTAGTCCATTAGAGAGAGTTGGTTGCCCTGGGCAATGTTAAGTCTGGCTTCTGGGGTAAGATAATTTATTAGTCTGTTTCCAACTCCTAGTTTCTGGTTAGTGCACTGGGCAGTGAGCCCAACATGATCAACAAAGGTCAGTGTGGGATCGAGAGGTGATACCAAGGTATTTGAAGGAGGTTACTGTCTCCAAGCGTGGGCTGCCAGGAGGTAGGATGCTGAGAGGGGACATCACATTGCCTAACCTAGTTTTCCTGGGTTTAGACCCAAAGGGCAAGGCCTTGATCTTTTTTGGCATTGATAAATAACCTGTTGTTAGGAACCAGTTGTAGGTGGCACCATAGTTAGTAATAAGTGTGGAGGAAAGGTTTGCTATAATCTTGTCACTGTGGAATCGGATGAGGTCATCTACATACAGTAAGGTGTTGCATGAGACACTGTCCTTGGGGAGGGAGTTCACAAAAAGGGAGAATAGGATGGGTCTGAGGATAAATCCTTTCAGGACTCAATTAGCAACCACCTTGGCAGTGAAGGTTGCTCCCTCAGTGCAGACCTTTTGAGTGTGACTGGAAAGGTAGTCACAGAACCAGGTGGTGGATGTAGGGGAACAACCAGTGCCACTCAGTTTACTTAGAAGGATGTTGTGGTCCACCAGGTCAAAGGCCTTGGTAAGGTCCTCAAAGCTGGCACCTGTGAGCTTTCCTTCATCCATATAAGGGAACATATGGTTTGTGAAGCAAGCCAGAGCTGTGGTGGCACTGTGTCCCTCCCTAAAGCCATGCTGTTGGGGGCAGAGGAGTTTGTACTTCGTCTCATGGTCAGAGATCTGACAGTGAATGACTTTTTTGAGGAGTTTACTCATATGAGAGAGGATAGATATGGGGTGGTAGTTTTCCATTAGTTGGGGATCATCAGATTTAAAGATGGGGACAACATTGGCTTGTTTCCATACTAGGGGCACTGAAAATGTGGTAAGGGAGAGGTTATGGACCATTGTCAGTGGTATAACAACAGCATAGGCTACAGTTTTCAGGAAACGGGGAGAGAGACCATCACTGCCACCACTTCCCCAATTTGAGAGGCTCATGAGTAGTTTGTGAGCTTCATGAGGGGAGATGGGTTTGAAGTAGAAGGGCAGTATGTTTGAGTCTTCAGTGACCTGGCCAAAGGGATGCTGGCTGGGATTGTATGGGGGTAGCTTAATGAGGTGTTCAGACAGGTCTATGAATTTGGCATTAAAGATATAATAGCGAAATTGCCATACTTGAGAAATGAAGAGGTTCACATATATTATTGTTGTTTTCATTGATTGTGACCTTAAAATTTAAAAGTAGAAATGTTATACCCCAGCATATGGACATGATAGATGTCATGTAAATCAAATGTGACCCAAAACATTATTCTGTGGAACAACTGTGAAAACAGGTTTTGGAAGGATATTTGATAATGATATCTGCTATGTTCATTCAGTGGAGGTAAAAACATGACTATGCTGAAAATGTGGGTTCAAAAAGTAGAACTATTGTAACCTTACTAGTAAATGTTAAAATAATTCAATGTTTCTTCATAACTTAGTTTCTTTTGAGATGTTTGCCCCAATTTATCAACAAAGTCTTTTTTATGATGCCACTTTAACAAGTCGGGTGTTGTTTATGAAATCCAGGCCAAAACATAATTTTGGACATAAGTGTGAGATGGCATTTTGGGCAGGATTTGAAAAATGACACCTGTCACATTCATGATGGGTATGTTGAAAATTTGGAGTCAAAATATCCAAAAATAGTAACATTATTGGTAACTGCTAAAATTCAGTGTTTCTTCATAATTTAGTTGTTTTTTTGACATTTTCCCCAATTTTCAAAGTAGCCTTTTTTTATGACACCTGCTCATGATGAAGGCAAGTTGAATTTTGAAAATCTTGTCTGAAAGGTAATTTCATGGAGCAAGAGTGAAATCATGTTTGAAAGGGGATCTGAAAATATGACATCTGCATTATTCATGAAGTGTGGCAAATTTCTTTCTTTCTTTCTTTCTTTCTTTCTTTCTTTCTTTCTTTCTTTCTTTCTTTCTTTCTTTCTTTCTTTTCTTCCTTCCTTCCTTCTCTCTCTTTCTTTCTTTCTCATGGGGAAGGGGATGTGGTAAGTGCAATAATAAGTTACATCAGTAATGTTGCAATTATGAAACAATAATTATTATAACAAGCATTTGTCAATGCCAAGTGTTGCTTGCTGTCATTAGCAGTGGAAGTGCAGGAGTTAGACAGATGCAATATAGGAATAGCAGTGAAGTATTGAACTGATGCCAACTCCACCCCCACCCTGCAGAGATGGACAGGCATGGGGATGTGCCTTTGGGTCATTGCCCATAAAGTCATGACATTTTCACCTCACCCTACCCTGCAGACACTTACAAGTGTTGAGGTGTGCTTTGAAGTGTTTGGGCTTTACACTCCCCTCATTCCATAAGGAAATACACTGAAATGGGTGCAGTATAGGAGAATGGGGTGAACCCTGGGGACAAAGGGTTCAAGGTGCACCTTGATGCCTGCCACTGGCTGCAAGGTAGGGGTGGAATGGCATGAGCATTACTGTCGACAATCCCAAGTCACACTCCTAACCCCTGTCAGTCCCTACAGGATAGGGTATTAGGCCGAAAACCCAAACACCCTGGGCGTTTCTTGGTATTTTTACTCCAAGTTTTCAACATGGGCTTTCTGTGATCCCACCGCATGAACAGTTTGTTAGCCAAAAGGTGATTTTGCACAGCGACTGCGCCATTTGATGCCACAGGTGCAAAAACACATTTCAAACAGGATGTGAAAAATGACAGCTGTAGTGTTCATGAGGAGGTGTAAAAAATGGCAATGTTGAAAATCGGGAGTGAAAATATAAAAAACTTGGTGAAGTCACGAGTGTGCGTAGAAACTACACAAAGCACACCCTTAATGTAAATTAGTTTTGGAATTTTTTACAGCAGATTTTCAATATAGGCATTTAGCGACCTCCATTCATGAACAGTGTCACAGTGATTTTCTTAATCTATCCCAGATACTGATTTCCCACAGCAACTGTGCTATTCTGTGCTGGAAGTGCAAAAACACATTTCTGCCAGGGTGTGAAAAATGACAGCTGTACTGTTCTTAAGGAGGTGTGGAAAAATGGCAATGTTGAAATATGGACTGAAAAGATTACGAATTCATGAACTTATGAAGGTGCATGGAAATTGCACAATGCACACTCGTAACAGTAATTTTATGGACTTTTGTCATCAAATTTTCAACATAGCCAGTTTAAGACCTCTGCTCATGAACAGTGTCACTGTAAGCTTCTTAATCTATCCCGAACATTGATTTTGCACACTGACCACACCGCTGTGCGCTACCTGTGTGAAAACACATTTTGTGCGAGATGTGAAAAATGACAGTTGTACTGTTCATAAGGAGGTGTGGTAAAATGACAATGCTGAAAATCTGGAATGAAAATATTAAAAATGCTCAAAGTTATGAGCATGCATAGGAACTGCGCAATGCACGCTCATAAAACAGTCATTTTTGGGACTTTTTTCACCAAATTTTCAACATTGGGTTTCTGGGGGCCTACCTCATGAACAGTGTCACTGTGATATTCTTAATCTGTCCTGAACATTGATTTTGCACAACGACCATGCCATTGTGCACTACATGTGCGAAAACACATTTCAGGCAAGATGTGAAAAATGACAGCTGTACTGTTTATAAGAAGGTGCGGTAAAATGGCAATGTTGAAAATCTGAACTGAAAATAATGAAATTGCTCGAAGTTATGAGCTTGTGTAGGAACTGTGCAATGCATGCTCATAAAACAGTCATTTTTTTGGAATTTTTTCACCAAATTTTCAGCATGGGATTTTTGGGGGCCAACCTCATGAACTGTGACACTGTCATTTCGTTAATTGGTCCTGAAAGGTGATTCAGCACAGTGACCAAGAAATCACCTTTTGGGATTGAATAACAAAATGACAGTGACTGAGTTCATGAGGTGGTGTCCTAAGAACCCCATGTTGAAAATTTGGTGAATAAATCCCAAAAAATGGCCGAGATATGCACCAAAATTGAAAGAAATAACATATATGCCATTATACAGCTTACCAGCATTTCTTCAGTTCGTGGTCAGCTTTGAAGAGTGCAGACATGTTCCCAGTCCATCAAAGATCATCATGCTGGGCTCTGAAAGTAAGCATGGGGTGAGGTGGGGAGGTGGGGTACAGAGAGGGTGGGTGCAGGTTGGTGGAGGGGGCAAGACAATCAACGAGGGACTTTTTTTTCTTCTAGGTCTTTTTTTTTAAAGACGACTGGAGACTTTTGCCATGCTGGGGTGGGCTCCCTGCGTGGCACCTGGCAGTTTGTTTGGGGGACCAGTGGAGCCAACAGGGGATTGGGCACCCCCCTTTTGCCAAGGAGACTTTTGCCATGCTGGGGTGGGCTCCCAGCATGGCAGATGGAAGTTTGTGTAGGGGCAGTGGACCAGACAGGGGATTGGCACCCCCATCGGCCATACAGTGTGCTGGGGGATGCATGAGGGTGCATTTTGCCAATGGGGATTGGGCTACCCCATTGGAAATTGAAATGGGAAGGGGGTCATGCCAACAGGGGATTGGGCACCCCGTCAGCTTTTTTTTTTCATTTATTTATTGAAATGTTTCAGCAGGAAGGCACACTGAATGGCAGGCAGTGGCTTTCTGTTGGCTTCATGGGGACTGTGAGAGGCCGACAGAGAAGCTGTCACCATGGGGGCACTAGGCAATCAGCTATTTTGGTAGATTGTAATGCACCAAAACCGCTGATTGCATGGTGACATGGCCAAATTTCTTGACACATTTAGACATGCTCCCTAACTGCTGAAAGCAATGTGTTTCTTGCACATGCATGCAAACAACACAAAAGTATGAGTAGATAATTGAGAAGAAGCACAAAGTAAATAGTGCAAAAGAGCATATCAATAGCAACAGTTCAGCAGAGTGCAGCTTGCAGCAAAAGCAGGGAAGAATGGTAGACTGCAAGTACAATGAGGGACTAATTAGAGGAAGAAGTGGACCAATAAACCAGGGCAGTAGGGGAAGGGAGTAGTATGGAGGCTTGAGAATTGGGATTAGCATAGGATCAGTGGCAACTGCAGCGGTGAGAAGTGAAGTCACAAAGAAGGAATTATAGTGATAGGGAAGAGGGATCATTGTGAATATCAATAGGGAGGGTGTTCCAAAGTTTGGTAAAGCAGAAGGAGAAAGAAGCTTGACAAGCAGAAGATTTTACAAGAGGGAGAATGAAAGAACAGGTGTCAAAACTGCAAAAGGAGTAGGAGGTAGAAGAAGGGAGGATAGGAGGGATGAAAGGTAGTGGTTGAGGAAGCCCAACCAGAATTTGTAGACAAAGGTAGTACAATAATCAAGGCGCCTGGTGTCACAAATGCGCTCCACAGGTCAGGCCCTCTGCACCCACAGTGCCAAACTTGAAGTGTGATAGTGTGAACAGGGGACAGACAGGGTAACCCTTCTGTCTGTTTTGGGTCTGAATCACCTACTAGCTTTGAGTCCTGGGGGTCAAATGTGAATCTTATGCTAGTCTACCCAGTTGACAGGCTCAGATATATTCTAATAAGGGGGATGCAATATAATCTTACGCCCAGTGGCACCCAACCAGGTTCCCAAAATGTACCCTTACAACTCAATTTGAGACTTAGGTATATTCTTACATTTTGCAAGATTAGTAACACATTCAAGCCCTTAACAGCTGTCAGACTTAAACACAGGTTCAACATTCACATGCAAAAGAACTGAGAAAAAGCACAGGCAGTATTTTAAACAAAATAGTGTTTACTAAAAATTTCAAAACAGGTAAAATCAAACACAGAACAATTATATCAGCAACTTACAGTCACATAAAACAAATGGGAAGTCACAGAACACAAACCCTTATCAAAAATAATACTTAAGTTCCAGTTGAATTATTTTTTCAAAAAGTGCCTAGTTACCAGTCCACAGACTAAGTGTGTCTTTTCTTTTCAGGGAGTCCTTCTGTGTTAACTTCTCTTGCAAGCAATACTCAAAAGTCAGTTTTCTCCACCTCCTGATGATGTCACCCATGAGGTCACTGTTAGATCTGTGATAAATCTGTAATCTGAGTATGGATATCCAAAAAGGATATTCTTCTTCTGCTGGCTGGAATCAGCAGTTACCAATAAAAAAAAATATATATGACAGTCTTTACAAACAGGTTCCTTTGATGGCTCATAAACTCACATTCTGTAACTAGTCACCTTCTAGCATAGAAAACCAAGAGGAATCAGCCAAATTACTTCTCTTACTGCTATGTCATAAAATACATACATGGGGACCAACTTCAAAAGCAGAAGCAGGTTATAAGAGGTAATAAACTGTCCCTCTGGAAGGAAAGCTTTTAATTAAGGGTTTCAATGGTCAGTTTAACATAATGCTACTTCAGCAACACTGACACCTTGGAAGTCAAAGGTCACTTATTACTGCTAGGCTGTTTTCTTGTCAAAGCAGACCATCACATACCATATATTTATATTGCAAATATTATACAATGTAACAATAAGCAGGTGGCAGAGCATCACAGTCCTCCCAACCTAGACTGAATTTGGGGTCTCTATCCCCTGTATGGGATGAGCTCCCAAATCAGTTCTTTGCTCAAATTGACATGACAATCCATCTTCTTTTTAATTGGCTGCACCAGCCTTCTGTGAGACAGTCATGTCATACCCTTGCAAGGCAAGACTCCATCTTATTAGTCTATCATTCGCTTTATCTATTTGTGCCAAACAAACCAGGGGGTTGTGGTCAGTTTGTACCTCAAAATGCTGCCCATATGGGTATATCTCTAACTTCTTGAGTGCCCACACCAAGGTAAGCCACTCTTTTTCCACAGTAGAGTAAGCCTGCTCTCTGGGAGGTAACTTTTTACTGAGGTACACTATGGGGTGATCTTTCCCTTACTTGGATGTCTGACTCAGCACTGCCCCAATACCCACATTTGAGGCATCAGTCTGGACTTGTCAATACAGGAGCACTGCACAGTGCCACCTTCAGTCTTGTAAAGGCTTGTTCACATGCTGGTTCCCAGGTAACTTTCTTAGGCATGCTTTTCTTTAACAGGCCATATAGGGGAGTGGCCAGGGCACTGTAATTTGGTACACATTTCCTATAGTACCCTGTTGTCCCTAGAAAACTCCTGACCTGCTTTTGTGCTTCTGGTCTGGGCCATGCCTTGATTGCATCTATATTCACATGGCTAGGATGGAGCTGTCCCCCTGTCTACAATGTGCCCGAGGTATGCCACCTCAGCCATGGCCACCTGGCACTTCTCAGCTTTGACAGTGAATCCAGCCCTCTGTTTCCTGCCCAGCACTTCCCTAAGGTGGGACAGGTGTTTCTCCCAGCTTGCACTAAAGATGACAATGTCATCCAAGTATGCCATGGCGTACTCCTCAGCACCATTTAACTCCTGGTTCACCAACCTTTGAAAAGTGTCTGGTGCATTCTTTATTCTGAAATGCATTACTTTAAATTCATATAACCCTATTGGAGTGATGAACGTCAACCCTTTCCCTAGTTCTGGCAGTTAACTCTACCTGCCAATGCCCCTTTGTCAGGTCAATAGTTGTAAGGTATGTCGCCCCTTCTAAGTTGTCCAGGAGTTCATCCATCCATGGCATTGGGTGGGTGTCAGACTTCATGACTGCATTCAGTCCATGATAGTCCACACAAAAATGAGTAGAGCCATCTTGCTTGGGAACACAGACCATGGGTAATTCCAGGGGCTGTGGGATTTCTGGATTACCACTAAATCCAGCATTTCCTTCAGCTCCCTCCTATTGTCCTTTGGGACAACCTCTGACACCTGATATGCTGTTCGCTGTATGGGTGCCTGTGTCCCTGTCTGCACATCGTGCATCGCTAAGTGGGTTAGTCCAGGCTTGGTGCTAAACAGTGGGGCAAAATCTGCTAAAACCTCCCTTACCTCCTGGATCAGGTCTGGAGTCAATTGGGGTGACATTTAATTGCATCAACAGAGGACTCCAGCTTACTTTCTTCCAGCAAGTCCAGAAGGGGGTCTCCTTCATCCATCCCTTCCCCAGGACTACACACTGCAAACATGTCAGCCCTATTAGCATATGGCTTCATCATGTAGACATGATACATTCTTTGTGTATTTCTTCTGTCAGGTAACTCTATAATGTAGTTTACAACATGTACCTGACTGATTACTTTGTACGGTCCTGCTCACTTAGCCTGCAGCTTATTCTTCTGGACCAGGATTAGGACCATGACTTCCTGACCCACAGTGTATGAGCGAGCTCTGGCTCTACGGTCGTACCACACCTTTTGTTTTTGTTGGGCAGCTACCAGGTTGCTTTGGGTTGTCCCCATAAGCTCCTTCAGCCTTTCCCTAAACCTAAGGTCATAATCCACTATAGGGAGTTCCCTGGGTGGTGTGCTTGCCTTCTCAGTCCTCCCGGATCAAGTCTATTGGCCCATGTACCCTGCGTCCATATAAGAGATCGAAGGGGGAAAACCCTTCTAATTCTTGGGACACCTCCCTATATGCAAACAACAGGTGGGGAAGGTATTTCTCCCAGTTCTTCCCTTGCTGTTCAGCAAATGCTTGGAGCATTGACTTAAGGGTACCATTAAATATTTTCACAAGCCCATTGGTTTGCGGGTGATAAATTGTCGTGCATCTCTGCACCACCCCACACTTCTCCCACAAACATTTTATCAGGTCTGAGATAAAGGAGCCCCGTCAATTGGTGATAATCTTCTGCAGAAAACAAACACAGGAGAAAATCCCTAGTAAGGCATCTGCCACTTTGTCTGTCCTCAGTGAGGCTAGAGCAATTGCCTCTGGGTACTGGGTGACATAATCCACCACAGTCAGGATGAATCTCTTCCCAGAGGAGCTGGAGGTATTTAAAGGCCCCAAAATATCCATTCCCACCCTCTGGAATGGCTCCTCCACTATGGCCAATGGAATAAGGGTGGCATGAGTTTTCTTACTCGCCTTCCCTATTTCTTGGCACCAGGTGACAAGACCTGCAATACTCCTTCACCTGCTGGGTGAAGTTGGGCCAATTGCTGCATATTGTGCATGATTCCCAAATGGCCAGACATGGGAATACTGTGTGCAATCTTGAGCAACTGCTCACGGTACCCCTGGGGAACGACAAGCTGCCTGTCCATCACCCTTCCCTCTGTCTTAGCATCCTGCATATAGATTAGTCCATTGTCCCAATATACTTTAAGTTTCCTGTCACCTCCCTGTGCTCCATCAGAGTCTGCCCAAGTCCTCAGCTTCTCTAGACTGTGGTCAATTTTCTGAGTAGCTGCAAACTCCTTGCACATTCCTAAGGCATGGGACAGGTCCCCTTCAGTGTCTAAACTAGGGTCCCTAGCTCTAGTGTCAGGGCATTCAGGATCACTTCCATCCCTAACCTTCTGACTATGAGTCACCCCTCCCTCCTTGGAGTAACCCTTCATAGCTGTTCTGTTAACTGCTACCTGGGGAATTTCTACCCCCCCTTTCATTATTCTCCATATCAGGAGACACATGCTGGGGAACCAGCCTCCCATTGGTTTCCACAGAGGCTCCTATGGAGTCAAGGGAACTACAATTTTCCTTTGCTGCTTGGCTGCAGATAACTGTACACACCATCCCTTGTTTGAGATTGTTGCTGATAATTACATTGACAGTCAAAGTCTTGGCTACAGCAACTTTTTGCACAGTTCCCTCTGTCTCACCTCAGTCTAGGAGAACACTAGCGAGTGGCAAGGTTCTTTCTTCCCAAGTGAATCCCCGTACAGTTACAAACTTATTGGGTATAAGCTAACCTGGCTCTATCAAATCCCCTTTTACCAAAGTAAGGGATACCCCGTGTCCCTCAATCCATGTGTCTGTACACCATTCACAGTGACTGGGTGCATGTGTTCCCTCATGTTTACTGGCATGCTTTCAGGGACACACAAAAAACCCACTCCTTTTCTAGCACCACTTTGTGTACAGCTTGCTCTTTTGTGACCCTGCCTTGCAATATGTCCAGTTTCTTTGCAAACCCAACATTCATTTCTTTTCTCATGTAAATCTTTCTTTGTAACTTGGGGCTACTTGGTTCTGGTGGTGGCAGGGAGGGTTTTAGCTGCCCTGAAGGCATGCTTTTCCCTTTATGTGCTGCCATTCCCACCTCATTCACTCTCAGAGCAGGTCTGCTCCTGGCATAGCAATTCGAGAGTTCAACAGCCTCCTGCACTGTTTTTGGTTGTCAGTCCTCCAGCCATGTTTTCAACTCTGCTAGGTATGCCCCAGAAAACTGCTCTAACAGTACAGCATTTTCAATTTTCTTGACAGTGTTTGCTTCAATTTCTTCTCACTAACATTTTAAAAACTGATGTTGTTTAATAGCTAGCTCCTCATAGCTGATGTCAGGGCTTCTCCTGAGCTTAAGGAATTTAGCTCTGTATGCCTCTGTTGTTGGCTCAAATTTTTTTTAAAAAGTGCAGCTTAAAGTTTATTGTAATCACTATTTTTCTCATTGTCTATTTGACCCAATGCATCCTGAGCTATTCCAGTAAGTAGCAGGGATAGCTGGAAGCTCCAGGATTCTCTAGGAATATTTGCCTCTATGCATACTTTTTCAAAGGAATTTAAAAAGACACCAATATCTTTCGCCTCTTTAAATTCAGCTATCAATTTGGAATTTAATTTGTATCCCAGTCCTGGAGTCCCAGTTAACCCTAAGCCACTTACCTGCTCTGGTGCTGCTGTTTGGAGTCATAGCTTCTCCAGTTCACGTTGCCTCTGGTGCTCATGCTCTTCTTGCTCTGCTTCTCAGTGCTGTATTTCAGCCTTTCACTGTTCTTGTCTCTCTTCTCTCTGGAACTCCAGCTCCCTTTGCTGCTGGGCTTTGAACCTTTTCTGTTCAAACTCCAACTCCATCCTCTGCAACTCCATCTGCAGCCTGATCCCTTCTGGCTCCAGAATGCTGGTGACCTTCCCCTGCTGCTGTGGCCCTTGGCTTGCACCAGACCTGCTGTCCTTCTCACTGGATCTGGACACTGCACTAGACCCTGGCCCCTTCACATCCAAGGTTTGGTCCTTTTCAGTCACCAACTGTGATTCAAGGTTTTGGGCATCGGCTGCCACCAGAGCCTCTATGAGATGCCTTTTGGTTCGGCCCTCATGCAGGACTCTGCTCTCTTGGCACAACTGCCTCAGTTGGTCTGCAGTGTGCTCGCTGTAGTTGAAAGCCATCATCTTCTCTAACTACTGCTACACTAACTTGCACCTGAAAAAAAATAAAACAGGTAGGAAATTTAGATCGTAAGCACAATGATATACTTCTGTTTACTTTTTAAAAATCACTGCCTTATTTTGCATGTGAGCTGTACAGTATTATCTGACACACTGAACTGTTAATGCTCATGTTACCAAATATTTTAAATCGTACCGCTGCCAACCAAATCTGTCACAAACGCACTCGGCAGGTCAGGCCTTCTGCTCCCACAGTGCCAACCTCAAAGTGTGATAGTGTGAATGTGGGACAGACTGGGTACTCTCCTTTCTGTTTTGGGTTGGAATCACCTACTAGCCTCAAGTTCTGGGGATCACATGTGAACCTTATGCTAGCCTACCCAGTTGACAGGCAGATATATTCTCTTTGGGGGTATGGAATATAATCTTTCACCTAGTGGCACCCAGCCAGGTTCCCAAAATGTACCCCTATGACTCAATATGAAACATAGATATATTTTTACCTTTTTGCAAGATTAGTAACACATTTAAGCCCTTAGCAGCTGTCAAACTTAAACACAGGTTCAGCATTCACATGCAAAAGAACTAAGGAAATGAACAGGCAGTATTTTAAAGAAAATAATGTTTACTAAAAATTGTAAAACAGGTAAAATCAAACACAGAACAATTATATCAAAAACTTACAGTCACATAAAACAAATGGGAAGCTATGGAACACAAACTCCTACAAAAAATAATACGTTAGTTCCAGTTGAATTATTTTTCTAAATGTGCCTAGTTACCAGTTCACAGCCAAAGTGTGTCTTTTTTTCAGGAGTCCTTCTGCACCAACTTCTCTTGCAAGCAATATTCAAAAGTCAGTTTTACCCACCTCCTGTTGATGTCACCCATGAGGTCACTGTTAGATCTGTGATAAATCTGTAATCTGAGTATGGATATCCAAAGAGGATATGATTTATCTGCTGGCTGGAATCAGCAGTTACCAATAAAAAAAAAATAGGTGACAGTCTTTGCAAGCAGGTTCCTTTGATGGCTCATAAACCCACATCCTGTCACTAGTCCCCTTCTAGGTGAGAAAACCAAGAGGAATCAGCCAAACTACTTTCCTTCCTGCTATGTCATAAAATGCATGTGTGGGAACCAACTTCAAAAGCAGGAGCAGGTTATAAGAGGTAATAAACAGTCCCTCCGGAAGGCTTTTAATTAGGGGTTTCAGTGGTTAGTTAAACATAATGCTATTTCAGCAAGCAACACTGACACCTTGGAAGTCAAAGGTCACTTATCACTGCTAGGCTGTTTTCTTGTCTAAGCAGACCTTCACATACCATATACTTATATTACAAATATTATACAGTATAACAGTAATCAGGTGGCACAGTGTCACACCTGGCATCAAGGGAGCACAAAGAAAGGGAGGAATACAGGGAACAGTGGTGAGTTCTGGGGAGGCAATCTGGGGAAAGTTTACAGAAGGAGTGAAAGAAGGCTTCCAGCCAGAGAAGAACGAACTTGGGAGCAGCACTACAGTATATACAATGCTGCTGTAGTCTAAGATAGGTAGAATCATCTTTATAATGATCTCTCTCTCTACAAGCAGGAAGTGGGAAACTTGCTTTGTTCCTGTGAAGTGTCCCATGATTAGGGTAAAGCTTCTTGTCAATGGCATCCACATGAGTAGGGAAGTCCAGATGACAATCCATCTATACCCTGAGATATTTAAAGGAGGAGACATCATCAGTTACAACACCATCAAGGGTTAGAAGGAGGGGGGAAGGGAGAACTTGGCAAATCTCTGCATAGTGCCAAATGGTCATGTAGACTTTTTTTGGGGGCATTGAGGGACAACTGGTTGGCCTGAAACCCAAGCAAAGGGAAGGTAGTTATGGAAAATGGAAAATAGGATGTGGCCAAGAACCAATCCTTGGGGGCACCAGAGAAGATAGGAAGATGGGGTAAAAAAAAGGGTAAGATGAAGGTGTGGGGTCAAAATCTGGAAAAACAGTAAAATTATGAGTAAATGTTGAAGAATTTCAGTGTCCTTTCTTAGCTTTGTTGTTTTCCTTTTTTTAGATTCTGACACTATATTTTAAACACAGACTTTTTTATGGCCCACCCTTGTGATCAGCACAGCTGAAATGTTTTAAATCCCATTCCAAACATGATTTCACAGAACGACTGTGAAAACAGGTTTCAGCGGCTTTGAAAAACTTCACCTACCTTGTTCATCAGATAGGGTAATAAATGACTTTGTTGAAATCTGGGGTCAAAATGTGGGAAAATAGCAAAGTTATGAGTAAGCACTGAAGAGTTTCAATGTTATTTTATAACTGGTTTTTTTTCAGATTTTGACCTCACATTTTCAACAGAGTGTTTATATGATCCCATAAAAACAGAAACTGCTCACGTACCTCTCACTAATGGGTGCAGCTGAGCTAAGGAAAAGTTATCAGTTTACAAAAAAATCATCAGTACACATCAAATACTAAAAAACAGTACAAAGTTTTTTTTTTATTTATTTAGTATGCTTTGTCTCTCCTACACCTGATTCTAGAACTCTGAACTGACTGGCTGTGTTTGAGAAGAGCTCCCAAAGCTAAGTGCTTTTTGATATAATTTTCAGTTTAAAAATTGTTTTGTTTTATGTAAATTTAGGTGATTGTGAAAGACAACCCTGTAGGCTCCAGGAAGATATAAAATTTGTGTGGTAGATATTTGTTGGAAGTCAGAAGGATCAACACATTTATTTAGTGTGATCTTTCTACTCTGATGTGTTAATTTTAATACTATAGTTTAAACCCTTTCTGTATGTGCCTTTGGTGGTGTCTGATATTGAGAACCTAAGTGTCAATTGTGGGTATCCTGTCTGTTTTGGTAGGTACTTTATTTTCTTTGTTAAACAGCTGAGTATACCTATTGCCTAATACTTTATAGTACATTGTATCTTTTTGCTCAGTCTCTGATTTTTCTCTTCTTTCTCCAATGTTTTAGAACTGTTTAGTTATTGTGGCAGAGGTGTGGTACTGCGTTCTTTCTTGTAGTTCAAGTGCTTTTGGAACTGCTGATTTCTATTGGTTTAAACGACTACATTTTTTTTTCTATTTTAAAAAAAGCTACATCAACTTGGTTTGTTGTCACCTGTTTGTTGCTGCTAAGTAGCAGATGTTTTTGCATTGTGCTCTGATTCTGTGATAGAATCTGTATTAGTAGAAGGTAGATTATTGTGATTGTAGTTACCTTTTGATGGTAAGGATAAAGAGGTGAGATAGAAGTGTATGTATTTTCAAATATTATAGAGGAACAGTGGCAGGATTTTTAGGACAGTAAATTAATAAAAAGGGAACTAGGAGAGCTTCAGTAGCAGACAAGTAGTGGAATAGCAGTTTAATTGCAGTATAATGTGGGGAGTGGTGCAATGCAGTGGCTGTGGGGCAGCCATATTCAGGCAGATCTTCTGGACACTGAGGTGCTGCCCTATCTGCATGCATCTTTCTGGACTCTCTGGGATGGGGTAGCCAGACTCAGGCGAGTAAACTGGGTCAGGAGTACCATCACCCCTATCCAGAGACCACTCAGTCCAATGCAGCTGCCTCAAAGGATGCAGAGAATGAGGAGTACTTGGATGACAGTGGACTCAGGGAGGGTTAGACCAGTCAGGCAGAGGCACATCCCAGATCCTATTCCACTCAAGAACTCATATGCCACGCTGCCAAACAGGGACAACCAAATAGAGGTACCCAGAGAAATGGAAGGAAAGGATGTGGAGGTTAGCCTAGTGCAAAAGATGGAGATTAGCACCCAGGAGGTGGATAGGCAAAATAGGGGCAAAATTCAGCAGAAGGGCAGACAGCAAGGTGAACCAGGGATAAAGGACAACCAAGGAAGGGCTGGAGTAGAACAGCGAAACAGTCTAGGGAGGTCAAATCATGGAAAGTCATGTGGCAAATGCCAGGAGCCTTAGCAACAAGGTGGAAGATCTGGAGGCTGTCATGGTGCAGTCAGACCTGGACATTTTGGCCATCACTGAAACCTGGTGTAATGATAACCATGACTGGGAGTTGGCCATACCTGGCTACAACATATTCAGAAGAGACAGCGCAGGCAGGAAGGGAGGAGGAGTGGCACTGTATGTGAAAAATGACATAAGGGTCACAGAGATCCAGGAGGAACAAAATGGGGGAGAGATACTGTGGGTTAAGCTGGAAAGAAAAATGGGGACAGCCATCCGCACAGGTGTGGTCTATAGACCACCAGCTCAGGAGGAAGAAACAGATAGGGAGCTGATGCTAGCCATCCAAAGGATGGCAGACAAGGGTGAGGTAGTACTGGTTGGAGACTTCAATATTCCAGACGTGGACTGGAGCATCCCAGCAGCAGCATCAACTAGGAGCAGATTTATCCTGGACTCCCTTCAGGGTGCCTTCCTCAAGCAACTGGTCATGGAACCAACTCGGCAGAAGGCAATACTGGACCTTGTGCTCACAAACAGGGACAGTGTGATGGGGGTAAGAGTGGGGGAGCACCTGGGGAACAGTGACCACCAGTCACTGTTGTTTGAAATCACAGAAAGAGCAGAACCAAACCACACAAAAACACGTATCCTGGATTTTAGGGGGGCAAACTTTGAGAAAATGGGGAGATACTTGAAAGAGGCATTAAGGGAATGGGGCAGGAATCAGGGGTTGAGGAACAGTGGAAGTATTTAAAATGGGGATTACAAGAGCAACAGAATTATGTATTAAGCAGGTTAGCAAAAGGAAAAGGAAGAGGAGACCATTATGGTTTTCTAAAGAGGTAGCAAAGAAAGTGAAAGCCAAAAGATTGCATTCAGGCAATACAAAAAGACACAGGCAGAAGGGATAGGGAGAAGTACCAGGAGAAAGGGAGGCAGGGAGGTCAGTAAGGGAAGCCAAAGCTCAGACAGAAGAACACATTGCAAAATCAGTGGGTAGAGGGACAAAACCTTTACAGGTACATAAGTGAAAAAGAAAGGCAAAGGGAGGGAATGAGTGAGACTGAAGGGGAGGATGGGGGCTGTGTGGAGGATGACAACAGTAAAGCTGACATATTGAACAGGTATTTCTGCTCAGTCTTTACTGAGGAAGAGGGAGGTAATGGGTCTGAATGGAAAGGGGTGAGAATGGTGCAGAAATGGACACAAGTCCTTTACCTGAGAAAGGGTCCTGAAGGAACTGGAAGTAATAAGAGTTGATAAAGCAATGGGGCCAGATGGGGTGCACCCCAGGATCCTTAAAGAACTAAGAGAGGTGGTGGCTGAACCTCTTGCTATCCTGTTTAGCCAATCACTAGAAACAGGGGAGGTACCCAAAGACTGGAGGATAGCAGATGTAGTCCCCTTACACAAAAGTGGGAACAAAGAGGAGGCGGGGAACTACAGACCAGTCAGCCTCACCTCTGTAGTGTGGAAGATCATGAAAGCACTACTGAAGGAGAGATTGGTGGAACATCTGGTTGTCAATGGACTACAGGACCCAAGGCAGCATGGTTTCACCAGGGGAAGGTCATGTCAGACCAACCTCATTGAATTTTGACTGGGTGACTAGGGAGGTGGATCAGGGGAGGGCAGTGGACATGGCCTATCTGGACTTCAGCAAGGCCTTTGACACTATGCCACATAGAAGACTATTGCACAAACTGGGGAATATGGGTGCGGCAGGACAGTAGTGCGGTGGGTAGGTAACTGGCTGGGCAGCAGGACACAAAGGGTGGTGGTAAATGGCTGTCACTCCACAGAGGGAAGAGTGACCAGTGGGGTACCACAGGGATCAGTGCTGGGACCGGTACTGTTCAATGTCTTCATCAGTGACATTGCGCAGGACCTAGAAGGCAGAATTTCACTGTTCGCTGATGACACAAAGCTCTGTAACAGAGTAGACACACCAGAGGGTGTAGACAGAATGAGAAGGGACTTGCAGAAACTTGAAGAATGGTCAGGGGTTTGGCAGTTTAAATTCAATGCAAGGAAGTGCAAGATAATGCATATGGGGCACAAAAACCCTGGCACAATATATCATTTGGGGGGTGAGGATATAGCATGCACCAAGCAGGAAAAGGATCTTGGAGTTATCATCTCTGATGACCTCAAGGCAGGAAACAGTGTGACAAGGCAGCAGGTAAAGCAAATAGGATGCTGGGATGCATAGGCAGGGCATCACCAGCAGGAAAGGGAGGTCATAATTCCACTATACAAGACACTAGTGAGGCCGCACCTGGAGTACACTGTGCAGTTCTGGAGACCTTACCTATGTAAGGACATAGACAGGGTAGAGAAGGTTCAGAGGAGGGCAACAAAGATGGTGCATGGATTGCATCCAAGTCCTATGAGGACAGGTTGAAGGCACTGAACATGTACTCCTTGGAGGAGAGGAGAGAGATGGGATATGATGAGACATACAAGTATCTTACAGGGAGGAACAGGGTGTAGGAATGCACTATTTTAAGCGAAAAAGATGTTCCAGGACTAGAGGGATGGGATGAAGTTGGAGGGAGGATGATTCAGAATAAACGTGAGGAAGAATTTCTTCACAGAACGGGTGGTGGACAAGTGGAACTCCCTGCCAGAGGAAGTGGTGGGGGCTGAAACAATCACCGGATTTAAGAATGCATGGAATAGACATAAAGGAATTCTGGAGGTCAGGGGTAAGGGGCAACAGACTTCCTGGAAAACATAAACTGAACTTACAAACTTAAATGGGCAGACTGGGTGGGCCATAGGCCCTTATCTGCTGACACTGTCTATGTATCTATGTATCTATGTAACTGATTGGCCTCCACTGGCCTTGACCCCTGCATCCAGCCCAATCACCCACCTTTCCCTAGGAATTAGCTCCCCTAGCACCCTGACTTGCCCACCCAGGGTGAGGCCACGGGGGGACCCCTTCTTCCTGAAGGAGACTCAGTTAGTACATAGGGAGTGAGTGCCACAGGTGACAGTGTCGGGCCTGTGATGCAGAGTGGACGTCCTCCTGCCATGGTCAGACATTTGCTGATTTTTTGTTTCCTTTCCTGTAGGACAGTATGCATGCACACATACAGATTTGCATGTGCATCAGAGTGAATCTGATGTCCTCCAACCCTGACCCGATGGCAACAGCTGCATCACTACCTGTAATCCCCCAAGTGATGGTAGTGCACTGACATCCATACACCCTCCCTTTATGAGGTGGAGATCATCTGCTCAGACTCTCCTCTTACCTCCTCCTGTCCAGCCCTCTGATGACTTGGGCTAATTTCCAAACTTGGATTGACAGTATCGCAAACAGTATCTCTACTGCTGCACTGATGGCCTGTCCTAACAGTGCAAGGAGGGATTAAGCCACGACAAGGTATGGGTTTACTGAGCATTAATCCATGCCTGGGGAGGTTGGAATCACAAGGTGAAGCCGAGTGATTTTAACCACCCAGGCATTGATTAATGCTCAGTAAACACATACCCTGGAGTGGGTTAATCCTCTTGTAACATGGATAATGTTTTGTTAGAGATTTTGGTGAGATGACTGAAGAGCAAATCAGAAGAGAGTGGGGGCAGTAGTAGGTTGTGGAGCTGAGTATGGAGAGTGGAGACAAGAGGAAAATAGGAGTTGGTAAGGCAGGATGACTGGTAGGGTGGGATTAAAGTGCATATGGCAGATGATGGAGGTAATAAAGTGCAGAAGGGGGTCAGAACATGTCCTCTTTCAGAAGGTTATGCTATAAAGGGCAGGAACACTTCATTTGACTAGCAAGGTGGGTGTGAAGCTTGGTTTTAAATGGGCCAATTCTAGTTTTGGCATGAAGGTCGCTAGGTAGGGAGTTGAGCAGGTGAAGGGTGCGGTATCCAAAGGATCACTGGCCAAGGGAAGTGCAGCAGAATGGAACCTTATAGAGTTGGTGTGCAAACCACAAGTCTTCTTAGGAGGTGCAAAGGGTGTTATAAAATTCTGGACACTCGGGGGTGTCATGCCAATGGATGACTTTTTGGCAAAACATCCAAATTGATATTTAATTCTGTGATCCAGATCAAGCCACCTTGTAGGAGAATATGAATTGCAGGTGCAGGTTAGTCATGGGACACCAAAGAAGAGTCTGCAGGCTTTACTGAGCATTGTGGCAATTCGTTTGAGGGCTATGTCAGATGCCACACCGTATACAACAAATCCGTAATCAATAAAGGAGAAAATCAAACTAGTAAAGGCTAGTTTGAATGTGTCTTCTTTTAGGCATTGTTTATGCATGTGCAGTTGCCTTAGCTTTCTATTAGCAGAGTTTGAGACAAGGTCTATGTGGGGAGAATATGATAGGGAGCTTTCCAGAGAGACACCTAAATATTTGAGAATATTAACCATGTTGAAGATGTCATTTTGTTTGTTGTAAATGGCAAGCTTAGCTGCTTTAAATCTGCTATGTGAGGAGGCAAACAGCATTTTTTTATTTTTTATTATTGAGCAACAAGTGCGAGCTAGTGAATCAGTCCTCAACTCGAGTGAAGTTACTTTGCATGCTTTGCTCAAGGGTTGTGATGTCTGGGTGGCTTGAAAAAATTACTGTATCATCCACGTAGAGAAGGATATGGTCATGGCAGACTTGCAGAGGGTGGTTTAGAAAGAGGCTGAATAAGAGTGGGTCTAGGATTGACCCCTGTGGTACCCCAGTTTAAACAGGGATGGATTTGAAATGTCACCTACCAGGTTTATTTCTTAATTTATTTAGTTAGTTAGTAAGTTCAAATTTTTCACCAAGAAAGACATCCTCAGCTGCTAACATCTATTTTCCAGATACATCCTGGGGGTGACGGGAAGTGGAGCTAGATCCATAGGTGGACAAACTGAATAGTATTAACATTACAATAATAGAAGTTACATACAGCAATACAGGGTATCAGAGGAGCATAATCATAAACATTGTATGGCAAATTGGTGCAACAGATACATGTAGTAAATAAAATTGAGTTTTGATATGGAGGGGGGAAACTACTCATATAGGTATAGCCTGGGGATGAGGGGAGCAACATGTCCAGTGCAATACTAGTCGGGGGGGGGAGTCAAGAGGTAAAGGGTCATGGAAAGTATTGTGTGGAATTTTCACATTCTGGTGGAATGAAATTTTGTGGAATTTTCAAAATTCTGCTGAAATTCTGCCAGAAATGGAATGGTGCAATTCCACAGCAGAAAACAGTTGCAAAAAAATTTTCCATGGAAAAAATGCTGTACTGTGGATATTCCAAGGATCTCAATATTTTCCATGGAAATTGTTGAGGAATAATTTTCCACAGAATAAAATGCTGTTCCATGGAATATTATTCTACAGATCACAGTAGGTGTAATTCCATAGAATAGCCAGACAAATTCTGGCAGAAATTCTGCTGGAGGAATGGTCATTCCATGCTAATTCCGCTGGCAGAATTCCACATTCCTCACAGCACTAGTCATGGACATATGCAGGTGGGAGTGGAAAAGTCATGAAGAAGTGGCTTAAGGGAAAGAGCAAAAGAGGCAGAGCAGATTGACAAGGGAAGGGGGGGAGTAGAGTTTAGGAATGGGATATGAGAAAGCAGATTGGTCAACACTAGAGTTCAAAGAAGCAATAGAGAGGAATGGAAAATATTACTGTGGATACGATAAGAGGAAGATGGGAGAGTATAATAGGAATGCAAGGTATAAGGGAAGGGAACCAAACCAGAATTCTGAGACAAAATGAGGCACAATGGGAAAGGTGCATGTCATCAAGAGAGGGTAGTGAAAGCACAGAGTACAGTGAGCAGTGATGAATACAAGGGGAACTGTCTAAGGCAAAATGACAAAAAGAGTGAAACAGTGGGTCCAGTCTGGTGATGGAGGATTTGGGAGCTCCACTAAAGACTGTGTTACCATAGCCAAAAATAAGGAGAATCATCTTTAAAACAGTTTCTCCATGGGCAACAAGCAGGATACTCACTTTTCTCCTGTACAGTGCACCAAGCTTGCGGTGGAGATTAAGGTGTATGACATCAATATGCACCGAGAAATCAAGATGTTGTTCCAGCCAGACCTCAACATACTTAAAGGAGGATACCTCCTCAATTGTAGCACCATCGAGGGTGTGAAATAAAGGGAGGAGGAGGAGAGAGGTGGTTTTGTCACTGTATCACTTGCTGGTGAGACCCCCACCTGGCATACTGTGTTCTGTTTTGGAGACTACACCTCAGAAAGGACATTAATGTGGTGTAAATGGTCCAAAAGAGGACAATCAACCAGAGTATTTTTTGCATGAGAAGCCCTTTGAGGAGAGGCTGAGGGTTTTTAACATGGACATGCTGGAAGGGGGGGAGAGAGAGAAAGGAGACATGATAGAAACCTACAAATACTTCATAGGTGTGAACAGAATGTAGTTGGGAAGTCTCTTCATAATGAGAATGAGCTCCAGGATGGGGACCATGTGATGATGTTGTGGGGAGAGTTCAAGACTGATGTGAGTAAATATTTCTTAACAGAAGGGGTAATACTGTAGATACCTGGAATAGACTGCTAGCAGAAGTGGTGGCATCTGGAACAGTGGCAGGCGTCTCGAATGTATGGTAGACAGTGGGGAATATTAGATAGTAGATAGGGATGTGGGAGGGTCTCTGGAGACTAAATATAGTCTTTGGAGGCAGAACAGACAGGAAACATTTGGGCAGACTGACTGAGCCAAGTGATCTTTTTCTGCCAGAAAATTTTAAGTATCTATGTATGTAAGTATTTACGAGGTGGGGAAAAAAAAGGGCAATGTTGAAAAAAATGTCAGAAGTTTCAAAAATGAAGTGGCTCCAGAATCACAAACAGTGTGAGACAGACTGGTAGTTCCGCTTCTGCTACTGTTGATGAGTGGAGTGGCATTTAGTTTGTTTGTTTTCCATACTGCAGACAGACATTTATCTGTGGTATAGAAACAACCAAAATGTTGCTTCTCTCACGTACAGTAGCAGTATCAGAGCAACCACTGTCTCTCTCCTTAAAGGCAAGAAATACCTTTAAATGCAGCAGTTTCTGTACTACTTACATGTGTCCATACCAGCATCATTTTCGTAATGTCACCTGCAGCCTGAAGTGAAGACCTGCCTCGCATGCTTACTCTCCCAAACTGCACTTCTTCCATGATAGCAACCACAACAGCTCCTAGCCCCAGTATTAAAAAAGAGGACACAACTAAAGCTAGTCTCTCAAATGAAAATGAAACAAAAATAAAACATTGGGGAGGGGCTGTTCCATGATGATGATGGGGGGGAGGCCCACTGAAGAAACAGAAACAGTCTGCTGTGGGGGTTGTACTGTAACAGCATTCCACTGGATTTTTTTTTAATCTTAGGAGTCTCCATTAGGACAAAAGTCCCTCACAGAAAAAAACACAGCTAAGCTCAATAAGAGAGGGGGTGCTCAACCTTGAGCAGTCCAAGGCTTCAGTACTGCGATATTGAAACATAATCTTTGAAATGTGTTGAAAACACATCAATAAGGTGATCACACAGGTCTGCGAAAAATATACTCACACACTTAAATCATTCAAATTGAAGCTTTTGCTTATTTTATTTTTCTTATTTCAATATAACATGTGCCATTAAATATATATATATATATATATATATATATATATACCATAGACCAATGCTATAAAGTGCATGTGGAATACTGAGCGAACATAGTACTTAAGGTGCATAAATGCTCTTAAAAAATTCTAGTGAAGGTAGAAAAATAAATTACAGACCTAGATCAGTCCCAAAACCTGCCAGCTGCCCCAGGAAAGAACTCTAGCACTTCGGCTTCTGCCTTCCTCGGGGTTGCCATTAAGACAAAAGTCCATCATTCCAGTACAGGCGGAGGAACTATTTAATTACAAAACGAATCTAAATAATTTTTGTTTAACAAATTTTTATAATTTTTTTTTTTACAGTGCTCATTTTTTAAGTGCAATAATACTCTCCAGGATGGGTAGTATTGGGAAACACAAGACCTTCCAGGGGCTATGAGGCCCTCTGCCTGCAGTGTCAGGTCTCATTATGCCCCTGGGTGGTCCGGTATTTCCCAATACCTCTGACCCTGTCGGGCATTATTTTATTGCTTATGTATGAAATATGAGCGTGTAGTTTTCCTTTAACTGGATTTACCTTTTTCTTTGCTGCTGCTGAGATGCCAGCTTGCCATCAATGTGCACCCCTCTCAATTCCTATTTTGCTGTTCTTGCTGTGGGATGTGTTTTTCATTTGACTGACTATTCTGTGTTTGTCGTTTGCTAGCTCAGCTCAGTTCACCTCTCCTCCCTACCCTATGTACCCTGTTAAAAAGTTATTCCTTTATTTGACAATGCTCACTTGGTGGTGCTTCTTTCTGTCTCTTACACACTCACATGCATGCTCTGACAGCTGAATCTGTTACTAGTTACCACTGTGGGGACTTTAAGAGCTTAGAGAGTATTAAGCTGAAAATCTGGTCTATCATTGTTTATCAAAGAATAAGAACATGCTGTACTATCTGTGCCTTGTGCTTTTTATATCAATATTAATTTTCATAGTTTTGCTTTTGCCACTGTTTTATTTCTTTCTTTACTTTGTAATAACAGGTTGCATACAATGAAGCTCTATGGAAAGGTATGGCAGCACAGATGCTGCAGACTATTGCCAGGGCATGTGTTCGTTTCTGCAGCATGAGAAAGCAATGTCACTGACTAGTGAGCTCAAAGAAAATGTATCTAGGAATTGGAAGACAATTTTAGGCAGGAAAAAACACAAGTTAATAAAGGAAAACAAAGGACTGCAGTTTGACAATGTGATTCTAAAAGGGAGTGTTTGGCTTCTAAGAGCCCTTGTTCACAACAGTTTCTCATGTGAATGTATTAACGTGTCAGTTTGCAAACTACAGTGACTATAGCCGCCATGATCTTAATATTCTGGTGTTTACTGCAATTCATTGTTGCCCATGCTACCAGAGGTTCAGTGGTATGAAGATATGTGAGCTGTAGGAAGGATGAGGAGCAGGCTGATGATGACACTGCTCAGCTGGCTGGATGGCATCTGGTAAATGAAAGGATACAACTACACTGATAGGTGTGGCTGCATCCTTTCAACTATAAAA
The DNA here is from genome assembly GCA_016271365.2 of Neoceratodus forsteri. Taxonomy (NCBI): domain Eukaryota; kingdom Metazoa; phylum Chordata; order Ceratodontiformes; family Ceratodontidae; genus Neoceratodus; species Neoceratodus forsteri. The sequence goes on along the minus strand of CM057455.1, from coordinate 1,286,144,810 downwards.
TGTTTTTGCCTATCAGCCAGGCTGAGCAGTCTCATCATCAACCTGCTCCGCATTGGCCTGTCACTCAGTTGCATTGGTCCAGAAAGTCAGCATTGCCAGAGAGGAGGCATTTAGATGCAAGCAAGATAGAAGCAATAACTTAGATATGTTGGTACTTACAAATGACATGTTGAATAGTGTGTAGTGTTCATACAGTGTCAGTCTGCTGATCCACTGAGGATGCTGAGACCAATCTGAGAGTGGGACCAGGAGCTGTAACAGGATACAGAGGAGACGATAAAGCCAAATGAGGGCCAGTGAGGAGAACAAAACAATGACCAGACCAGGAGAAAGAGACTTTACTTGCCAGAGAGATCCTACATGAAACCAAACAATATTGCTGTGGAGAACTACTGTGGTGAAACCCCATGCTGTTTAAAATTGTATGAAAGTTGTTTAATTCTTTCTCTGAATAAGGACTGTGCTGAATATTGTTACTAATCACAGGCCCTTAAAAGTGACTCAAATTTTTATGGCTGCATGGTGATGTCATCATGCTGATGTAGTGCTATGAGTAGGAGAAAGAACTGTGAAAGCACAAGACAGGATAGACTAGTTTTCCACTGAGTTGTTCGGTTTGGACATGACCCACCTTACTCCACTGTTCTCTCCATTTACTGCAGTGGTGTGTTTCTGTCTGTCCCTTCCCCACCCCTGCCTGAACTATATGCACTATTTCTTTGGTAGATTGTTAGTTTCAGTTACACACTTCAACTATCACTTTGTTTTAAGCCATTTTAGAGTCCCTTTAATAAGAGCATTAGAAAGCAATTGCTCTGCTTCCTACTGAAACACGGCTTTAGGTAGCAATTGCTCTGAGTCATTTTGGGAGCATATAAGATAAATAGCATTATGGATAGTGCTAACGCTACTGATTTTCATGATAAAAGTGTTTTCTAAAAATGAGAGCTGTTTTATAAAGAAATCTGTTCTTGAAAAAGTGTAGCATGAAACAGAAGGTGCCCACTAAAATGCTGACTGCATTCCTGGCATCTGTAGCTTGAGCTGTTTGTTGTAGTTAGCCTTGTCTGTAGTTAACCCTTTGCAGTTCTGGTCCCAGCTCTGCTGATGGCTTGTCAGAGCATCTTAGAAATGGGGACTATAAGAAGTTCCTTGTTTGCCAGCTGCTGCTGCTTTTGTAGACCTCTTTTTAATGCACACTGAGCTATCTTTGAAAAAAAAAAACAGAAACAAGTGCAATAGCTAGAGAGTGTTGCCTGACTTCTTAAAAGTGAGATTTCCTATCTGCCCCCTCCAACTTATTCTGCATTTTATGAACTGACGGTTTGTTTACTGCTCAGGCAAAAGCAGGAACCCACTGAAAAGGAGATAATGCATCTATGCTGCATACCTCTTATCATTTCATTGCCCAATTGTGTGACAAATGGACAAAATGTGTGACATATGAGACTGCAAGCTCAAAACCTAATGGAAACAAGTGCACTAATGATTATAATGCTTGCTGATTGCAGCACTTCATAGATTATTATGAATTTATGCTTTAAAATCTTTTTGAGCAGTGTGGAATATTGCCTTCTCCATATGGGACAGAGGGTTTCTGAGAGGTAAAATGAGTGCTGTACCTCATAATGTGTGACAGTTGAGAGGTATACTGAGCTGGGCTATTGGGGGTAAATAACCCCACTTAAAACGTCTAAAAATAAGTCCTATGCATTTAAGAGGATCATTGGAGGTGCTGGGATTCCATGCAATTGCTAGTGCAAAAACTGCAAACCTGGCATCAATGAGTGTGGGGGTATTAGTTTTGAATCCCACCACTGTCCATGGTTAACTGTGCAACTTTTAGCAAGACACTAGACCTCCCAAGACTCCCTGTGGATTCTGTAAACTAAGCTTCATGACAAACCATGCCTCACAATTTTCTTTCACTAAAATGTGGGGCACATTGGGTATCCACAATGTGACACAATGTGAGACACTGTCCCTCAACATGTGGGACACATGATTAAATGGAGCTTCAAGCTCAGATGTGGGAGGAATGGAGCATGCCTCAACTATAGTACCTGAAGAAAGAAAGGAGAGGGAATCAGCATCAGCAACAACTGGAGTTAGCTGATGGTCTCCAAGTTAACCCCTTGCTGTCCTGGTCCCAGCTCTGCTACAAAACAATTGTGAAGAAATAAAACATACACCCCTTAAATAGCCCACCCAAGCTGCCTTATTCAGCCTGATCCATTGAAGTTACTCAACTGTCTACAAGTTAACCCCTTGCAGTCTTGCTCCCACCTCTGCCACTCAGCAGTGCCACCTCTTCCTTTGCAAAGGAGCAGATGGCTTGTCAGAGTAACTTCACAAGAAGCCTTAATAATTCAGGCATCCTGGCACTTGCCAGACTTTGATGCCTGTGAAACTTCTCAAGTCCTGGGCAAGATGTCTATTTGCACTTGTGGTGCTAAAAGACACTTCAGCTGAGATTTGAACATTGTCTCCTACCGGGTTCATGAGGTGTGGTGATAAGAAAACTATGTTGAAAATTTGGGTTTAAAATCTCAAAAAAAAATAAGAAAGTTATGAAGCAATGTTGAAATTCAATGTTTTCTTATAAATGTACTACCAGTATTTTTCCAGATTCAGATTCCATATTTTCAACATAGCCTTTTTTAATTCATCTCATGAACAAGGCAGGTGTAATTCTTCAACCTCCATCAAAAACATATACATTTTTTTTACTACACAAAGAGCAGCTTGAAAGTGATTTGATAAGTATGAAATAATTCTGCAATGCTGGTAAACTCAGGACCTCAGGGGCAGCAGCATAGCACCATGCTAGGGGTGAATGCAGAACCACATGATTTATATACAGACCATTTACATCACATAATAGCAGAAAAAATAATGAGGAAAAAGATTGGAAACAGAATGCACAGCTTATAAAGGAATGTTTATGTTTTGCTATATTTATTTATTTAAAAGGGTTCACTAGAAAAGCACACTGTGATGAAGTTTGTTTCCAGGTGAATACTTTGCGGAGGAGGATAGAGAGTACAAAAAGCAATAAATACATAAAAATACATGTAGATAAAGTAGAATAAAGTATATTAAATGCTAAGTTAAAACAGTATCATACAGCAATGGGTACTCAAAAACAACAATTTAAACATATTTAGAGTGAAACAGTATACTTCAGCAAGTAGCAGAAGGGCAGATAGGAGATGCTAGGAGCATGAACAAGTTGGAAGGAGAGTGTATGGAGGAGGGAGGTGAGTGCAGAATGGGAGGGTGTGTGTCTAAGAGCCAGGTGAAGGGAGTTCCATAGTTTAGGCAAGTGGAAGGAAAATGCAGCATGACCTTCAGAAGAGGTTCTAGATGGAACTGTAAGAGAACGAGTGTCATAGCTCCGGAAAGAGTGAGAAGTAGCGGTGAGAGGAGATGGGGGGAGGAGCCGTAGAAGGGAGGAAGCCAAACCAAAACTTAGATGTGAGGGAGATGCAGTGAGATTATCACTTGTCCTCGAGTGAGAAAAAAGTGAGGGATTTGTAAAGGACACAGTGATGTGGGGGCATTCAGAGCAAAGTGACAGAAAGAGTTGAATAGAGTGTCCAGTCTGGCAAGGGATATTTTGGGTGTGGCACTGAAGACTACTTCGCTGTAGTTGAAAAATTAGAGGATCATTTTCTGGACCATAGACCAGCAAGCAGGCAGTGGGATGCAAATATGAGTTCCCTCTAGAGGGCACTGAGCTTGGGATGTAGTTTTTTGGCAATCACATTCATGTGACCAGAAAAATCTAGGTGTCTGTCAAGCCAGTCACCAAGATACTTTACAGAGGAAGTATCCGGAAGTATACCCCAGTTTTGACCCATCAAAGGGTGTGGTATGAGGGTAATGAGGGGAGTCAAGACAGACTTTTCCTAGTGGTGTTAAGAAATAACTGGTGAGAAACTAACCAGTGCTGAACATTATGGAAGTCCTGCTGGAAGCTAGAAGTTACACCGGAAGGGGGGGAGACTAGATGTATACAAAACAGTGTCATTGGCATACAGTACATATGGATGCTTGAGGAGAAGCAGACAGAGGGAAGGTCATTTAGGAAAATGGAGAAGAGAAGGGGGCCGAGGACCTAGCCCTGTGGGACACTAGTCCTAATGGGGGATATGGAATCAGCAATCCTGACTGCTGGGGTTCTGACCACCAAGTTGGACATGAACCAGTCAACAGCAGTGGGTGAGAGTCCAGCTGAACTGAGTTTATTTAAGAGACTGTGATGGGAGACTGTATTGAAAGCCTTTGCTAGGCAGATGAAAATGGTAGAGGTGATGAAGCCACTGTCTGTCCCAGTGAGGATGGAATCGGTGAGTCAGAGGAAAGAGGTTTCATAAGTTTCACAAGTTTGTACACAAGACAATGGCTTCCACCAAGATAGTCTTGTCATTTAAGATCTGTCTTAAATGAATATTTCTTAGCTGCATGGAAGGAGTCTAATTTATTTTTAAATATAGTAATTGAGTCACTGTTGACTATATCAGATGGAAGGCTATTCCATGGCGTTACCATCCATTGGTTAATCCATGATTTTTCCTGTTGATTTTACATTACTCACCCCTTAGTTGTAATCCATGGGCTCTAGTACAGATGAGTGTACTCTTTCTTTCAAGGCCTACACACTCCCATAGGTCTTGATTTTGGAATGCTGCATAGACCAGACATAGGTCACCCTTAAGTCTATGGTATTGTAATGAAAATAATGATAAGTTCAGGTTTCTTTCTGGTGGTGGTGGAGTGGAGTGGAGCTTCCTAAAGACAGACTGGTAAGGGGTAAAGAAGGAGGTGTTGTCCAAGAAGGAGGAGAGTTGAGAGAGGATGAGATGCTCTTGGAGTTTGTAAAGGGAGGAGAGAGATGGACCAGTAGTTGCCTGGTGAGGAGGGATCACCTCCTTTAGGAAGTGATAGGACCAAGACATGCTTCCAGGCCAAGGAAACTGTAGCTAAGGAAAAGGAGAAATTAAGGAGAGTGATAAGGGGTGGGGAATGGAGGGGGATGATGGGAAGATAAGTTTTGAGTGAAGTCTATCTGGGAAGGTGCTTGAGCAGGGGTTCAGGGCAAGTAGCACTTTGAGGGTGGTAGAGGAAAGTGTAGGAGAGAAGGTGAAGGAGGATGAGGGAGGGAGGGAGGAAGGGAAGGGAAGGGAAGGGAGGGAGGGAGGGAAGGAAGAGACCCAAGTAGTTCAGCAGCATGTGAAATAAAGTAAGAGTTGAATTTTGAGGCAATTGTTGGGGGGTCAGATATGAGGGAGTCACCCTCCTAGATGACAGAGATGGGGTGATGTGCCAGGGGTGAAAAAAGAACTTGAATCACCCACCAGAATTTGGAAGTTAGTTACAGTTAGTGGACATTGAGTAACTGATTGTTGTCATGGAAGCAGACACACCTGCCCCCTTCCCCATGTTCTCTGCTAGGGCCGTTTTGATCTGGCTGTATAGACAGGTTCTCTCCCCTGTGTTCTGTGCTAGAGTTGTTTTGATCTTGGTGTATAGGTAGGTTCTTCATCCCTTCCCTCCTGTGTTCTGTGATAGGGCTGTTTTGATCTGGCTGTATAGGTATGTCCCCACAGCCCATGGTCTGTGCTAGGGTTGTTTTGATCTTGCTGTATAAGTAGTTTCTTGTATTATACTAACACACCTGACAGTTTATATGTTAACCTTTCAAATACCATTGAGTTCTACAGACATGCTGGACTCTGCAAAGGGATGGTCTTATTAATGAGCATGCAAAGTAAACAAAGATTAAACTAGCTTCAAGTGTGCTGTATTTTAAGTATATATTCATTATTATTAACTATTATGTATCAGTGAGGTCCAGTTGCTAACACTCTCATCTAGGAGTCAGTCTCATAGTAATCATGTGCTAAACTCTCATACACAAAACTTGGGCTCATTTCTAAAGCTGATATTGCAGTGTGGAACTGGTAATCTTGCTGGTGCCGGCAAAGGGGATGAATAACCATGGATCACCACCAGCAGCATACTGTAAAAGGGGGAAAAGAAACCAGGCAGCATATGTAGGGGGCGAGTATAAAAGGGGGGATACGAATCAAGGCAACATATGTGAAGGGGGTATTACATATTTGTGGAAAGTAGTAGGGTACCACATACTGATAAAATCAAAAACCTCATGACTCAATCAAAGCACACTAGCCATTGCAACAAGATCTATAGAATGCTGGGCCCTTCTTTATAGGTCTCAAAAGGTGGAGTGAAGCAGCCTCTTACTTTTCTCGGCTTATATTACTACTCTCATATTGCAGCTGTATTGGCTCTGACTAGAGTTTGTTGTGTATGGCTGTATCCATTGAGTTTTTTTTATGGTAGACTTGTTGTGAGACAGGCTAAAAAAACTCATTTTTATGTTTGCTTGCATGCATGTGCAAGAAATATCGTGCCATCATCCGAGTTTTCAGAGGTGTGTCACCCATCTTCGAATTCAGTCAGGGTGTTTGCAGGTGTAGATGCAGTTCTCCAATGAATGCTGCAGCTGTCTATGACAGCAGTTGAAAGTGCAGTGCCGTACAGTTGAAAGGGAGAGCTCTGCTTCAGTGAGCAGCACTCCACCCTTCACATGCATGCACACAAATTGCGTGCTCATACGCTCCCCCCCACGCACACACTGTATGGTAGATGGGGTGCCCAATCCCCCATCGGCTCCATGCCCCCCCAAAAGCTTTCCAGGTTCCACACTGGGAGCCCACCCCCAGCATGGCAAAAACTGTTATGGGCGATGGGGGTGTCCAATCCCCCGTCAGCTCCAGCCCCCCCAGACAGCCTTCCAGCTGCCAAGCTGCCCACCCCAGCGTGGCAAATGTCCCATGTTGTCTAAGTAAAAAAAAAAACTGTAAATAAAAAACATTCCCTCGGCGATCTCCCAGCCCACCCACTGTACACCCTGCCTCCCCACACCCCTACCCCGCCCCATACTTACCTCCAGAGCTCAGCACGACAATCTTCAGGGACCGGGAACACGTCTTCACTCTTCAAAGCTGATCGCGAACTGAGGAAATGCCGGTAAGCTGTATAATGCAATAAATAGGGTTTTTTCAACTTTAATGCATATCTCAGGCATTTTTTGGAATTTTGGCACCAAATTTTCAACATGCGGTTTTTGGGACCCCTCCTCATGAATTCTTGAACTGTCATGGCGTTAATCAGGCCCGAAGGGTGATTTTGAAGTCACTGCACAAAATCATTTTTCAGGACCAATTAATGAAATGACAGTGCCAGTGTTTATAAGATGGGCTCTCAAAAAGCATATGTTGCAAATTTGGTGAAAAAATTCCTAAAAAATGACTGTTTTACGAGCGTGCATTGTGCATTTCCTATGCACGCTAGTAAGTTCAAGAATATTTAATATTTGCACTCCAGATTTTCAACATTGTCATTTTACCACACCTCCTTAAGAGCAGTACAGCTGTCATTTTTCACATCTCGCCCAAAATGTGTTTCCGCGCACATAGCACACAATGGCTCAGTCAGTGTGCACAATCAATGTTTGGGACAGATTAAGAAAATCACAGTGACAGTGTTCATGAGCAGAGGTCTTAAAATGGCTATGTTGAACATGTGGTGACAAAATTCCAAAAATGACTGTTTTACTAGCGTGCGTTGCGCAGTTCCTATGCACACTCGTAAGTTCGTGAATTTTTAATATTTTCAGTCCAGATTTTCACCAGTGGCATTTTTCCCCACTTCCTTATGAACAGTAGAACTGTCATTTTTCACAACATGGCCAACATGTGTTTTCACACTTTCAGTGCAGAAATGCGTGGTCACTGTGGGGAATCATTGTTCGGGACAGATAAAAGAAAATCACAGTGACACTCTTCATGATTGGAGGTCCCAAAATGCCTGTGTTGACAATCTGCTGTAAAAAATCCCCAAACTAATTACATTATTGGTGTGTGTTGCAGTTTCTCCGCACGCTCATGACTTCACCAGTTTTTTTAATATTTTCACTGCAGATTTTCAACATTGCCATTTTTTACACCTCACCATGAACAGTACAGCTGTCATTTTTCACATCCTGTTCGCAATGTGTTTTTGCACCTGTGGTGCTAAATGCTGTAGTCACTGTGCAAAAGCAGCTTTCGGCTAACAAACTGATATTGCCACTGTTCATGAGGTGGGGGTCTCAAATAAACCATGTTGAAAATTTGGAGTGAAAATACCAATGAATGCCTGAGGTGTTAGGGTTTCTGACCATAATGCCCCACCCTGTAGAGAATGACAGGCATCGGGTGTGAATTGGGATTCACGCCTGTAATGCTCATACCATTCCACAGCCAGTGAGAGGCATTGAGGTGTGCCTTGGACTCTTTGGCCCCAAAGTTCACCCCATTCTCCTATACTGCACCCATCTCACTGTATTTCCTGATGGAATGGGGTGCACATAAGGGCCAAAGACCCCAAGGCATACCGTGACAGTTGTCGGTGTCTGCAGGGTAGGTTGTGGTGAAATGGCGTGGCCATTATGCCTGACGACCCAAAGGCACACCCAGTGCCTGTCAGTCTCTGCAGGGTGGTGGTTGGGTTGGCTTCAGTTCAATGTTTCACTGCCATTCCTATTATGCAGCTCTGTAACTCCTACACTACCAATGCCAATGCCAGCAAGCAAACATTCTGCATTGACAAATGCTTGTTAACTTTCCTTTGAGAGTACATATTTTCTGTGGGGTTTTTTTTGTGTTCATTATACCTTTTTTGCAGTCTACCATCAGTAATTTTCTTGCCCCCAAAACAGGATAAACTTTCAGCATTAATAAAAAGGGGATATCAAAAAGATTCACAACCGTAAGTAAGTTTTTTTAAATATTTTTAAATATTTTTAGTTTTTTGACAGTCCTTTTTTCATGTGTCTGAAAGTCACATAATCAGATGCCAGAATGCTAACGGTGACTGAGATTGCAAACAGAATACCTCAGGGATGCCTTTGTGCTCTCTACTCATAGTATCTTTTCCTAATATTGCTTGAAAGATGTAATAAGTTCAACTATTTTTCATTATTAATAGCCTAGCTCCTTATTCTGTAATTAAACAGTTTTTTTTTTATTTTAAATATTGTGTTATAGATCTTTTTAGAACATTAAGTGGAGAAAGCCAGAGAGTAAGGTCGCATAGCCTGATATTTATAGTTAGAGGTTGCATTTTTAAACTGGTGGCCATCTTGGCATGGTTACTATTTCTTGCGAGCTAGTCCAGTTTGTAACTTTGTATGTTTGAGTGCAGTTTTGTGTTTCAGACTTGTAGGCCCAGATATTCAAAAGGGCTGCGCATGGCGTAACAATGTTGCGCCATGCACAACCCACTGATATGCCCCGGCATTATATTCAAAAGGGAAAAGTGCGCGGCACAAATCCAGATGTGCTGGAGTGCACCAGTAATGTATGCAGCCACAGGTGGGGGGGGGGTGTGCCTATGCATACTCTGCACAGCCCGATATTCAGCCCTGGATGTGTAGAGCCATGCATGTGCAACCCCTACCTGCGCCAGCACAAAGTTGAACCCCAAAAAAAAGGAACAACTGATGGCCACCCACAGGTGAGCTGCTGCATTGCAGGGCGCAACATGGCAGCTGCCACCTGTGGGTGGCCACCCGAGTTCTGGCTGCATCTGGCAGCACCCCCTATGCCCGATCATGGGCATTTGTGAAAAAAAAAATAAGAATTCCGTCCTATATCCCTGATGGTCCAGTGGACCGCTATCTGCCCGATCGTGAGCATCTGTCTAAAAATAAAAGAATTCATCCTATATCCCTGATGGTTCAGTGGACTGCTATCTGCCCGATCACAGGCATCTGTCTAAAAATAGAAGAATTTGTCCTATATCCCTGGTGGTCCAGTGGACCGCTATCTGCCCGATCGTGAGCATCTGTCTAAAAATAAAAGAATTCATCCTATATCCCTGATGGTTCAGTGGACTGCTATCTGCCCGATCACAGGCATCTGTCTAAAAATAGAAGAATTTGTCCTATATCCATGGTGGTCCAGTGGACCGCTATCTGCCCGATCGTGAGCATCTGTCTAAAAATAAAAGAATTCATCCTATATCCCTGATGGTTCAGTGGACTGCTATCTGCCCGATCACAGGCATCTGTCTAAAAATAGAAGAATTTGTCCCATATCCCTGGTGGTCTAGGGTACCCCTCCTCCCCACCCGCCCACTGAGCCCCACTGCCCCGCTTCCCCTGGTCAGCAGGCAGGTGGTAGCACCCCACCTGCATGCCGCCCGGCCCCCGCTGACTGACACCGTCGGTAGGGCTGTACGTCCATTGGTTCACAGCGTGAGCCAATGGGTGTGCAGCCCATACCATACTACACATTCCAGATTTTCTTACTGGTACCCAAAAAGGCAGGGTATCTTTGACCCATCCTAGTTCTAAAGTTTGTAAATCAATTCATCCAGTACAAATAATTCAAAACAGAGATGCTAAGAACAATTGTGGAAGTCAGGAAAGGGGACTATCTCACTTCCATAGATCTCCATATCCTAATCCATCTGTCCCACCAGTGGTTCCTGAGATTCTGCATCCTTGGCTAGCATTATTAGTAAAAATGCCTGCCGCTCAGGTTTGTGTCTGCTCCCCAAGTATTTACAAAAGTTGTGACTGAAATCCTGAGAAAAGAAGGAATACATGTGGGGTCAGATATTCAAAACTTACTTTGACCTGGGCACAAACAATTTGCACCAGGATTGCACCCCATTTGTGCAGGTCAACCTATATTCAAAAGACCAAAAAGTGGAGGCAAATTGAAATAGCGAAGTGCAAAGTGATAATGTATGCACTGGGCAAAGAGTGGGGTTGTGCACATGAATACAGGTGTTATGCAATATTTAGCATGTTAGCACCACACAAAATGAGTTTGCATGACATGTAGTGTGGTGCAAGTTACCGCCCAGAAAAAGGTAGTCTTAATTCTGGGCAAAACAAGGATTGGGGGCGTGGACAGAGCAGCAACAGGTAACAGGGCTGTATGCAACAACAGGACCATGATGCACCTGATGACTGCAGTCATTAGGCAGGAAGAGAGGGCAGAATGTGACCCTGGGCAACTCCATATGCCAAGGAAGAGATATGCTGCAAACCAATGGTACCGGCCACGAGTCCTAGCATGGTATCATAGCAGTGCCCATGACATCTTCATCTGGCACCAGTCCCAACCCTGCTAGGCAGTTGAAGGTGGCCTTGTACCCAGTGGACACCCTGTTGGCAAGTACATGCAGCACACCCCCAATCCCTTCATAGGGGGTACACCAACATAGTACAGCACACACATACTACAATGAGGGGAAGGAGGTTGGTGAGGAGAGGATGTCAAGTGCCCAGGATGCACCACAAAGTGGGTGCTGCCATGCAGCTGGAGCCATCCACACAGTGAACATGTTCCAGTGGCAGGAATGCCCCAACATCACTGGGCCTTTATGATGGTATGTGTTTGCCCCCTCCGGGGGCACATACCGCACACCAGTACATAGACCCTGTAACACATGGCCAACAATGTGTGTGTGTTACTGTAAGTATCCCATGCCAGTGGCACAGCATCTGTGGGTCACAGGACAGTATGACTGTATTGTCCACTGTCAGAACACACCTGCCAGCCGGTCCTGTCTATGTGTGACTAGCAGCATTCAGTGGTACCTTACACACCGTATGCATTGAAGTGTCACTCACAAAGTGTCAGTGGCTCAGTAGGTAGCACACTCGCCTCTGAGGCCGGGAGATCAGAGGGCTGTGGGTTCAGTTCCCACATCTGGCACTTGGGTTAATATCCCAGTACTGACACTGTAATGCAGCATGAGAGGGGTGCTGCATTTCTGAGGTGCCGTCTTTCGGATGAGACGTTAAACTGAGGTCCCATCTGCCTGGATTGGTGGTAGTTCAGGTGGATGTTAAAGATCCCATGGCACTTATCGAAAAGAGTAGGGGAATTTCCCCAGTGTCCTGGCCAAATTTCCCTCATTCACTAAAAAATACCACCAACAGCTTAATCTGGTTCAAGGTCAGTTGGCATTCATCTGTATCCCCTTCCCCCGGGTCGTGCCTGAAAATAGGCAGGGTTTGTCTAGTGCACTTACCCGGTCAACAAAAGCTAAATAAATAAATAAATACAGACTACCTATGGTACTGTAGCATACAATGCACACTGTAGCAGACACAACCATATGTCTATGGCATGTGGCACAACCACCCATGCCTGTGGTGCTAGCCCCCTGGAGCACAATAGTCTGAGCAGCTGTGTACAAACCTAGTCTGCAGCTACAGATCTGTAGTTCCAGTCTGATATACTGGTGGTGCTGTGTGCACCCTGAAATAGCCTGGGTAAGCTACACAGGGAAATCCATGCAAATCAGGCAATAATGACATTCTAGTGTGGTTGTTTGCCCTTCTGAATGCCTAAGTAGGTGAGGGGACCGCTGTTAGAGATGCAGCAAATTTAAATTCCACCGGCGATGTGAACGCTAAGCGGGCACTTCGCGTCGTGGAGTGGGCACGCAAAGTGCTCACCACTTTGTCATTACCAACTTCGGTTAAGGTGAAATGGCAATGCTAAGTAAGGCAAAGTCATTGTTTTTAATGGACTTCGTGTTCCTCATTATGATTCTACATGATCCACTTGGTGTTTCAGATTTGGCAGCCCCCCCCCACACATCACATGGCTTACAGTACTGTAAGTCACATGCTCTTTTGCTAGGCAGGAAAAAGTGAATCATACAAGCAGACACTTTTACTTTCTCCTGTGCAGACAGAGAGAGAGAGAGAGAGGAATGTGTTTTGTGACTACTAATACTTTGAAATCAGAATGAGGAGGAGATTTAAACTTTGATTTAGACCCAACAGCTATTTTAAAAGCTACATTTTTTGTCTTTTCTGTCTGTACTCTTTTTTACTTAATTTGTTCTTTCTGTAAATTTTATTTTTCTTACATAGCGGGACATCGGTTGCAAATTATGTCCATGCTGGAACTGCTGCTGGATCACCATGTGATCCCACATTAGTTTTTTTTCCTCACACCATGTGCCCCCCCACACCTTCCTTGCTGCGTTATAAAATGTATTCCTCCACCATCCCTAACCCTTGTATGTAATTATGCCCATTTTTTGTTGTCTTCCATACGTATTCTGAGTAGTGGAAGTATACTGTGCTAAACTGCATGGGTGCAGTTTTCTTTCCAGTCTGTGTATGTACTGCAGACACTGTCCAGTTCCCTGACTTAAAATACACTTATTAATGAGTACAATGGTGGGGTGGTGAAGCCTGGAGAGATACTACAAAACAGGCTTACAACATCCAAGTAACTAGTAAAAATATTAATGTTGTGATTCATGACGTAATCGTAAATCATGATTTGTGACTGCATTTGTGACCATGATGAAAAAGAAACGCAAATGCCTACGGCTGTACTTCCCTGGGCCCCGAAGAGGTGTGGCACAAACCTCCCCAACTTAAAAACACTCATTAATGAGTACAATGGTGGGGTGGTGAAGCATAGAGAGATACTACAAAACAGGCTTTCAATACATCCAAGTAACTAGTAAAATAAATTACTGTTGTGATTCGTGATGTGATCGTAAATCGTAATTTGTGACTGCATTTGTGACTGTGATGATGAAGAATGAGATTTGTATCACGAGTGACTCCTGATGATGGTCCTGACTTAAAAACGCATATTAATGACTACAATGTTCATGCTGAATTATGCACCACACCTGTCCAGTACTCTGAAGGGAAGCCAAAGAAACAACTGTGACTTAAGTTAGAGATGGAGATTGGGCCCTAAAGAGATGCAAATGTACAGACAGATTAAGATTGTGCTGTGCACTGAAGAGATGCAGATGCAAAGGCACAACATCTAACCAGTGCTCACCATCAGAAATCCAAATCTGGAAAAGAATATCTTTGCCGGTTGGGGTGGGCCATGGGGGGGCAGTGTACTGCACTGCTGCAGTAAGAGTCACTAGTATGAGTACCAGTAAAGATACCACAAAGAAGTATAAAAAATTACACAGCTGCAGTGGATAGCTGGTTCACATTGCTGAAATTATGTGGCACAATAAAAGGTGTCCAATTTGATGACACGCATCACACACATATTCACACATACACTAAGTAATGCGTAGCAAATTGAAAACTTCAGTAATATAACCATATATTTTAAATAAACTAAAATTATGCACTGCTGCACCACAACAATCAGCAAAAAAATGGCACGAATTATTGAAAATATTACTGTGTGTACATTAACACAGTTATACAAGAAATATCACCAAAACAGAAAGCACTGTCTTTTTCTCCAAGTTAATCTACCTACACCACAGACACGCCCCTCCCCAAAGCACACTTCCACTGTCTCTCAGTATACAGACTGAATGTTGTACATTAACATTCAAAATACACACACAAACAATAAACGTTTGATGATATGAGCACAAGAGGGTTTCCTATAATCGATGAACTAAAGTTTCAGCAAAAAAAATTACTCAAAAAGGCTTTTTTAACAGCTTTTAGAAGGTTTGAATCACAGAGAACTCTCAGAGCAGATTGTCTCCTACAGCTTCCTACACACACTACCCCAAACTGAGGCTGTGCAGAACAATCTAGAACCCACGTGACATGAAATCCCATGAATCACTGCAAAATTCGCCTTTGGAGCTTAAAAACACGGTGAAGTAAGGCGAAGTACATTGTTTTCAATGTGCCGCCTTAAGAATGGTGAGTAGTGGTTTGGGAAAGGCGAATACGCAAAGTCATTGTTTTCAATGGACTTCATGTTACTCAATAGCGTGAGTACTCTGCTTTCGTTGCGGAGCACTCCGTGGTCGCTTTCCTCCGCATTCCACTGCGGAGTGAATTGTGGCTCACTCCTTGATCTCTAACCACTGTTTGGAACAGTGGCTGGAAAGGAGCATAGTGCTCACCACCCCCAGTTATAGGCAAAGGCAGTGGGGAAGGGGCACAGAGAGGGTCAAAGGGGGGGAAGAGGAATAATAATGTAGGGGAGGCAACAGGCTGGGAGGCGGTCTCACTAAATGCAAGAAACTTAAGGTACAGAACAGCGGAATTATAGGCCTTCTTGGCAGTGGAATTGGTGGACATAGCGGCCATCATGGAAACATGAGCCACCCACTACCAGGACTGGGATATGATGAGCCCAGGGTACCTGCTATTCAGAAAGGATAGGGTCAAGGGGAATGGTGAGGGTGGTGATCTATGTAAAGGAGGGGATTAAGTGCACAAGGGAGGAAGGGGGAAGGGGAGGACAGAAGCTCTGTGGATGCAGTTCCAGGATGAGAGCAATAGGATGGGGGTAGTGTACAGACCACCATCACAGGGGTGTGACCTGGACTGGGAACTAGCAGATGAAATTTGAAGGGTAAGCAGGAAGGGAAGCACAGTGGTGGTGGGGGATTTCAGCCTACCGGTGATGGATTGGAACACATCTGCCACCACGAGTGCAAGAGAGGGAGTCCTGTTGGAAGCTTTTCAAGACAGCTGTTTGGCATTACAGGGGCCAACACAGTTAGAAAGGACCTTAGACCTTGTTCTGGATAATGGGGAAGTTGTAAGGAACCTAGAAGTGAAGAAACCGCTTACTGGGAGTGACCACTACTCTGTGTGGTTCACAATGAACATGGGGAGGGACACAGAGGGCATGAGTTCAAGAGTTGTTGAGTTTGGGGGGCAGACATTAGGATGATGGGGGAAATTCTGAACAAGCACCTGGCAGACATCCAACATTACATGGATGCAGGTCAGAAATGGAACATAATAAGGGGAGGGCTGGCAGAGGCAACAGAGACCTGTACTAGGAAAAAAACAAGAAGGGCAGAGCAAAGAAACCCAGTTGGCTGACATCGGAGTTCAGGAAAGGGATGAGAGCCAAGAGCGCAGCATTTTGTAAGTACAGGAAAATGGGGAGGGGGAAGATAAAGAGATATACAGGGAGAAGTCTAGGGAGGTCACCAGACTGGTCGGGGGGCCAAAGTGTCTAAAGAGCTGAGACTGGCACAAGGAATCAAAAGTGGAGAAAATTACTTCTTCCACCACATAGGACAGAAAAGGAGAAGCAAGGACCAACTTGTGAGGATCAAGAAGGATGGGGGTGGGTGGAGAAGGAGACAGAGCAGGCAGAAGCACTGAATGAGAACTTCTGCTCTTTGTTCACCCAGGAGAAGGGGGCAAATATGTCAGGCAAGTGGGTGAGTGAGTAACGGGGGGAGAGGATAACAGATGTAGGCATTACAGAGGGCAGGATGCTGGAGGGGTTGAAGGCAATAAGAGTGGACAAGGTGCCTGGATTGGATGGCATCCACCCTAGAGAACTGAAGGAGCAGGCAGAGGTCCTGGCGGGGTCACTGGCAGACCTGTTCAATACCTCCCTGGACACAGGATGTGTACCACAGAATTGAAGAATGGCCCATATGGTGCCCATCCATAAGAGTGGGCCAAAGGATGAACCAGGGAATTACAGGCCAGTAAGCCTCACCTCGATCATGGCAAACTAATGGAGGCCATCCTAAAGGAGAGGCTTCTGGGCTTCTTGGAGGCAAATGGTATCCAGCATGACTGGCAACATGGATTTGTCAAGGGCAGATTGTGCAAGACAAACCTGGTAGAATTCTATGATTGGGTGACGTGGAAATGGGACAAGGGCCATGCTGTGTCTGTCCTCTACTTGGACTTCAGTAAGGCCTTTGATTCAGTGCTGCATGGGAGATTGGGAGGGAAGCTGGAGAATGTGGGGGCAGGACCAAAAATGGTGACTTGGATCAGGAACTGGCTGAGGGGAAGACAGAAAAGGGTGGAGGTAGGAGGGGGGAACTCTTGTCACCAAAAGCGGTGATGAGCGGGGTACCACAAGGATCAGTGATGGGATCAGTACTGTTCAGGATTTTCATTGCAGATATCGTGAATGGTATCCAAAGCAAAATCAGTCTGTTCACAGATGATACCAAAATGGGAGCTGTGGTCGATGACACGGTGGTGGGGATGGGGTTGCAGAAGGACCTAAATAAACTGCAGGAGTGGGCAGATAAATGGCAGCTGGGGTTCAATGCCAAGAAGTGCAAGGTTCTGCACTTCAGACCCCAGAAACAGGGCAGGTATCATCACTTAAATGGAGTACACTTGAGTTGTTCCACAGAAGAGAAAAACCTAGGTGTGATCATAACAGGGTGCATGAACAACTCTGCTCAATGCAGAAAGGTGTCAGCAAAAGCCAACAAAATGTTGGGGTGTATAGCTAGAGGGATCTCCTCCAGAAACAGGGAGGTTATACTGCCCCTGTATAGGTTGCTGGTCAGGCCCCACCTGGAGTACTTCATGCAGTACTGGTGCCTGTTCCTGAAGAAGGACATTAGATTGTTGGAGGGGGTACAGCATAGAGCTGCAAAGATGATCCAAGGATTGGAGGATAAGACCTATGAGGAAAGGCTGGATGAGTTGAATATGTACTCTCTGGAAGAGAGGAGGGACAGGGGAGATAAGACCTCTAAGTACCTGAAGGGAATAAATAAGACTAAAACACAGGGGATTTTCCAGAGGAGAAAGGGGAGAGACACGAGAGGACACCAACTGAGATTGGAGGGGGGGGTAGGTTCAGGAGAGAGATGAGGAGACATTTCTTCATGGAAAGAGTGGTGTACAAGTGGAACACCTTGGCAGGTGAGGTATGGCCAGCAAGATGATGGACATCTTCAAGAGGGGTTGGGATAGGGTAAGGAGAAAGAGTAATGATATGAGGGGGGAGGAAGGGGCAGCAGCAATGTAGGGCAATAGCTGCACAATCCAGCAGACTCAATAGACAGTGAGGCCTGTTTCTGCTGTAATTTTCATATACTCGTATGTTCATATTTGCATATTCATTTTGAATATGGCAAACTTTTGCCCTGGGCAAACCTGTCTGTAGGTTAGCATGGTTCTACAGTATTTGGCCTGCACTGTGGTTCGCAGTTGCTATGAACCATTTCCTTGCTAGCGCCTACAGTGGCCACATAGTTCACCTTTGTTTGACACCACCTCTGTGTGCACTGGGCTGTTGTTGCTGTCTGTACTGCCAGGTTGCTATATTCAGTGCTGTCTTCTTTGCTGGGCTGTCTTTACACTGCACTCACAGCCAGATTTGCCCACCTTCATTTGCCCACTATATTCAGCTGTTTTGGCCCCTGGGCTATTCCTTTGAATATTGTGTGCTATTGGCTGTGGGTTAACTTGTCCACCAGACAATGCAACTTTTGCATCCAGGCAAAGTTTTGAATATTGGGTCGGTGGTCCTGTATCATGATGACTGGTTGATCAGGGCAGGTCAGAAACAGCAGGTCGACAATCTACTCACTGGGCCCAACAACTTCTGACAGATTACAGGTGGATAGTCAATTAAAATATGCAATCTGAATTAATTATCAACACTAGAAAATCTGGGGGCAGTGCTTGACATAGTAAGAGGAGTAGTGCAGCCATCAGACAATCATATCAACAACATGAAAGTGTACTCTACACTGTACTGACCCATAGATACATGACGATGTGGGAACAGATGCAAGTACTAGGGCTCATGGCATTTTGCATCAGCTTATATGACTGAGCAAGGTTACATATGAAACTCCTTCAGGGATTTCTGCTTGACAACTGGGATCATGCAACACAAAACTATCAGATGAGACTCCTGTTGCCAATGCAAATCAAAGAGTCCATTTGACAGTGGATCCAGGACCACAGTCTCAAACAAGGAGCTTCTATGGACAAGCACTTCATAGAAACATAGAATTTGATGGTAGATAAGGACCACTTGGCACACCTAATCTGCCCATTTCCCTACCTAACAGATAAACTGCAGATCCTAGTTAACCAACAGCCTACATCCTCCTACCCCCCACTAGAATTGCCTTATGTCTGTTCCATGCATTCTTGAATTCCCCCACTGTTTTTGACTCTACAACCTCCTCAGGAAGGCTGTTCCATGTATCCACAACCCTCTCTGTGAAGAAATACTTCTCACATTACCTCTGAGTCATCCCTCTATCTTCAAATTGTGCCCCTTGTTTTTGCACATCTCTTTTCTGAAAGATGCTACCCTCTTGGACTTTGTTGATTCCCTTAAGGTATTTGAAAGTTTCTATCATGTCCCCCCCTCCCTCCTTTCCTCAAGGCTATATATCTTTAGTTCCTTTAGTCTTTCTTCATATGTCTTCTGATGCAGACCCTGCATCATTTTGGTTGCCCTCCTCTGGACAGCCTCCACGCTGTCTGTATCTTTTCGGAGGTGGGGTCTCCAGAACTGTACACAGTACTCCAGATGTGATCTTACCAACTGTCTGTACAGAAGGCCAGCAACTTCCTGTTTTCTACTGGTGATGCCTCTCCCTATGCATCCCAGTATCCTCCCAGCCCTCCTTACTATCATCTCACATTGTTGGCCCACCTTTAGGTAATCTGATATGACTACCCCCAGGTCCCTTTCCATTTTTGTTGTTGTCAGTATCTCACCCACCATTGTGTACTCTTCCCCTGGGTTTTTGTTTCCCAGATGCATTACTTTGCACTTCTTTGCATTGAATCCAAGCTGCCATACATTTGACCATTTCTCCAACCTTTCCAAGTCCCTTTTCATCCTTTCCACCCCACCTTGTGTATCAACCCTGTTGCAGATCTTTGTATCATCTACAAAGATACATACTTTCCCTTCCAGTCCCTCTGCAATGTCACTTATAAAGACATTAAAAAGGACCAACCCGAGTACTGAACCCTGTGGTACCCCACTAGTAACCCTCCTTTCTTCACTGTGGACTCCATTTACTATTACCTTATGTGTCCTGTTGTCCAGCCAGTTTTTTACCTAGGCTACCACCCTGGGACCCACTCCCAGACCGGCTAATTTGTTTATTAATATTTTGTGCGGGACTGTGTCAGATGCCTTGCTAAAGTCTAGGTAGGACATGTCCACAGCCACTCCCTGGTCTACTGCTTTGGTCACCCAGTCAAAGAAATCAATTAGATTTGTCAGACATGACCTTCCCACTGTGAATCCATGCTGCCTTGGGTCCTGTGCCCCACTCTGCCTCTAGGTACTCAAGAATTCTTTCCTTCAAAAGTGATTCCATCATTTCCCCCTACCACTGAGGTGAAACTGACAGGTCTGTAGTTTCCTGCCTCTGTCTTGCTCCCACTTTTGTGAAGGGGAATCACATCTGCTCTCCTCCAGTCCTCAGGTACCACCACATCCTCCCATGATTTATTGAAAAGGGTAGTCAGTGGTGTTACTAGTTTTTCCCTTAGTTCTTTTAGAATTCTGGGGTGAATCCCATCATGCCCCATTGCTTTATCCACCTTCAGTTTTAAGAGTTCTTTCAGAACCCTTTCTTCTGTGAAAGGACTAATATCAACCCCCCTATCCAGAGTGCTTCTATTGACTGGATTAGGTATTTCCCCCTGCTTTTCCATTGTGAATACTGAGCAGAAGCATTCGTTCAGTATCCCTGTTTTTTCACTGTCGCTCTCTGCCCAACCACCTTCCTCTTTGTTCAGCCTCAGTAATCCTGCCTTAGTCTTTCTTTGCTCCCTAATGTGCGTATAATAGGTTTTATCCCCCTTCTTATCCGAGTTGGCTATCTTTTCCTCAGTTTGGGCCTTTGCTATTCTGACTGCCTTACCTGCTTCCTTCTGCTTTAACTGGTACAGTTCTCGGTCCTGCTCCTTCTGTGTTTCCTTATACTTCCTGAATGCTATCTTTTTCTCCCTTACCTTCCCTGCCACTTCTTTTGAGAACCATAGTGTTTTTTTCTTTCATTTTGATTTGTTTATTTGCTTCACACAAAGGCTTTTTGCCTCTGTGATGGCGGTTTTGATGTTTCCCCATTGTTGCTCCACCCCACCTTCTTGCCTGTTTGCTAGTGCTTTTCTGAGGCACTCTCCCATTTTGACAAAATTAGCCCTCTTGAAGTACAGTACCTTCACTTTTGTGTGGCTTGACTCTACAGCTAAGTTTATCATGAACCACAGTGTTTGGTGGTCGCTTGTTCCCAGATGACTACCCACTTCAAGATCAGAGATCCTCTCTCCATCCCCATTTGAGAGTGCCAGGTCTAAGATTGCTGTCTCCCGAGTGGGTTCCAAAACTAGCTGTCTGTGGCATGCCACCTGTAGGGCATCGAGAGTGGCCCAGCTCTTGGATGTGGCTGCAGCAAAGGTGCTCCAGTTAACATCTGGCATATTCAGGTCCCCCATCAGCAATATCTCCCCTTTCTCTGCCATCCCAAGGATACCTGCTATCATTTCTTTGCCCATTTCCTCCCCCTGAGACAGGGCTCTATATACAACCCCTGTGCAGATTGTGGAGCCATTTCCAGTCTCCAGGGTGACCTACAGTGCCTCCTCTCCTCCCTGTTTACCCTTTAGTTCTGTTGTTTTTATCCCTTCCCTTACATAGAGAGCTACTCCTCCTCCTCTTCTTCCCTCCCTGTCCCTCCTGTAGATTGTATACCCTGATATGTTGACATCCCAGTCATGGTTCTCTGTGTACCATGTTTCTGTGACTGCCACAATATCCAGGCATCCTCTTCCATCAAGGCCATCATTTCAAGGAGCTTTTTACCTAGACTACAGGCATTGGTACTCATTACCCTCCATTTTTTATGGCTTTATTTCTTTTTGCCCCATCCGTGTCCCTACTGCCTTTGTCTTTTTCTCCATTTACCCCTGCCCTTCTCCATATCGACTGCTCTATTTTGGAGTTTACCTCACTAATTACCCTGATTTTTTGGGGGGGGCTAGGATTTCCCTTCTCCTCTTCAGTGCCTCCCCCCTTGGCTAGTTTAAATGCTTGCCACTGAAGTATTTAAACCTATCACCTTGGATCTTGGTTCCCCTCCAGGATAGATGCAAATCATCACACCTGTATAGGCCTGCATCCCTCCAGGTGGAGCCCCAGTCCCCAATGAAACCAAATCACTGAGCTCTGCACCAGCTTTTCAACCAGTCATTGAATCCCATGGTGCAGAGTGCCCTGGTCTTATCCATGCCATAGAGAGGTAGCACTTCCGAGAAAGTTATCATGTGTGCTACTTGTCTAAGGCCCCTCCCCAACTCCACAAACTCCTGTTGGACTGCTCTGATCCCATTCTCTGCCAGGTCATTCGTCCCTAGGTGGATAATGACATCCAGCTCCCTCTCTCTTGCTGCTGCTCCCACAATCCTGAGGATTTGTTTCCTGTCCTTCCAAGCCTTGGCATTGGGCAGGCATCTTACCTCCCTTTCCCCTCCCTCCCCCAGTTCTACCCCCTAACAATTGAGTCCCCCATCAGGAGTTGTTTCCTTCCCCTGTGGGGTCCTGGGCCACCCTCCTGTGGGTCTCCATTGTGGAGGTTCCCAGCATCCTCCTTGGTCTCCACTGCAGGTGCCTTCCTAGAGGAACCATGCTTCACCAGAGTGGTGAATGAACTGTGGAGAGGCACAACTGGAGGGATGCATCTCTGTTCCACCACCCTCACCTTTCCTGAGCTCACTGTGGTTCAACCATTCCTCTTTCTTGGCAACCTCTGTAGTGGTGGTGGCCTGGGTGGTCCCTGGGTGGGGGATCAGGTTTCCTGAATTCTTGCCAGGTTAGCATGGAGAGAACAACCTCCTCCCTCAGACCAGAGAGGTGCCTGCAAATAGGGCAGCAACACAGTCTCCAGAATGTCTCCCGGAAGACTGCTGCTCCACAGCCAGTGCATTGCAGCACTCCCCACATGTCTGTGTCCCTTCCAGTTACAGATGCTTTTTTGGTTTTTGTTCTTGTTTTAGTGTGTGCAAGCTTGTGAGTGTTTCTACCCCCTATTCAGTGTGCTGTGCCTTTAAGGATATGGACAGGTGTATGTTGTTAGCAGTTTTGAGGAAGTGATGTCAGAGCCCTGCTATAAAGGGATTATGTGCTTGGGAGCATGGGGTGTGGGGAAGGGTGGGTGGGAGTAAACCTATGCTATCCAGAAACAATCACCTACAATTCTTACCCTCCACCCTGGGGAGTGCCTTCCTTCCTTTCAGACACCTATTTCACAAAGGCTAAGTAACAGGTCTAGTTACAACTGACTGCAAATATCTCCCAGCTACAGTTCCTCCCTGGCAAATTAAAGATAAAACTAAGAAAAGTCCACCACAAAAACAGAATCAATACAAGTTACTTACACAGGTCCAAAAAAGTAATAATTCAGTTCAGTGTAGTCTAGAAAATAACCTCCTTGATTCAAGGAAGCTATGACTGCTTCCTCACTCTCCCTGCCTTCAATGTGAGAAGGAGACTGCAACACCTCTGAGACAAAAAAACCTTTTCAGCAAAAAATAAATAAACAAAATGGGGCAAACAGTAATTTTGTTTAGCCTAATGATAAAAAGTCACAAAAATTTAAGCACCACCTGTAATAATTTCACAGAAGATATACCCTGTAAGAAACACTTTGCTACAGAGAAAAATAAAGCAGTAATAGAAGATATACCTTGCTTAAGACAATTTGAATCAGAAGATTACAGCAGTAATCTGTTAGCACACACGTAGGTCTATAGGAAAAGAAGAAGTAGGTGACTCATGTTTTAAGGAAGTTTGTCACTGTAAAGAATGAAGAGGATGTCAGTTGGATCAGTAATTCTACTTAGTCAATCTGGCTCTGCCAAAAGAGAAGGGGGAGTAGTCACCCAGAGAGGAACAGCAGGACTGCAAAAAGCTCAGCCCAGGTTATCAAATGAAGTAGTGATATGTGCATTGTTAATGTTAAATTCCACAAAAAAATTCTGGGTGCTTTATCCACAGTATATGCTACCATGAATATGAGAGAAAATATAAACAATCATTTTTTTCTTCTGCAAAATTAAAACTGCTTAACCAATTTATCCAGGATACACCGACTATGGATATGCATGTCAAATGTTAAAGAGCTAGTGTACTGCTTGGGATTAGTAGTAATTTTCAGATGCAGTCAGCTATCACTTCTTATATCTCAATTTTTTTTCTTTTCTGTTTGTTAATTAGAAGATTTTCCACCTGGCAGTACTGGGGTGATGTATGGAGCAGCATTCAGTCTGGAGGGAAAAAAATAGTTTTGTTCCTCCCACTACATCATCAGAAATGAAACCAAACACCTTGAGGCACCAAAACCCTTGTAACGTGAGCAGTGACTCTCACAAACTGCAAATCAAAATGTAAGAACTTGTGACATCACTAGTAACCAGGGAGAGCTAGTCCCTGCTGCTTCATGTGAAAGTGAAACCTGGCATTATGAAATGGTTTTCATTGGTTACTAGTGATGTCATAGTCAGTGTGGTGTCAGTGTTGATGTAGTGGGAGGAATAGAACTGACTTTTTTTCCCCTCCAGACAGAGTGCTGCTCCACACATCACCCCAGTACTGCCAGGTGAAAAATCTTCTAATTAGCAAACACAAAAGAAACAATATTTGAGATATAAGAAGTGATATCTGACTACATCTGAAAGTTACAATTAATTGCAGGCAGTTTTCTGGCAGTACACTAGCTCTTTAACTCTATGAATGCAAGAGCAGAGAAGTTACAAACATCAACATTTTTGATGGTTTTCACAAAGTTTTGCAAATATTTTTGTGGTAAAGATTTGAACCCCCATAACTTAAAAGTCTCTTATCTAATTCACTCCATTCTGTAAGCATTACATAAAGGTTATCCATACTAATTTACACAGGTCTAGCGCCAAAGGTGCCTGAGTTATAGGAAGATGAATTTTTTTAATGACATTTCCTGAAAAAATAAAATGACAGATTTTGAGCACATATAATTTTGAGATGATGCATTTTATTGTGATGAAATCTGGAACATTGCTAGAACACCTATCATCAATAAATCTTGCAAAATTTAAGATCCCTGATGCAATAGATGGTTAAAGTATATGCAGACAAATATGTTCATGAAATTTTGCACAAACAATAAAATGACTACATCAGAGTACCTATAATGTTGGAAATGTTCATCTGAATTTCATGCTATTTGGGATGTTAGTGACCATTACCCAAAGAGAATATATTCCAAATTACAGAGCTCTAGCTTAAACAGCGGTTGAGTTATAACCAAATTACTAAATCTTAAAGCTTCCACGAAATTCCTATGAAATTCTGTGAAATTTTTGTGGAATTTTTTTAATTTACAGTGAAATTCACCAGATTCAGAATTTTCCCATTCTGCACAGCTCTATTCTCAAGGCAGTACCTGACATCAGATTGAAGCAAAAATCTCCTTTAGTACAATGGTGGTTAAACTGTGTACTAGATGCTGAAACCAGGAGCCCATTTGAGCTGAAGGCAGATGTCCCCCTGCTGTTCCTCAATCTCAAAATGTTCTTTCTCATTGCTATATGCTTGATTCACAGGACAAGTGAGCTTCAGGTGCTGGCCTGTAAAGAACATTTCCTAATCCTGGCTCCCAGGTCGCACCTGAAAATAGTGACTTGGCTGTCTAGTGTGCTTACCCGGTTAACAAAAGCAAATAAATAAATAAATAATATTTCTTAATGACAGAATCATTCTCAATACCATCCCATCTTTTCTTCTGAAAGTTTCATCCCCCTTTCATCTAACCCAGGAGATTCCACACCTATCTTTTGATTTAGAGCCTGACGATCACAACAGAGATTCATGCCTGAACCTAGAGGCCATTAGAACTGTCAAGATCTGTTTGAAAAGGACAGCTTCATCTGGAAGGACTGAAAGACTTTTGTGCTGTTCCACAAATACAGGCAAGGACTACTGGTATCCAGTTCAACTATCGCCCAATGGTTGAAGACTGCCATCTCTGAGGCTTACATGGAATTGGATCGACAGGTACCCTCTAATCTGGTGATGTATTTAATGTACAAAACTACCATCCAATTTCTTTGCTAGTCCCTTTATCTAAGATACTAGATAGCATTGTTTTTGATCAATTAATTGAGCACCTGCTCAAGTATGGGGTTCTGACACCAGCTCAGCACTGATTTTAACCTGGACACCAGCGTGACAGCCTTGGTGGGGTTCACACATGTGGTACGTGAGACTCTAGAGAAGGGTCAGTCATTTTCTATTTTTTTTCTTCCCCACTTTTGGGGGATTAGCTCCTGCCCTGCTTGCTGCCTCCCATGCTCAGGTTTGCATCCCTGGGCGGGGCCACTGGGCTGTCATCCCTTCCCCATGGAACAAGGTCTCAAGCCCTGGCTTGCCCCATAGGGCCACAGGCTTGGGACCCTCCTGTAGACATGAGTCACATCAGGCGTGGAGGCAGGCAGTGGCATCATGGATGGGGATGAATTTTTGTGGCAGTAGAGATCCCTGGGGTGGGGACATGCAATGAGGGCCAGCATTCCCCCCACCCCCCCACATAAGGTGCTTGCAGTGGTGATACCCCCAGCCTCTGCCAGAGGCCCTCAAAGCACCAGACACTCTTCCCCCCTCCCTCAGAAGAAGGAGAGCAGTCCCTGGAATGCTTGATCCTTTTCCTCCCAGTTGGCCTTCCAACTTCCAAGTCCTTTTCCGAATCCGGGATGTCGGTGCTGCAAGTGAACACCTTGCTGCTTTGCCAGCAGGCCAGCAGGGTCAGGCATTTTAGAGCAGCCATTTTTGTGAACCTCACTCTGGCCTTCAACTTAATCATAATTTGTTACTTGCTGCCTTTCACAATTTGGGTATGTCCATGGATTCTGTTAGTTGGTGCTAGAACTACCTTCACAAGTGAACACAAACTAAAAAAATTGGCCGGCCTGGTGGTGAAGAGAGCTGAGGCACTGGTTCCTTACCTCTTACCATGCCGATGACCTGGGGTTGGGAGCAAGCTCAGATTGCCAGGGGGTTGGGTGGAGGAGAGAGGACTGAGCATCCGACGGCCAGCTCTCCTTTCTCAGGGAGGGGTGGGTTGTGGATCACTGGCAGCAGCAACACCACATGGAGGTGTACTACGCAACAACCAGGGTCACATATGGAATTGGGGGAGGCAATGGCAGACATCCACAGGAGGAGTTGCAGGAGCACACACGTACCCATGCTGGATGTCATTGCACATCCACGCCTCCAGGGGGACTGGAAAAACTGGAACCCCCTGAACATTGGGAGGAAGATGCCGCTCTAGCCCACCACGTCCTCCATGGGCTCCTGCTCTCTGGACCTGAGTGCCCCTGCCCTTCACCTCCACCTGAGCCTGGTACTACATGGAATGATTGCTGAAGGAGCAGATGGTGACCCTGCCCCGGGGAGGCACCTCACATGTGAGTCACAGATGGGACAGGGGAAGAGGTCTCCAGTTAGACAGGAGCACAGCAGGATGGGATCAGGGCAGTGCTGGCTGATGGGGTCCCAATGCATGGTGACCGGAGGGGAACAGTGTTAAAAAAAATATATATAAAAATTAATGGCTACCTTCTTCCCATACCTTGTTATAATGGGCAATCCCAAGGGTTCCACCCTGGGTTCCCTTTTTTTCACTTTAGTTTTGAACACATTACCTTCCACTTGCAGTAACACTAAGATGTTCCTTTATGCTGATGACACAGCAATCCTCACAAGCAGCCCCACTTTTCTCAACATATTGGAACAATTAACATCTAATTTTGTTAATTTACAATAATAGTTTCTCTCAATCAAATTGGTTTTGAATGCAAAGAAAACCAGACGAATGGTATTTCATAACCATTGAAAAAAATTGTATACTGCTTCAGATCTTTCCCACTGTACCATAAAGGGGGTGGAAATTGAACAGGTCAGGGAATTTAAATACCATGGCAACATCCTGGACAGCTCCTTTTCTATGAACAGCACATCAATCCCATTGTAACAATAATCCATCGAACACTAGGCTCACTATATAGATCAAATTCACTCAACTCATACCTTCAACAAGGATGCTCCTGTGTCAGAGTTTTCTTCTCCCAGTAACTGATTATGTTATTTTATTTTATCATTCAGCTGGGGAGTGTTTACTCTCCAGGGTGAGGACCATCCTTAACCAGGTAGCTAGATTTGCAACACAACTACCATAGTGAACTCACCACTGTGAATTATACCAACAAGCTGGATGACTTCCGTTAGAACAGAGGTACTTATTACAATTAGGTACCCTTATGAAAAAGGTGATTACAGACTCTGTTCCTTCTTCATTTATTCTATCTTGAAAAAAACACCCTAGCACTGTCTCCACTCAGTCTTCCCTACACTTTCAATTTGCTGTCCCCAGAATAAGGGCCTCCATTAGCCAAATGACGAAGTTTTATAATTTGCCATCCTTTTAAACTTATTACTCATATTAATATTTGGTCACAACAACTCTGTAATTTGTTTTAGACAAGCTCTAAAAAGCTACCTTGTTACCAACAGCCAATGTAAATATTTTTTCTGGATAGTTTTATCTGTCTGTGCAACTATATATTTATATTGTTCTTTATAATGGGGTTTGCGCCTTTTAGAGGGCAGACCAGGTTGTCCTGGTGCATCTCTGCTCCCATGCTTAAGATGGTTGTGCTCAGAAGGGAAGGGGGAGGAAGGGAAGGGGCTAAGGGGGGGCAGAACAATGGACAGACAAACAGGAAGGGGAGGGGGTATGAGGTACTTAAGGGACAGCACAAGGGGGCCTCAGCCACTTTTGCTGGAGTGTTTGGATTTACATCAACTGCAGCATGTCGGATTGGCAATTTATTTTAAGTTTGTTCACCAGAAGAGAGAGGTAAGGAAACAAGCAATTGAATTTCAGGATGTGATGTGAAGTGTTTTAAAAAAAAAAAAAGTGAAGGGGAAAAATGATATATACAGTATTCAGATTAACTTTTACAGTATATATCTGAGCAAATATGGGGGCCCTGAGTAGCGAGGGGATCCAGAGTGTGGATGAGAGAGTGACCCAGGACCACGCGGGGCAACGACGCCGCATGGGGGGTTGTGTAGAGCCTTTGCTGGTTTTCAATGCTTTGTGGTTTTTTTGGTGGCCTGGTTTGCTGGCCGGCAAGTGTTGGTAGGCCTGGAAGAGCCCCTGAGACAAGAGAAAGTGAGCATGAGCTGGGAACCGCATTGCGTGATGCCACACGCCATGTGGGGAGGGGTAGAAAAGCCTTTCCATGGCTTCTCAGTTTTGTGGCTGTTTGTTCCCCCTCTGGTGGCTGCCTGGTAAGAACAGGAG
Organism: Neoceratodus forsteri; assembly: GCA_016271365.2. Lineage (NCBI taxonomy): Eukaryota > Metazoa > Chordata > Ceratodontiformes > Ceratodontidae > Neoceratodus > Neoceratodus forsteri. The sequence goes on along the minus strand of CM057455.1, from coordinate 1,286,115,638 downwards.
GCTGGGAAGAGACCTTGAAGCTGGTGGGAGCGAGCGCGATCCGGGACCACATGGCGTGACATCACACGCCGCGCGGGGGAGTTGTAAAAAAAAAAGGAAACAAAAACAAACCCCTTTTTTTCCTCTTCCTGATGTGCTGGAGGCTGAGTTGTGGTTAGGCTATGCTTTAGGTGACCAAATAGTCATTTCACAAGTTGGGTAGTTGGTCTAAGAATGAGCAGTGAATGTCTGAAAAACCAGCTTACAGTTTCTCTGAGCAGCCCTGCGTCCTGACAGAAAGACCAACTGATTGAGAAGACAGAGAAAACCTACATGCGGTAAACAGCATGTCTAGTCTAAACATTGGGAAAGAATTTGTGGTCTTGTTGGTTGCCTGGAGGTTGAATTGGTAGGCCTGGAAGAGGCCCTGGGCATGGACCGCGTGGCATGACGTCACACGCCATGTGGGGGGTTGCTGGGAAGCACTGGCCTTGGTTTTCAGGATATTGCGGCTGGGTGGCCATTTCATGTTGCCCGTTGAGAACAGAAGGCCCAGAAGGGGCCTGGAAGGTGGGGGGAGTGAGTGCGACCCAGGACCACGTGGAGTGATGCCATGCTCCATGTGTGCCAGCTAGAGCTAGTGGCATAGTAGGCTGGTCATCATGCTGAAAGTCCAGGGTTTTGATCCCGAAGGACAACCTTTTGTGGGGGTTTGGGGTTGTGTAAGGCCTGTCTTATGTTGCTCAAGTATGGATAGTAGGCCTGGGAAAAGGCCCAGAAACAAGGGAGAGCAAGCGCGACATGGGACCACGTGGTGTGACGTCACAAGCCACGGGGGGGTTCAGGTTAACGCTGTTTCTGGGTGCTCAGGCTGTCCTCATGGTTTTTGGTGGCCTTTTGAGGCATACTGGGGGGGAGAGCAAGGTGCCTGGGAGAGGCCTGGGGCAGGAGGAGAGAAAGTGCGACCCAGGACCTCTTGGAAGCAGTGCCTCACTTTTGGTGGGGGCTATTTACAGTGTTTGTTGGCCCTTCCTCACCCTTTTTGGGATTGGGGGCTGAGAGAGAGCACAGGAGGGCAGAGATTTCAGACCATGTGGTGCAACCATTTCCTATGGTGGGGATGATAACTGGGGGGCGCCTTGGTCCGCCCAGGCAGGCGAGGCAGACAGCAGGGTACAACAAGTGGGGACTTGTTGTGAACGGAGAAGGGAGGCCCTAATGGGTCACAAATGAGTGATGGAGAGTGGCAAGAAGCTGGTCAAGAGTGAATGGGGGTCCTGACTGATGGCCAGACTGTGGAACAGGGTGGGGGGGGGTACAGCCGGAAGTAAAAAGCATTCAGGATGGTACAGTCATACAATTAACCTTCTTTTTCCTCTTATAGTTGTTTTCACAGGGTAAAGAGAAAAAGGACAATGGCACCAAAGAAGAGCAAGCCATCAAAAGAGGAGGCTTACAAGGCGATAATGGAATTGGCGGAAAAAGCAAACAGGATGTGGGAGCTGGTGAAGGAAGGGGAACCAGGGAGACCTGGGGAAAAGAGAAAGGTGGCCACAGGAAAGGGCAGCAAGGAAAAATGACCAGCCAGAGGGCCGCGTGGTACCGGGAAGGTACCACCGGTGGTAGCGGGGCCGGCCAAGATGGCGGATCCATTACCCCTGCAGCCTATGGTCACTGTGTCACCGGGCCCCCACCCAGATCAGGGTGGCATCTCCCTGGTTGAAACCAATCACAATGCCCAGAATGGTTTGCTCCCTCCACAAAACCCAGCAGCCAACCCCCCTCCACAGCCGCTGGGAGAAGCAAGAGGGACCTTGGAAGACTCCAGGCAGGACGGCCCGGGCAAGGTCACAGGTAATACATCCAGTGCAGTGGGGGACAGTATAAAAGAATATATAGGGCAAACTGTAACGGCATTAGGAGCAGGCGGTATAGGGCAGATTGAATCAGTACTGGCAGAGATCAGGAGGGAGAAAGAAGTGACAGAAAGGGAGGAACTGGGAGTGGAGAGAGGGGGAAAAGGGACAAGAGAGATAGGCACTCCTGGAATGAGGATAGGCGAGCATGTGCCACTGACCATGAAAGAAAAAATTTGGAAAGGAGAATATGTGGACATATTCGCCTTGGTGAGCTGCGAGGCCGCTGCCAAGTATGAGGAAGCTGAGGGCATAGGGAAGAGTGAGATGGCAGTGGCTATAGTGCTTTTAGGGAAGAAAGAGGAAGATAAGTTCACAAAAGGGAAGACTTGGGATAGATGGTTCCTAGGTTTCTCTACTTTCTCAGCCATTGTCATGGAAAAAAGGCCGGAATTAGGCATCCCGCTCATTACCTATTTCCTGATAATTCAGAAGGCAAAGGCAAAGGGTGGGTTGGGGTGGTTATACTATGATGAATCCTTTAGACAGAGAATGTCAACATTTGGGGACGTGAGATGGGACACCAAACAGATAGATTTATGGATGGATTACATCACGGATCAGTCCACGCCCGAAGGGGAATGGAGCAAGAAGGGTTTTGGGACCCAGAGATGCTGCTGGACTTATAACAGAGCCTTTTGTTCCTGGCCTCAATGTCAGTTTTGGCATGCATGCTCAAGGTGTGGGGGAGGCCACCCAGCAAGCAAATGTAGAACGGCATGGGGACAAGGGGCACAAGGGCATGGGGGGCAAGGAAAAGGCCAACAGTTTTTTCGAGAGGGTCAAGGTTTTAGAGGCCAGACCTGGAGCAGAGGAGGACGGGGTTGGGGGAACACGAATAGGGGTGAACAGAACAGATGAAGGACAAGAGGGCATTCAGGAAGAAATAGAGGGAAAAAAGGGGAAGGTCAGGGGACAAGGTAAGGCATGTTTTGGGATGGTCAGAACTCCAATCAAAGACAAGGTATGGGCAAGTTACATGGACAAATATCCAGACAAAAGAGTGCAGAACATGATTTTGCAGGGCTTTGGCTCGGGTTTTTCATTACAGTTTTCGGGACCTAGGTGAACCATGGAGGCCAGCAACCTAGGATCAGTAAAAGGGAAGGAGGAGGTGCTGAGACAGAAGATAGAGAAGGAAGTAGCAGCAGGCAGAGTCGAGGGCCCATTTGAGAAACCCCCATTGCAGAGCATGCGGGTCTCACCATTGGGTCTGGTACCCAAGAAACAGGAAGGGGAATACAGAGTGATCCACCACCTGTCCTATCCAGAAAGAGAGTCAGTAAATGATTTTATTAGTGAGGAGCACAGTAGGGTGACTTATGCGACACTAGAAGATGTGGTCCGGATGCTCCGGGCCACAGAGGAGGCATGGATGGCTAAAACGGACATTGAATCTGTTTTCAGACTGCTTCCGGTCAGGAGGGAGGATTGGGATTTATTGGGTTTCAAAAGCAGGGGAAGATACTATTTTGACAAAGCAATGCTGATGGGTTGTTCCACAGAATGTGCGACATTTGAGGCCTTCAGCACCTGTTTGCAGTGGATATTCGAAGAAAAGACAGGTTATAGGAGGGTCATACATTATCTGGATGATTTCCTATTCATTAGAAGAGGGAAAAGGGAGACACAAATGATGCTAGGCAAGTTCCAGGAGTTGTGTCAGGAGTTGGGGGTGCCACTAACCCCGGAAAAGACAGAGGGACCCAGCAGGATTATAGAATTTTTGGGAATTGAGATAGACGCCCCGAACAGGGAATTTGGACTACCAGATAAGAAAGTCAATAAGCTGAAAGAATTAATACAATTGCACACTAGCAGGAGACGGGTACAGCTAAAGCTGGTACAGCAAGTACTGGGGCATTTGAACTTTGCCTGCAGGGCCATTGGGCCGGGGAGGACATTCACAAAGAGGTTAGCCAGGGCCACAGCAGGGGTCACCAGACCTCATCACTGGGTAGACTTGACTCGAGGGGTTAAGGAGGATTTTAAGATTTGGGAAGAATTCCTGAGGGAGTACAATGGTTGTTCATTCTGGCAGGAGGAATGGCTATACAATACGGATCTCGATCTATACACAGATGTGGCTGGGGGTATAGGCATGGGGAGGTACATGGGAGGAAAATGGTTCACAGAACCTGGCCAGCCATTTGGGTGCAGGAGGGGAAAGTGAGAGACTTTATATTGCTTGAGATCATTCCCATATGGGCGTGTACTTTAGTTTGGGGAAAGGATGCAGGATCGAAAGTAACTTTTGGTGTGACAATAGAGCAGTGGTAGATGTGTTGAACAACAAAGGAGCCAGATCGGACACAGTCATGCAGGTATTAAGCGTTTACTCTTAAGGGCATTACAACTGAACATGTCATTTAGAGTGCAACACATAGAAGGGGTACACAACACTCTGGCTGACAGCCTTTCCCGTCTGCAGCTGGACCATTTTCGGAGGCTGGCACCAGCAGCGGAGGAATTAAAAACACCCATACCAACGAACATCTGGGACATTGGCAGGAAGGAGCAGAAGTGTTGTTTCACAGCTCATGGGCACCTCAGACTCTGAGGGCCTATGATGGGGTCTGGCGAGTGTTTCAAACATTCAGGGCAGAGCACCATATGGAGGTAAGTAGGCCACTCACAGAGGAACAGTTGGGAATGTTCATAGTGGAACAGTGGTAAAAAGGCACAGCCCACACCACAATGGGAGTTTATCTGGCAGGGATTGATCTTATCTGCAGTCTGAAAGGGTGGGGGGACCCGACAAAAACATTGCTCATCAGAAGAATGATTCAAGGATGGAGCAGGTTAAGACAAGGACCAGCAGATAGCAGGAGGCCTATAGGGGAACAATGGCTTATAAAGCTAAAGGGGGTGCTCCCAATAATATGCAGATCACGGGACGAGACCCAGCTGTTTCACACAATTTATGTGATAATGTTTGCAGGTGCCATGAGAGTGAGTGAGGTAGTAGGCCATGGGAAGGAGGACGGGGAAGGAGGGCTAGACTGGGAGGACATAACCTGGGGAGTGACAGAGATACAGATCAGGATTAGGAGATTTAAGACAGATCAACGGGGAAAAGGTTGCATGGTGATGCTAAAAAGTCAAACAGAGGGCGCAATATGCCCAGTACAGGCGCTGTGGATTTTCGCCGCAGCACAGGGGAACAGGACAGGAAAATTATTTGTGCATGGGGATGGGAGAAGGGTGACTGGCTACCATGTCACGGCAATACTGAAGAAGGGCATGCAATTCTTAGAAGAAGACCTAGCTAATTATTCTTCCCATTCCCTGCGGATTGGGGCCGCCTCACAGTGGTCGGTGGCAGGCGAGACAGTGAACACAATATTGGAAAAGGGACACTGGCGATCAGCCAGTTATAAAAGGTACATTAGAGGACTGAAATAACTAAAAAAAAAAAGAAAAAGAAAGAAAACACGACGATATGCAGGTATAGATGGATACATATTTTAGACATAAGATGATGGTCTGGCCCCAGGCGGGGACCACAGCGATAAGGGGGCAGAAGGGAGCAGACAGGGATGGGGGCATGCAAAGGGGGGACAAATAGAGGAGCGACATATTGAGCTTGTATAGTAATGATTTTGCTTGCACCCTATAGGTAGAGGGAGGATCTCGGAAATATGGATCTGTGGCCATTCCTACATCTATTGGGCCAGAAAGAGAACAGAGAAGAAGGCTTGGGGAAAGCAGCTATACCAAGATGTGAGAAGGTGTAGGTTGTTTAGGCATGGCATACGGGGGATGAGGTGGGCTCAGCTGCTTCCCACGTTAACAGAAATCGGAGAACGGCAGCCCAGGCCAGACCTAATTATTATACATTTGGGAGGCAACGACTTGGCAAACAGGCCTTGGGTGGACACATATTTACAAATAAAAAAGGACTTAAGAAATATACGGCAGTGGTGGCCTCAAGTGGGCATCGCTTGGTCAGATATGATACCGAGGAGAGTGTGGAGGCAAGAGCACAGCCACAGAGCAGTAGAAAGGGCCAGGAGGAAGATGAATAGGAGAGTTGGGACATTGGTAAGGCAGATAGGAGGTCAGGTGATACTGAGCGGGGTAGAAGAATGGGTAGATGAATTTTACAGGTCAGACGGGGTACACCTGTCAGATGTAGCTATAGACATGTTCAATACGGAAATTATGGGATTCATAGAAGAATGGAGGAGACAGACAAACAATGGGAAATAAAAAAAAAAGGGGGGCAGATTATAACAGATTTAAATGGAAAGGAGTTCCCCTGAAGTAAGGATGAAGGCTACCCTAGTTATTGGGGGAAGCCAGCCATCCAATGCAAGCTGGAGACTGGCTAGTGGGGAAAAGGGGGGGGAGGGGGGAAGGAAAAAGGAATAACACAAGAAGAGAAGGAAGATGAAGGAAAAGAGGTCTCGGTTTTCACTGTTACCTAACGGAAAAGGAGAAGAAGAAGGCACCCAGGTCTTCACCTGGGGGAAGAATAATCAGAGATTGATATATTGGATGGAATAAACAAAATATTGGAAATATGATAATAAAGGAATTGGAATGGAATATGGAATTATGAATTGAAATAAATGAATTGCCAATCTGAGCACAACAACAAATAATGGTGTCTGTCTTTTGTGGGGGAAGAGGGGGGAATCCGGGACAATGTGGCTCACATATGTCCTGTATACCTGATGTATGTCATGGCTGCCACTGAAAATGAGTCTATGCCTAAAGTCTTACCAGAGATTAAGTAAATAAATAAATCTGGAAGGCCATTCCACTAGAGTGCTATTGATTTCCTGGGTGGAAACAAACTCTGCATCAGTTTCAGAGATCTATGCTGCTGCTACTTGGACTTCTGCACACCTTTTCCAGACATTATAGACTTGATACTTGGAATGCTGAAAAGCCATTTTTGACTGTGGAGTACTGTTAACAGCAAGGAAATTGCTCCCTCCTTGCTATCTCCCCTAGTAGTCATGGTTCTTGTGCTCCTTCTTAAATCACCCGTGGGTTATGGCTGGGAGTGCTGTAAAAGGTGTTATGGATAACAGAAGTTTACTCCCCTAATTAAGGTGATTATAGCAGCACCTTTTACAGCACTCTATGGTCTGCCTGGTGGGGAAGGGGGGCGATTGACAATTGCAGTAATGTGGGCTCAGGCTGGTTGGAATCTGTGGACTTTATACAGCCTTGGCATGAGGGAGTCTGGGAACAAAAAAGTTGGGACTTCCTGCCTGGGAGTACCCATCATTATTTTCTTTTTACCTTATTTTGAAATTGTATTAAAGCAGATCTGTGTTAAACTGTTGTTTTTCATGTTTTGTTTACTTTTCTGTTTGAAACAACCATATGACAGGTCACATGATCTCCAACTCTATAAAAGAAGCAGGCCGAGCACAGTCTGGCAGATGAGATGAGATCTGAACTATGAAGGAAGTAGTTCCTTAGAAGACTGATAACAGGCTGATGTAAGAGGGAAGTAATCATTGCTGGGGCAGTTTCAGATAGACTGACCAGTGGCAGTGCTAGCCAAGGGTGGGAGGTTTTGGACCAGAACTGAGTTAAGCAGCTGGAGGGGTGAATAGTCTATTTGAAGTATGGGCTGCAGAGGTGCAAGCAGGATCACCCTCAGGTACTAGTCTTGTCCCTGTGAGCCTACTGGCTGAGTGGAAGCCAACAGCCCTTTACACCAAGTTTTTATAGCAGTGTGAGATCATCTAGACTAGTCAAGTGCTAGAAGCAATTCAGAAATTTCAGATTTGGGCATTTAGAACTGTTTATTCCTTTGTCCAGTGTCTCCTGTGAAGGAATCCCTTCAGAACACATAGGATTACCTAGGAGGAGTCTCCCTTAGTGTAACCAGTCCTTAATTGTGTTTATGTATGTTGTATGCTTGACAAGGACTGGCCATCCATGTGTCCCCTGTTTGTTGTATTGTTTAAGTGTCCCCCCCTCCTGTTATGGGCAACAGTATGGTAAAGTAAGGCAGTAATAAAAGTCCAAAGAGTTCATTGTCATAATAAAATGCATAGCTCCAACAGATAGAAATACACCAATTTAACTGTAAGAGTGGAGATACATAAAAAGAAAAAATATGCTGTTCAGTATGCAGTTGTTTGGAAAGCACCATTCACGCTACACACGCTAAACTGAGTAAAAAGCTGAAATGCGAGTGCTCTCACATTTTATCTGAAGTCCAGAGGTAGCATTTAAATAAAACAGAGTTCCTTTTGAGTACAACTTCTGCTGTGGTAAAACATTCAGTTTTGTACATTTCTTTGCGATTGTGAGACTGTTCCTGCCTCACGATCGTACGCACGGTCGCAGCGGTCCTTTAAACCGCCAGCTGGATTTAGCAAAATGCGAGCTGCCAAGTAAGATGAAATAAACCTGCTTGCCAGCCTAAAACAAAGCAATGAATTAGAAATGTTGTACCCTACAAGTAGTTACTTTGCTGCTATAAATATGTTCAAGTATGTTTTCAAGGTTCCCTGTTGCTAACATAAAATACAAGCTTCCCAAAGGAAGCTATGAAGGATTTTGTTGTTGTCACCACTTCAGCTAGTTGCTCTAAGAGTTGTCTGGCCTCAGTTTCACTATAGTTATACTGAGCCCAGCTGAAGGAGGGACAAACAGAACGCCTCCTACATTTTCCTTTTTGAAATAAAGTAGAAATTCTGTTTATAATAACTAAATATGCATGTAGTCAATGTCAGAAATGTTTACATTATTTAGTATGAATATATAAAATACTGAAAAGTTAAAAATGTTTGTCAAAGCAAAGCCTGAATGACAAGTGCATTGAACCAATGCTAAGCTCTGACAGGCTATATATGTGTTGGCTTCAGCCTAGTTAAAGCAGATTCGGTTGGAGTGTTGAATGGACAACACTCAGAGGGACTAGTGTTTTCTAGTCATTTGGACCTTTGATTTTGATGTATATTTTGCTGAAATTAAGCCGTGTTTCAGTTGTTATATTTTCTTTATTTTGATGATACCAGTCCACTTAATTTTTGTTCTGTAAATAAATAAAAGAAGTTATTTTATTTTGAACTGCATTTTGGCTGATGTGTCCATATATGACCCACTTAAGACTTTCACATCTCCATGTCCCTATTTAACAAAATGCTCTGCCCTATGGGACATTTTAAAATAACTTTTTTCACCTTCTGTGTCGTAACTCCAATCTGTCCTCCAACACCTATTTTTTTTTTTACAGATGTTTGCTGGTGACAACTCTAAATTATTGGTTTACACTTTATTTTAAATGTCAGTTAACTACACTGTAACTGCATTGTAACTGCAATGTAGTTGCATACAACAAATGTGTAACTACAGTGTAATTACCCTGTTGCATGTAATTAATGATTAGTTAAATTGAAATGGACACTTACAATAAAGAATATCCAATTTCTAGTTTTATAATTTGACTGTGGTCTGGGGGTCCTTTGTTTCAAATTAGTAGAGCATCAGACAGATTTCCCATCCAAAGTACTAAACTGGTTCTGTAGTTAGACCTGTGTTGTCTAATCAAGATGCCTAATAAAACCCATTTAATCTGAGACTGCTTGTCTCTGATGTCTAATCATTTTCTTGGTTTGTCTGTTAAATGCTGTTCTCTCTATCAAGTAGTGTGAGTTTCAGGTAACAGCTCTGGAAGATTTGTACTGAGGAAATGTCCACAGGAAAGGGTGGAGGCAGGATAGGATTCCAAAAAAGGTTTCTGTTGTGCATCAGTCGATCAGAGCATGCTTCCATAACCCATTGGTCATGGCTAGGAATGCTGTTAAAGGGACTCATATAATCACCATTTACAAGGTGGGTAAACTTCCATTTATTACATCAACTCCTGTTTCCAAACAAGAAGGATCAGGATAGTAGCTTGGTGGAAGGTGATCATATTCTCTAGAGTATGATAGCCACTTGGAGGAAGATGCCAATATTTTCCCAGAGTATTAGAAACCTGGAGGATCCCCAGAAATCTGTTGCTGCCTCAATCTCTGAAGGAGTAAAAGAAGATCAATGCATGACTCAAAAAACTGCCCCCTAATATTTAAAATTGCCAGGAGGAAAGTAACATTGTCAGATCAAAAACAGAAAGATAAAGATCAAGAATTAAGGAAAAAGGGAACCAAGAAGGGGAAAGTGTAAAAAAAAAAATACATATATGTAGACAGATAGATGGATAGATAGATAGATAGATAGATAGATAGATAGATAGATAGATAGATAGATAGATATAAAATAGTGGCACGGTAGTGCCACTATAGTTAAGATTCAGACTTCACTTCTATGTTAAACCCCAAATTTTGAACTTTAATAACTTTGCAACCATTTGACCAATTCACCTGAAAGTTTGCATATGCTGTGTGGTACCATAGGTCTCTGAATCTTGTACTTTTTGTTCTGGTCAGATGCACAGGTGCAGAGCTGTGGAATGTCAACAAATGTGAAAATTATCACTTTTTTGGCAATTTCTTTATCACACCATTTCTCTGAAACCTCCTGGCAGTTTGGTCCGAAACTTTCAGGGTATATGGGGTCTGGGTTGTAGATGTGCCTTTTGAAGGTTTGGTGAAAAAATATGAATCCATTCAAAAGTTATTAAACTTTCAAATTTCCCATTATTTCCTATGGGAAAAATTAGAGGTCCTGTGCAAAAGTGCCAATTCTCTTTTTCAAAAGTGCATTCTCTTTCTCAGATAGGGGCAGTTCTTTTGAGCTTCCACCATCTTGTTTGCAGTTAGGGACACAGAAAAAATGATATGATTCAACAATGACTGCCCCTTGGTAAACACCAACAGTTGTGTTTACCTAGTTGGGGCCTGAGGAACACAATTCTGGCATTAGTTTTTCTGAAAAGTGTCCTGAAATATGTTTATTTTGATTGGTAAATTTTTAATACCGCAAAATGTGGTATTATATTTGCGAAAGTGCCACAAATTGTGACACTACTTTTGCGAAAGTGCCACAAATAGCGGCACTATTTTGTGAAACACCTGTGGTAATGCTACAAATTGCAGGACTTTTGCAAAAGTAGTGCCACAATTTGCGGCACTGCTTTTAAAGAAAATTGTGTTTCATTGTCATGTCACTGCACAGAAATGGTTTGAACCTATGGGCTGACATTTTCAGGGTACAAAGCTTTAGCCTCATGGATGTGCCTTTTGATGCTTTGCTGATAACATTTACATGAGTTCCATAGCTATAACATTCTGAAATTTAGAAATTTCCCATAGGATAACATTGTGGCAGTTGGGTACCTGTCAGTGTCTATCTCTTGAAAATGCTTAGAGACACAGATTTTTCAAGAAACACAGATTAGTACCACTTTAGCTGTACTAAGCAGTTATACGTGTTTCCAGGCCTTGATTAGAACTGCAGTGAAAATTTTTATCAGTGCCCCTATGGTGACTGTGATACTGTGCCATTGGCAGCACAAGGACTAATTGCAATGTCTCAATACTTATGGATAGGTGGAAGAGCAGGGCCTAGAGGGCCCTGCACTCCCTCATATGCATAACATTATGAAGTGATGGGAGCGCAGGGCTGAAGATAGATAGATAGATAGATAGATAGATAGATAGATAGATAGATAGATAGATACACAGACATGCCAACAGGTATCAGGGTGTGGCTTGAGGTAGTCGACCCTAATGCTCACCCCATTTTCCAGTACTGTACCATCTCAGCTTCCTTACACATGGAACAGGGTGAGCATTATACCAGATGACCCCAAGGCATACTCCAGTGCCTGTTGGCATGTAGAAAGTGGGGGGTCGGGTGGGCTAGTATGGTTTGGTTGGGTGGGAGAGGTTGAGTAGGAGTGTTAGGTTGGAAACCCTAACACTACATTTCCATACTTTTGTCGCTGTAATATGAACCCTAAATGATGCATTAACAAAGTTTTTTGCAAGGAATATATATATATACATATATTTATATATACATACATACAGTATATATATAGATATCTATAATATATGTGTATGTATGTATATGTGTGTGTGTGTGTGTGTGTTTGTGTGTGTGCAGCAAGAAAGAAAGAAAGAAAGAAAGAAAGAAAGAAAGATGGATGTACAGTATGAATGGCCAAACATTCATCCCAGACTTTTTCAGTGCCAAAAGCTTAGTTGTTTGCACCTATTGTGGTCATGCATACTCTTTTGTGCTTTTAGTCAAGTAGAGGTTACATTCATGTGAGTGCTTGAAATGCATGTCTTTGGAGATGTCAGTTGTAGGACTTTTGGGACTTGCTGTAGGGTTTCAGACCTACACAAAGCTGGGTTTGATCCCCTGGTTTGCACATTTTTTATCACAATTTTTGTTGTATGAGAGAAATTGTTAGATGGTGTTGCTGTTATAGTGAAAGGGTTCAGCAGAACTTAACAGTAGACTTTCAGATAACTGAACTTAGTTCTACAGTATATTGTAGTCAATTTAATTAGTCCTGGTTGAGGCCTGTCTAAGTTGGAAAACAATTTAAGTCACCTGTTTTACAAGTTGTGAAATAACCTCTCCACCATGGGAACTTCAACTACGGAAGCAGTATAATGCTGTGGTCTAAGGCTCTGAGCTGCAAATCTGGGTGACATCCAGCAGACCAGACCTGGGTTTGAATCCCACAGCTTCCACTTGCATACTGTGTGACCCTGAGCAAGTCATTTAACTTCCTTGTGCTCCCAGGTCGCTCCTGTAAAAAAGCTTTTGGCTTAGTGTGCTATTCCTGGTTAAACAACTAAAAAAAAAAAGTACCCTTCTGTCACTCAGTGGCACACTAAATGTATGTTTTGTTAACAGGCAAAGAATGAGTGGGCCAAATCCTGGCAGGAACTTAAACTTTTTTCTTTGTAAGATGGAAATTCACTTGAGCAGTGATTCATGGTGATGTTTAGTTGAAACAGTACATTACGTAAGTACATTTAGCTATGTACAACATTTAGTGAAGGTAAATAGCATGCTTGGGTTAGCTCCCCAGTTGCCTGTTTTGCAGGTTGTGAGATAACATCTACACCATAAGAAATGAAATTCACTTACTTGCAGCTCAGTGGCACACTGAATGTGTGTTTACTTAGCAGGTAAAGAATTAGTGGTTTGAATCCAAGCAAGCGCACAGTATATTATATTTTAATATACAATTATTTCACACTTTATAGACCTTATCTGGCACCTTTAGCACAGTTCTATGTCATAATTGCTATTATGGTGAGTGTATATCACCAAAAAGCAATTTGGCGATATACACTTGCAGGCAACCACAAAACCAGTGACAAGATTTCTGGATATGTAGGGGCTGTGCCCCACATACCCCATTGGGGCTTCCCCCATCACCACCCTACTTAAGGATTATCAACTCCAGGGGGTGCGCTGGGGGTATAAAACTTAAAAAACAAAAATATCACCATCTGACACAAAAATGGTGCCACCCCTAGAATCAAACCTGACACCCTCCCAACCTCAGCCTGCCACCCTACCCACCACACCACACAGCAAGCTCAGTAGCTGACTACTGCACTACATCTCACATACCCTCCATCCCCTTCCACCCATCACATGCTATGGTCCCTCGCCTTCCCGCACATGTATATATAGTGACATCCTGTTACTGTAGTTGCTGATCTTGTATCCCATCACAACCCTGCCAGGTAGCCCAGAACATAGGTACCAAGACTGAGTCACTCCTTTTGCAGTCACTCAATCACTGTCGCTGTGTTCACTGAATAACCTTTAGCACATTTGTAGTTTGATTAGATAATGTTACAAGTAATGGTAAGCTGGAAGATAACATTTTACATGTTGAAGAACCATCAAATGTACCCCAAATGTCAAATTCTCAGGCTCGCTCTGACCCATCATTAGATACATTTATGTGGAATAACTACAGGCCCCCCCAAGAATGAGGGTTTCAAATTAGAATTCTATAGCCCTCTATCACTAGAGGAAATTATGGGAGAAGAAGAGGCTCACAAGGACACTGTATTGGTATTACTAAGTCCAAATGTCAGTCTATGATAAATATCCCACCACCCTTTCCAAGGAGGTGGTAAATGTTTTGGGTCATCCTCATCTGGCATTTAGATATAGATATAGACATAGATACAGATAGATATATAATGGAGAACTTACATATTTCTAAAAATGTCTTAGCGAATATAAGAGCTGAATTACTGCAAAACAGTGCCATTATGTACTCCTTTACTGTGGCTGTAATCATCCCAAAACAAAGTATTTCATTACCAACTAAAATTTAAAAAAGTAAATATGGCAATATTAAATTAGCTGGAAATAAACCTAAAGCCAGGCCAACTCAATCTGACCAAAGTAACCTCTCACAAAGAAATGTGGTGATACAAGTAATCAGAGAAAAGCCTTACCCAGAAATCTTGGTAGTACATGAGACCTGTAAATTGACCAACTCAGAAATCCAAATAATATTCCCTAACACCTCTGTACGAAGGACAGAAAGTGATGTGTTAACAAAGAACCAGATCAGATAGTGGATGAAAGATCAAGATGGCACTCCAGTCAAATCAAGTTTATTAAAACACATGTTTATAACTATCACTTTGTTACATGTAAAAAGGGAGACACATATATAAAACCAGCATTAGAAAACATTATCTATTAAAATTCATTTAAAAATATACATTTGTTTTATGATTATTACATACACCTATTACAAATCATACAACTTCTGCCATTACAATGACCACAGTATTTGTCTTTGCCAAAACCTAATTGTCACCTCCTAGTGCCATTTTTGCTAGCTACGTACTGTAAAATAGATTGCGCAAATTGTGCAGTAGTGAACATTATTGGTTCATATGTTGACTTAAAAAGTCAACAGGTCTTAGCCCATATATCTTCTTCCTCTAGATATTCCCTTAGTGGCTGAATCCATTTTTTCCTTAACTTATCAAAAACAGGGCATTCAAAGATTATATGTCATATTTCCCATTTACTATTTTCATTACAGTAGCATGATGTTGGGGCTGCCACTCCACCTGGCATATAATTTAGCCCAGGATTAATTTGCTCCATCTGAAATTTACATAGAGCTTTTCTCTGATTTACATTATCAAAAAATCGAAGCTATTTTTCTGTTGAGAAAACATTTTTGATATTTTTGTATATCTTCCCTTCCCCACTTTCATGTAGGGCCTCCAATTCTTGTGCAGCCACAACATCTACCAATCGTTGAATGGCCTGACTCCTAAATATTGAGATGCCTCTATCTGGGTACAAGATATAATTTTTCTCTAGACCAAGCATATTTAGGGCAGAATTAAGCTTAAAAGTCCACATATCTGTTCCCATAAATATTTCCTCGGATTCCTTGAGAACTGAGAGGACACACAAATTAGATACATTAGAGGTGATTATTTGAAACCAAAAATGTATTGCTCTTTTTTCTATCCTTGTTTTAATAGCACATACTCCAGTCTCTGCTCTAATCATAGCGCTATGGGTATACATAGAACCCCCCCGAAGTTTTTTAAGGAACTGATTTTGTATTGCCTCTAGATCATTTGTTACTCAGAGAATTCACCATATCTCTGAAGAATATGAAAGCTGCACATTAACTTTTGCCTCGAGGCACTCAGTATACTGCTCAGTGTGCTGCATCAACACCTGCAAGTTTTATACATTTCCAGAACCTAGTCCTTCAATCATGGCTCCTTTTACAAACTCCAAATTTAAATCATACTATAATAAATCTCTCTTGAAATGAATGATGTTTGGGAGTTAAAAGGCATTTTCCAAAAGGAACAAGAGGCTCAAGTGACACTAACTGAATTAATGAGATACTTACCTGAAGAAGACCGTGATATAGACCTAAGTGAGGCTATATGTTTTGAAGTCTTCAGGAAACATTTTCATAGTAATTGATTCAGAATTTATAATAAATGTGTGCAAAAAAGACATACCTTAGTAAATCAGAGATAAATATTGATGTTCCTAGACAAATGCAAGAAATGTGTTGGCAGGATTGGGCTAAACTTCCTGTCTTTCTACCCAGTGATATTTGTCATCATATACCATGGGAACAGCACAACCAGGATCTTGTGGCTTTATTATTGTATAGCCTAATACAAAGTTTGAATAAATCAAAGATCAGCTTGTATACTAAGATTCATCTTACTTTTCAGGACTTACTAAGAATTGAGTGTAGTGAGTCTGATTTGTATAAAAGCAAGCATCTGCCCTACTTCCTAGAAAGGGGCTTCATTATTGCCTATTTTTAAAAAGGGTAATATATCTGACCCAATGATGTATAGGCCAATAAGACTTTTGAACTCTGCATCCAAAATTCTAAGTAACACTTTAATGCAATAAACTTATTTTTCATATGAATCATTATAATCTCCTTTCCGATTTACAGGCTGGTTTTGTCAAGGGGGCTCCACTATGCATAAAATCATAGAAACTGATGGCAGATCAGGGCCACTGGGACAACTCAGTCTGCACATTTTTATTATCTTTATTTTTGCTGCAGATCCTAATTGATCTGAAGCACTGTCCCCTTCCCCTTACCCCAATGATTCCCTTGTGCCTATCCTAGGCATTTTTGAACCCCACCACTGTTTTTGCCCCACTACCTCAACAGAAAGGCTGTTTCTGGAATCCGTTACCCTTTCTGTGAAGAAGTAATCATTCACATCTTTCCTAAACTAACTCCCTTCAACTTCATAGCATGTGCCCTTGTTCTACAGCACATTTTTCTCCAAAACATACCCTCCACCTGTATCTTATTACCCCCTATGAGATATTTAATGGTTCCTATCATATCCCCCTCTCCCTCATCCTCTCCAGGGTGTACATATTGAGCTTCTTTAGCATCTTCTCATAGGGATTTTGGTGCAGACCCTGCACCATTTTGGTAGCCTTCTTCTGGACTGCCTTTACTCTGTCAATGTCTTTCCTGAGATGTGGTCTTCAGAATTGGATACAGCACTCAATGTGGGGTCTTACCAACAATCTATATAGGGGTCACGCAACCTCTTTCTTACTGCTGGTGATACCCTTAGCTATGCATCCCAGCATCCTGCTTGCCCTATCAACTGCCTTTCACACTGCCTGGCCACCTTTAGGTCATCCATTATAATTACGCTTAGGTCTTTGTCCTTCTTGGTGATTGTTAGTATCACTCTCTCCATTTAGTACTTCACCCCCTCTTGTTTCTATGGTTCAAGTTCATTATTTAGTACTTTTTTGCATTAAAACTCAGCTGCTATACTCTTAACCACTCCTCCAGTTTTTTCAGACCCTGCCCATCCCCCCTGGCAGAGTCTCCACTCTGTTGCAGATCTTGGTGTCATCCACAAAGAGACAGACCTTCTCTTCCAGCTCTTCTGCTACATCACTTATAAAGTCATTAAGAGGATCAGGCCCAGGACTGACCCCTGAGGTACCCTTCAAGTCACCTTCCCTTCCTCGAAGTGAACTCCGTTTACCACTACCCTCTGTTTCCTATCTATTAACCAGTTTCTTACCCAAGTTGCCACCTTATTGCCCATCACCCAAGCTACCCAACTTGCTTACCAGTCTCCTATGTGGAATGGTGTTGAAAGCCCTGCTGAAATCCAGGATAGTCACGTCCGCCACTCCTCTCTGATCAAACTCCTTGGTCACCCCTTGAAAGAAATCTATCAGATTTGTATAGCATGACCTTCCCCCTGTGACTCCATGCTGCCACAGATCCTGTAATCCATTGAATTCAAGATATTCCACAATCCTTTCCTTCAGTAGTGTTTCCATTACCTTACACACCACAAAGGTCAGGCTGACAGGCCTATAATTGCAAGTCTCATCCTTGCTACCATTTTTGTGAAGTGGGACTACACTGCATCAGTGTTTCATATTGCATTATGTTTTAGAAAAATATGTTATCATTAGAAAACAAACAAAATACTTAGCCTTTTTAGCCTTTATAGATCTGAGCAGAGGTTTGACTTCTTAAATGGTAACACACTGTATTAGGTAAAATCATTATGTGATATTCTTCTGGGCACTGATTTATTAAATAACAGTAGTGAATTGCATGTAATAGCTAGAGGAGGATTAGGTTTGACCGACAAAGAAATCTGACTGATAAAAATAAATTCCAGAGTAATGTAGGAGTGTGCTTTAGCATTGATTCTAACATATATATCAATAATGCTATACTGTCTTTTAATAATCATTATTCTGGTTACCCCAAAATTGGATTAAGATCTGTACCTGTCTTAGCATATGCAGATGGCGTGGTACTGCTCTCTCCTGGATTCATTAAAACACCAAAATCATCTTCATGATTACAACCAACTACAAGCAATACAAACTTAATATTAACCACATGTATTTGTACTCTAACCACCTTGAATTTTCTCTCTAGCAGTCCATGACTGACCAATGAAGACAGATGACATGCAAGTTTCAGACTGGTTGTATTAGTGCAGGTGATATCTTACTAGGCCTATCACTAGAACATTTTTTCTAGGATAAAGAACAAAGAAATCATTTCAGTTTTTAATATTAGCAGTGTGGCAAGGTACATGGCAGTAAACAAACTAAAAAACACTTTTTTTCAGGTACTCTGTTAACACATTTTCTGCCTTACTAGTTACACGGAGCCTAATTCTAAAAAGTCACTCAGATCACCAAATTTGTGGTGATTTAAGGATGTGGCAGACTCTGGGTGCACCAGGGTCCCTGCACCAGATTTCCCAAGAAACAGGGTCCCAGTGCCAAAGTCCCTGGGTTTGCCCTGCTTCAGCCGGTGCACCAAACCATTGAAGCACATGCGGAACTGGCCACAGGGATCCAGTCCCCCCCCCCCCACCTGGCACAGTTCTATCGGGGCCAAGATGGTTGGGGGGTTTGCTAGCCAGAAGTGGGGCAGAGGGCATGTTGGACAGAGGGAGTGGCAGAGGAAGAGTTGTGGGGGAAAGCTGTAACTGTGGAAAAGTGAACTGGCATCCAGCAGTGTGTGTCTATGACTTAACACCCTTGTAAATGCCACTGTGTCCACCTACTTTTCTGTACTGTACAGTGCCCACTACACATCCAGATCTGACAGTCATATCCCTACTGTAGCAAAATGAAGGTGGGAAGATAACAAAGCACAATGCAATGGCATATGGCACCCTAACACAGCAGACCACAGGACTGTACAGTAATATAGACAGCACTGTACAGTCGTGCGGTCTGCTGTATGATGGTGCCACATGCTGCCACATTGTGCTTTGTTATCTTCCCATCTTTATTGTGCTACAGTAGGGACTGCAACTGCTAGATCTGGATGGGTAGTAGGCACTGTACAATACAGTAACATAGTTAGACATAGTGGTATTTACAAAGGTGTTATGCTGTAGATGCACCCTGCTGGGTGCCAATTCACTTTTCGTCAGTCTCAGCTTTCCCCCACAACTCTTCTTCTGCCACCTCCCCCCTCCCATTCATTGTGCCCCTGGCAGCCCCATTCCCACCCTGTCCCAGTGGTGCAAGTCACAAAGACCTCCTGGTTGGTCTAAGTGCTGTCTTGTCCTGCAGCATTGGGGGCGGCTTTTGAAATCCCCAAAAAGGGGTTGTGGCTGCCCCACCCTGGTGCTTGTCCCCTTGCATCCTGGCACAGCCCAATGTAGGTTGGAAGGGTAGCGTAGAGCCCCTTCAGCACAGTGGCTCCCCATTCTGATGCAGACCTGGTTTCAGAATAGGGGATGCTGCAACAGATGCCACTTGCATCATTATTGCTTTACGAAGGCACCTTGCATCACTATTTGGGCTTTGAGAATTAGGCCCACCATAACTAATACCTTTGATACACCACTAACTCAGAGCTATAGTAACATGGCGGATAGTGTAACCTATTTCACATTGTAACTGCATCTCCACCTAGAGGCAAGAAGTCAAGGTGCCTGAGAAAATCTCGATTGTTTTAAATAGCGATTCCTCCCCCCGAGTTCCTAGGCTGACCTTTGCTTAGGATATTGTTACTGTAACTGTTATGACATCTGTGAACATGTTAGCAAACTGACAGTGGTAGTTTTAGAACCCAGAGGTTATGCAACCATTTTGTAGGAGTCCTGGGATTCAGGAAGGCCTGAACCAATACTGCTACAAGAGCAGAGTCCCTCTGGACTTATCTAAAGGTCTGAATAGTTCCCATCTCCTAGTAGCATGGATTTCCAATCAGAGGGCAAATTATGGCAGAGCCAGGGGGTCAGGGGGTCAGGCAATCCCTCACTTTTGTAGCCAAAGGGTCAGACATTGAATTGAACAGCGCCCTGAGATGGGGTATGCTATGCAATTCTGCCCCCCATCATTTGGTACACTCCTCCGCCATCTGCTCCTTGCGGCCTACTTTCACAGTCCAGACATCATGTTGGACAATCATGGCTATGTTAACATCTGCTAGCTTGGCCAGACTCAGATCAGTGCAAGCCATGAACCACTGGGATGGTGAAACCTGTATGGTCAGCCTTCATTTACCTGTGTTTAAATGTCCTTCAGAAAAGCACAGGCTTTCCTGTACCACTTGTGAGTAGTTAGGAAAATATTGGGTTGCTGCATATAGCATGTCACAGAATGGAGGAAGGTGTTAACTTTTTTGTATTAATTTGTGTTTGCCACAGTTTAAGATATCTTCACATGCCCTCTCCTGGCTATCTGATGTTCTCTTTTTAACTGGAGAGAGCTAGTGGTCTGTAATTACCGTCATGGAGCCCATTTTACTAATTCACTATTTTTTCAATGAGAATACACCGCCATCATTGATTCAGTATTACTTAGGAGTGGTCAGAATCTTGTGGGAAATCATGGTTGCGAATATCCCCATTGCCTTGTCACCTCTGGGTTTGTTCCAGATGGCAGACCCAACACTGGAATGTAGGGGGGGGGCAAAAATTAGGGAAGGTGATATCCGCTACTGCATACAAGCTTCTTCTGGTCCTTACCACTATTGACCTCGTGCCAGGGTTATCAATCAGGACAAAGGTTGTTCCCTGTAACATCTGTGCATAATCTTATGTCTTGGTCTAGGCAGTAGTCCAGACAAAAAAAAAGTGGTGGAATAAAGGACTACCTTGGAACTGTAACACATGACCCCTTACTATTGTCTCTTAGAAGAAAATTGTCCAGCTTTTTTTGGTTGCAACAGTATTGTGGTCACTTGCCACCTGGCATGCCTTGGATATAGTAGGTTCTTCCCTCATTAATACCTACTACAAGTTAGGGGAGGAGGTAACCTTTCAGGTTTGTGAAAACTTCCTAAGTGCATGTTTACATAGTTGATAAAGGATGGAGAAGTGTGTGATACAAGAATTTAATGCACACCCAAGGTGTGTGATGCTACATAAACCCCAAGAGTGAAGCTCGAGGGGTTTATAAAGGCAATTAAATTTGAGTATGCACATTTCCCCATCCTTTATTTTTTATATTAACTAGTGAGCAATTGTTTCCCGCCTGAATCCTGTGACAATGCAAGACACACACACACACACATACACACACACACACACACACACACACACACACACACACACACACACATGCAGAGACAGTGTCTCTCTCCCTCCCTGCTTTTGCAAATGAGGATTTTTTTTGTATTTACTGTTTGGAATTGCAATTGTGCTTAAGTAGCACCGTAGTCTATCTGCCACAGTTGCATTCTTGCTCACATTATCGCCTGAAACCAATGAACAGCAGGATCAACCAGATAAAGATTGTTTATGCTTTATATGAAGAATCTACCACACATAGTAAAAAAAAAAGATATAGAACAGACAAGTCTTGTTGTAGCAGCTCCTCACTACTGCCATGTTTCTGGAACTGTTCAGCCCGCCCACAAACTGTGTGACAGCCAATAAGGTAGCACTCAAACTGAGTGCATGAATGCCATAACAACCCACGGGTTATTGCAATGAATATCAACTGACTGAGCCCATAGAAAAAATTGCTTGCTAATTACTATAAAGACATTTCTTCACCAGGATGTCCAATTTGAGATAGATAGGCTTACAATGCCTCTCGAAGACAAACCGCATGCATCATGATTAAGTTGCTATTTAGCAATACTACAAAGCAGTAACAGTTACTTTTCATTTCCCTGATACGCATACTCAAGGTACAGCCTTAAGAAGAAATACTTTGTGAAGTCATAACTATATTACATTAGGGTGTTAACATTCCAGTTCACATGCGTCTGATTA
Source organism: Neoceratodus forsteri (assembly GCA_016271365.2). Classification (NCBI taxonomy): domain Eukaryota; kingdom Metazoa; phylum Chordata; order Ceratodontiformes; family Ceratodontidae; genus Neoceratodus; species Neoceratodus forsteri. The sequence continues at coordinate 1,286,093,563 of CM057455.1, read as the reverse complement.
GTTACCATAGTCTTGTTAACTTAAAAGCAGGCTTGTTGTAAAGTAGAGAAAGACTCTGCAATTTGTTTAACAGTTTTTATATCTTTACAATGCCACAGCTCATCCATGCAGCTTAAGAGCCAGCATGCAACTGAATGACCCTTAACTTAACCTTTGGTTCCACCTACTGACTTTTCCCAAACAATATAGTTTCCTGTTAGGTTCCAAAGCATATGTGATATAGCCTTGAACACTATATACCTCTGCTTTTAGAAAACTGACAGCTAATGAACCCAAATAGGGATGGGTAAAAGTGCATTTTTACACCTTCATGGAACTTCCACAGAAATCAGGGAACATTTGTGGAAGTTTCTGAATTTCTGCCAGTGGCAGAGTGGAAAGTTATGGGCAACATTTTGCCTATATAGACCCTGGATGGTGGCTAGTGATCCCTCCCCTCACCTGGCCCACAAGTATCTAAACTATCCCTGGTGGTTAGCAGTCCCTCTCCCCCCACCGGATCACCCAAGTGACTTTAAAAAAATGTCTCCTTGTTTTAAATAGTGATCCCTACCCCCATCCCCTACAGGGCAGTGCCCACCACAGCCCTACAAATGGCCTGTTGCCCTGGTGGCCAGTGGCCCCTCCTCACCAACCATTCACTCCACGAATTGCACAGTAAGTAACCCCCCCCCAACTCTGTCAGTAGGGTACTGTTTAAAAAAATCTCTGGTGGTCTAGTGGTTTCATATTCAAATTCAACCCTAGCCCCTCCCCATCCCCAGTTCCCAGTCTCCAAATACATTATCCCTGGGGGTCTAGTGCTCCCCAACCCCCACCCCAGCAAGTGTCCCACCACCCCGCTCCCACCCCCATCATAAACTCCAGCAGGAGGACCGGCACAAGGCCAAGGCTGACCCACCCACAAGTTGTCAATGAATGAGCATGAGATTTTTTTAAACAACACCTTACTGACGGAGATGGGGGGATTTACTTACTGTACACTTCAGGGGGTGAACTGGTAGAGGGGAGGGACCACTAGCCACTAGGACATTTATTTGGCTGTTGTGAGCACTGTTCGGCAGGGGATGGGGGAGGAATCGCTATTTAAAACAATTTGAAAGAAGGGGAGATTTTTTTTAAGTTGGGTGGGTGATGGGGGGGGGCCAGACACCAGGGATAGTTTAGGCCCTTGTGAGGTGAATGGTGGGAGGGACCACTAGCCACCAGGAATTATCAGGGGGCAAGGAAACTTTTTTGTAATGAATTACAGGGGAGGCAGAAGTTACCCAAAAGTTTGGAAATGGATTTCTGAACTTTCACGGTAGTGAAAGTCTGACTTTCGCTTCAGTTCCGCCAGCAAAATATTTTTAGCACACCCTTAAGCACAAATACTATCACTAATTAAACTTAGGGAAAAATCAAAACTACATTATAGTTAAACCTGTATGCTTAGCTGAAACAATTTCACAATTTTAACCTCCCCCACCACATGCACTTTTAATCTGTTGTAGCATCAATTGGTGCATAGCCCTTAAAGTGCACTGGAGGTGTTCTCCTTTGTCTCTTAGGATAGTGTAAAGCAGAGTCAGACTGGGGAGCTGTTTCCACCTTGGGACAATCATTGGATGGATGGGGCACAGAAGGCGCTTTCTGCCAATGGTCAGGCAACTCGGAGGGTATAGGTAGCTCTTCCTGTTGTTCTAGTTTTATGTCTGAAACAGGGTCCTGACTGTCCTTGCTAGTTATCTTCTTGAAGAAGGATATATTCCTGTTGACCTTATGGTCTCCTTTTCATGCCGTCACCATAGAGCCTTCCTTGGTCACAACTATGTAGGGCTCCTTGCTGTAAGACACAGGCAATTTTCCAACATTGTTTGAGTTCTTGACAAGCACTGTGTCTCCTATAGCTATTGTAGATGGTACCTTTTGCTATCTGCATAAGCCTTCATTCTTTCTTTGGCTGTTCTGTCTTGTTCTCTAAATTCAAGGTATGTGTCCAGTTATTGTACATGTACTTCTGGAAGTTTAGTTTGTACAAGTCTGGACAGCAGAACCGTGGCTGGTGGAAAACCGGTTGTACTGTGGGGAGTAGCTCTGTAATTTCTCAGAAATTGATACATTGCCTGCTTCCAGTTCTTTTGTTCTGCCGTTGCTGTTTTAATTGCTTTCTTTCTAGTTTGCATGAATCTTTCAATCTCACCATTTGCTCCAGGCCAGTAGAGAATAACCTTTCGGTGTCAGAAGCCTAAGTACTTAGAAAACAGATGAAAACTGTAGCTATTAAATGGTGGTCCATTGTCAAATTTGACTACATTGGGAATTCAAAATTCAGAAAATACTTTGTCCAATAGAGGTTTTACTGTTCCAACACTGGTAGATTTAGCTATCTCTACTACTGGATATCTGGAGCAGTCATCAACGACTACCCACAGATATTCACCCATAGGATGCTGAACGGTCTACCCTCACCTCTTGCCATAGGGACTCTGGAAGTTGTGACATCATCAGTGGTTCACATTTGGTCTCGGGTGCTGCTACTTGACAGGCACGGCACGCTTTTATTGTGTCTTCTACTAATCTGTTGATTTCTAGGAACCAAACCTTTACTCGAATGAGGGCTTTTCTTTTCATCAGCTCAAGATGACCTTCATGAGCCAAACTGACAGCTTGCCTTTGAAGTTCATCTGGTATTAAACTTTTTGTGCTCTTTTAGAATGAAACTCCTGTTGGCATTAGTGGACAGTTCGTTTCAGCTTTTCAAATACTGCTTATACTTTTGCATTGACCTGTGGGTCTGACACAGTTCTTGCCCACTTCCCAGACTGGATGGTTCTGACTACCATTTGCAGAGTGACATAATGATGAGTAGCAGTCTGAATATCATCCAAGGACATTGCCACTGGAGTAGCATATTTGGCAATACAGTTTATATACTTCATCAATTTTATCTTCCCGCTGTGAAGGATGGGTCTCTTCAGGAGGGTGACATGTCATATAATATGTGGGATTTCTACTGCCCGATCAATATGCCACAGTTACCTCAAATGGCTACAGTCTCAGAGACCATCTTTTTATCTGAGATGGTAGTTTTGACCTTGGATTTTTGTAATTGACTATGAACGGTTTGTAGTCTGTGTATACCAAAAAAGATCTCCCAAACACATAGATGTGAAAGTGTTCACAAGCCCAAGTCACCACCAAGGCCTCTCTCTCTATATGTGAGTAGCATTGCTCTACTGGTGTGAGTGCTCTGGTGGCAAATGCTACCATATGACTTTCCATGCTATTTTTACCATTTTGCTCTAGAATTGCAATGAGACCCATGGGGCTTGCTTCCACTAGAATTTCTGTTTCCTTTTCAGAATCAAAATATGTCATTACTGAAGGATTGACAAGCACTTCTCAAAATGGACCTAAGGCCTTTTCTTGCCTTGCAGACAAGTTCAACGGAACATTCTTTCTGATTAGTTGTCATAAGGGCTGTGTCAGCGTGGCATAGTTTGGAATGAACTGTGAACAGAAGTTTATCATTCCGAGCAGGCTTCAGACCACTGATGCATTTGCAGTTGTGTCCAGTTCACAGATGGCTTGCACTTTCTTAGGGTCTGCCACAGTGCCCTTCTCTTTGAACAGGTACCCAGAGTACTCCAGGGTATGTTTGCTGAATACACATTTCTGCTTGCTCAAAGTTAGCCCTTTTTCCCTCAGTCACTGCAGTATCATTCTCAAATTTCTGCCATGGTCTTCTTACGACATGTCATAAACAAGTATGACATCTCTTATGTTTATTCTGCATTCAGGCCACTTAAAATTTCTCTGACCATGTTTTGAAAGATTTCAGCTGCACTTGAAATGCCAAAATGTTGCCGTTTGTATCTCCGCAAACCTCCCTGTGTGGAAAATGTAGTAATGAAATTGACTCTGGTGCCAGTTCGAGCTGGTTGTATCCCTGATTCAAATTCAACTTGCTGAAGACCTTTGTACCATTTAAGTCATTTATAATTTCAATGATGGTTGGCATAACACGGTGTTCACATTTGATAGCTTGGTTCACTTTTCTCATGCCCACGCATACACGAACATGTCCAGGGCGTTTGGTTTGGTACAACTACCACCGGTGATAGCCATGGTGTCAGTCCTTCTATTTTTTCAGTGAAACCCAGCTCCTCATCCTCATCACTGTTTAGCTGTTCTTGCAGTTCCTTTGTGATGTGAAATGGAATTCTATGATGAGGCTGCACTATGGGCTGCACTGAGATATCAATATGCAGTTTTTCCAGAAAGTCTTTGAGCTTACCAAGTCCTTGAAACAGATCCTCATACTCACACAGTAGCTTGCTGGTGTTTGTTTTGGCAGCCAGGGACTTATATGTCATCTCAGGTGCAATGACTTGATGTACTGTTTTAATTAAGTCCAAATTCTGTGACATTTTCGAACTTAGCAAGGAACCTCCCGTCTGTACTACAACATAAAAAGATTCATGTCAGGCCTTTCTTCTTGACTCAGTTACTGCATGAAACTTCCCAAGCCCCTTCAGTGGCTCTATCAAGCTGTATGGGTATACTTTTACTTCCGTCTGTGTCAGCTCAGGTTTCATTGTCATGTTATTGTAGTCACATTAATCAATCACATTGATTGTGGTTCCTGAATCTTCCATAACTCTCATAGATTGACCAGAAATATTTACGTCAAAAAGTGGATGAGCCTGTGACTATGATTTATCGTCAGGATGATCAAGTACTGTAATAGTGTATACAGTATGTACAAGTCCTCATCCAAAGTATCCTCAATGTTTCCTGGCTTCACCACTTTCTGGTGCTTCCCTTTCAGTTTCACAGCACTGTGCAGTTGCTTTGTTCTGCAATATGCTGCAAAATGATTTGCCTTGTTCCATTTTTGGTAATTTTTCCTGAATGCTGGCATGCAGTCACACTGCCTAAATAGGAATGCTGTCCACCACATCTGCTATACTTACTAATGTTACTATTGTCTTTTGCAGTGTCCCCACTGCCTGTGGTGTTATTTGCTGGCTACTCATGGGTTTGGCGCCACTTTGTGAATGGTGTGGTAACCAGGCTCGATTCCTGCCACCGGGGCTTTTGACAGGTCATAGCTTTACCTATGTCCAATAACATGGCCAGTGTCATGTCAGGGTCTCCTAGTGCTCCTCTCTGCAGCTTATTGGATGAGCAAAATTGTACAATCTGTGTCTTAATTTCACAGTCCTCATCAATAAAACTACATGTAGCTGCCAATTGCCTTAAACATAGAAACATAGACACATAGAATATGATGGTAGATAAGGACTGCAAGGCCCATCCAGTCTGCCCATTTTTTCTACCTTACGAATGTGCCATAGGCCTGTACTCTGCCAATGTCCTATCTATTCATACTCATCTGTATTGCTCCCTTATGTCCATCCCATGCCTGTCTGAAACCCTGCACTGTATTCATATTCACCACTTCTTGAGGTAGGACATTCCATGTATCTATCACTCTTTCTGTGAAAAATAACTTCCTCGTATTACCCCTTAATCTGCCTCCCTCTAATCTCATGTTGTGTTCTCTTGTCCTGCTATTTTTCTTATATTGAAACATGTTAGACTCTTTCACCTTGCTAATGCCCTTAAGATGTTTGAATGTTTTGTTATTACCTCTCTCCCTCCTTTGCTCTAGGGTATACATATTGAGCTCCGTTAATCTATCCTCATATGTTTTCTGTTGCAGTCCCAGCACCATTTTGGTTGCCCTTCTCTGGACTGCCTCAATTTTGTTAATGTCCTTGTGCAGTTACAGCCTCCAGTACTGCAACCAGTACTCCAGATGAGGCCTAATCAGTGTCTTGTAAAGAGTGATTACTACCTCCCTCTTAAGACTTGTGATACCCCTACTAATAGACCCCAACAACCCTCTAGCCATATCTACTGTTTTAGTAGTCTGCTTGGGTGATTTCAGGTCATCTGTGATGATGATGCCTAAGTCTCTTTCTTCCTTTGTGATTGCCAGCAACTCCCCTCCCAACCTATAGGTAGCTTCAGGGTTTCTCTTCCCTATGTGCATGAACTTGCACTTCTTTGCATTAAACCCCACTTGCCACTCTTTAGATCATTTTGGCAGTTTTTCCAGATCTCATCTAATTCTGCCCACCCCATCTGGATCATCTACTCTGTTGCAGATCTTGGTGTGCTCTGCAAACAGGCAAACCTTACCCTCCAGTCTATCTGCAATGTCACTGATGAAAATATTGAAGAGGACTGACCCCAGGACTGATCCCTGAGGTACCCCACTTGTGATCTGCATCTCTTCTGACTATACCATTTACCACCACTCTGTTTTCTGCCCATCAACCAGTTTGCCATCCAGTTGACCAACCTCTAACCCACCCCTAGCATACCCAGCTTATTAATCAATCTATGTGGAAAGGTATCAAAAGCTTTGCTGAAATCAAGGGAAGTGACATCAACTGCACCCCCTTGGTCCACCACTCTGGTTACCCAGTCAAAGAAATTTATGAGATTAGTTTGACAGGACCTTCCTATTGTAAACCCATGCTGTCTTGGATCCTGTGCTTCTATGGATTCCAGGTGTTGCACTATCCTTTCCTTAAGGAGTACCTCCACAATCTTGCCCACTACTGAGGTAAGACTGACTGTTCTGTAGTTCCTTGCCTCCTCCCTGCTGCCACTCTTGTGGAGCGGGATTGACTGAACCCTTCTCCAGTCTTCTGTGACCTTTCCAGTTCTCAGAGGCTCACTAAACAGTTCTGCTAATGGCTCTGCTAGTTCCACCCTTTGCTCCTTTAGTACCCTGGGATGTATGCCATCAGGTCCCATTGCCTTGTCTACCCTGAATTTAGTGAGCTGTTGTAGGACCCTTTCTTTTGTGAAGGGCCTTGTGCACACCTCCCTCCCGTCTGAGTCCATGGTGCTGAGCTGTGGGCCCTGCCCTACCTTCTCATCAGTAAATTATGAGAATATGTATCTATTTAGGATAGATGCTTTTCCTTGGTCCTCCTCCACACATTCCCCCTTATCCCCTTTGATCTTAGCAATACCCCTTCTGGACTTTCTCCTTTCACTAATGTATCTATAGAAAGTATTGTCCCCTTCTTTTACTGTTCGTGCTAGTGTTTCCTCAGTTTGGGCCTTTGCCTGCCTTACTGCCTTATCTGCATCCCTTAGGGAAGTTTGGTATGCCTCCCTATCTTGGTCCAACTGCTTTCCCTTATATTGCCCAAAGGCCAACTTTTTGGATCTGATCTTTTCTCCTACTGTTTTTGAGAACCAAAGTGGTTTCCTCCATCTTTTGCTCTTGCTTTTCTCCCTTACACAATGGGATGTTGCTTCAAGTAGTGCACCCTTAATGCTTGCCCACTTTGCCTGTACCCCCTCACCTGTATTTTGTCTTGCCAGGGGCTAGCTTAACTCTGTTGGCCATCTTATCAAAGTCAGCTCCTCTGAAGTCCCATATTTTTGCCTTGGAATGGGATGATTTTGTTCCAGTGGCCAAACTGAACCATACCATGTGATGGTCACTGGCCCCCAGGTGACCTTCTACCTGGAGATCTGTGATCCTTTTCCCATTAGTCAGTACTAGATCCGGCATAGCCCTATCTCTTTGGGTTGTTGCCCCAATTGTTTGAGGCCCTCCCCCTGCAGGCAATCCACTATGTGTCTAGCTCTGGCAGATGTTCCTGCTGGTATTGACCAATCTGTATCTGTCATACTGAAATTTCCCATTAGCAGAACCTCCCCTTTAGCTGTTATGTTTTGTATTTCTCCTAACAGTAATGTGTCTATGTCCTCCCCCTAGTCTGGAGGCTTGTAGACAACTCAAGTTCATATGGTTGTCCTATTTCCTGTTTCTAGGGTGACCCACAGTTCTTCTGGCTCCTTATATGTATTTTGAATTTCTGTAGCTTTGATATTTTCATTGACATAAAGGGTCACTCCACCCCCACCCCCCCCTTTTTGCACCTCAGTCTCTTCTGAACAGTACATAGCTGGGTACTGAAGTCTTCCAAGTGTGGTTACTGGTGAACCATGTCTCACTAATGGCTGCTATCTCTGGTTTAGCCTCTGTCATTGTTGCCTCCAGGTCTGGGATCTTGTTTCCCAGACTGCAGGCATTTGTGTACATGATTATCCATTGGCCAGATTTCGGTGTGTTAGTTGTTGGGTGAGGTCTGGCTTTTCCCCTGCACATTGTATGGGAAGCCATACCTTACCTGGTGATGCAAATGAACTACAAACATGCGGAACTCCTGTTTGATCACTAGCTGAGGAGGGAGGGTGTTCTTCTTGTTCGATGTATCAGGTGCTGCACCCCTTTCCCTATCTGCTAGTTTAAATATTCTGAAAATACATCAAACTTCTGCCCCAATGCACTGACTCCCTCCTTTGCCAGATGTAGTCCATCAAATTTAAAAACTTTTGCTCCCAAAACTGTTGCCAGTTACCTACAAATGTGTGTCCTTTTTCCTGGCACCAGCCCATGAGCCACATGTTTAGCTCTACTGTCTCCACTTCTCTGACCTTCAGTCCATCTGCCCCCCTCTCCCAGACTGGCAGAATCTCAGAGAAGGAGATGCCAGATGAAATGGATGACAGTTTGTCTCCCAGCCTGGTCAGGTATTCCTTGGTCTCCACAACTGACCAGTTGGCGAGATCGTTAGTCCCTATGTGTACCAGGATGTTGATATGTTCTCCTGCTTCATGCATATTAGCAATGCAATCAGTGTCTGTCCATGCTGATGTACCTGAGAGACATCTGACCATTACCTCCAGCTGGAGGGAGGTAGGTATCAACTCCCTGAATCATGGAGCCTCCAATGATCAGAAGTGTTTTGGATTTGATTTTTACTTTTTTGTTTTGGTCACTGTTTTGGGCAAGTTTTGTAGTGCTAGCTCCTGTGTAGCAGTGTCCTGCTCTGCAGTGTCCTCTGCCACTTTGTTTCATTTCAGAGATAGAGGCAGATACCTGTTTGTAGTTTTTATATGGTTTGTGGAGGTGATACATTGGTGAGCATTGAATGATGGGGCATCTGACTTGCCCCTTCTAACCACCTACCAACCTCCTGGACCAACTACCCTATGCAGCTGATGTGCTTCAGTTGGATGTTGGGGAAATGGTGGGCAGTTCTTGTAATATATTTCCTCCTGAATATGCAATTTGAGGCATGCAATCTCTGCCCATACTTCATGGAGCTGAGCCCTTAGATCTCCAATGGTCCAGCATGTAAGACAGCATCCTAAATACTGTATAACTTCCCTATTGAACAGTGTGCTGCAGTACCTGCCATTAATAATATCCATTCTAGTTGAGTTACTGAGTTTATAGCCTGGTCTAAGTAATTAGAAGGAAAATGAAAGCAAAATATTTTTTTTTAATTTTTTTTTGTTTGTTTTGTTTGTTTTTGTATAACTTTGTATAACAAGTTAAATTAATTGTGCCCCTTGCTGTGTGGATACCCCACTGATACTCCCCTTCCTGCTTTGCTAAAGGAAATGTCATGTCTGTGCTACTCTATAAAAGGAATGTGGCATGGGGTAGTTGGGGATGGGGATGGGTGGTTGGGCCCTTACCCTGCTGAAAAAGAAGAACCACTGATGAAAGAAACAAGGAGGTAAGAGCAGAAACAATCAACAAAAAACAAATGCAGTCGCTATCCCTCAGTCTGTATCTTGTATGTGCTCCTGTAATTAACCCTGAAAGCTTAGCCTAATGATAGATAACAAAGTCACACAACTTGTAAGCACCACCTGTAACAATTTTACAGAAGATATACCCTGAAAAAACACTTTGCTAAAGAGAAAAAAATAAAGCAGTAAAAAAGTAACAATACCTGTAAGCACACCCTGCAGAACACTTTAACAGAAGATATACCTTGCAAAAAACAAGTTGAATCAGAGAAGATTACAGCACTACTCTGTAAGCACAAAACTGTAGCAAACCTATAGCACACCCTGTAATAATGCAGGAGAAAGTATACCCTGCAACATCAGTTAGAATCAGAGAACAATAAAGCAGTAAAATGTAAGCAAAAAACAGTAACAAAACCTGTGAGCACAAAAAATGATAATAACACACAGCAAATCTGCCTAGCCAAAAGAAGCCTTATTCCTTGCTCTGATAATGTTCCTTGCTCTGTTCTTACAAGCAAACCTAAAAGAAAAGAGTTCAGATGAAGCTAGGTGCCTTTGCCAGCAAACCTAGTCTTCCACCTCAAAAACACCAACTAACCTGACCATTTAACTCTTCTCTCTTTTGGAAGTTATTAAGACTTTGTCAGCTCCACACCACAGTTACACTCCTACTCCCCTGGAAGAGCTGCAGGAGGAAATAAATGAACTCCTTCAGTGTGATAAGGAGACTGCAATGTAACACCTTTAAGATCGAAACAAAAACCTTTCAGCAAAAAATAAAATACTAGCAAACAGTAATCATGCATGGTATACTGCCAGGTTTTCTCCAATCTCTTGTTTGGCCTATTGAAACAAATGCACTTTGTATTCTGTATTTTGCGGCTATAACCTGATCTAGTTCATTCACATCCGCTTGTGGTATGGAAGTGGGTAAAACATCATAGATATCATTAACTTGCTCACCAGCATAATGTAGCAGAAGCTCTTTTTGCCTCTTGAGATCCTCCACAATTAGTGCCAAGAGCAGGTTCTTGAATCAAGATACCCACTTCTTCCATCTATCTCCCACAGCTCCAGTTTCAGCATTTACACTGAACAGAGAAAAGTTTGGAAATGTTGTCACCATTTCCACTCACTCATTCACTCACTCACTCACTCACCTGTCTTGCTTCTCACCCCTATCAGCAGTTCAGGAATAAATCTGAGTACTTGGTTTTTTTTTCACTCTGTTCCCCTTTTTATGTTGCTTGCACACATGTGCAAGAAACATAGTGCCATCATCCGAGTTTTTGAAGGTGTGTCAGCTCATCTTCCAATACAGTCAGTGTGTTTGCAGGCGTGGCCCCAGTTCCCCAATCACTGCTGCAGCTGTCTATGACAAGCTGAAAATGCAGTGGCATACAGTTGAAAGGGAGGGCTCTGCTTGAGTGAGCAGAGCTCTCCCCTCACACACACACACACACACACACAGACACGGCACGCACACGCACTGCGTGCTCCATGCTTCTTCCCCTCCCCCACACTGTACAGCCGATGGGGTGAACAATCCCGTCGGCTCAGTGTCTCTCCCCAATGCTGTCACCGGCGGGGTGCCCAATCCCCGTACGTCCACTATCTCCCCAAGCAACCACGTGCCACGCTGAGGCCCACCCCAGTGTGGCAAAATGTGTTATAGCCGACGAGGTGCCCAATCCCTCATCGGCTCCACACCCACCAGCCATCCTTGTGCCACGCTGAGCCCACCCCAGCGTGGCAAGCGTCCGATGTCATCATTAAAAATCAAACAACCTGAAATAAAACTGTCCCTCGGTGCTTTTCCCTGCCCCCCTTCCCACAACCCGCACCCACCCATCGCACCCTGCCTCCACACCCCTCCCCCATACTTACCTCCGGAGCTCGCTGTGATCTTCAGTGGACCGGGAACATGTCTGCACTCTTCAAAGCCGACCGCGAACTGAGGAAATGCCGGTAAGCTGTATAATGGAATAGATGGGGTTTTTTCAACTTTATTGCATATCTCAGGCATTTTTTGGAATTTTTGCACCAAATTTTCAACATGGGGTTTTTGGGACCCCTTCTCATGAATGATGTCACTGTCATGGCATTACTCGGGCCCGAAGGGTGATTTTTCAGCCACTGCACAAATCACCTTTCTGGAATGATTAACAAAATGACACTGCCAGTGTTCATAAGGTGGGCTCTCAAAAAGCCTATTTTGAAAATTTGGTGGAAAAATTCCAAAAATGACTGTTTTATGAGCGCAAGGCGAGTTCCTATGTGCACGCCGTGTTCAATTCTACCATTATTATTTCCAAATTTTCAACATTGTCATTTTACCACACATCCTTATGAGCAGTATAGCTGTCATTTTTCACATCCTGCCCAAAATGTGTTTCTGCCCATGTAGCGCACAATGGTGCAGTCAGTGTGCAAAATCAATGTATGGGACACATTAAGAAAATCACTGTGACACTTTTCATTAGCAGAGGTGTTAAAATGGCTATGTTGAAAATTTGGTGAAAAAATTCCTAAAAATGACTGTTTTATGAGCGTGCATTGCATAGTTTCTCGCCGCAGCTCGTAAGTTTAATGAATTTTCAATATTTTTCCACTCCAGATTTTCAACATTGCCATTTTACCACACCTCCTTATGAACAGTATAGCTGTCATTTTTACATTCTGCTCAAAATGTGTTTCCACCCATGTATGAGCACAATGGCGCAGTCGGTGTCGCGAACTCAATGTATGGGACACATTAAGAAAATCACAGTGACACTGTTCATGAGCAGAGGTCTTAAATGGCTGTGTTGAAAATTTGGTAAAATTCTAAAAATGACTGTTTTACGAGTGTGCATTACGCAATTCCCGCACTTGCCTTTCGTAAGTTTGCAATTTCAATATTTGCACTCAATGACTTCAAATTCTAAACAGCACATAGAAGCAAGCAACATTTGTCTTTGACAAATGCTTGTTTGTTCTTCTGTGCTGTGCAACTTGACTGGCCAGATGTAGCCTTGAACAGCTTGAGTAGAGGAAATCAGGCTTTTATCCTTGTCACCAATGTAATGTAGAGACTGGCTCTGCAATTAGCTTAACAGCTATTATTTCTTTACAATGCTGCAGCTCATACATCAGTGCAGCTTGAGAGCCAGCACACCACTGAATGACCCTTAACAACCTTTGGCTCCACCTAGTGACTTTTCCCAAACACTATGGTTTCCTGCTAGGTTCAAAAGCATATGTGATATAACCTTGAACACTACACTTGTAAGAATTAAAATCCAGTTTACATTCACAAAGAAGTTACATTCTGTGCAATAATCAAGAAAAGGGGTCAGCAGAGCCTCCTTAAACATGACTTTTAATTGCTGACCCTATACTTGTACAGTATGTGTGTATGGGAGGGTGGTGGGAGGAGGGCTGCCAATGCAATGCATTCAATCCCTGGACCCTCCCAACTGTTTTTCCCAGAAACTGCATTTCCTTTAAATAGGTGATTGCAAAGTATCTGTGAAATGAACCTTTTTTTTTTCTTTTAGGCTGTTAAAGCATAACAGTGGAAAATATTTCATCCCAACCCTCTTGTTGCATCTGAACTCCTGATAGTAGCTTGTAAGCATGTGTTGGGGGTGGGTGGTGGGGGAGCAGTTCTCTTCTGGGAGTAGCCTGATTTATTGGAAATGAAGTTAGTTTGTGAATAAAGTCAGTGCCACTTTAACAATTAACATCTGAACATGTGTTGATTAAAATACCATTTCTCTCTCACTAAATGAGACAACTGTTTTCAAAACATTTAGCGTACTTGAAGGAATTACATATGTCCCCCTTGTAGCTCATAGATTAAAAATACGTTTCACTTTCAATTCATTAAATTCTGTAATATGGTATAGTGAGTCAGATCATGTATAAACTCAGAACTTGTATATAACTTGGCCCATTTTAGAATATAATTTACGTGAAAGATCTCATGCCCCTTCAGACTTCAAATATGTGAGTGTTATGACCTAGATTTAGTTACACAAACCCTAGCATGGTACTGGGAGGTAACATAATTTACTTTTTACTAGTCAAAGAGCAAAGAGCAAATCTTAATTGCAGTTATAGGACCTCACATAAATCCTACAATGTTGTGAGTTTCACAGGACAAGCAAATAACAATAAACCTGTATTATACCATTCAACAGATTTGAAAAGAAAATGATGACATACAAGCAGTTAACAAGTAATTGAACAAGTCTATTTCAAATACATTTGCACCAGTGCACTCTAAGGGCATAACATTGCTGACTGTCTTTTGGCTTCCCTGTGTGTGTGTGTGGGGGGGGGGGGCAGGAAATAGTTCCTTTTTTAGTGGATGCCCTCAGTACAACAGTCCCAGTTTCAAGGTGCGTACAACCAGTACAGATGATGACAGTTTACACAGTTTTTAGTAACATGCACACTCATTAGCCACTCAGTGAACCCACTGCTTTTCCAAGTAACATCCCACTCCCAGATAGAGATGTTGCAAAGTTTTAATTTGCTGGTAACATTCTGGCAAAGTCGCCAAATTCACCTCCACAAATCATTTTGCAAAGTTTTTATATTTAATAGGACATTTGCCATTGGTAACTTCACTTTGCAACTTCATCAGTAACTTTTCCTTGGGGTACTCAAAGGTGAAGTTGGGTCAAAATGACTTCCACCAACTACTCCTTTTGGGTTTTTAGGCATAACTCTGTCAAATTGTGCCCAGTTTATCTAAAGCTTGGTATATTTGTAGTCCATGACCCACATACCATACACACACACACACACACACACACACACACACACACACACACACACACTGTAGCAGCTGAACAGCAATAGTAATATAGCTCTGGATTGAATTCTTCAAGGCAGCATTCCATTCCAACTTCAAAAAGTACAATTTAACACATTGGCCACTTAGAAAAACACAAACCAAGGAAGCTAAACTGAAAGAGCTGTTATCTTCAGCCTTTAAAGCTCATCACACTAGTTAGCACTTGTATGTTAACTGCTGCAGTCCCAGCTGCAATACCTTTTACATTACAAAAGGCTTGGTATACCCTCATATATTGCTACATTGTCTTTCTATACTGTAACATTATGACACATTGTACTGGAAAAAATGCATTTCACATTTTAAGAGGGAAAACACATGAACACTTAATATTATAATTGGAGTTGTTTAAAATAATTTAAGTGTTATAATTATTTGTATTCATGAACACCTCTTTTAAATATTGTATATAATTATTTTAGTTGTACATATGAACACAAGGAACCTGCTTAAAACCCTTTGAAAACTGTGCCAGTCTAGGGTTTTCATTGTTGTTTTTCATAATAACATAATTTCTATAAAGTGTTTCTGGCAATGCCTGCCAATTAATTCACAATGCAAGGTTTATAAGATAGTTTATGCTTCAATGAAAACTAAGTTAAAGTACTATAATTTTGTAAAGTGTGTGTATGTGTGCACACATACTCGGCTGCTCAGATTTTCTTTACCACAAATTCCTAACCTCCAAAATTAAAAGTACACTAATGAATTAAAAGATACCAACCTGTTGGTAGGCAGGTAGGGAGGTGGATAGATAGATAGATAGATAGATAGGTAGATAGATAGATAGATAGATAGATAGATAGATAGAGTCTGTGATGTTATGTGAAAGTAATACAGAAGACTATGGTAGTTTATAGCAACATAAGTCTGCTTTATTACTGAATAAACATCTCAAGTACTGTATGTGGTTTTGCTTCTGTTAAAAATATCAAATCTTTGCAAATGGTACATTTTCTCTGCATCATGAAGATAGACTGATAGACAGACAGAAAGACAGAATGACTGACTGACAGATAGTCAGATATATAGACATCCTTGACAATCAGAGGCAGGTAAAGCAGTACAATGAACTGGACAAAATGCTGACCCTTCATGTTTTTTCACTACAAAAGAAGAAAAGCATCTTTCAGTTTTATTTGGGGTAAATGTTATCCTTCCACCAACAGATGAGTTTTTATAAATGTTTCAGTTTAGTTTTTCTTCCTAAAGTGTGTGTGTGTGTGTGTGTGTGTGTGTGTGTGTTGTTTTGGGGGGCTGCAGTATAGCCCATAGTTTAGAGTAGGGAGCTGTGAATAAGCTTGGTCCATCCAACAGACCTGGATTTAATTCCCTCAAACTCCACCTCCATGTTGTGTGACTGAACAAGTCATTTAACTTCTCCTGTGTTCCTGGTCATCCCTGAAAAGAGGCATGTGTTCCTAGGGCTAGTGGGTCTTACCCGGTTAATACAAAACCAAAATAGCTGCTTTGCACATTGCAAACCTGGTAAGGGTCAGGATCGAGAATATAGAAAGAAAACTCACAATGTGCAGCACAGGAGGTACCTAAATGTAGATGTTATAGGTATGCTACTATTGTATTATGAACTGTAGCTGAAACTAACTTTGTGGGGGAAAAAATATTTTCCTTGCACTGCGGCTACAAGGTAGAGGAACAGTGCATGCTGTTGATGACATATGTATGCAACTAATCAGCTGGTATGTTGTTATTTTTATAACTATAACTTGAAGCAGCTGCAGGTATTTTCTATTTATTTTTGTATTCTTTTTGGCAACCAGGTAAGGCCCACTAGGCACAAGTGTCTGTTTTCAGGGGAAACCTGGTAGGACTGGTGTGGTTAAATGACTTGTTCAGAGTCACATGGAGTATGCAAGTGGAGGTTCTGGGAATCAAACCCATGTTCACTGGCTGCACCAAGGTCATTCAAAGCTCATCACTCTAACCTCTAGGCTATACTGCCAGCACCATAAACAAATATGTTTTTATTTGTTGTCATTTATTTGTAATTTTTGACCAGGAAAGGCACCCTAAGCTAGTAAAGGTTGTTTCCAGGTGCATCCTACTACAGATTGTGCTTGCTGTCAACAGAATTTCAGTGAACACTGCTGAGTGTGAAAGGGGGTTCAGTGAGATGAATGATACATCCACACCCCTGAGAACTAACTTCACAGTTAAACACCTCTCATCACTGATGTACCTGTCACTGGTTGGGACAGCTCAGAGTTAATGTGAGGAAGTATTTTTTCATGGAGAGCATTGTGGATGCATGGAACAGCCTTTCTGAGGAGGTCATGGAGTCAAAAACAGTGGGGGAATTCAAGAATGCATAGGACAGACATAAGGC
This sequence comes from Neoceratodus forsteri, assembly GCA_016271365.2. NCBI lineage: Eukaryota > Metazoa > Chordata > Ceratodontiformes > Ceratodontidae > Neoceratodus > Neoceratodus forsteri. Next base: position 1,286,076,743 of record CM057455.1, on the reverse strand, counting down.
AATTCTAGTGGGGGGTAGGAGGAAGTAGGCTGTTGGTTAACTAGGATCTGCAGCTTATCCATTAGGCAGGGAAATGGGCAGACTAGGTGAGCCAAGTGGTCCTTAATCTGCCATCAAACTCTATGTTTCTATGTTTTTATGTTTCACACTATTTGTAAAGAAGTGGCTTATTTCTAGATGCTCAGCAGATCACACTGCATGCAAGGCTAGAAAGGACAAGGATGTTCAGCATAGCTATGAACATATTTGGAAAGTCCAGTCAGATGTCAAATGACACTTCACTGCACACTGCATGTACATTGGACTCCGATTTCAATAGCAAAGTTGTTTATGTTTTGGTCATAAGTGCTTATTTTCACAGTTGTCATTTGTGTGGTACAGTTTATCTGTGTTAAACTGTGGTAAACCTTTTTTGTAATTTATTTTCTGTTTTGGCGGTTGCAGATGTTTAATTTTACTTCATGACTTTAGTTATATAGTTTTTCAAGGGTTAAAAATGTTTAATTTTATTTCTTTTAGCAGTTTTTTTTAAGATATGACTCAGAGCACGGGTGCTTCAATCTTTACAGTATTCATGAAGACTTTTAGCCTCATCACAGACATATCATCTATTCAGCCAGTTCTAATTACATGCCAAATTTGCCGAATTAAACAAATTTTGCCTAAAGGGAGACCAAATGGAAGTATGTACTTTGAGATCTCTCCCCCACGCCTGTCTTGTTGAATTCATCTGATTAGAGGTTTCTTGTAAAAGGCTTTGATATATTTTTGAAATGATATGTTTATTTGAGACCAGTTCCTCAAACATGGTTTCTACAGGATTATCCTCAACAGAAGAGGAGTTGAAGTTTCTTTTAAAGACAAAGTTCTTCACTTGGCTAAATTACCAATGCTGATTAACTGGTATACCATACTCGTTCTGAAATTGGGTAAAATACATAAATTCATTTCCAGTATAAAAATCTCCTATGGACTTAATATTTTTCTGAAAGTACTAATCTTTAAAAGTTTTATCCATCTTAGCTGGTTTAAAGCCATTATTGTTATAAGCAGGAGTCAACTTGGAGATATCTTCTTTTTTTTTTTTTACCCAAAACCTTAGCTGCCACTTCCCATGTCTCAGTAGTTGTTTTGGCAGTTGTTAACACCTCCATCATGTTTATCAAATGCATTCCTCTTATTTTCTCTATTTCCATTCCCATTCCTGCCTGGGAACAGTTCAGGGGTTCATGGAACCAATAATACACTATTTCAAACTGGGCAACTAGGTACTATAGCATAAAATGTGGGCATGTGAGACCCCCTTCTGCTTTGTTTTGACATAGTTTATTTAATGCTATCCTGGGGGTGGGGGTTCTTGCCAGAGAAATGTTCTTACTGTTCTGTCAAGATCCTGAAATAATTTTCTTGGAAGACTCATGGGACTTGATTGAAACAGAAAAAGCAGTCTTGGCAAAATGTAAATTTTTAAAATGTTTATTCCAGCTATCAATGCCAAGGGTAGATATTGCCATTTTGCCAAGTCTACTCCTATTTTACTCACAACTGGATCGTAGTTTAATTGTATTGCCCTTTTTGGGTTTGTTGCCAGTATAACACCTAAATATTTTGTATTATCTTTAAGAATTTCCCTCAATTTATGAACTTTAATCTCCTCATGTGATCCCAAGTAAAGCATCTCACTTTTTCCCCAATGTACTTTATAGCCTGATATAGAACAAAATTCTCATAATATCTCGCAGACTTTCAGATATGTGGTATGTGAATTTTTTAGTGCCAATAGTATATTATTCGTGTATAACATTGTTAGGACTGGATCTGGGTAGATTGCCACACCTAGTTTTTGGGCATGTGATCATAACCTGATAGCCAGGGGTTCCAGAAATAGAGCAAAGAGGAGTGGGGAAAGGGGGCACCCTTGCCTCATCCCTCTAGCCATTTAGAAATAGGGTGTGAAAGAACCATTCACTTTCGCTCTAGCCCTTGGGGTATTATAAATCACTTTAATCCAAGCTTCATAGTTCCCCTTTATCCCATTACCCCTTAATACTTCCAAAAGGAAGGGCCACTGCACTCTATCAAAAGCTTTTTCAGCATCTAAAGAGAGAAGTGCAGTGTCCATTCCCCTGAAAGCCTCTATAATATTAAATACCTTCCTTGTGTTATGCTGAAGTCTTCTACCCAGAACAAAACCAACCTGATCTTGATGGACCAGTGTCGGAGCAATCCTAGACAATCTTTTATCCAGACGTTTGTTGAAAATCTTACAACCGCTATTAAGGACAGAAATGGGTCTATAAGACCCACATAAATTCTCCGGTTTATCTTTTTTCAAAATCAGTGCTATATCTGCTTCATTAAAGGAGTCTGGAATAGCCCCTGTTGTTATAAATCTATTATATAATTTAACCAGGTGAGGTACCCAAATTTCTGATTGATTTTGTATAACTCAAATCTGAGGCCGTCAGGTCCTGGACTTTTATTATTGGGTAAGATTTTAATTTCCTCTGCTGTTTCTTCAACTGTGAACTCTCTATTTAATTCCGCTAAGTCCTGTTCAGGGATCTTATGAAGCTTTAGGCATTTTATGTAATCCTGATTTTTTTTCTCTTCTACTAAAACCTCTGGGGTATAGAGTTTTCTGTAGAATGCATAGAAGGTATCCAAGATCTCTGATGTTTCCATGGTTATTGTCCCATCATCCTTAAAGATACTGTATATTTTATTTTTATTCTTTTCAGTTTGAATTTGATATGCTAAGACCTTGTTTGGTAACTCTGCATAGTGACAGTATTTGGCTCCAGCACTATTCAATTCTTTCTCAGCCTTTTCCTGCAATTTTTGTTCCACTTTATCTTTGACCAGTATGTAATTAAGTTATGTTTGATCTCACCTTTGATGTATATATTCTTCTTCAGTGACTGCCAGTTCTCTTCCCAATTCTAATAAATTATTTTCCTGTATTTTCTTCCTTGCAATTATTTGGGAAGTCACCCAACCCCTTAAATATGCCCTTTTAGCAACCCACAGAGTATTTATATCTATATCCTGTCCAGAGTTTTGCTTCCTGAGATCACGTGATGCTCTTGACTCCATAGCTGCTCCTTTACTCAGCTCCTACCACCCGCCTTCCTTATCCTCACTAATCTGCTTTTTGAAATGGCCGTTTGGTGCCAGACAACGTGGATTGCTGTATCTAACTGCTTGCTGCACCACTATTTCCTATTTTGGAAAATCTCTATTGGCATTGTGATGGAAACTGAGATGAAGCAGGCCTGTCTTCAGCATACCCCACCAGTCACACCAGAAAAGCAAGCCAAAAAATCTAGGATGCAAAAACAGCAACCAGGTAAGCGAAAGCGGTGCATTGCCTTCAGCCATCCTGCTTACTGAAGATAGATTTTTGGAGAAACTGGCTCCTTTCAGGGAGTCCCTGGTGGATATTGCTGCCAAATTAAAATCTATCTGGGCAGACATGGGGGACTTAGGTCATAGAATATTTGATTCAGAGGCATGCACAACCTCTCTAGAGTCATGGAAGAATAGAGTAGACCCAGAGATATACAAACTGAGGCAACAGATAAGTAAACATCAGCTCAAACCTGAAGATCTTGAGGGGAGCAGTAGATGAAATAACATATTGCTTTTCAGCCTGCAAGAGGCTGAAAATGGGCCCTCAGCAATAACTTTCCTTCAGAAACTGCTCCTTAAGGTAGTGGGCCCTTCACCTGATAATCCAGTTTACCTGATTGAAAGAGCCCACTGCTCCCTCATGCCTAAACCACCAGATACTATGCCCCCCAGACCCATCATTGTGAAGTTCCTAAATTATCTGGAAAAGCAGCATATCCTTACAAAGTCCAGGGAACTGCAATCCATTATCTAGGAGTGCAAATCTCTGTTTTACACAAGATCTCCTGCTGGAGACCAGGCAGAAGAGGGCTGCATTTCATCCCACTGTAAGCAAACTCATTGCAGCCAGCCTGAAATTTTAGGTGGCCTACACAGCCCAACTGCAGGTGTCAATAAATGGAGCCTGGCATTCCTACGACTCCCCATCATAAGCTTCAGATGACCTATTCCTCAGACTGCCAAACCTCTTCAAAGCTCCCTGAACTATAGTCCTTAATCAGGCCTGACTGCAACTACTCTGCATTTAGAACTCTTTTATGGCATGTTTCTTCTCTTACCTCGGCTAGAATGGTGAAGTGACTGTATTCTCTGAGAGTCTCTGAGTGGCCCAGAGTCTTGATATCTTCAGGGGATGCCTGAACTGTGCCTCTGCTGACTTTTTCCCCCGGATCCCATGGATTGAATGGAGTTTTTGTCTCCATTCCTCCTGGTGCTGTACTGGTCCCTTCTGGCACTGGGTGAAGCTGGGAAGTGTTCTGGCTGGGACTGCATTTCTAGGGGGCTGGATTTGGTATTGGACTGGTCCCACTCTGTTTTGCTTCCCCTACAGACCAAACTAAGATGAATGTATTAAAGTGGGGGAGTCATCTACTGGAATCACAACATGGGGATATGAGGTTTCATTGGGATGCCTAATTTCAGGTTACTCTTCATGAATAGCTGCTGACTGTCCTCCGGAGTATTGTGACAGGTATTTGTCATTCCTACAGCATCAGTTATGGGAGATAGCCCCTCCCCAGCAGCGGTGGAGGCAGTTGGTGTACACCTCCTGTTCCTCTTCGAGTTTCTTATGAAATAGACAGGGGAGCATGCTCTCCTCTGGCCCTTCACACCACTAGAGTATTACGGCCTAATCAGGCTTGTCTCTATACGACCGTCCATTACTCCGGTGGACTGCAGCATATCGTGGACAGGAAGCTACTAATGAGGCAATTAGAAACACAGAAACATAGAATTTGACAGCAGATAAGGACCGCTTGGCCCACCCAGTCTGCCCATTTCCCTACCTAATGGATAAGCTGCAGATCCTAATTAACCAGCAGCCTACTTCTTTCTACCCCCACCCCCTAGAATTGCCTTATGACTGTCCCATGCATGCTTGAATTCAACCACTGCTTTTGTCTCCACAACCTCCTCTGGAAGGTTGTTCCATGCACCACAACCCTCTCTGTGAAAAAATACTTCCTTACATTACCTCTGAGCCTCCCCCCATCTTCAAATTGTGCCCCCTTGTTCTTGCACACCTCTTTTTTTTGAAAGATGCTACCCTCTTGGACTTTGTTGATTCCCTTGAGGTACTTGAAAGTTTCTATCATGTCCCCCCTCTCCCTCCTTTCCTCGAGGCTATACATATTAAGCTCCTTTATTCTCTCTTCATATGTCTTCTGGTGCAGACCCTGCACCAGTTTAGGATCCTACTCAACCAGTTAAAATGTAAAACGACAACTTGCACCCAGCTCTGCTGAATGGGTGGATAGGAGGGTGGGGGAGTTTGACTGGGAAGCCAGGAGGGGGATTTTGAGCCTCCTGTTCTGGATAATGGGGGGTTGATCCTGATTATGCCCCTACAGACACCCATATTATTATTCTTCTGGAGGCTGGAGGTAGAAGTGTTACACTGGATGTGCAGGTGGGGAAGTGAGGTTAAATTGTACCAGCGAGGGATTGCTGTGTCAGCCCTGTTATCCAGTGATGGTCCCTCTTCCAGACCCCTACTCCTGGGGTTGGGGGGGTTCAGAGTTTCTAATGGATGGTCCTTTATGCCTTTAGAGATCTTTCTGTCCTTTCGCTCACCGAGAACCAATGGGCCATTGTAAATAGTTTTGGGATGGAGAGGGTTGGATTGTTGTGGGGGGTACTTGTAACTATTACTGTTGCAACTTACCTTGCATTGTGTTTTGGTGGGGGGAAGGGGAGCCATCTGAGTATGTGTGAGATTGAGAGGGGGATTATAGTCATGATGACTGTCAATTTTTGGATTTGAATGGTTCATTTAATGCCTTTCCATATGTTTATTGCTCTGTTTTTATGTCATGGATAACCAGGATTTCAGATTACTGTGTTGTTGCTGTTTCAATGTTTTGCTTATTATCAGCCATGTTTTGGATGGGGGTGGGGGGGGAGAGTTTTTGGGAGTGGGTAGGGGCTGTGGGGTTATATATTAAAAGTTTGTGCTAAGATTTTTTCATCCTTGTCAACTTTGTGGGAGGCTGGGTGGGTAGTTGGGGACCTCTCCTTACCCCTCTCGCTGGCAGCTCAGAGGGGGCTAACAATTATTGTAGTACTTGGTTCCCTAGGTTACTCTGCTTATCTGTTACCTATTTGTTTCTAAGGTTTTTTATGCCTGGGAGAAGGTGGGTGAGTGATCTTGGGGGCGGAGGAGTGCAGAATGTGTCTTTCGACTATTGTCTACCTGAATAACCATTTTAGTTGCTATGAAAATGGCTAGTAGCCAAATCAAGTTTTTAACCTGGAATGTCAGAGGTATTAGGGAGCAGCTCAAAAGGTATCAAGTTCTAAAACATATTTCACTTCTTCATGCTCACATTACGTTTATCCAAGAAACACATCTTCTTCCCTATGAAGCGAACAGACTCCGCAGGCAGGGTATTGGCCAAATATTCACCTCTGGAGATTCAACCTCAAGTAAAGGTGTAGCCATTCTTGTGAGTCATTCAGTCTCCCTACAAGTAGACCAAGTTATTACTAACCCACTGGAAAGATACATATTCGTCAAGGGCCTTCTTGATCACCGGGAACTAGTTCTGTGCAACATTTATGGTCCAGTGGGAGGCGACCCAGCCTTTTTTATGGACCTAGCTGACAAACTAAACCTGTTTCTCTCCCTTTTGCTGATTTTGGGGGGTGATTGGAACCTCCCCCCCACTCAAGATTTGGACCAATTTAACTATCCCCTCAAACCTCTTTCAGCTGCGCAATGAGCCCTACAAGAGTTTATGGACATAGTGTGTCTTTGTGACCCATGGATAGTTCTTAACCCATTGTCCCACACCTATTATTTCTACTCAATGGTATATCACACTTCTAGACTGGACTATGTCCTTGTCAGTCACTGTCTTCTCCCCAGTCTTTGTAATGCCAGTATAGAACCCATTGTTCTTTCTGATCACACAATGGCTTGGCAGTACTCACCCCTGACACAAATTTACAGTGAGTTATGGCTTGGAAATTAAATACTCATCTTCTTAAGGATGACCATGTGGTCTCCAGAATTTCACCTCTTATCCAGTCCTTCATCATATCTAACCAAGATACGGTACCAGGGTAGATCATGAATGGTGTGCTTTAAAATGTTTCCTGCAAGGGGAATTTATCTGTCTGGCCTCCACCCAGAAGCATTGTAGAGAATCAGAAGCCCTTTCCTTACTCACTCAAATATGTACCTTGGAGCATTCTCTCTCCAGCCTCCTCCCCAGATACTTTACAGACCTTGATGCCTCTTCAGGATAAATACTCTATCCTCCTGCAGGAAAAAGCAGAATGCTCAATTTTAAACACTCAATCCAAATATATAGAACAAGGTAAAAAGGCAGGCCAGTTGCTTGCTCTCCATTTACAGAAGCTGGAGGCTTCAAGAATCATTTCCTCCATCCTGGCTCCAGATGGTTTAATAAAGACACTCCCCAGGGACATTGCATCAATATTTGAGCAATTCTACTCTAACTTATAAGGGTGAGACTGTGCCAAATGCCTTGCTAAAATTTAGGTAGGCCATATCCACAGCCCCTCCCTGGTCTACTACTTTGGTCACCCAGTCAAAGAAATCTATTAGGTTCATCTGAGATGGTCTTCCTGCTGTGAAACCATGCTGCCTTGGGTCCTGTACCCCACTGGCCTCTAGGTACTCAACAATTCTTTCCTTCAGAAGTGATTCCATCATTTTCCCTACCACTGAAGTCAAATTAACTGGTCTGTAGTTTCCTGCCTCTGCCCTGCAAACATCGGAGTAAGTGATTCAATACTTCCAATTAAACCACTCATAAAGAAACAATCATCTTTCATTTCTGTGATTGCAAACCACAATGACTGGTGGTCACTGTTCCCTAGGTGCTCCCCCACTGTTACCCCCATCACGCTGTCCCTGTTTATGAGCACAAGATCCAGTATTGCCTTCTGCCGAGTTGGTTCCATGACCAGTTGCTTGAGGAAGGCACCCTGAAGGAAGTCCAGGATAAATCTGCTCCTAGTTGATGCTGCTGCTGTGATGCTCCAGTCCATGTCTGGAATATTGTGGTCTCCAATCAGCACTACCTCACCCTTGTCTGCCATCTTTTGGATGGCTAGCATCAGCTCCCTATCTGTTTCTTCCTCCTGGGCTGGTGGTCTAGACCACACCTGTGTGGATGGCTGGCCCCATTTTCCTTTCCAGCTTAACCCACAGTATCTCTCCCCCATTTTGTTCCTCTTGGATCTCTGTGGCCTTTATGTCATTTTTCACATACAGTGCCACTCCTCCTCCCTTCCTACCTGCCCTGTCTCTTCTGAATATGTTGTAGCCAGGTATGACCATCTCCCAGTCGTGGTTATAATTACAGCAGGTTTCTGTGATGGCCACAATGCCCAGGTCTGACTGCACCATGACAACCTCCAGATCCTCCATCTTGTTGCTAAGGCTCCTGGCATTGGCACACGTGGCTTTCCATGATTTGACCTCCCTAGACTGCTTAGCTGTTCTACTCAAGCCCCTTCCCTGGTTGTCCATTATCCCTGGTTCTCCTTGCTGTCTGCCCTTCTGTTGAATTTTGCCCCTCTTCTGCCTATCCACCTCTTGGGCACTTATCTCCATCTTTTGCACACTGCTTTGTAGAGATATCCACTCCTCCGGTTCACTGGTGCCACTGCTAGCTGTGGGGGGTGGGCAATTATATACCCTCCTTGCTGGTCTGCCACCCCCCTTGGCTAGTTTAAATGCTTGTCAATGTATCATTTAATCTTATCATTGAGTGTTTGTATTCCCCTCCAGGATGGATGCAGGCCATCAGGCTTGAACAAGTTTTCATCCCTCCAGGTGGGTCTCCAGTCACCAATGAATCCAAACCCTTTCTCACAGCACCAGTTCTTCAACCATGAGTTAAAGTTCCTGGTGCATGCACCCCTATGCTCTCCCACACCTCTCGCAGGTAGTACTTCTGAGAAGGTGACAGAAGTAGCTACTTGCTTGAGACCCCTCCCTAATTTCCTAAACTCTCCCTGAACTTCCTTTGGCTCCCCATTTGCCAGGTCATTAGTACCTATATCGATAATGACATCTAGCTTGCCCTCCCATCTTGCCTTCCCAGTGATCCCCAGGATCTTCCTTCCATCTCTCCATGCCGTGGCACCTGGTAGGCACCTCACCTCCCTGTCCTCCCCCTCCTGTGTTCCTAGCTAGATCCCTCTTATGATGGAGTCCACCACCAGGATTCATTTCCTCCTCCTCTGGGGTCCACTACTGTCCCCACTGAGGTCACTTCCTTAGCTAACCTCCACATCCTTTCCTTCCACCTCTCTGGGTACCTCTATTTGGTTGTCCCCATTTGGCAGTGTGGCATACGAGTTCTTGAGTGGAATAGGATCTGGGATGTGCCTCTGCTTGACTGCCTTAACCCTCTCTGAGTTCAATGTCATTCAAGTGCTCCTCGTTCTCGGCATCCTTTGCGGCAGCAGCATTGGACTGGGTGGTCTCTGGATAGGGGTAATGGTACTCCTGACCCAGTTTACTTCCACTCTGAGTCTGGCTACCTCATTCTGCAGTCCAGAGAGATGCATGCAGATAGGGCAGCACCTCAGCATCCAGAAGGTATGCTTGAATATGGCTGCCCCGCAGCCACTGCATTGCACCACTCCTCACACTATACTACACTTATACTGCTATTCCAGTACTTGTTTGTTACTGAAGCTCTCCTAGTTCCCTTTTTATTAATTTACTGTCCTAAAAATCCTGCCACTGCTCCTCAGATACTTTTCTTTAAAAAAAATACAAAAATGAATAAAACATGAGTCAAAACACTTGTGCTGAGGGTGGGCTTCTTCCCCCTTATGCCTCTCCTACTCCACAATCCCTACTATGTGCTTAGCTCCTGTCAATCAGATTTAACAGGGCATATAATTAAGAGTTGGGGCGGGGGGTGAAAATTTGCAGCAATTAAAGACAGCAAAGAAATACACCACCACTACAAGCACAACAAACTAGGTTTTACATTTTCAGCAGCTCAAAAAGAATTCTAAGTAAAGACAGCAAAGAAATTACAGTGTCACTAAAAGCCCACAATCTAAGTTTAAAACAAAAATAGCAATGTACAATTACTGTAAAGCACTGAAATTAATCTGTTTCCTTCCACTTCTGACTTTTGGCTTCTGCTGATAAAACAAAAATCACTTGCTACCTCAACTCTGACTAAGCCCTACCTCCAATTATCATGTAGCTGAGGTCAGAGGCCAGACAATTAGCACCCCTCACCCAAACTACAGGGCAAGTCAGACAAGCCAAGACAAAATTTGCAGCAAAGAAATACACCACCACTACAAGCACAACAAACTAGGTTTAAAATTTTCAACAGCCCAAAAACAATTCTAAGTAAAGACAGCAAAGAAATTAGAGTACCACTAAAAGCCCACAATCTTTAAGTTTAAAACAAAAATAGCAATGTGCAATTACTGTAAAGCACTGAAATTAACCTGTTTCCTTCCCCTTCTGGCTTCTTCCTACTTCTTGTGTGTGTTTGTCGAACTGTATTTTGGACTGTTGCTGGGCCTTGCCCATGCAATTGACCACATACAAGTGTGTGTGTATGAGGTCTTGTATGAGTTTTTCCCACATATTGGTCTACAGACACATAGTCTGCAGTGGGGGTGTGCAGGTCAAATAACAGGTGCTCAGGTAATCTCATCTGTCTTCGAGTCATCACCTCAAAGGATGTCAACTGAGTGGTGGCTGAGGGAGTGCCCCTAATTGCCATAAGGAGTAATGGCAACAGGGAGTTCCAAGTCTTGGGATTGTCCTCAATAAATTTGGAAAGCATTTGCTTAATCCATCTGTTGGCTCTTTCTACTTGACCTGAAGACTTAGGGTGGTAAGGTATGTGGAACTTCAATTGAACTCCAAGGAGCTCAAGGGATTCTTTCATCAACTCACCTGTAAAACTAGTTCCTTTGTCAGAGTCTACCTTAAGAGGTAGGCTCCACCTGGAGAAAATTTGTTCCACCAGGATTTTGGCAGTGTTTTAGCAGTGCATGTCTTAGTGGGGAAAGCTTTGACCCACTTAAGGAAGAGATCAGTCACCACAACAGCATACTTGTTGTTTCTGCTTGTATTGGTCAGGGGACCAATAAAATCAATCTGTATGGCATGCCAAGGGCCAGAATGTCTTTGTGGTAGAAGTTTGACATTTTGCTTGGTGGGGATGGGATTGTTTTGTGCACAAAAGAGGCAGTTGTCTGTTTACTGTTTGATGTCTTGGGTGACACCAGGCCACCAGGCGGTGGTCTTGAGCTTCTGGAGGGTATTTTCCACTCCCTGGTGTCCACCAGTGGGGGTATCATGCACTTGGTGCAAGAATTCAGACCTAAGGTGTCTGGGGACTACCCACAATTTAATGGTGATATCATCTGGTTGGTACCAGATGATCTTGTCATCTGAGGATAAGCGCAACTTACCTTCATGACTCTGGTAAGGGTTGCATGTGGGAAGTTTTTCTTCTGTACCTTTGTCAAGGAATCTCAACACTTATTTGAGTTCAGTGTCAGCATGCTGAGCTGCTGAGAGGTCCAAGGGGGAAAAGGGTTCAGGTTTTTCTTGACTGCTGCAATGTGTATGGCTGCATTGGCATCTGGATGGTCCATCATCCAGGTCCCCCCCCCGTCGGGCCTCTTCCTTGGCAAGGGTGTCTGCTGTGTCATTAAAGGCATGATAGAGGTTGTGTATGGAGTGAGCTTTAACTTTGTGTACATAGAGTTTGTGTGCAAACCTTTGTGCCAGTGAGTGTATGTATATTACCAATTCTTTGTGTTTCACTGGGCTGCCATCAGAAAAGAGGAAGGAGTTCTTCTGCCAGAAGGGAAGACATTCTGTAAGAGAACAACAGATCCAGTTAGAGTCTATAAAAATGATGGTATCCTTGGTTCCATGCTGGATGAACTTGAAGGCACAGGCCACTGCTGCCATCTCAGCACACTGTGTAGATGCCACACTGCAGTGCTTAGAGATTTTAACAGTGTTACCATAAGGGTAAATCACTAAGATACCCATCCCTGCAATCTGTTCTCCCTGGTAGTAGGAAGCTGAACCATCTGTGAAAATATGACACAATGAGGTGCTCTCAAGTAATTGTGGCATGGCAGGGAGGAAAGGACCTGTATCTGGCAGATCAGGTGGGTTCAGTGTACAGTCATGGTGTTCTTTTTGGAAAAGGAGTCCATGTGCTAGCATGGATGGCATTTTGGTTGGGTGTACCTGTATGTCTCTATCCTGGAGAAGAAGTGACCAATGTGTCAGCCTGATGTTAGAGACTGACCCATCCTTCACTCTGTCTGATAGCAGAAAGGTAGTTGTATGTGATTCATATTAATGATCAGTGGAGATATAACCAATGATATACAGAAAATGTTTGATAGCCCAGTAGGTGGCCAGAAAGTTCCTTTCACAAAGGCTGTACTTCTGTTCCACTGGGGCCAAGAGCTGTGATGCATATGCAATGGGTCTCAGAGTACTATGAACCTTCTGGGCCAGCACTGCTGACATAGCAATATCAGAGGTGGCACACTCCAGATGGAATGGTAGTGCTGGATTGGGGATGACCAGAGCTGGAGCCGAGGCCAAGGCCTGCTTCAGTGACATCACAGCCTGGGTGTGTATGCAGCGCCAAGTCCAGGGAATGTTCTTTTTTAGTAGCTCATACAGAGGAGAAGCCTTCTGAGCAAAATCACAAATAAAATCTCTGAAATAGTTCACCATATCTAGAAACCTTCTAAGAGTTGCAACACTGGTGGGTAATTGCAGGTCTTACAATCCTTGTATCATTTTCCAGGTAGGGCTGTGGCCTTTATCAGTTATTCTCAGGCCCAGAAAGAGGACCTCCTTCTGACATAGTTGTGCTTTTGCTGGATTACATTTGAGACCAGCTCTCTGGACTGTTGCCAACAGCAGGTCATCCACATACTGCAAGGGACACTGGGGAGTAGAGAAACCCTCAAGGGCATCCATCATATGTAGATGGAACAGGGACATGCTGTTATGGAATCCCTGTGGTAAGCAGGGCCATGTGTACTGTCTACCTTCAAAGGTAAACACAAACTTATATTGACTCTTAAGGGCCAAAGACAGTGACCAAAAACCATTGGAGATATCCAGGGCACTGAAACATTTCTGGACAGGGGTCAAGAGTCGCAGCACATCAGGTGCTGAGGCTACAGTAGAAGCACAACTGGGTGTGACCTGGTTCAGTTTCCTGTAGTCAATAGTAAGTCTCCAGGCATCTGTGGGTTTTTTCACAGGCCACACTGGGGAATTGGCAGTGGAGACACATGTTCTGATTACACCTTGGTTGAGGAGAGATTTTATTGTTTTCCTAAGAGAAGGCAAGGCCTCACATGGAAAAGTATATTGCCGTTGCCTCTCATGCGCTGGGCCTGGCACTTCGATGACAGTGTGCATTCTGCCACAATCATGCTTCTTGGTAGCAAATGCTTCCAAATGTCTTTGTAGAATGGGGAGAAGATTTGGGAAAGCTTATGGTTCTGGAAAAATCTATAACGTCATACTCATTGATGGCAGATATTGTTGCCATGATATGTGAATTAGGGATCAAAATAGTATGATATTGGCCCTGAATCTGTATCAATAGCATGTTAGATAGATCCACCATACAGCCGTGTGATGCAAGGAAGCCAATTCCAATGACACTAGGATGATCATGCAATACCATCAGTTGGAAGGTGTGTGAGGCCTTCAGGTGTCCCAACTCTAAAGGTAGTGGTAGACAGTGGTATGCAGGTAACCTAGTACCATCTACTCCTGACATGTTCATCCTCCATCTGGTGGACCAAGGAGATGTATCCAGGTGGCCATCAAGTAATACAGACACAGCCGTGCCTGCATCAAATAACACTGTAAGTTGGTGGCCCCTGACCTTGGCCTCAGTGCAGGGCCTTCCATTTGTATCCGAGACCAGCTTGTTTACAATCTGGACTGGGGCCTGTAATTGTCAATCTGTACTGGGGGGAGCATGGAGAGGTTGGGCCTGGCTCCCATGAACCACTTCACCATGCTGCACTGATGCTATTTAGGGAGGTGCTTCTGGTTTCAGGCCTGTATGGGCCTGAGGGCCTGTATTTCCAGTATCACCATGGCCCATTGGGGCCTGGGTTCTCGGTTGTATGGCTGCAAGGGACTGAGCTGGAACAGCATCCGCTACAGAACCTACTTGCCCCAGTAGCTTTCTAAACTTCTGATTCTCTTCGGCTATCTCCCTATATGAAGGGCCTGGTCTTTGTTGTTGTTTACCCTTATTCTTGTGGTGTTTTTTTATTCTTATGATAATTCCGGTTCCCACCCCATTGTTGCTGTTGCTGCCGTGGTTGTTGGGCTTACGGGGGATATTGGTTGTCTGCGGGAAGGGGCTGTTTGTGTTGAGCCTGCCCTTGCACCGTGTAGTGCATTGCAGCCACTGTTGTAAGTTCCACGGCAGCTACTTTCTTGAAACCGGAGCCCAGATCACAGATGTAGAGTTGATAAACTCTCTTGGTCTTCCGAAGGATATCAACAAACCTTTCCATGGTGGGATAGGTGGTTGGCTCTACCTTCTCTCTTACTGCAGGGATCATGTTCCTAAGGAACAAGGTTGTATATTCAATAAGATCCACATCCACAGCTTCTTGTGCAATTTGTTTTCCTGCTCGGTAGGCCATCCAGAGTCTCTGGTGGTAAGTCGCTGGACTTTCCTTTGCATTCTGGTTTACAGGGTCTGTAAGCATCACTCCTACTACTACACCTGGGCTGTGTGCAGAAATGAGTTCAGCTGCGACCTCATCAAAGGTGGCATTGCCAGCCTGGCGGATGGCATTGGGGAGTTTGGCCCACAGTCCAGGATCAATGGTCTGACATAGTATTTGGACCTGATAGTCTGCAGTGAGGCTAAGCATCTCACATTTGGAATGCACCTTTTCTAAGTGGCAGCTGAGGTTGTCAGACAGGCTCATCTGAACGATACTGTCAGCTATTTGCTGAACAGAGTAGGCCATTTGTAGTGGATTATTGGGCTGATCAGGCTGGGGTAGGTTACCTCGGGCACCATCCTGGGCTGCCCGGGCTGTGGCTTCAGCTGCGGTATGAACCATGCCTTTCTGAGTACCAGCCCTCTTGCAGAAGCTGCCTAACCTGGGTTTTAAGGACCCACTTATTTCTCTCAGAGATAGGCATATTACCTATTGCATTCTCAATCATTGTTTCTATCTCCTGCCTATCTTTCACATTAATAATGGCTACTGTTGGTGCCATCAGGACCAGGCTTGGGCCTGCTCCCCCTCATCATGGGGGCCACCATTATGGCATCACCCATGATGTGCGTCATGATGTCAATGACATATGACAAGGTGTGGGTGTAGTGGGGACCCACCATGTTGTGGATGGCTGGGTGGGGTGTCTAGGCCATAGTAGGTGTGTGACTGGGCATTGTACTTGGAGATGTCATCCTCTGAGACCTCCCCTTCAGATGATGTGGTTAAGGCAGAGGCTATGCCTCCCATTGCCTTAACATGTCCAGCCAGAACCTCCCACTGATGGTGCACATTCTGTATGATTCACATTTGCAACATTCACATCAACCTCATCTTGCATTTGTTTCTGCAACACTCTATACGTGGCGCCCAATTCACGATTGTCCCTAGTAGCCATTACGTAACTGGTTTATCTCATCCTGTAGCTCTCTCATCACTCAATTGTTTATTTGCTCTACTCAACAAGTCATTCATATTCAAAGCCTGTCCCTTATCCTGTCTCAAAATTTCATACTCCTGCTTCAACATACATACATATTTCCTGCTCTCCTGCTTGGGCTGAATGGTGCAAAAGTGAATCCTTTTCATTGCGCGGTGTTTGAAGTTCAGTCTCCAAATTCTGCTGCAGTCTAACACATTCTGTTTCCTGCAAACCCATCTCCTGCTTAAGAGATGAAATCTGTAGGTCAAGGGTTTGAAACCTCACTTCAGAGGCTTCCAGAGCAGCATAGAGAGCTGTGACCAGCAGCCCTTTAGCATGATGCTTATTAGCTGTTTGTCTCGTCTCTGAGTACTGGGTTGAAATCTCCAGTATAGGGTTTTTGCATTGACTTGCGTCCCGCATGAAGTCAGCCCATCCTTCATTGGAGGCAAGGAAGTTCGAGACATTGAGTCTCAGTTCTGCACAGATATTTGATTCTGTGGTCATTGTGTGGGAGGGAATGAAAAATCAAACTGTGAAAAAGGCACCGTGCTGTGCATTGATCCACAGCAGGAGCACTTTGCATACAGTCGGGCTACTCTATACTGTGTGGGCTTGCAATTCAAAGCCACTGTGGAGTGGGTCAAGTCGGCATCGACCACACCCAAGAAAAGCAGCCAGACTTTGCAAGTTACTACAAAGTTGTGAGAAACAGGAGAGGTGATGCGGGAATGCACACCTGCAGTCCCTGTTGGGAAGGAAAAGGTTTTAAGCAACACATGAAATCATACAAACACCAAACATTGCCTGCACGCTGTCGCCAATTCTCAGAAAGTCTAAACCTCACTCTCAGGTTCTTGGCAATATTGGGAATGCAAGAAATCACAGATACATTGCATATGAGTAATAAACGCCTCAAATTTCATATTGAAGAGGAAATACATTATAAGAACCACCCGCCATTTCCCCAGCATCCAACAGAAAAACCTCGACCGCAGAGGGTAGTTGGTCCAGGAGGTTGGCAGGTGGTTAGGAGGAGCAAATCAGGTGCCCCATCACTCTCTGCTCTCCAACACATTACCTCCAAAAACCATATAAACACTACAAACAGGTATCTGCCTCTATCTCTGAAATCAAATAAAGAGGCAGAAGACACTGCAGAGCAGGACACTGCAGCACAGGAGCTAGCACAACAAAACTCACCCAAATCAGGAACCAAAACAAAACAAGCACAAAGGAAATCCAAAAACCTTCTGATCATAGGAGACTCCATGATTCGGGGAGTTGATACCCATCTCCAGCCAGGTGATGGTCAGATGTCTCCCAGGTACATCAGCACGGAGAGACACTGACCGCATTGCTAAAATTGTTCACAAAGCAGGAGAAAACATTGATGTCCTAGTACACATAGGGACTAATGATCTCGCCAGCCGGTCAGTTGTGGAGACCAAGGAACACCTGACCAGGCTGGGTGACAAACTATCATCTATTTCGTCCGGCATCTCCTTCTCTGAGATCCTGCCAGTCTGGGATGGTCGGAAAGTCAGAGAAGGGGAGATAGGGGAGCTAAACACGTGGCTCAAGGGCTGGTGCCAGGAAAAAGGACACAGATTTGTAGGGAACTGGCAACAGTTCTGGGAGTGGAAGTTCTTTAAATTTGATGGACTGCATCTGACTAAAGAGGAGTCAGCATTGGGGCAGAAGTTTGACGTCTTTGCAGAATATTTAAACTAGCAAATGGGAGAGGGGTGCAGCACCCCATACGTCGAATGGGAAGAACACCCTCTCCCTCAGCTAGTGGTCAAACAGGAATTCAGCATGTTTGCCGTTCATTTGCATCACCAGGTAAGAAAAAGGTTTGTCTCCCATACACGACGGGTAAGGCCAAACTTCACCCAACAACTAACACACCAAAATCTGGCCAATGGAAAATCATGTACACAATGTTCACAGCCTGGGAAATAAGATCCCAGACCTGCAGGCAATAATGTCAGAGGCTAAACTGGACATAGTAGCAATTAGTGAGGCGTGGTTTACCAGTAACCATTCTTGGGAGACTTCAGTACCTGGCTGTGTATTGTTCAGAAGAGACCGAGGTGCAAAGGGGGAGAGTGGCCTGTATGTTAATGAAAATATCAAAGCTACAGAAATTCAGAATACACATAGGAGCCAGAAGAACTGTGGGTCACCCTGAAACAGGAAATGGGACAGCCATAAGAACTGGGGTTGTCTACAGGCCCCCAGACCAGAAGGGAAGACATAGACACATTACTGTTAGAAGATATACAAAACATGACAGCTAAAGGGGAGTTTCTGATAATGGGAGACTTCAACATGCCGGATACAGATTGGTCAATACCAGCAGGAACATCTGCCAGAACTAGACTCATAGTGGATTCCCTGCAGGGGGAGGGCCTCAAACAACTGGTACAGCAACCACAAGAGACAGGGCTATCCTAGATCTAGTACTGACTAACAAAGAAGGGATCACAGATCTCCAGGTAGAAGGTCACCTGGGAGCCAGTGACCATCACATGGTATGGTTCAATTTGGCTACTACATCTAAATCATCCCATTCCAAGGCAAAAATATGGGACTTCAGAGGAGCTGACTTTGATAAGATGGCCAACAGAGTTAAGCTAGCCCTGGCAAAAAGAAACGCAGGTGAGGGGGTACAGGCAAAGTGGGCAAGCATTAAGGATGCAATACTTGAAGCAACATCCCATTGTGTTAGACAGAAAAGGAAGTGCAAAAGAAGAAGGAAACCACTTTGGTTCTCAAATACAGTAGCAGAAAAGGTCAGAGCCAAAAGGCTGGCCTTCAGGAAATATAAGGGAACACAGCGGGATGAAGTGTTTTTGTACTGCTTTGAGGCCAAGTGTTTGTGTGTGTGGTGGGGGGGCTCGGGGTAGTGGACTGCTTCTCTCCATTTTCTACATTGACCATAATATGGCCAAAGATGCATGCCCAAACACATGTGAACCAAATGTGTTTTTGTGATATTTTTGTGCTAAAGTAATAATAAATCTGGCTTTTGTCCACATGTGTTTGAGCCACAATTTGGTCATATTACCCACCGTGTTTGCAAGTTGTGTTTGGAATCCATGTTGGGCCATCTTGCCCACAATGCGGCTTCCCTGTAGGGGGGCAGGATGTGGGTTGATGACTTTTATTTTTTTTTCAATTCAAATTTTATTAAAGTTTCCAGTACGGAGAACAAATCAATACAGTGTATAACATGACCCCATACCTCAGATACAAGATGCAGAATGATTCGCTCTCCATGGGTTGCTTGACTTTTAAATGTTTGGTGTTGCTCTTAATATGACCAAACATGAATGTTCAGCTTCTTTATTTGTTTGTTTATTTATTTAAAATTTGGTTACCGGGAAAGGCATACTGAGCTGAAGCTCATTTCCAGCTGTGACCCTGGGTAGGGGGAAGTGGAGAATAAATACAGAGGTGACTGCATAGCAATAGATACAAATAAAAAATATACAGTTTTTTTCCTCAAGCTATATATAACAAGATACAAGAATGTTGCAAATGTACACCAGACACATAAATAAATAGAATGATAATACACAATGTTTTGTGATCAGGCAATAGTATAGGAGCAAAGTGTGAGAAGCCACATATGAATGGCTAGAGGGTAAGGGGAAGGGGTAAGAAATCGGGGGAGAAGGGGTATGTGAGGAGGGTGTCAAGGGGGATGAAGAGGGAGGCAGCCACAGGAGGAGAGGAGGGGCTTTAGGTGCATTTTGAGAGATGCAGCAATGGACGAGAGGTGGACTGAGTGAGTAAAATTGTTCCAGAGGGCAGGGAGCCTAAAGGCGAAAGATAACTTGCCAGATTGCGAATGTGGTAGAAAGAAGAAGAATCAGTGAGGCACACAGGTACAAATTATGCATTTTGCCTGCGTTGCTTTGGCCAAACTGTTTATTTCTGGGGTGTGAAAAAAAAGTGATGTGGTTATGCTTGCCTGGGACCTAGTCCCACCCAGTTTTTTGTCTTGGTGTATATAAGATTCAGGTTTGTCCATCTTAATTACCATGTGGTTTCCCTCTTGGAAGAGAACAGTATGTGGGTCATTTGGCTCTTAGATGTTTGGCGCTGCTTTCAGTATAACCAAATCATGAATGTTCAAACTTGCCTGCAATGCTGTTGCCGAACTGTGTTTTTGTGGAGGTGAAAAAAGTAGTGTGGTTATGCTGGCATGGGACCTGGTCCTTGTATTTCAGCCAAACTGTTTTGGAATTGACTCAACATATTGATTTGTCACAGTAATGTTTTCCCTGCAGTGTACTGCATGTTTGTTGTTTGTAAGTGTAAAAGATCTACAGCATGTTCTCTCCTTCAGCTCATCCCATTAACTGTGTCTTTTTTCTCCCTCAATCCACTGTATACTTACACCTAGTGTATTGTACCTGGTACAGTATCAAAAGCTAATCATTTTGTGACGTGTGCATGCTGTGTCCTTCAATTTGTCAAATTTGTGCCTTCACTGTTGTCTCTCCTTTCCCTCAATCCATTGTATATTATGCCTAAATCTAACCTGGTATCACAAACTAATAAATAATGTAGAGAGTGTGTGCTCTCCTCTTCAGTTTATTGATACCTTGATCTACTGTATGGTGTCGAATGTTCATGCACTCTCCTTCACTCCATCAAACTTTGTTAATGTGGCTGCTATACCTTGTACAGCTGTGTTATGTGGAATGTGCATAATCTCTCCTTCAGTTTTTTGAACTGTGTTCAATGTGTGGTTCTTCTGCCTTGATCTATCATATTATGTGGAATGTGTATGTGCTCTCCTTCAGTTCATTGAACTTCATGAATGTGGCTCCTATTACTTGTACAGCCATATTATGTGAAATGTGCTTGCTCTCTCCTTCAGTCCAACATTTCCAGTGTGTGGCATGTCTCCCTTGATCCAAAGAATCATGCAGAGTGTGCAGCCCTTGTCCTTCAATCCAAAATGTGTGCACTCCTTTTGGAGGAACAATCCTTGCCAAAATCTTATGTTTTACTTATAGATTATTGGAACAATGGAGTATGTGACACGAAGACTGCAGGCCTCTGTTGCACTGCTGTTGAAGGTGCACTAAAGAATGTATACTGCGCATTATCTGGCAAGTAGTGAAATCAGCATTACAGAGATAACCTAAAAAATGATCCCTCTCATCATGAAGAATATTTGGAGAAATTAAGAGCACCCAATTGGGCTTACAGATTATCCATGGATGACAAGAGCTGCAAAACATATAATGGAAAAGCAAGGCACCAAATGTAGAAAATGAGAAAAAAGAAGAAGAACCAACCTTCAGAGCCTGCAGCCTGATCTGCTACAGCCAAAAGAACAACCAGGGCTGAGGAACCAAAGAAAATTCAACAATGAGCTGGAGGAAGGGCAGAAGAAAATGGCATTGTAATATATGAGCACAAAAAAGAGAAGAATCAGTGAAGAGACAATCAAAGTACAGGGACAAGAAAGAATAGGAGTGAAACATCACTGCATCCTCTACCAACATTATCATCACTGCCTCCTCTTCCACCACCACCACCTCAGTTCCCATGTTCTTACCCAATGGAAGCCCACGTGAAACCCCATTGACCTACAATAGACCAAGAAATGACACCCAGAAAACACTGCAAAGAGCACATAGTGGACTTCCACAGTCACCAATATGATTTGCCATGACACTGTCAAAACTGTTTCATCCTGCTCCCTTGCAAAACACAGTGCCCTATCAATGGTCAACCTGAGCCTGCCCTGTTGCACCAATCTCTATGAAAAGCTCATCGATTTTATGAAGGAGAAAATGTCTGATTTCAAACATCAAAACTCCAAGGAACAAACAAAAGTGAAAAATGCCTTCACCAGCTGTATTCTGGTACCCAAAAAGTATCATATGCTCAGATGTACAAGCAGAACCATGGGAATCAGTTGGAGGCAGATGCTGAGGGCATCTCAGAACCAGTGAGAGAAAAGGAGCAGCAGACTCAGGTCAGTATTGTCAGCTGAAATGGTGGTGAAGGTAGAACATGTCTTTGACGCCTCATCTACACCTCTACCTCACATGAAGACCTTTTCAGAATGAACAGGGAAAACTAAGGTTTTTCTTGACAAGCGACTTCATAGTCTCTACCAAGATTTCTCCCAAAAAAATGGAAAAACAACAGGGGCAACCAAATTCCACAGCCTGAGGCCTCTGAATATAAAACTGGCCAAGGAGCAAAAACTTGATCAGTGCCTCTGTGAGCACTGTACAATTGCAACCCTGAAAGTTATGCTCACTAAACTCCCTTGCAGATATCCTTAAAATACCACAGTGCAAGATTCCAAATATTTACAAAGCTGTTAACATCACCATGTTACCAAGGCCACCAGGTAAAAAATTCTTCATAAACGAATGCTCTAAGAAAACTTGTAAGAACTGCAGCACATATGCCATAGCAAAAAAATGCCAAAGAACTGTTAAATAGATGTGGCAATGAAGAAGTAAAATGGTACCAGTAGGAAGGTATTGGCATTACCAGAGACATGAATGGCACATAGGTGAAATGCACCAGAAATGTTCTAAAAAAGATAAACAACTACAGAATCAGAACTTGTAGAAGTCCTGAAAGATTATATCAAGTTTTGGGTGCAACACCTTCATGTGGTATCATCATGGCAACAAAAGCCAGTTCAGGACTCTCAAAGAAAATATGCAACCAGTTTGGGTCCTCATGGTCTTGGACTTCACAGAAAATTATGCCTGAAAGTTTAAGAACAACTTTTGTCAGCCCATTGGCACTATGAACAAGCCACCATTTACCCCATAGTAACATACTACAGATGTCACAAATATGCAGGTACAGTCATGGTGTCCCAAGTATGCATACCCAGCCACCTAAAACATGACCACCATGCTGTCTGTCATATTGTTAAAGTAGTCAATGTACATCTCAATAACATATGCACAATTAAGATAGATAAGTTCAGTACACTGATGGGTGCAGAAGTCAATACAGATCAAAGTGGACATCTAACATCATACTGGGCACACCCATATAATGTGGATTTCTTGTTAAAAAAATTTGTTTTTTGGTGCATGACATGGGAAAGGACCCTCCAATGTAGAGTGCTTTAATAAAAAGTAATTTGCCAGTCAAGCTGTGCAATCATGTCAGGCAGTGACTGCCAATGCAAAACAACTTTACAAATACTGTAAACAGCACCTCATGAAAGAGCCACCATTGGAGGGTGCATCCATTTTCTGAGCACATTCTTCTGGGCTAGGGAGAAGAGCATGGAGAGGCTTGCAGGACCAAAGGTGATAATGATACCAGGGATACAGAGGAAACAAAGTGCAAGGTCTGTGGCTGATGGTGTGGTCACCATATGGGGATATAACTATTGCTGTAGATCACACCAAAATGGAGAAGACACATGTGAAAACACTGGCTGTGTGGAAGCATGGGAGGTGAGGAAACTGAGGGATTATCCTGGCTATTTTCCTTCTGTGCCAGAGAATGATATACAATGTACCAATTGTTTCTGCCACACTTGCATCTTCTCCCTCCCAGTTAAATCCAGATTCAAGGTCTGACATGGCAGACACCAATATGACCACTACATTGGTACTCTCACATCCAGCTATGAATGCACCAGATGAGCTAGAAATAACAGACACCAATATGACCATGCATTGGTACCCTCACATCCAGCTATTATTGTACCAGATTAGCTATAAATGTCTGGTCATTATGACAAAGAGATGTCAACAGTTCTAGTAGATACTTCAGCTGCCCACACTGTACAGCAACCTCACCAACTAGGGCCTCGACTAAGCCACTTCATCTGTTCACTCAACTACTGGGCTGGCAGTAAAGAAGTTAAAACACAACACACAACAACCTTTATGCAGTTTATACTCAAAGAACTACTTTATTGGACAGCTAACTATAGTTGATGACAGGAGGTGCTAACATTTCAAGTTTTTAAGTCAGCATGTAGCTGGCAGCTTCACATGGCCATGACAACAGGACACCGATGCAGTACAGAAGATTAACCACATGTTCCATGGACCAATGACCTTTGCAGAGCAGGGTAGATACACAATCCCACCAGAAGAGTTGCAAAAAATAAACATTAGATATGAAGAACTGAAACAGTGCTGTGATTAATAGTCCAGTGGTGTCTGATACATTCAGTACAGTGGAACTATTCAGTGTTTTCTATTTATCATTTTGAAAACTGATTGATATGGGCACTGAAAATAATATTGCTATCAATGACACTGTAATTCTTCTGCATATTCACAATGTGTCACATTATGCCATGATAGAAAATAGTTTTTGATGCTGAATGCAAATTGTGTAGTTATAAAATTTTACATTTTTGAGGGATGTAAATATAGTACACATAATCATGTGTTACTGTCTTTGTAGTGTTTTGTAATTCATTAGTTCAATCTTGGTAAAGTTTTTTTCACCTAAACAATTGTGTGGTGCCATTTGTTACCTTCTCCACAGTGTGTGGTGTGTCTTGTTACACTCACCACACCAAGCATGGTGTGTCTTGTTACACTCATCACACCAATCATGATGTGTCTTGTTACACTCCTTCACACCAAGGGTTTTGTTTTCCAGGCACCAACAAAGCTTTCAACTTGAAAGATGGTTATTTTTTCACTGTTTGGTCATAGTGTCTTAACATGAATCACAAAATTAAACTGCCGTTGATTTGAAAAAATGACTCATATGTCACACTTTGGTAACCCCTTTTTGTGAACAGAGCCATATCCATTTCTCTGTGCCTGCTACAGTTTGTTGTGCTTGCTAAGACCTGCAAAACAATGGCTACTGAAAAAAAGCAAGCACAGCAAGCCGTGCAGTTCCCTCCACAGTGTGCTGAAGTCAATTCTTATGCAAGGAAGATGATCCGGCAGGTAAACTGTTGATTAAATAGGGAATTCAATCCACAGACACCTGACAGGTGTTAGCCAATCAGTTACACTTCCAAAGGTAATTCATGTTATAAATAGATTTAATTCATGGTCTGGTGATGTCTCTTGGCCAATGACATTTCTAGATTTTTTTTCTAGCAATTTTATTAAACTCAGTAATCAACCTTATAACATATGCTTTGCTGTACGGTTGTAAGATGCTACTTGTGTTACAGTATATTAGTATTTATAAAGGATACGAAACTGCATTTGTTATAGTTGTTTACTTTTTCATTTATTTATTTTTACCTTTTTAGGTGTAGTTCTCAAAATTGCACGAACATGCCAACAATAACAGAAAACAGGTATTGTACATTCTATAGAGTAATACAGCATGAATTTACAAAGTTCAGAGGCAAGAAATGCATAATTGATCACCCAGGATTTAGGTCTTGTACAGTAGCTTGGAACCATATGTCATGCTATCATTCCTAAATGAATTCATTGAACGTGATGACTCAATTGGTGACGAGATTTCACAAGATGAGTTAGTATTACCTTGTCTACATAGCCAAATATATGCATTACATTACTACTATAAAGACAACATAAATGTTACTTCCATTTTTATGGCTGTGGGCGGAACCTACAGCCATTTTGCTATCTGTAGCTTAAAAATGGAGTTTTGTGGAACATATTTTTGGGGCATTTCAATGTATCCTTCCACATCTACAAATCACTTTGACAACTAAAATAAAATATTCCCTTCCTTCTGTTTAGAATGTTGGAAACATGACTCCAAGCTGCTTATCTGATGGCCATTAGGAAACTGAAACAGCTTGTTAAATATTGGTTGTTTATTAAACTGGAGATTTGTTTACACCTTCAAAATGCAACAGCTTGCACATTTAAATGATTAGCATTTAAATATGTTTTGCTGCTAACTTCAGTTGAGGATGAATATCTTTCAAGAAAGATTCATACCTCATAAATGTTACTGTTTCCCAGCAAATTTTGTAAAGATTTACACTGTTTTAACCTCTCAAGACCTATCTAATAAAATGCCAGGTCATCAGTGAGCTACCCAGACCAAATACATAAATTTCTTTTTGACAGAAAGGGCTGCAGCCTGCTTCCCAGACTTAACAGATAGGAGCTACTGAGATCTCTTATATGAAGAGTGTGTGTGGGGGGGGGGGAGAAACAGTCAAACTCTGGCAAGGGAGACCTCATCTAATGAATTAACTGCTGACAAACCATGCATGATAAAGAAGCAAATGATTTGATACCTTTTATTGGACAGATGTAACAAAAATAACTTATACCATTTATAAAATTTCTAATCAAACAACTACAAACAGAAGACTGTTTTTTGTCATTTTATAATATGGTATACTAAGTGTGTATTTACTGAGCTGCTGGATCACAGCCTTGATAAAATAATATCATTTACTTAACTCATTCAAGATTCCACCAGGTGGACAGAAAAAAGTATATAAGAATTTGAAAACTAACAACTATAAGATGCAAAAATAGCATTTATGTATATGTCTCCATTTGCATTAAATTTGATTACAGGCATTGCTAGTATCTTTTGAAAGATTGTTTGACTTGTCATTACTAATTCTGAGTATAGTTCATGAAATAATGAGCTTGATATCTGTTATTTCATATAGTCCCCAATTCTGCCTTATACATAGCATATAAATCCAAATCATTCCAAAGCCATCGTGACATACACTATTAATACTGAGCAGCAAATCAGAGCTCTTTTCCTAATAAAAGGCTGCTGATATAATAAAGAACAAAGTCATAAATAATGAACCAGTGGCTTATGGAAAAATCTACAGGGATTTATTCAAGGATTTGAATCTGCCTTTGTGGGTAAAATACAAGGAAAATAAGGGCTTCTTACAGAGTAATGGTTATTTGGATCTGGGATCACTGAATATTTGTAATCTTATATTTTGTCTCCTGGATAGGGCAGGGGAGATGCTACATCTCATCATCATAGGGATGTTCATTTACACATTTTTGTATTGTATTTACCCAGGCTGTCCCAGATTACATGCAATATCTTGTTTTCAGTGGGGTCATGATTTTACCATTTTTATAATGTATTTATTCAGGCTACCTAGTCTAGGGCCCCCATATTCTAAGGAGATACACAGTGCATCCCAGTGGAAAAGGGAGATGTGCTGCACAACTCCAACAATGCACAGCAGCATGATATTCAAACATGCGAGATGCTCTGGCCACAAGGGAATGGACCAGGGTACACACAAATGGTATGCCGTTCAAGTCAAAGGAGCACTCCCATGCATATGCCATGCTGCAGCATATTCAGTGGGAATGCGCTCCTCACAGTCCAGAACAAACTGTGGCCCACAGTTGGGCCATGAATAGCTGGCCTAACCCAGCCAGCCACGCACAGGCAGGCTGCAAATGTGCACCCAGCTGCACAGCAGCCTGGCAGCCCTGGTGGACTAAAGGTACCCCCCTTTCCATCCCCAATCTAGCCAACTCCATCCTTGAAGAGCTCCATAGTGACCCCCCCACCAGACCTGATTGCACCAGAAGAAACCATGGTCCATATAGATAGTCTAGAAGACTCCCATCCACTGCCCCTGTACACAGACACCCTCACTCCCCCCATACCCAACCTGTTGCAAAGACTGGCACTGCCCTCTACAACCTGCCATGGCCAACCATTGACTGCACTGAACCTGGGCTGGGGACCCGCACTCTGGAATGACCCAACTGGCTTTGCCATGCATTGGGGCACCATGCCAGCTGTGGATCCACCAGTGTATGCAGCCATGTGTATGTTCCTGGCAAACTGAAGAGGGAATTTACATACCTCCAATGCATACCTTGCCGATACTGTGTCTTCTTGCTGTCATATGCCACTGCTAGTCCATACTGTCCCATTTCCCTGTGTAACATGCTACCCTCTGGACTGCTGAAATATTCCAGGTGCCATGGGGTGCAATATCCTATAATGCCATTTGCAGTGTATACTTCAGGCTATAGATACGTATAGCAACTTATATTGGCACCCTCTTTATTTGGTGTGGAGTGAGATGCAGTATTTTTTAGTGCCCTGTTAAATTAGCACATCAGCTTCATGTCCCATTACAGCACTATGCTCCCTGTAATATTAGCGATCAGCTTATTTTAGCGCTTTTGTCAGTTAAGCTAATATATCGAAAATAAACTGAAAGCTAATATTTCCTGCTATACAGTAGTTCATTCGCAGTTCCCCAATTGTAAAAATGAATGGGAGGTCAGCTGTAACATGCCTGTTCTGGGACCTGTATGAGTGGGTACAGCATTGGCTGTCATCCGTACTGAGCAGTGCAATAGCACTGGGTTGATGGATCTGCATGCCAGTGCCTGAGGAGTATGGCCACTGGGTGTTATCACCCACACACAGCTCATGCCTACATATAATACACTCCAGCATCCTACTGCTAGTGCACTGCCTTACACCAATAGAGTGGTGCGATCCTATTACAGAGCCAGCCGTCACAATGGGACTGGGTGGGGGTGCAGGAAGGGGGGTGTCTGTGCACTATTGAGAGGGAGCAGGGGCCACTACACTATGAACATGGACTGTAGGTGTATTCAAGTGCAATTAGGGATGGCATTGGGGTCCCTACAATATGAAACCATTAGACCCTGGACTCCAGTACTATAGGGGCTGGTGTAATGGGTGGGGGTGCCATTATACCACCAGAGACTTCAGGGTCTGTCCCACATGGAAGTGATCGGGGTTGGGGCCTAGGGGCAAGAGCTGTTCTGGTGCATTCATCCCCATGCCAACATGCAAATGGCCTGATAATGAGCACGTATAAGGCTCCTTTGCTCCCTGCATGCTCAATTAGTTCATTTGCATTTCTGGGCTGAATATCGCCCATGGGGGCTGTGGTGCATGCCAGTATGTGCCACGCATTCTCCCTGGAAGGTATTCAGTCAGCACCACCCTGGATGCGCCTGACTTGGCAGCTGCCTGCACTGCGAATCCCATCCAGGGTCACATTTTCAACAGGAATGATGAAACTAGCTAGGTTGAAGTGTAGTGTCACAGGTTTACTACAAGTCAATAGGGATTAACTCCTTTTGAAACTGCATTATTTCCTGCAGTAACTCTACTGCAGAATTCTGCAGTGCTGCGCTTCATCCTGGTGGGCTTCACTGTATGCACACCCTGTACCGGTAGTGCATTCTCTTTGAATATTATATCAGTGCTGACCAGTGCACCCTCTTTGTTCAATGCATCTTTCTGCTCATGTATCGATCTGGCACTTAATATATCCCCCAGATGTAAAATTTTGGTTTTAGTGCATTCTGATTTTACACAATGCAGCATAATAAGTTGTAGAGCTCCACTGAAAATAAGATGCCATTTCTTCTGTGAACTATCCAGGCTAAATATAAAGCAATCAGCAGGCATATTCCAGGAAAACACAATGTAAAAATGTGTAAAAGGAAGACCACATCGAAACTGCCTCTCCACAGATCTGCACTGTGCAACTCATTAGAAATAATGGGTAAAAGCATCTCAAAAGCTTTTCATGGCCATATCGGCTCTGACCAGACTTTGTTTTAAATGGGAAACACATATAACAGCGCCTAAACTAAGGACTGAGTATTAAAAAATAACCTCTATTTATAGATAACTGCTCATGTGCTCAAGTAGATACCATTTGAACCAGAGTTCAAATGTCATGGAATGTAATTTTACCATTCTGTGGTACAAAAGCATTCTAAAACATTGGGAGAATGCACAGCTAAGTTTTGTTCTGAAAACCAAAGTAAGGCCATGCACACTTCTCAAATAGTTATATACAATATACAAGATGTATAGTGTGCAACTCTTTGAATTCCTGTTGTGTTCTATCACCTTGTGATTCTATTTCATATTGACCTCACAAAATTCACTCTTGGAGTCAGAAGGTAACTGAAAACACTCTTTGACTGAACATACCAGTTATGCTTAGCTGTAAAACTCATATAGTATTTCCATAAGTTAATGGAGCAGTCACTTAGTATGTTGACATAAAGAATGGCAATGAACAATTTACCATATTGTCTTGTGGGAATGGAAAACAAAACAATAATGCACCATGAACGCAATTAAGTTCAAATACTGAAACATGGAACAAGGCTTTTTTTTTATCTTCGGTGTGCATACATATTAGTTAGTATTATATATATTGACATAACTGTAAACTAACGTCAATCCTTTGCATCTTTTTGATTGCACCATTGACTTCTTTCCTATTGTGTATAACATTTTAGAAAATAGTGGGAATTGCTGTTTGTCTTAGATGCTTCTGTCCCATCATGAATCCAATACCATTCAGAATCATGGGATCTAATAAAAACTTAGAATTATCAAAATGGTTAGAACACAGCACATGGTGATCTGCTGGTTGCCATCTTGATCTAGTGACTACTGAAATCCACTGCTGTCTCCTTACAGGATTCTTAAGGAATTTATAAAAATGTCTCCCAGAATTAGTAGTATTCCTGCATCCAACAGCATGAGAGTAAGACATATCTGATGTATGTTTATGGTTGCTATCAGCAAAGAGAGGAAGTAAAAAAAAGAGTATAAATATGTATTTTTTAATTAAATATTAGCATTGTATATGTTACAGTCATATTGTGAAGCCAGTCATTTCACAAAATGACTGTTTCACTCAGTCATTCCGTGAAATGCCTAAAGGTTTCAGGCATTTCAAGAAATGATTGGCATTATGGGCATTCCATTACACTATTTGACTGTACCTGTTTCATTCAATCATTACAGGAAATACCTAACAGTTTCAGGTATTTCATGAAATAACTGGTGCTATTGTTACAGTCGAATTGTAAAACCTGGCATTGTGGGCATTCTATTACAGTATTTGACTGTGCCTGTTTCACTCAGTCATTACATGAAATGCCTAAAAGTTTCAGGCATTTCATGAAATGACTGGTGTTATTGTTACAGTCATATTGTGAAACCTGGTGTTATGGGCATTCTATTACACTATTTGACTATTACTTTAGCAATATTTCATAATACAAGATATTGACAGGAAATGCAGATAGGATCATTTTTTTGGTTTCTTAACAATACCAGTCAGATTTTGACTGACTCAGACACATTATCTCATTATCAAAAAATAAAGGTTAATTAAAAGAGTGAAGAGAATCTGCCATTTTTGTGTTAGTAAGCCATAAAGATATAAAACAGGCCCCGACTGAACTTAAGCATTAAACACTTACTCCACTATTGTTTATACAACACATTATTAAAGGGTAATTAAAAGAGTGATTAGAATCTGCCATTTTTGTGTTAGCAAGCCATGCAGAGATCAAACAGGCCCTGATTGAATTTAAGCATTGAACACTTACTCCACTGTTGTTTTTATAATTGTGATTACAAATGATTGCAATAAACTAGTGCAAGAGGAGTTCCATGTAAAAGGATGTTATTGGATAAGGTTTCTTCACTTGCCAAGTAATCACTGCTGAAGATGGCTCAGGATTTTGAAATTAAGTTCAGAGAGGAACTTTACAAAAAGTATGAGAAGTGCCCAAAGTATATGGTACCAAAGAAGGAATACTATGCAACTATTGCTGAGATCAAAAAGGTGAGCCAAGATCCCAAATCAAAACAAGACATGAATACCATCTGTTTACAAAGTAAGTATTGAAGACCATTCCATTTTTTTACATTTTGCCCACATTATTCATTCTTTCTCTTTAGATATGGATATCCAGAACAAAAACATTTCAGTAGATTAGCAGATAATATTGTCTTTTGTTTCTTGGGCTCAAATTTTAATAGAATATTATCTATTACTGTATTGCCTGTAACAAAATATGCAGCAAGATTACCGATTAATTACTTTATATTTCCCTCATTGCAGGTATGAAAATTCTACAGTGTGGTGATATTGAGAAGCTGATCAATAAGTGACAGACTAAAGAGGAATCTCCCATGTACTATGTGAGCACTGAGGACACCTATGACATCATCAAGAGAGCACACATCGCTACCGGCCATGGCAGTTGTGACCATGTCATAAAACACTTATCATCTAAATATGCAAACATCACAAGAGAGGCTGTTGAGCTCTTCAAATCCTTCTGTCTAGAATGTCAGAAAAAGGGAATGCACCCAAGGACCAAAGGTGTTGTCATCAGACCCATCCTAAGCAGTGAGTACTCATTGTGAGGGCAAGTTGACCTCATCGATATGCAGTCCATGTCTTAGGGCAGCTTCAAGTGGATAATGGTGTACCAGGACCACCTCATCAAATTTTGCATTCTCTGAGCCCTTACATCAAAGAGAGCAGCAGAAGCAATCTTTCAGTTTGTTGACATCTTCCTCCTTCTCAGCACCCCATTGTGTTGCAGAGCGACAATGGAACTGAATTCACTGCTGTAGTAATCTGAGAACTAAAGCTTTTCTGGCCTCAGCTCAGCCTGGTGCATGGAAAATCAAGACATCCTCAAAGCCAGGGGTCAGTGGAATGCACCAATGGAGATATTAAAGATATGGGCATAGCATGGATGGCAGACAATAATTCACAGGACTGGACCAAGGGAATTCACTTTGTCCATTTCACAAAGATTGCTGTCCATCACTCTGAAATACATTGTATGCCATATGCAGCTCTGTTTGGTACTGATCCCAAATGTGGACTTACTTCAACCTCTCTTTCATCGGAGATCATCGACTGCCTATAAAGTGAGGATGACCTGCTCTTGGTGCTCACTGCTCCTTCTACTGACTCCGCTGCATCCAGAAGACAGTCCTCTCCCTGTACCTGATATAGCTTCACATGACCACACTACCACTACCATTCTAGTTGAGGTTACACATGTTCCTACATCTCAGCCTCTGTCTGTACAGATTCACCTGGAACACCAGAATTCTCCACCCACACTGACCCCAGAGCAAAGTAGCCTTTCACTGCAGGAGTTCCCAGCCAACCACCACCAGTTAGCCCTACCCCAGAAACTGCCCTCCAACCTCACCAGCAGAACATCTCTGAGTAGTATGAAGGAGCCCACACAGTCCAGGTATTACAGGCAGAATGCATGATAAAGCATCACCAACTAGAACTTCAGACAGGCAAACATGGAGACAATGTGGCTTTCCCCATCCCCATGGCTGACCGAGGCAGAGGAGATCCACACAACATACTGGGCATCATCATAGACAGAGATGAGAATGATCAATATACTATTGCTGTAAAAAGTGGAATCCTCCATGGGAAATACTCTAGGAATCAGTTTGACTTGGGCTTCCCAGCAACTTCTTACTGATCAGGATATTAATAGGGATAAGCTTGTGTCACTGCGTGAGGCTGCTATTCAGTGTTCTATTGGTGGAAGTCAGGGTTTTGTAAAATGTAGTTGTAGTGGACCAAAGAAACGTAAAACAAACAGATACAAATGCTACAAAGCAAAACTGAAGTGTAGCAGCTAATGTCACAATATTCTCAACTCTGAAAATAAGTGTTAATTCTGTGAATAGATGTGTATTACTGTATGGTTTTAGAAATAAACGTAAAAGAAACATGGTTTTACGTATTGTATTTTTGAGTTAGTAATCCCAAATTACCAGGGATTAGGCATTTCACGTAGTGTCTATCTACTATTTCAGTCATTTCGCAAAATTCCTAAAACTTTTAGTCATTTCATGAAATAACTGAGTGAAACAGTCATTTTGTAAAATGACTGAAAAATTTAGTCATTTTGTGAAATGACTGGTTTCACAATATGACTGTAACATATACACCTTTAGGTAAATGCATGATGTGTATATATCTATTTATGCAGTAGACGTGGACTCTGAAGCCTGTTGATAAACAAGAATAAACCAGTGAGCACAAATTTATCTATACAGTTCTGTTGTCACGAGCAATTTATTTGCATAGTACTGTCATCATTACAGAACCAAAGTGTATCTTGTTTTCTGCCACTCTTGCGTCTTCTCAATCTCACCCAGTGTACCTGTGGCACTGTCACATGCCAGGGCATTTACCACGCAGCACTACAGCTCTAGCACTAAAAGAAACCCACTTCTGTACAAAGAGAGACCAGTTAACAGTAGTCGTAATGTCCTCAAGACCAGCACACACTACTAACGTTGACTGCTACTTGTGAAGCAAAAAACTGGCCCCAACTTTTAAGAACTCAACCAGCAGAACCAGACACAGAAACAAGAAGATAAATGGCCAGCAGCAGCACGGACAATAGCTGCGACACTGAAGTGCAAGAAATACTGACCCAGGTAGAGCAAGATATTGAGCCTCTTGAGGACTTCACAGCAAATAAGGAAAAACAGCAACCAACCATGGAATCCAACCAGCGATCAACAAGCCTTACTCCATTTGTAGATGATAAGACTATAACCAGTTTCACTGAGTCAGAAAAGAACTACAATACAAGTCGCAAGTCACAAACAGATGTCAAGAATCTCCAAAAGTACATAAAAGAAAACTTCAACACAGAGACTCTGCTACACGAAATACAGCCAGAAGACATAGAATAAATGCTATTACAATACTTTTTGATCTGCATCAAAAAGGACAAAAATAATTACGAACCCCTTAGCTTCAGATCAATTTTTCAAAGGATAGAATGATACCTTAAAGCTGAAAAGTAACCAGCATCTGTATCAATGTCCCCACTATTTGAATGGACCAGGCAAGTCCTCATATCAAAACAAAGACAGCTCAAAAGTAATGGCAAAAAGAACAGGCACAAGGCTACAAATGAACTTATGGACAGCCTAAATGACAAGGCAAGCTAGGCTGGTGCCAACAACTGTGCCCGCACACCAAAGAGTCCCTAATGAACACTTTGTGGTTCACTGTAAGTACATACTTCAGTGTAAGGGGCACCACAGACATACAGAGTGTCCAGTTAGGTGACGTGGAGCTACAAGAAGAAAAGAATGGCCAGAAATACTTACAGTGCAACAATGAAAGGGAGCCCAAGACAAGAACATGCAAAACCCCAAAAAGACATAAGAAAAATCAAACCACATGCCTATGCCCTGCAAGAGACCAGTCCCAGATGTCTAGTTCAAAACTACAGCTACTTGCAGAACAGACCACCTATCTGCAACAAGCCAGACTCACCAACAATCCTGGACTCCTGGCAGAAGAAACACCAATGAAAGCGACTGAGTCAAGCTGAAACCTTCCATGAGATCCTGGGTTAAATCCACCAGGTGATCCACAGCTGAAGAGCAGGCCTTCCTGAAGATCCATGGAAAGGCACCACTCCAAATATGACTTCCTCCAAACTCGGAAGACTTCACCACCCTACTGGAAAGTCCCCAACTCCTGGAAAGATGAAATCCTCATCTACGGCACCATACTCCCTGAAGCACTGTAGATCCACTCCTGATCTTCATCCTCCACAGGCTGGACACTTCTGAAGGCCTTCTTCCTCATCCCACCACAATCTGAGCATGTCACCCCTGCCAATGAGGCTGCAAGATCCTCACTCAACCATGTCCGCTGACATGCTGATTTCAAACTGCACCATAG
Source organism: Neoceratodus forsteri (assembly GCA_016271365.2). Lineage (NCBI taxonomy): Eukaryota > Metazoa > Chordata > Ceratodontiformes > Ceratodontidae > Neoceratodus > Neoceratodus forsteri. The sequence continues at coordinate 1,286,041,416 of CM057455.1, read as the reverse complement.
ATTCACAAATGCCCACTATGCACCAAGTTCACCCCTCGACCAGTCACAGGATTTTCCTGTGGTATCTCCACCAATCAGAATTGCCCCACAAAGTAACACAGCAACCATCTATCTACAGCCTAGCAACCATTCCCAAAACTCACAATCCCCACAGAACCATTCAAGAAAAGAGTGTAGTCACAAAAAAATTAACAACAAATAGTACTTAACAGAAGCTAAAATTAACAAATAACAAAAGCACTTCCCAAAATCTTCACTTCTCCCATCGTGAGTCCAGGCCATTGAATACACTGAATATGCAATGGTGGAGTGTCAGATAAATGATTTATTTTCACTTGTTCCCAGTGAACTCGAGAAAATAACTTGTGGCTTCGCTATGCTCCACCTCTCATGAGGTTATCAGAGTTTACTAGGAACTTGCAAAAATAAATAATTTATCTGACACCTCATCATCACATATACACTGTAAAGTGATCAGAAAAAATAATTCAAATTTTCATTAGATCAGAAATCTCTGTGAACTTGCATTACATCTATATAAAGGCATAGTCAGGAGTCAAATCACATGTTCAGCATGTATAATTAGAACTATTTAGAGCAATGGTATAACTGTGACAAGCACCTCAAGAGTATGCAGCATAGGATATAGATGCATTTCCTAGAAGCATAAAGAATTCAGCGCAGAGACTTACAACATCACTGGCTCATATAGTGAAATCTTATAATACACATATTGGCCATTATAACATACATGCAGATTGCCTACGTGCCGCATAACAGGGGTGTGTAGACAACCCTACGTGGGACTGCCATGCAGTGTACCCCCCCCAGGTGGCAATCACTACAGCTGTGCTAGCAGCTCCGTACTGGGAACATGCCGGGAGCATTCCAGGGAGTGTGCCCCACATGGCATCAATGCACGTCTGCACTGCATCCAATCCCAGGGCAGCTACAGGTCCATGGGGGGAACCCAGTGTATGACATTACATGCCCACCCCCATGTCATTGGTGGTGTGGGGCAGCCATGAGAACCCCCCGCACAAAGCTTGCCACATCTGGCTGGGCCATCCTGGGGTGGAGGGTGCTGTTAAGGCAAACACCCACCGGTGCTTAATGGGATGGAGAGTGCAGTCCCACAACACCCCACCCGTGCGCAGAGAGGGATCCACTATGGGACCAGGATGGGCATCTGATTGGATCCACAGCCCTGCACCCATCTACCCCCCCATACCTGTGCATTGGAGGGGGCGGGGCCATGGGCAGTTGGCCAGCAATGGTGAATGCTCCCCAGTACACATCTGTGCATGGGCCCAGGGCTGCACATTCAGACTATGCACATTTTGCAAGTGAAACCCACCCAATAGTGAATCACAGCCATTGTCTTGGCTTTTTACTTAGGTTTACAACACATATTCATATAACTACAGAAGCAATACCAATGTCTACTTCAAAACATTAGTGGTCAGTTTGTAGTACATGAATTACGAAATCGTATAGTGATTTGTAGTGAGAGAATTTATTTTTATGTTCATTTTTTTTTTTTAATTAATTATGCTTTTTGGGATGCCAGATCTCCAGGAGTACAGCCCCCAACATCCGCCAACCCTCAGGACTTACCTGGAGTGGCAATCCACTCGGGCTCACACCGCTGGGTGGGGCTATCAGGTGGGTACAGCCCCCATGGATGACTGAACAAGGATCTCAGTGGGACACTACCGGAATGGTCTCCCTGGCTTGCCCCCAGGGGCAGGGCCGTGGGACCAGACTTCACTGACAGAAATGCTCACTCAGTCACTGGCCAAGAGTCACAGAGGGTAGTGCCAAGCTGGAGAGATGGGGCTTCATGAACAGAGCTGGCAGACCTTTTCAAATCAAATCAAATCAAATCAAACTTTATTTTTATAGTGCCTTTCAAAAACCAAGACGCTGCACATAAAACCAAATAAAAATATAACAATTAAAACAAGAAAATAAGATACATTAGACATTAGGGAAGGCCAGGAAGAGAATTCCACAGGGTTGGAGCCGAAAAAGCAAAAGCACGGGTGCCTGATGTTTTTAGTCATACCCTGGGAATCTCTAGCAATCCCTCCAGACAATTTCAGCAAGAATCAGGCAGATAACATCAACCCACCCCAATAAAAGGGGTGTCGGGCCTGGATCCAAACTACAACTGATTGGGCGCATTGACTGGATGAACGTCACAATATCTGTGAATTCTGGCTGGCAGAAATCTGACCAGAGAGACCAAGTGCACAGCACATCCTGCCGATTGCCACAGCTCCTCATAGGAGACTATGCCAATACTAGACCTGATGCTGGCAACCTTATCTGCGAAGAATGGAGCAAACTCCTCACATTTTAGCTGAGAAGAAGCTTCTCTGGGCTGAAGATAGATTGGATTGCACAATCTGTCCACGGTCCAGAAAAGCTGAGCTGGTCAGTTCTGCGCAGCAGAAATCTTCCTGAACAGGAATTCTGCCTTCTTACGGGTGATTTCCAGCTGATAGCCATCATAATGTGCCATCAGCTTAAGTCTGTCTGCATCAAGGCCAGACTTTCGCCAGGATCTCTCCGTCCTTCGACCAACTCGCCTCAACTCCTTCAAGGAACCATTAAACCAATGGTTCCTTGGGCGAGAGGTGAGGGGTCGAACACAAACAGGAGCAATCTTGTTCAGGGCATCCCCCCAGCCTTATTATAGGCTAATACAAGATCACCTGGGCTCATGCATTCACCCGACAAACCCGATAGGTCAAGTGCCGCCGATAGGTCATTAGGGGTAACTCCCCTCAAAGGGTGGTACTGGACCATCTCCGTAGGGGCAGACCTATTAGGGGGGACCCTGAAGCTGAACCTTATGGTGTGATGGTCAGACCAACTGACTGGTTCCACCCCCAGATCAGCTATCTCCATGCCCAAGAGAAAGATCATATCCAACGAGTGGTCCCCTACATGGGTTGAGGAGGTAACTACCTGTGTAAAGCCCAGCATTATCATAAGCTGGAGGAGATTTTGACCAAGTGTGAGAGTTCATCATCGACCCAGGCATTGAAGTCCCCCAGAACTATCCATCTGGGGAACCCCAACACCATGTCCACGATGAAATCTGCTATCTCCTGCAGGAAAGCTCCACCATTTCCTGGTGGATGGTAGATGAGGAGTATCCTGCAGCCTACACCCTCACCCAGGATATACTCGAAGGATCTGGTACTTCCTAGTGGCACATCCACAAGACCCAGCTCAGATTTAAACATATTGGCCACACCCTCACCCATACGATCCAGCCTTGGACGGTGTATCACCGAGAACCTGTCCGGAGCTGCAGAAGCCAAAACAGGGCCTGCATTTTCATCCAACCAGGTCTCAGTGATGCAAGCCAGATTGGTGGTTTCAACAAGATCAGCTATAATAGCTGCCTTGTTCTTAATAGATCTGGCATTGCACAACATCGCCCAAGTAGGATGAGTTGTCCGGGAAGATCTCGGTGCCTGCCCGCTAACATCGGAGTCCTTGGGTATAGGGACAAGGCAGGGAGAATCTCTGTACTGACTCCATTTCACCCCAGGGCACCTCTTGGATCCTACAACTCCTATCTGCCCTCCCCTTCCCCTCCCCCACCATGCCCAGCCCTCCCCTTTCTTATATGCCTTCTAACTATCCCCAAAGTGCAACACCTAAAATAGGTATCAGATGTTAATGGGGGACAGTCAAAAGGACATAATTCCCTGAGTCTGGTGGAGGAGTACTGCTTGACCGTCACTAAGCCTCCCAGACACATAATACTTTAAATAAGACAATAAACAAAATATTAAAAACTAATATCTCACCCCAAACAATAAACTTAAAAATAATCTTAATAACAATCCCCTAAACTTAATAACAAATCTCCTCTACCCTAGAAAAAAAATCTCAATCCAGAATTTATCTTCCAAAGTAACAATATAAAATAGTTTTGATAGCTACAACTCCAAGTTAAATCATTTGTTATTGTCCAGTGAAGTTCACTGTCCAATGTCTTCAAAAATTACTAGATTCTTTAAAATCTGTAAAACAAAGGGCAACTCTCACCGAGCCCGTATCAGAATAATGAATCCAAAAACAAGTCGTGGCACTCTCACTGCCACAAAGACTGATGATAAATTTAGCATGAGTTTTAGTCAGCAGCAGGGCTCTCTTACTGCTTCCAATATGAAAAGTGTAATTTCAGTACCTGATGAATGTAGAAACTGGACCAAACAGAGGAAGATGCTACAGTAAGCCTTTAGTAATCACATCCTTTGCTGAGCAGGGAAAAATGATACAAATATTATTGGCCACAAAGGGCCCCAGAATGAGAGATACTGCACTTAGCCCACCGGTGCTACCCAGTAAAAACTAAGGAGCCACAGAAAGCATATAAGGTAGATTTTACACCACCCCTCCGACTGGTAGCTTCTACCCCCACAGGGAGTCCCAAGAACTGGACACCCAATCACCATTACCTATCAGGCCAGTTCACAATCCTCCAGTTCTTGGCCAGTTAGCCAAACCAAGAATCCATGCAGCTGAGATCACAACTCCAGCACGCTCCTTCCAAACAGGAATCAAGCAGGGCTCAAAGTGACAGCCAGCCAGACAATCAATATCGATTCTTCCAATGAAGCACCTCCAAGAAAACTGGCATCTGGAGAACTCCAGCTGCTCCAAGGATCCACAACGAGACCAACGCAAAAAGCCAGCAACCGATCATCACAAAGCAGATGAAATCAAGCAAGGCTCAAACCGGCAGCCAGCCCATCAATATCGGTTCATCCAATGTAGCACCTCCAGGAAAGCCAGCATCTGGAGAACTATCAGCTGCTCCAAGGATCTGAATCCACAGCGAGACCAGCACAAAGAGCCGGCGACCGACCGCCACAAGCAAATGCGGGGCCCTCCTCATCCAGAATCACCAGCACCATGCAAAATATACCAAAATTCCAAAACGCAATTTTGAGGCAAGATTTGAAGCAGATTAAAGGGCAGCAAAGTCACAGAACTGCTCCACGGACTGTAAGTCCATAAATCACAGTGTAATAGTGAACTAACATGTGGTCGAGTATTGAATAAACTGTTGTAGCGATCAAACAAAATAAAATTAATAAAGTAACAGTCATTTAAACATTAAAACACAAAGGGGGTCAGACAGAAGCTAACGTGACAGCAGACCCAGCATAGTCGCCATCTTGGTTTGTTCAGAATTATATTTTGTAGATAATGGTGGGCTCCATGGGAGGCAAGGCATGCAATGATGAAATGCTCAACATCCAGTACACCTCCCTGACAGCTTGGCTTCAGCAGCTGTATTCTCCGTGGCCTCCAAAAGGGGTCAATCATATGCTGGTTGCCCCTCCCCCAATGAGGACAGCAGTCCCTAGGACACTCAGTCATCCACCCCCTGGCTGGCCCTCCGACATATTGTTATGTTTATAAGATTGTGAAGCATTGACATTCATATTCACAGTCTTATTGCTATGTTTATGAGATTGTAAATATGAATGTGAATGCATAGGTAGGCAAGGTGTGTATGTGGTGCAAAAAGATGAATGGGTATGAGACAAATACACAATTTCAGACAGAGTGTAAACTGTTTGGGAATCCAGGTTTCACAAATGAGTGAAAGAGAGGTGTGAAAAAAGTGCACTTGTCCCTGTAGTAAAATAAGGAAAGGAGAGAAGTGATGGGATAAGTATTAGAGATGAACATAAACCAGTACTAGAGATTAGTATGTATGACATATGTTAAAAATAGTGAGTACAACTATTCCACAGACATTACCTAGACGTATTGCTCAATGGAGACTGTGCAGCAGTGAGCATGTAAAGAGAGAGACTCAGAGAAGATATTCAGATGAGAAGGGCAATGGAGTGAGAGTCAGAGAAGAAATGCCAAAAGAAGCTAATGACCAAAGCATGGAAAAGTGGGCCATGAGGATCTTGCAACAAAACACAGGAACTACAGAGGGCCATGGAGCCAAAGTAAGGAGAATGGCAAGTGGTAGTGGGAAGACATTAATATGTAAGGGCTGCAACATGAGTGGGAACCATTGAAGGGAAGCCTTTAATGTACAGATTTGTTCCACTGCCTTAAAAAGTTGATGTGACAGCAGGTGATGGAGTGGGATGTCTGGTTAAGACAAAGTGGTCGAAGATGGAAGTACAGTACAGGTAAAGGGACTCTGCAGGGTTGTCAAGGTGGTGGGTGAGGAAGAATAAGGGATCTGGAAGTAAGCAACAAAAGATGTAAGTGATGTGGAAGAGATGATCAAGTGCATCCTGAAGCACTCCACGAAGTGTAGAAAAGCAGAAGTAGAGGCATAAAAAAAATAAATTCCGATACATGTCATGGGAGATCTGTATTATGCTAGATGATGTTACTCTTCCATAATTCAGGTCACTGGTAAGGCCACATCTAGAATATGGAGTATGACAGGGACAGAATGTGGTGCTGGTGGCACACCTGGAAAGTGTACACAGGGGCTCACCTGAAGGATCCGTAAGGGAGGAACAGGATGACACATTCATCTCGGTATTACATGTCACTTTGATATACTAGGCATGTATTTGTATACAAGCATTAACTGAAGGAAGATGAGGACTGCTTGGTCCACCTAGTCTACCCATTTTCCCTACCTGCTGTAATACCATAGACTCTACTTGATCTTTGTCTTAACCTCCATTTCCCAACCACTAAGTTTCATTTATGCCTATTCCATGTATGCTTGAAACCTGTTACCATTTTTTGCCCAATCACCTTCGTAGGGACAATGTTGCAGGCATCCACCACTCTTTATGTAAAAAAGTACTTCCTCACCTCCCCCTTGCGTCTACTCTCCCCTCTAGCTTAATAGTATGACCCTTTGTTTTTGAGCATCTTTTTCCTCTAAAAAATGATTTCTTCTTGAACCTTATTTATACACATGAGATATTTGAAAGTCTCTATCATAGTCCCCCTCTCACTCATTTGCTCCATGGTGTACACACTGAGGTCCCTTGGTCTCTCCTCATAGTTTTTGTGATGCAGACCAAGCATCATTTTAGTTACCTTCCTCTGGACTGCCTCTACTCTGTCTATGTCCTTCCTAAGATGTGGTCTCCAGACCTGGACACAGTACTCTAGGTGAGGTCTCACTAGTGATCTACACAACGGTAACACCATATCTCTCATTCAGCTGGTGATACCCAACCCTATGCACCCTAACATCCCACTAGCAATCCCCACTATCTTGTCACACTGTCCGGCCACCTTTAGGTCATCAAATAATATCACCCCCAGGTCTCTTTCCTGTTTGGTGGAGTATAGTACCATTCCCCCCCCCCAATTGTGTACTTGGCCCCTGTGTTTCTGTTCCCCAAGTGCATGATTTTACACTTCTTCACATATAAACATACCTACCACACACATGACCCCTCTCTAGCTTCATCAGCACTCTATTCATTTTTTCCACAAACACCCCACACTGGAGTGTCTACCCTACTGCAGATTTTATTGTCATCTGCAAAGAGGCATGTCTTCCATTCTAGCTGCTCTCCAATGTCATTAATAAAGATTTTAAAGAGTTTCAGTCCCAGTACTGATCCCAGTGGCACCACACTGGTCACCATCCCTTCCTCAGAGTGAAATCCATTTACCACCACCCTCTGTTACATGTCCCTTAGCAACTGTTTTACCAAGTTTACCACCTTTGGACCCACTGCTAGGGTACCCAGCTTTTTAACCAGTCTCCTGTGCAGAACGGTGTCTAAGGCCTTACTGAAATCTAGGTAGGCCACATCCACAGCTCCACCCTGATCTAATCCCCTGATCACACATTCAAGTCTGACATAATCCCCCGCCCCCCGAGTGAATCCATGCTGCCTTGGATTTTGTAAGACACTGGATTCAAAATACTCCTCAACCATTTTCTTCAGTAGTGCTGGAAGTCTGCAGATCACACCTATGCAAAAAGCTGCTCACTTCCTCACTTCCAGTGTGGCCATAAGAACTTCCGCCTCTCACTGTGTTCCCTGAATCACAGAAGCTTTTATGCTCCTCACATAAAGAGCCACTGCTCCCCTTTTCTTTCGCACCCTGTCCTTCCTGAACAAAGTATAGCCTGATATGGCTGTATCCCAGACATGGTTCTCATTGCACCATGACTCAGTAATGGCTATGATGTCCATGTCAGCTTCTGCCATGATGGCCCTTTATGTCCAATGATTTAATTTCCCAAACTTCTAACATTTACACACATGGCCTTCTAGGTTCTAAAATCACCCTGCTTGTCAGCTTCACATCATATATTTATGTGCATGGGTCCCCATGCCCCATTTTAAAAAAAATATGTACAAAGATTTTCAGAGTTTAGAAAGTAACCAGAAATCTATCTAAGCAGGGGTTCCACCTTGAAATTTCCAGATATCTTGGTGGGCCAACCCAACTCTGTGGTACAATACTAAGGTAGTCAGTAACCTTCTGGGACCATTCAGAAGAGGGCAAAGAATATAGTAAATCATGCATGGGGAGATTGGGTGCCCTGAACATACACTCACTAGAAGAGAAGAGGGAGTCAGATCATGACTGAGACCTTGAAGTACTTGAAAGTGGTAAATATGGTGGAAATCAGTGACTTTTGTTAATTAAAGTGACTACCAAAACATACAGTTGGGGTCAAAGTCTTAATTTGGAATTAGCAGGAGGGGTTATGTTTATTGTTTGTTTGTTTGTTGTTTGTTTAAAATGTTATTCAAATTTCATGATGCTGGATAGTTGTTACGTGCTTCATTGAGCAAATGTTCATTTCAAAGGAGGTCCATTATTTTCATAAATAATTACACATACAACAATAGCTAATAAAATAGACACATTATATAAATACTCATCATAAAGACTATACAATTATCTCAATTAACATACATAACAGCATTCATCATAACATATTCCTTGATCATTAAATTGTAGATTATTAATATAAAGATTAAAAAGAAGAGGGCCCAAGATTGACCCTTGGGAAACTCCTGTTTTAATTTTAATTAGTTCTGACTTAAAAGGTCCTATTTCAACCTATTGTTCCCTATCTAGCAGATATGATGCAAACCAGGTCAACTCTTTCCCTCGCACCCCATATGGTGGAGTCTGGGCAGGAGAATGCTGTGGTGCAGTGTATCAAATGCCTTAGATAAATCTACAAATAGTGCACAAATTAGTTTTAATATGCACAAATGATTAATTAAATCTAAAGTCTAGTGCAAGTCGGATTCTTGTTAGCTCATATTTAGTAGTAGATGCAGTATGAACAGTGTTTATGTTACTTTGGCTGCAAAAAACACTGAAAGTCCTTCTGGTCCATGTGATCATTGCCTACTTTAACATCTAATGTGCACTGAGAAATCATCGATTAAGTGAACAATAATAACACAGTATTGTTGTTGAATAAACTTGTTCCCCTTCAGGTTGGTTATGGAAATCATAATTAATATCATTACTATGATGAAGTGTTGTGTAGTGGTTAAGGGCATTGAGCTGCAAACCTGGAGACCTGAATTTGAATCCCATCAGATCCACTTGCATACTGTTTGCTCTGAGCAAATCATTTAACTTCAGTGTGTTCCCAGGTCGCAGCAAAACAAATTTCAACTTAGTGTGCTTGTCCTGTTTAAGCAATTCCCCCTGTCCCCTTTCCCTAATAATCATGAACACAGTGAGCTAATGCAAATTAACTCATGGATAAATAAATATAAAAATGTAATATATATATACATTTTCTTTATTTAATTATTCATGAGGAAGAGCAGTTAGGAATGTATGGCCTGTGCAGGTGTTTAGTTTGTAAAGAGACAGTAGCTACTTAATACAAATGTAGGACACACCTCTGGTGCAGTACTGTAAAACACATGATAGCACTAAGATAGCCTTATACATGATTGCTTCAGAATTTAAAAATAAATATTATTATTACTCGTGACCACCAGGGTGGTATTATTAAATATTATTACAGGTGACATGGGGGGGGGGCACTAGATCACCAAGGAAGGGGTTTTCATTAATTATTATTACAGAGACATCAGAGATTGGGGAGTGGGCATGAGACCACCAGGGAGAGGAATTAATTTATTGTATCAGAGGATTGGGGATGGGGGGACTACTAACCTTTGCTGCAGGGAGCCTGCTACAGACCCTTCCTGTGTTCCTTGTGTTTGTTGCATGGGAAAGGTTGCAACAAGTGTGGGGACTTAGGCACCTGGACCCCTCCTGTACCATAATCTGTTGCAAGGTCCCTGGAGCACTGGGCTTTGGTGCAAGATGCTGTTTTCCACAGCTTGCACCAATCTATGCCCTCTTTGAGAGAATCGAGCCCATGTTGCATATTTGAGTTCAAAACTGGAAGAAAGAAGTGGACAAAGATTACTGTTTTTAATATTTTAGTTTGCTTGATACTCTCCTCTTGTGAATGAGTGATCTGGGTTGTTAATTCTGCCATCCTCAGGTGACCTGGAGTTAACAAAAAGTACTTGGTGATATGCATTATACAGTCAGAGCCTGACTCACACCAAAACACATTTCCATGCTTATTTATTCATTTTTGTCGGTCTCGAAACTATAAGTATAAATCCAGTGGATTATTTTTGTGGTTGGCCTGGAGGTTTTGGAAACTTAAAATTGTGTTGGGTCCAAGGTCCAGTCCTGTATTTTACCCTGCCCATGGCATGGTAAAAGATGCTGCGCACTGTCTGAATCCTTCTGAGTGCAACCCCCACCCCCCTTGCCTAATGGAAGCAAAGAAGCAGTATGCAGTCAGGTAACAGATTGCAGGCAGTTGGTAATTTTGGTGGTAGACAGCCAGCAGTATGTATAGCATTGCTGAATGAGGAGAAAGACTACTCACATAGCAGCACTGATATTGCATGCAGATGTGGTGCTGGTCTGAACATGTAACAACAACCCCCCAAAAAAAGATTTGTTTTCAAAAATGAACATTGCAGTATGGTCTGGCAGATACACAGAGACAGGTAAAACATGCTGCCACTTCCTGTAGAGGACAGAAAGAAGGATGGTTGAGCGGCAGCACTGCACTGAATCTGTAGCAGACAGAGAGACTGTCTCTGGTCCTGGATGGATGACAAACCGGTAGTCTGCTGTACACACCCTGATACACAGTCATGATCAAAAAGAAAAAAAAAAGTCCTGCAGCATATCTCCTTTTCAAGGTTAGTGAGCAGTGATCTTATAGGTAAGGGAGGAAGATCAGGGCACTATTCATAATAGAGATATGTTGTGATTTATTGTATTTTTGTTTATTTAAAAAAAAAATTTGTCCACATTTGTTAGGTTCTAGCATGCTAGCTGCTAGCATCAAGGAGTGTGCCATCGATAGTTTTGACGAATACATGAATATGGCAGTACAATATTAATAGGATGATCAAAGGTAACTATGTAAAGTGTGTGGAGGAGGTGAATTATCTCACTGCAATAAAACATATAGGGCCGGATATTCAAACTGCGCACTAAAAGTGCGCAACAGCAGGAGCATGCGCAAGTCACTTGCACACATGCGCAATCGTCGCGATATTCAAACATGGAGCAAGGCCAAATGTGCAAGCAGCCAATGTCTGATTATCGCACAAACTGCACCATAGCACAACCAGGGAGGGGAAGCTGAGCAGATATGATGCACCATAGCGCAACCAGGAAGGGGAAGCTGAGCAGATATGATGCGCCATAGCGCAACAAGGCTAGCCCAGCTGAGCAGTCCAGAGGTGCCATAGCGCAATCAGAGCCCCCCCCCAGCAAAGCAGTGGAACTACACAACCAGGGAGGCAGGCTGGGGCCCACCACCAGCCCTGCCACACATGGGCACAGGAACATACTGCAGAACCAACAAGACAACCGTACACCCCAAGCACAGCATCACTGGGGGAGGGATGGATGATCCACTGGCCCATGGGGACAAGCCAACAAAGCACAGCAGGGCCATGACGCCTCAGCACAACCACTGTCAGGCTGAGACTGCCACACACAGGGGGTCGACAACCACAGTGCACATCAGCCCCCCCTTCTGCACAGCACACCCTGCACTGTGACCCCAAGACACCACTCATGTGCACTGACTGTCACTGCAGTAAACAGCATGCATCCCCCCAGCACATTGCAACCTCGTGTAGCACAGAACCATACAAGACAGACCCACCCTGTGCACCCAGCAGTGGGCGGCAGCAGATGGCAAGACTGACTGAAAGTCACTCCCACACCGGAGACACCTCCCCATGCACACACACACACGCACACACACACACACATACCCAGGCCCTTACCACCCCAGATGGCATGCACATCACTGCAACTGAGCAACCATAGCCAGCTGCAAATCAGAGACCACCACAGTATTCATAACAAAATATATATATTTGTAGAAACAATAAAATACAACAACAAAAACAAGAACAACTATATACAGTCATGTACAAGACAAGGGGGGGTAGGGGTACAAGGTAGGGGTGGGCAAGGGGTAGGGGTGAACAACTGGGAGAGGGAAGGCAGGGTGGGAGGGATTGTTGAAGTGGGAAGGGGAAGCACAATCATGGCCTGGCAGGCTGATCTGCCGCTGCCTGCTGCAGTCGCTGTCCCCTCCACTGTCTCCGGATCCCATGGCAGTAAATGTCGGTCAGGATCCCATGTGTTGCAATTGACACACGTGTAATCCACTGAAGGGCATGCTCCATCCTTCTTAGGATGCTGAGACCTAGGAAAAGGGAACACAGTCAATGGATGTGACTGTCCAAAACCCTAAACACCACCCTTCCTGCAAGGCATAAAGCCTAGTGCCCCGCACCTGTGATAGTATGCACCCACCCACAGTGACCATGCACATGACACGCCCAACCAGGCAGCACCAGCTATGTGCACCACTGCACACACACACTGCCCATGTCCATCACAGCACAAACAAGGCTGTCAAGTGACATGACAATATGGTGGGATGCCAGTTCCACAGCCATGTGCCCAGTGCATGCATGGACCACCAGTGACACACACACAGACGTGCAGTGACACGGGACAGTGATGACCGTCACCTGTGTCGTGCATGGTTGTGTTGTCCATGGCTGGTGGTCATGCCCACCCCCTCCAGCATGCAATTGCATCCATGATGTTATGACACTCACACTCATCGAGCAGCTGTGGCTGCTGCTGCTGCTGTGGTGGCGCACCCTTCAGATCCTCTCCGGCTGCCTCCTGGGCCTTGCCACGGACCTCCTCAGCTTGGGCCTGCACCCTCTCCGCCAGGCCTGTGGGTGACAAATGTAGAGAAAAACATCAGTGTGACCCCAAAGCAGACTGCCCCCTGTCCCAGTGAGTGTGCCTGCCCACACAGCCAGACCCATGCATCTCACATCTGCACACACTGACACAGCCAACCATGGCACAGCCATCCCCTATGCACCGCCACCAAAACACAGTCACACCCCTACAGAGAATACATGTACATAGATGGTACACCCACCTGGCCTAGGCACAATGCCCCTCCTGGCACGTGACCTCAGGCGTTGCAGCAGGTCTGGCTCCCTCCTGTGGAGGTCACTGTACCTGTGCCAGCACTGCTCTGCAGACCGGCCCTGCCCTGTAACTCTTGCCAGGTCAGTGGCCACCTGTAGCCACACATGGGTGCAGGCCATGGTGAGGGGCTCCTCACCAAATAGTCCCCCAAAGTGGGGCTCAACCATGGCCATCAGGTTGGCCACCTCCACTGGACTCCACTAGGGAGCTCTCCTGCGTGCCATAGTCACGCTGGTACAGCAGGCAATATGGCGCCCTGCAGCGCAGCAACCCCACATGGGAATGTTGCGCAATAGATCACCATAGGTTCCAATCGTGCTGTTCATAGAGTGCCGTCGGTTCACGTAGCACTGTCACCAAACAGCGCAATAGAGCTGTACACATGCCAGACGTACAGCGCTGGGGGCAAAGGTCAGGCACAAGGTCATGGGTCAGTGGCGCAAGGCCACGCACAGTGCCATCGGACGTCCACATGTCCTGCGTGATCGGACACCTGCGTGCCAGTGCCACAGTGGACTATTGTGCAGTACTGCCACTGCGCCATGTGGTGACCAGCGCTGTAGCGCCATTGGCATATTGGTGGCCATGGCCTGAATTGCCAATCGTGCACAGCAAGTCATCAGTGTGGCAGACGCCTGCGTAAGCTACCTGGGCATGCGCAATGCAGTGTACCGCACAGTCACAGATCTGCTCTATTGGCTCAGCCGTCTCAACCGTATTGCGAAAAGCGCAATGGCGCTATATTCAGCCGACACATGCAAATCATCTGATCAGCCATTCAGTGGCGCAGTGGTGTGATTTGCATCTCATTACAGTTGCTCCACTCCTCATTTGCATGCATTGCGCTATAAAAGTGTGACAGTGGGCTGCGCTGGCCAGATTTGGTTACTGTAGGTGAGAGGTGAGATGCATGCTGTGGGATGTTCTGGACAATGGGCATGGGATAATGCTGTAGACTGCACAGTGACAGGTGTCCACTTCCACCCATACATAACACCATGACCAAGCAGAGCCAAGGTGAGGGTGAGGATGGGCGAAGGAGGAGGAGGCCCAACTTCACCACGGCTGAGACTGAGGCCCTCTTCCAGGCCTACCTGGAGGAGGAGGCACTACTGAGTGGATGGCGGGGCACCCCTCAGGCCCCTGCGACTGCATGGGAGGGGGTAGCCCGGGCAGTGAATCTGCACGGAAGCCACCAGCACTCCATGCAGGAATGCAAAAAGAAGATTGGGACAGACTGCAGGAGGGTGAAGGAGAAGGTGGCAGCCCTCAGGGCGGCACGTGCTGGCACTGGCGGGGGCCAGCCAGCAGTGATGGAGCTGACCCCGGCTGAGGACTGACTGGCTGCATCAATGCTGCGCAGTGCTATTGAGGGCATACCAGGAGGTGGATTCCAGACAGGTGGAAGCCCATCACTGCACGGTATGACATGGTGGTGGTGTTGGAGGGGGGGAAGGTTGTTCACATGCACTCACATTTCCTCTCTTTCTGTTACAGATCCTGTTCATCTTCTGGGGATGGTGGTGGTGGGTCCAGGCAGTGAGGATGACCTGCTGGACATGGAGGAGGGCCCATCCACCTCTGTCACCAGCCAGCATGCACTGCACCAGCATGCAGGCTGGGCTGCCAACTCTGGTGTCGGTGAGTCAGGTGTGGGGGGTGCACAGCCTGTGTCTCAGCAGTCTGGCATGCAAGCATGCCAGCACGCTGTGACTGTGGCTGTAGCTCGTACCTGCACCATTGATGATGCAAGGACTGCAATGGGCAGTGACATGTGTGTGTCCCATGATGGACACACAGCAGGCCAGCACATGCCCCTGGGCCTTGCTGGTTCCGACTTGTGTGCCAGCATGTCGGCATAGTCCCAGGCTGTGCCTGTCAGCACCGGTGGGGCAGCACCGGTGGCTGTGCAGGTGTCTGGCACTGTTGCTGCCACAGCGGTGGAACAAGTGGTCCCTGGGGCACAGCGGTTGGAGGGGCAGCAGCAGCAGTCACCCACCAGGTCTGGGGGTGCAGTGTCCAGTGGTGGCACATGCCCACCGCCCTTTGATATGCCCATTCCTGGTCCTGGTGAACAGTGCCCACCCTCAAGGAGTGTTGTGCATCAGGACCTTCCACACCCTGGGGGACAGGATGCCATTGTGGCAGAGTACCCATTGGACAAGCACACCCACCTGCTGCGGGAATCAGTACAGCAGCAAAGGCGGGTTGCAACATCTGTGGAGGCACTGTGTGCGGCTGTGGAGCGGCACAGCAGGGAGTGTGCTCTGGACCATGCAGAGATGGTCTGTATGCGGATGGATGTGACTGCCGCCATTGACAGGCAGACCCAGGCGTTGGTCGCTGTTGTGGCTGCATTGGGCACACACACAGGTGCTCCTGTACCGTGCACCCCACACAGTACGCTCTCCACTCCCCGTTCCTGGCGTCGTGTGACACCAGGCATGTCGACGCCGGGTTCTGCTGTGGGCATCCCAAGCACCCCTGGTGCAGGTATGTTTGGCATCCTACAGACCCCAGTGTGGACAAGGTCGTGATCACACAGTGGAACCCCTGGTGGTCCATTGGTGCCACCCCATGTGGCCCCTGCTCAGCATGCCAGTGCTGTTGGGTCATGGCGGGGCCGCCCACGCATCTGCAGTGACCGTGGAATGGTGCTACATGACTGACCTGTCTCCCAGTGCGGGCCCTGTCTGCTGCTGCCCTGTGTGCACTGTGCATCATGGTGGGCAGTGCACTGGTGGGTGCCCTGCACATCACGCCTACATACGGACCACCTGCACACCATCCCGACTGCTGTCCACAGGTGCATGTGCATGATGATGCCTGCATTGTACTGTACACCAAGGTGCAAGGGTGCCCAGCATCTGACACACTTGCTTGGACAGTACAGGTGGTGGGTGTGTCTGTGGATCTGTGTGTTTGCCATGTCTGTTCCTGCTCTGCTGTGCACCTGCCCATGTACGCTTTGTGCCTGGTGTGTTTGTGTGTGTGTGTGTGTGTGTGTCCATATGACTGTTCGCCCCTCCCTGATGGTGTGTTTGTGTGCCTGGTCCCTTCCACCTCCTTGCTGTCATGCACCCCTGGTGTGTTACTCTGTGTGCCTGTGGGTTGCGCCAGGACAGTGTTGTTTGCACATGGCCCCTTGACTTACCTGTGTTGTGCATAATGCTCCTCCGTGATGGTGTCCCGGTGCAGCTGGGCCTGCCGGATCAGTTGGGGGTCCCGCCGTCCAAGGGGAGCTGCACATCACCATCAACACCGGCACCACTGGCGTCCCCATCGCTGTCCCCCTCTTCAACCTGTACAGCTATCCCACAGTCATTGGTCATGTTGTGCAGGATACAACAGGCCAGGAATATCCCACAAGCCTTTGAGGGGCTGTACTGTAGGGCACTGCCGGAGGTGTCTAGGCATCGGAAGCATTCCTTGAGCATCCCAAACACCCGCTCAATGATGTTGCGTGTGGCGGCATGTGCCTCATTATAGCGTTGCTGCAATGGGGTCATGGGGAGCCGGTACGGTGTGAGCAGCCAGGGACAGAGTGGGTATCCGCTGTCACCTGTGTGGAGATAGTGGAGATCAGTCTCATGTTCAGGTCCATATTGCCCATATCCCTGTGTGCCACTACCATGGCACCTGTGGCATTCCCACCCTTGCCCCAAGTTTGCATTCCCTACATGCATACTCACTCACTAGATGGCCTGTGGGGATGTCCCCACTCTCAAATCGATGGCACAGTGCAGACTGATGCCATATAAAGGCATCATATGCTCCGCCAGGGTGTGTGGCACAGACATTGATTATACGCCCAGTGGCATCACACACCACCTGGCAGTTGACACTGGGGAAGCCCTTCCGATTCATATAGGAGGCCCCATCAGGGCCAGGTGGCATTCGAATGGCCACATGGGTGCAGTCTATGGCCCCTAGCATGCCAGGCATACGTGCTACCCTGTGGAACGCCTGCTTGTTTGCTGTACACTCTGCCGCGGTGCTAGGGAAATGGATGTGCTCCGCAGCATGTGGCAGCAGTGCACTGAGGAATTGGGTGAGGATGCATGACGTGGCCGACTGTGTGATGCCTGTGGTGTCCCCTGTTGGCCTCTGGAAGGTGCCCGTGGTGAGCAGGCACATGCAGGCTGTCACCTTGGTCTCCACTGACAGAGCATGGCTCCGTCGTGAGGGTGCCTGCATCACATCACTGCACAGCTCACAGAGCCACCTCAGTATTGCCCTGTTCAGGCGGTACCAGCCCACGATCTCACATCTGTGTACAACTCAAAGCTGATGCCGGCACGGTACTGCCTGTCAGTTGCATTTCACCCACGGGCCCCCACGCCACGCCCCTGCACCTTGCATTCTCACCCTCTCTCATTACAGCTTCCAAGTGAAGCTGCCACTGTCCATCTCCTGGCTTGTGCCCCTGACTGATGTTGCTCTGTTACCCCGCTGTCCTGACTGCTACTTCCACTGCACCGGGCACCCCCCGCTGGCCTCTGCAGCCTATGGCCCACACTGCTTCCCTTGCCTGCCCTGGCCTGTCACTGTCTGTCTTTCTCTCTCTCTCTCTTCCCCACTTGGCATCCCTGTGGTGTTCTTGCACCGCTTCCTTGAGTCTTTCCGCTGGGGCGCAACTTCCGGCTGGTCCGCTGTTGCGCATTGCGCAAGTCTTTGGATATCGCATTGTGCTCTTTATGCTTGGATCCACCTCCTTTGGTTGCGCATGCCGTCATTTGCATTGCACTGTTGCTCAGCATGTTTTCGGTGGTGCAACTGCCTCCTGCTGAATATCACAGAATGGCGCACTTTTGGACTTGTGCAGGCACATCCCTATTGCGCATAGCGCAACCCTTTTGAATATCCCACCCATAGCATATAGGCAATGAACCATATCAGTCAACAATTCACTATGTAAGTGACCAAACATAATGTAATATCATACATTTTTCCCCATAAAAAAAGCTGACAAGTTATGAAAGGAAACTCAGATTAATTAATCACCTGGAGTACAAGCAGCAAGAGACAAGTATGGAGGATCTAGATTTCCACAACTAGTCAAATACTACTGAGATCAATATTGATCTGCATTAAGGAAAATACCTAACTAACTAGCTAAATGAATACAAGACGATTGTGTTTCTCATACAGATCACCCAGTGTCAAAATGTCTTAACTGGTTATCAATTGCAATCCACTCAGAGGCAAAACTTTAAATAGGTGAATATTAAACTTAATTGGCTCTCATATGTACATCAAATAAAAAAAAAAACAGGAAACTTTCCACAGCCACAGCTGTCTGCTATGTGATGAATGAAATAAGTGCTGTTAGTTTTAAGACCAGCATCACAAGACACAGAACTGTCTGCATCAGCACAGAGCCATGCCACTGACAGACCTCTGTGCTGTGAAGATGCTTTGTTTTTTAAGCTATGTTTGAGCATGGTTAAAATTAATGATAACAGTCACAGTATTTGGTTTTGTTTTTTTGTCAGAAAAAAAAAGATTGGCAGTCTTGAGGCAGCATACAAACTGTTCGGGAAGAAGGTTTCTCACACTACTGCCTTTGACATCAGTCCTTGAATGACATCAGTGGCAAACGGTGCTCAGCTGAGATAGGAGAAAACTGGAGACTTTTTCGATGACCTACATGTCACTGACAACTGGTCATAAATTGAATTGTGAACAAAACAAACACAAGACACATCAATGAGTGGTATAATAAAGTCTTTATTAGTTAAGCAAAACCAAAAATGGACTGATTTTCATTTACCCATAAACAATCATTGCCATTGATCTTTAAAGCTAAACCACAGCTTTTTAAAGGCTGTATCAGCTACTTAAATATAAAACTTACTTATCAAAAAATTAAGAACCCTAAACAGAGTTTTTTTATATGCAAAGATGAAAATGCTTCTTCCTTTATTTGTTTTAAACATGTTTCACCAGTTAACAGCACAGTGCCCAGGGATTGCTTCCAGTTGCAACCTGAGGGGACAGGAGGAATGGGACAGTAAGGAATCTTACAGCGTTCATGCACTGCATACAGTTCATATTTCAAAAACAAAGGAAACAAGTGCATGGCTGGCAGCATGTTCTGGTGCAGTAAACTATGTCAAGATGACAGGGTAGTCTGGAGGTGGTGGGGGGGTGGCTGTTCAAAGGAAGATCACAGCAGTTAGCACAATATATATTACTGGGTTAATATAACCTGCAGTATGTAGATGAGTTAGGCTCAAAGGGGGAGGGATTGGCACTGGGGGGCATGGCATTGAGGATTTGTAGTGGGACTTGATCAGAGTCTTGCTTGATGTGGAGGAGGAGCAGCGACATTGACTGGGAGATTGTTCCACGTGTTAGAGTGCCTGTAGCTGTTGAGGGCTTGGCCAAAGTTGCACCTGTACTGCAGGATGTGAAGGTATGGCGTCCTACTTCAGGTCTGAGCAGATAGAAAGGGTTCACCACAACAGAGAAGAGGTTGGACAGATATCTGGGCAGTTTACTGGACCAATACTTGGCACCCAGGAGGGCAATATACATCATCTGTCCTGCAGAGACAGGGGACCACTCCAGCTCATTGTACATACATCATCGGTGGGA
This sequence comes from Neoceratodus forsteri, assembly GCA_016271365.2. Taxonomy (NCBI): domain Eukaryota; kingdom Metazoa; phylum Chordata; order Ceratodontiformes; family Ceratodontidae; genus Neoceratodus; species Neoceratodus forsteri. Next base: position 1,286,021,265 of record CM057455.1, on the reverse strand, counting down.
ACAGGGGGCAGCCCAGGGCAAATTTATACAGTGCATTGAAAAGGTTGTTGATTTTATCAAAGGATGTGGAAGTAGCACCTGAGCAGAGAACTTCCTCGTAGTCTATAAGGGGTATGATTGATTGTTCCACAATCTGTTTTCTGATGATTTAATGGAGGCATCCCTTTTCTCTATGTAGGGCACCTAAATTGGCATACAACTTGGTTACTACCTGGGAGATGTGCTCTGAGTGGTCAAGATGCTGGTCCAGGTGGAGGCCGAGGTGTTCGCAGGATGAAATTGAGTCTAGGCAGGACCCATTTGGGGTGTGTAAAGTCAGAGTGTGGGTGGTAGAGCTGAGTCAATTCCTGATGCTGAACAACACAGACACTGTTTGTCATTTGGTTCATGATGAAGTGATTACTGAGGAACCATTTTTGTACTGCGATGAAGTCCTGTTGGAGGTGACCCCCAATAGGGGGAGTAGATGTGCCAGATACATAGATAATGGTATCATCTGTAAACATGTATGTTGCTGGCAGTGAGAGAGTTGGGTAGGTTGTTAATGTAGGTAGTGAAGAGCAGAGGCACCAGGACTGAGCCTTGTGGGATCCCAAGGGTGACTGGTTGGGCGGGGGAGGAGCAATGATCAAGCTTGAAAAATTGGGCCTGGTTGGTCGGGTGTGATTGGAATCGTGCTACAGCTGAGAGGGAGACAGCAGAGTCAGCTAGTTTGAATAGGAGTCAGTGGTGATTCACAGTGTCAAAGGCCTTTGCTTGGTCTATAAATATGGTCGATGTGACCAGGGCCTTGTCCATGCTGGTGTGTATGTGGTTAGTGGCTCTAAGAAGGGAGGAGAAGGTTGAGTGGTTGGAGTGAAAGCCAGATTGGTAGGGAGTTTGGAAGCCTGTTTGAACATATTAGTTCAATAGTTGCCTACTGATAAACCTCTCAAGGGTTCATGATTGGATGGGGAGCAGAAAGACAGGTGGATGAGGTAGCTGGGCCACCTTTGTGGATCAGAAATACCAGTGCATGTTTCTAGCTGCAAAGAAAGGCGCTAATACATAGTAATCTGTTAAGTATGTGAGTGACAGGCACAGTTACTTCTAAAGCTCAGACTTTGAGGAATTTGGGCATGATGCCACTGGCTCTACAGCTGGATGCTGCATTTAGTGTTAAAAGCTCTTTGTGAACATTGAACAGGGAAGTTGCTTGCAGGAAGAAATTGCCACTGGTGGTTGATTGGGTAACAGGAGATGGGTGAAGATATGGATATGATTCTGGGGGCTCTAAGTATTGGTTGATGGCATGGACGAATATGGGGGAACCAGGTGGGGTCTGTGCCCTGCTGGCGGGGTGAATTTAATTAAGCTACTGACTGTTTTCTGAAATTTAGAAGGGTCACGGTCATTGCAAGATAGCTTGCACTGAAAGTGTTTGGCTTTGGCCAGGTATTTGCTCCTGGTGCACTGATTCTGAAGTGCAGTATGGGCTTGTCTTCCCTGGGATAACCCGCTTGAGGTGTACCTGACCCAGGCCATGTCCCTCCGCTGAATGAGTGCAACTATGTCTGGTGTGATCCAGGGGGATGTGGTGGCCACAGATTCTATGCCATTTAGTTGGTGCATGTTTGTCACAGATATCTAGGAATATAGAGGAAAAGTGTGCCAGTTCCTCATCTGGATCAAGGGCTGATAGGATAGTGTACAGATTGGCTTCCAGGAGATCCTGAGTGAAGCTATCAGACCAAAATGATTTAAAGGTTCTGGCATAGGTTATTTGGGGGGGGGATATGGTGGATTTAATTTTCTGCACACAATACATCATACAATGGTCACTAAAAATGTCTGGTGAGGGCCAGAGGACAGGACGCTTTGTGGGTGGAATACAAGCACGCAGTCTATCATGCTGTGATTGTCTGATCTGGAGTTGAAGTGTATGGGCACTGAGATTAGCTGGTGCAATTTTGGGGCTTTGACCTTGAAGTGAAGGTTGCTGTGTGAGAGGAGTTTGGTGCCAGCTGAGCAGATAATGTTAAAGTCACCTAGCATGAAATGCTCACCTTTGGGAAGGAAGTCCAGAACTTTCTGGAGTATATCTAAGACCACCTCAGAGGATTTTCTTGATGTGCAATACATACCTGTTATCTGCATTGGGATGGAGTGAGAGCAGGTAAGGACCCCTGAGATTAGTTCATATGATTTTGAGATGGCTTCTCAGTTAGTGATCTAGAAGCTGTGGGGGCATGCTAAGTAGATGAGGGCACCTCCCCCACCATTGGAATGGTCTTGTCTATGGGATATGCATCCAGGGATGTCAATGGATGAGGAGGAGATTCAGGGGGAGAGCCAGATTTCGACTAGTATTAGAAAGTCTAGCTGCTTAAAGGTTGCCCAAGTTTTGACCAAGTCAGTTTTGGGAGTAGGCTTTTGATATTAATGTGTCAGATTTTAAGGTGCTTGGTTAAGAGGAGAGGTCCATCACTGATGTTGGGGAGTGGACATGTGTTCGCCTTCCTGGCCCTACCTAGAATGAGCAGCAGTATGATGAAAAGCTGCCTGCACTGTGGCAGAGTTTTCTTTGGAGTTGGCTGGGTCACAGAACTCATTCACATGTCTGACTCAAACTGCTGATGGATGGAGAATGAAGCAATTAGACCTACCTGGAAAAGAACTGTACTTTTCTTTCTGTTGCATTCTTCTCTGAAAACATGGCTTTGATGCTTTAGAATGGCTCTGTGTATTTTGGAGAGATATACAGGAACCAAACACAAATGAATTATCATGATCATTTCCTTGGATAGTTTCTATCCATTTCAGTGAACACAGGACAGACATAAATTATCTTGATTATTTCTATCTGAGGCACAACTCACTATCAGCAACAATCATATGCATGGCAAATCATCCTGTCCCACTTGTGATGTGTGCATTAAGTCTTTCAGTTACTTCTTAACACAAGACTCACAATCATCCTTTAAAACTGTGCTTAATTTTCATCTGCAAATGGAGAATACTGGATGCATAGCAATGAGCTCTTGCATTAAAGAGAAGTAAACAACAGCTTGCTAAACAAACATCATAAAGCAACACCCTGTCAAAGCTTTAGTAATTACCACTAGTAGCAGGCTGCCCTTAATATAGCAATTCATTTTTTGTGAAAATTAATTATGTAGGCTGCCCTTAATATAGCAATACATTTTTTGTGTAAATGAATTATGTAAACCAATATTTTTTCTTCATTAATGGTTTGTCAGAGTCATTAAGTTGCATTAACTAAACAAAAAAATGGAATTGCATTGAGGCTTATGTGTGCGAATGTGTTTAACTTGCACTAAATGTGTTTCCAGTATGTCATAAAATCTGAATCAATCAAATCACTTTACCAGCCAACTGCCCCATGGAACTGCAGCTGTTTTACCTAGATTTTCATTTTGACAATTGGCAAAGCTTTAGACTGCCAAGTGCAGTACAATGGCTAAATCAGACTGAGCGTGCATTAATAGCAAGTAACTACAGTATGTGTTGTTCTCTTCATTAGTCAGTCTCTTCATCTAAGCAAATATACAAACATATGAACATACGAATGTGCCAGCAGAAACAGACCACCTGATCTATCTAAGTCTGCTCGAGTGTGCAGCTAGCTTCCCTAACTTGCAGCTGCCCCACCCCCCTCTCCTTTGTCATCCCACTGCCAACACCCACCTCCCTCACCTCACTCTCCCCTGTTCCCTGTCCCATGCCCTTTTGAAGCTGTTCACAGATTTACGTGATACCACCCATTCTGGTAGGGTGTTCCATTTTGCTGCCACCCTCTCTGTGAAATAATGTCTCCTCATTTCCTTCCTAAATCCACCCCCCCACTCTTAGCCCATGCCCTGGTAACCCCTACCTCCTTAACTTAAAGACCCCATCTGCCCCATCCTTATTGATTCCCCTCAGATACTTGAATGTCTCTATCATGTCCCCCCTGTCCCTTCTGTCCTCCAGGGTGTACATATTCAGGTCTCCCAGCCTGCCGTCACAGTCTCTCCCGTCCATTCCACATATCATCTTTGTTGCCCTCCTCTGCACCCCCTCCAGTAGCCTGATATCATGCTTTAGGTATGGCCTCCAAAACTGCACACAATACTCTAAGTGTGGCCTTACCAGCGACCTGTAGAGGGGCAACGTCACCTCTCTTCACTTGGATGAAAACCCCTTTGTTATGCACCCCAGCATTTTGTTCACTTTTGCAGCCACTCTCCTGCACTGGGCAGTGTTGTTCATGGTCCCTGTTTTCATTACCCCTAGGTCCTTCTCCTCTTCAGTGATCCCCAGCTTAACCCCTCACAGCCAGTATTCTCTCCTTGGGTTCTTCACCCCAAAGTGCATAACCTTACACTTCTTTGTATTGAACCCCAGCTGCCACCTCTCTGCCCACTCCTCTAGCTTGCTTAGGTCCCCCTGCAGCTGCTTACATCCCTCCTCTCGACCCACTACTGCTCCAATTTTGGTGTCGTCAGTGAACAGACTTATCTTGTTCACCACCCTGTGTGCAATGTCTGATATGAAAAGCCCAAACAATACTGGCCCCAACACAGAGCCCTGTGGCACCCTACTTATCACTGGCCTTGAAGTTGAGAGCTCCCCTCTCATCACCACCCATTGCAGTCTCCCACTCAGCCAGCTTGTAATCCAGTTCATCATTTTTGTCCCTACCCCTACACCAGTTAGTTTCTCTCCAAGCCACCCATGAGGTACAGAATCAAAGGCCTTGCTGAGGTCCAAGCAAAGAACATCCACCGCATGACCCTTATCCAGCTCACCTGTCACCCAGTCATAATATTGTATCAGGTTGGTTTGACAAGACTTCCTTGAAACGAACCCATGCTGCCTTACATCCTGGAGGCCATTGTTCTCCAGGTACAACACCAATCTTCCTTTAGTATTGTTTCCATGAGTTTGTACACTATGGAGGTGACACTTACCGGGCGATAATTACCTGGTTCATTCCTTGGTCTGCTCTTGTATAATGGTACTACATGTGCCATCCTCCAGTCCAGCAGCACACATCTCGACTCCAGTGAGGTACTGCACAGATCCACCAGTGGCTCCACCAACACCTCCTCTATCTCCCTCAGCACCCTGGAGTGGATACCATCTGGCCTTGGTGCTTTGTCTACCGTCAGTTCCCTCAGTTCCACTAGGACTCTACTTGCTTCAATTCTTCCATCTGTTGCCTCCTCTCTCCCTGTCTCCACCCTCCCAGCCCATTGTGGCAGTGGCCCTCTTTTTCTTCCATGAATACTAAGCAAAAGTATTCATTCAGTGCTTCTGCCTACTCCTCACCCTTTTCCATCCACTCCTCACCCCCTTTTATCCTCACTACTGTCTCATTGCACTTCCTTTTCTCCCTGATGTATCTAAAAAAGTCTTTCTGCCCCCTGTTAATTCACTGCTCTAATCTCAGCTCCCTCTAAGCCTTGGCTTCTCTCACTTTTCTGGTCACCTCCCTGGAACTTCTCAATACTCCTCCCTGTCCACTTCCTTCCCCATCCTCCCATACCTCTGGTGCATCTCTCATTTTGCTCACACCACCTCAACTACCTTGCTATTCAACCAGCATGGTTTTCTTGCTCTGTTCCTCTTAGTGCAGGCTTCTTTTGCCTCTGTAATCATCCATTTAATAATATCCTATTTCTGCTTTGCATCTATCTCCTTCCTTATGCCTCTAGTTTCCCTTTCAGTACTTCCTGCATCCTCCCAAAGTCTGCCCTCCTGAAGTTTACCACCTGAGTAACTGATTTCTCAGGGTCCCTGCACATCGTCATATTAAACCACACCGTTTGGTAATCGCTGTCGGCTAGTGGGTCCTCCAACTTTATTTCCCTTACTGTCTCCCCATTCGACAACACCAGATCTAAAGTGTTCTTCAGCCTAGTAGGTACACTAGCCAACTGTGTCAGGACACCCTCCTGGATCACATCCAGGAGCACTTGCTCCCTAGCACTGGAGGTGACCGGAATGCTCCAGTCAACCCCCAGCAAGTTGAAATCCTCCATGATAACCACCTTCCCTTTCTACATACCTTTATGATTTGTCCTGCTAATTTCCTGTTAAGCTCCTCAGACTGGGATGGTGGCCTGTATACCACCCCAAATCTAAGTTTCCTACCCCTTGAGTCTAGGAGCTGCAGCCAGATTGCCTCTGTTCTCCTTACTTCTCGCTCGTCCCTTGTGCATTTGATCCCGTTCCTCACATAGACTGCCACCCCACCTCCCCTCCCCTTCCTTATGGTTCTTCCTGTATACTTTGTATCCTGGGATTGCAATATCCCAGTCCCGGTGCTCAGTTGCCCACGTTTCTGTGACAGCTGCAATATCCACCCTCCACACTGCTAAGAGCACCTGTAGCTCAGCTGATTTGTTGCCTAAGCTTCTTGCATTCAGCGAGACCACCCTTCAACCTCCAACCTCCCCCTTCTCTTCATTGGCCTTCATTTTCATACTTCTACGCCCTCCTTTTTTGGCTGCCCCGAGTCCTTCCCTGCAGCCTGGGGGGTAGGCTATGACTCCACTCTATCGGATCCCTGCCTACTTGCTGTCCACTTGCCACCCCCCCATCTAGTTTAAATCCACCTTTGTTGAATCTATATCCCCAGCCTTTGCTTTAATACCTCCTTCCTCTCCCCACTCAGGAGCAGCCTATCCCTTCCAAACAGATTGTTATTATTCCAGGTACTGCCCCAGCCACCCGCAACCCCATATCCCTTAGTTTGACATCATTCTACCAACCATGTGTTCAACTTCCTAATCCTCTCCTTTCTCACTGTGCTTGCGCAGGGTATTGGGAGCACCTTGGGGAATGCCACAAACTCCCCAGTCTCCTTGCACAACTTTCCCACTTCCTCAGTCCTCTCCTTTGTTACCTCCACCATTTCCCCCACTAGGTCAATTGTCCCCACATGTACTACAGTGTGTGGTTTCCTCCTATCCCTCTTTACGCACCTTAGGATTGCTTCTCCTGCCTTGACGGCCTTTAATCCTGGTATGGACTCTGCCCATATCTGACTGTGCCTCTCCCCCTTGCTGCCCCATCTGATTCCCTTGAGTATGGAGTCCCCCAACACCAGTACGCATCCCTTCTCTTTACTTGTGTCCATCGCTACCCCCCCCAGGTTCCCATTTCTGGGGCCTCTCAAGATGGAGCCTTTAAAGTGTGTCCCAGTGTCTTCCCCCCTGCCCTCTCAGTTGAGACTCCTCCACCTCCTCCTGTTTGACTGCCAACCTTCTGCTTCCTCCTCACCTCTCCAAGTATTATCCTTCCCTCTGCCATGCCATGCTCAATCTCTTCGCTAGTAATGCCTCTCTCTCCCTTCCCTTTATGAGTACTATCCCTTGTGCAATCTCCTCCTGCGTCCCCTTTCCCATGTGTTGATCATACAGCAAACATGTTCCTTCCCCACTTTGCCTTATTGTGTGTTTCCTCCTCCCTCCTGCCTACTGCTGCTCATCTTTTTCTAGGTCCTACTAGATTCCACCCTTCATCAACTGGCTTCCTGTCTACTGTGCCCCTTCCCCCTGACCTCTCCCTTGCCCCACTGTTCCTTCTCTGTGCTGCCCTCACAATAATCTCAGATGTCAGCCCTCCCACTGACGCAATCCTCCTCTCTTCCCTCAACCTCCCCAGCTCCCTGCCAAGCCACTGAACCTCTTCCTCAAGCTTCCTTAGCCTGTGGCATATTGGGCACCCTCCCAGCCTCCACAGTATGTTCATCCGCATTGTTGCCCCACAACCATTGCACCCTACAGTCCTACTCATGGTCCACACTACCTATACAGCCTCTCCACACCAACTATCCCTACAGCAAGTAGAATTAACTAATCCTAGCCCAGCCTCTAACAAAAATTGTTATCCTAAATGCCCTTGCATGCAGTATAAGACAGCCAACTACAGTACTAACTGGAAACCACAATCCTACTCATAAGGACTAGATCTGCTCATACATTTTATATGTTTATATGTCTTTAAGACTGAGCTCATATGGCTGTTCCTTGTTTCCTCCTTCCTGGCCTGATATGAGGGGTCAGATCAGTTTGCAGCTTCCCAAGCTCCTCCCTCACAGCCTTCACACCCAACCCCCAGTGATATTTCAGTATTTAAGAAAGGCTGGTAGATGGGGTGGGTGGAGGCTTTACAAGTCACTCCAGCCACAGAAACCTTTAAGCTAAATTCCACTTTAAGCTAAATTAAAAAGAAAATAAAACAATATCAAAACTTACAAAAACTCCTCTATACATTAACTCCCTCAACAGCAAGTAGAATAAATTAATCCTTCTCTCCTGTCGTTTAAAAAACAATAGCAAAACTTACAGAAATCTTCTCCACAGCCAGCAAGCAGACTTGACCAATCCTTCTCCCCTGCAGTTTGATGGTTCAGCCAGAATTTAAAGACTATGTGGGTGGGCAAGTCTGGCATGTCCTGCTTATACACTCCAGCACAGAAACCTGTAAGCTAAATTCCACTTTAAGCTAAATTATAAAGAAAATAAAACAATATCAAAACTTACAAAACTCCTTTATACATTAATTCCCTCAACAGCAAATAGAATTAACTAATCCTTCCATCCTGTAGTTTAAAAAACAATAGCAAAACTTACAGAAATCTTCTTCACAGCCAGCAAGCAGATTTAACCAATCCTTCTCACTTTTATTTTTAGTTTATTGTAATCATGGGAGGCTCTGTTCCTTCTTCCAGCACCAGTTTATAGAAACATAAAAACATAGAAACTTAGACTTTGACAGCAGATAAGGACAACTTGGCCCACCTAGTCTGCCCATTTCCCTACTTACAAGATAGGCCGCAGATCCTAGTTAACCAACAGCCTATTTCTTCCTACCCCCCGGAAGAATTGCCTTATGTCTGTCCCATGCATTCTTGAATTCTCCCACAGTTTTAGACCCCACAACCTTGGGGATGACAGTTAAAGGTGGGGAGGAGCAAGATCTTTTCTACATTCCATATTTACAGTAAGGACAGTTTTTATGGTTGTGGGTGGAGCCTACAGACATCTTGCTATCTGTAGCTGGAAAATTGAGTATCGTGGAACACATGCTTTGGACTTTTCAATGTATCCTTCCGAGCCAACTGAAATAAAATATTCCCTTCTTTCTGTTAAGAATGTTGGAGACATAACTCCAAGCTGCTTATCAGATGCCATTAGGAAACTGAAACCACTTGTTAAATATTGGTTGCCTATTAAACTGGAGATTTGCAAACTGAAATACTTAGCATTTAAACAGCTTCTTGATACTAGTTTAACTTGGGAATGTGTTGTGTTTCAAGAAAGATTCATTCCTCATAAATGTCACCCTTCCCCCAGCAAATCTATGATTTATACTGTTTTTTTAACCTCTACAGACACTATCTGATTATCAATTGCAGACAAATGCCAGGTGTTCGCTTAACTGCTTAGACTAAATATGTAGCAATAAGAAGTAATTTTATACTGTGCTTTTTTGGAAAAATATATTGAGCTACAGCAAACACACACAAACACACACACGCACACATACACATACTCTGTACAAACCATCCTCATGGCCACAACATTCAAAATAAATATTGCATTCTAATATGTTATAAAAAAAACTGCTTATGTCAGAGAACACAGTGAAGTTCAGGTTAGAGTAGATTTCCTTTAAATATTTCTTATCTTATATTTTGTACATACACACACACACAGATACACACACACACACTATACACCATCCTCATGACCACAATACTGCCAGGTGGCCTGGGTTCAAGTCCCAGCTGAGGCACACACCAGGAGCCACACACTAATTTTGCTAAATTGCATTGTAAATACAGGGTTTGAGCTTGCAAACCCTTTGTACTGATTTGAAGGTAGGAGAATTGTGGTCTTCTAATTATAAGCTCGTTGTTAAACACCTGTGAGCCTTTCATTGGCCAGAGCACACTATAAATAATGTAGCCAGGAGAGTGATCTCCTCATTAAAAGTGGAGGAAGCAAGGAGACCTCAGCTCTGATATGGCAAGTTAAAATATAATGCATTTTACCTGACTGATGGAGGTGGTCACTTTGCCGAAGTGGTCAGGCATAATCGTGATTCAGATCGATAATGAGAACTAAGAGCCCCTCTGAAAAATATGAAAAGTAAGAACATTGGAGCTATTTTTTAAAAATTGCAGGCTTTAAACGCAGCAAAATGGGGAGTGCTCTGGTACTTTAACTGTATGTTTCTGTTCGGTCACACACCAGGAGCCATCCCACTAATTTTACTAAGTTGTTTTGTAAATACAGGTGTTGAGCTTGCAAACCTTTTGTACTGATTTGAATGCAGGAGAATTGTGGTCTTCTTCTAATTGCACAGTCCCTATTAAACACCTGTGAGCCTTTCATTGGCCAGAGCACAATATAAATAATGAAGCCAGGATAGTGGTCTCCTCATTAAAAATAGAGGAAGCAAGGAGAACTCAGCTCTGACATGGCAAGTTAAAATGTGATGCTTTTTACCTGACTGATGGAGGTGGTCACTTTGGCGAAGTGGCCAGGCTTAATCATGGTTCAGCTGGATAATGAGAACTAAGAGCCCCTCTGAAAAATATGAAGAGTAAGAACATTGGAGTTATTTTTAAAAAAAAATTGCAGGCTTTAAATGCAGCAAATTGGGGGGGGGGTTACCCCAGTACTTTAACTGTATGTTTCTATTTGGTCACACACCAGGAGCCACCCCACTAATTTTACTAAGTTGTATTGTAAATACATGGGTTGAGCTTGCAGACCTTTTATGCTGATCTGAATGTAGGAGAATTGTGGCCTTCTTCTAATTGTAAGCTCCCTATTAAACACATGTGAGCCTTTCATTGGCCAGAGCACACTATAAGTAATGAAGCCAGGACAGTGGTCTTCTCATTAAAAATAGAGGCAGTAAGGAGACCTCAGTTCTGATATGGAAAGTTAAAATACAATGCTTTTCACCTGACTGATGGAGGTGGTCACTTTGCTGAAGTGGTTAGGCTTAATCATGGTTCAGCTGGATAATGAGAACTAAGATCCCCTCCAAAAAGTATGAAAAGTAAGAACATTGGAGTTATTTTTTAAAAATTGTAGGCTTTAAATGCAACAAAATGAGGAGAGGGGGAGAAGCAACCTTGTACAAGGGGGCAAGATTATGGAGGTACTCCTTAAGGAAAGGATAGTGCAGCACCTGGAATCCATGAACACCTGGAATCCATAGAAGCACAGGATCCAAGACAGCATGGGTTTACAAAAGGACAGTCCTGTCAAACTAATCTCATAGATTTTTTTTTGACTGGATAACCAGGGTGGTGGACCAAGGGGGAGCAGTTGATGTTGCCTACCTTGACTTCAGCAAAGCTTTTGATACTGTTCCACATAGAAGATTGATTAATAAGCTGGGTAGGCTTGGGTGGGTCAGAAGTTGGTCATCTGGGTTGCAAACTGGTTGACGGGCAGAAAACAGAGTGGTGGTAAACAGTATACAGTCAGAAGAGATTCAAGTCACAAGTGGGGTACCTCAGGGATTGGTCCTGGGGCCAGTCCTCTTCAATATCTTCATCAGTGACATTGCAGATGGAGTGGAGGGTAAGGTTTGTCTGCAGATTACAACAAGATCTGCAACAGAGTAGATGATCCAGATGGGGTGGGCAGAATGAGAAGAGATCTGGATAAACTAGCAAAATGGTTGGAAGAATGGCAACTGGGATTTAACGCAAAGAAATGCAAGATCATGCACATAGGGAAGAGAAACCCTGAAGCCACCTATAGGCTGGGAGGGGAGTTGCTGGCAGTCACAAAGGAAGTAAGAGACTTGGGCATCATCATCACCAATGACCTGAAATCACCCAAGCAGACCACTGGCTAGAGGGATGTTGGAGTGTATTAGTAGGGGTATCACAAGTCAGAAGAGGGGGGTAACAATCTCTCTTTACAAGACACTGGTTAGGCCCCATCTGGAGTACTGCACACAGTACTGGAGGCCACACCTTCACAAGGACATTAACCAAATTGAGGCAGCCCACAGAAGAGCAAACAAAATGGTGCAGGTACTGCATCAGAAAACATATGAGGACAGATTAACAGAGCTCAAAATGTATACCCTAGAGCAAAGGATGGAGAGAAGTGATATGATTGAATCATTCAAACATTTTAAGGGCATTAACAAGATGAAAGAGTCTAATATGTTTCAATATAAGAAAAATAGCAGGACAAGAGGACACAGCATGAGATTAGAGGGAGGCCGATTAAGGGGTAATGTGAGGAAGTTCTTTTTCAAAGAAAGGGTGGTGGATGCATGGCACAGCCTACCTCAGGAAGTGGAGGATATGAATACAGCACAGGGCTTCAAACAGGAATGGCATAGGCATAAGGGAGCAATACAGATGAGTATGTATAGATAGGCCATTGACAGAGCAAAGACCGATGTCACATTCATAAGGCAGAAAAAGAAATGGGCAGACTGGATGGGCCTTGCAGTCCTTATCTACCATCAACTTCTATGTTTCTATACTTTAACTGTATGTGACCTAAGTAGTAGATCAGGGAGGGGCTGTTGATATGGCCTACTTTGACTTTAACAAGGCATTTGACACAGTCCCACACAAAAAATTAATAAATAAATTAGCCACCCTAGGAGTGCATCCCAGGCTGACAGCCTGGGTAACAAATTGGCTGACCAACAGGATGCAGAGGGTAAAAGTAAATGGAGTACACGCTGAAGAAAAGGTTTTTACTAGTGGTGTACCACAGAGTTCAGTACTGGGACTTGTCCTCTTTAATGTCTTTCTAGGAGACATTGCAGAAGGTCTGGAAGGAAAAGTATGCCTCTCTGCAGATGATACAAAATTTGCAACAGGGTTGATACACAAAGGAAGATGGAAAGGATGAGAAGGGACTTGGCAAGGTTGGAGAAATGGTTAAAAAAATAGCAGCTGAGATTCAATGCAAAAAATTGCAAAGTAATGCACCTGGGAAACAAAAAAACAGGGGAAGAATACACAATGGGAGGAGGCACTAACAACAACAAAAATGGAAAGAGACCTCAGGATAGTCATATCAGATGACCTTAAGGTAGGTGAACAATGTGAGAAGGCAGTAAGGAGGGCTGGAGGGATACTGTGATGCATAGGGAGAGGCATCACCATTTGAAAACTAGAAGTTGTTATCCCTCTGTACAGACAGTTGGTGAGACCCCATTTGGAGTACTGCATGCAGTTCTGGAGACTCCATCTCCTTAAGGACATAGGATGGAGGCTATCCAGAGGAGGGCAACTAAAATGGTGCACGGTCTGCAACAGAAGCCATGTGAGGAGACACTGAAAGAGTTTAATATGTATACCCTTGATGAAAGGAGGAAGGGGGGACATGATAGAAACATTCAAGTACCTCAAGGGAATCAACAAAGTCCAAGATGGGAGCACCTTTGAGAGAAAGAGATGTGCAATAACAAGGGGACACAGTTAGAAAATGGGGGGGGGCTCAGGGGCAACGTCAGAAAGTATTTATTCACTGAGAGGGTGGTGGATGCACGGAATCACCTTCCTGAGGAGGTCGTGGGGTCACAAACAGTGGGGGAATTCAAGAATGCATGGGACAGACATAAGGCAATTATAGTGAAGAGTAGGAGGAAGTAGGCTGTTGGTTAACTAGAATCTGCAGCTTATACAATATGTGGGGAATGGGCAGACTAGGTAGACCAAGCGGTCCTTATCTGCCATCAAAGTCTATGTTTCTATGTTTCTAAGTATAGTGGTGTTGTAATTTACTTCCGCATCTTTTGTGGTTTTAGAACATTAGCACCCATTATATATGCAGCAGGGATTTTTTTTTTATTATTCATTATGCTTTATTCATAATACCACAATACACAGCTAAAACAAGTGACAGATAAGCCTCCTGATATAACATCAAGATAAAAATTTAATCTGGAGACAGCACAATATGCAATATCAGGCATTACATAACATTTTAAAATAATACTACATTATTCAAAATGCCCTACCCAAAACCCCACTGTTATGGAACCAAACTGAGAGAACCAGAAAAATAATGTATTATAAAAGAGGAATATAACAAGCATGATGAGGGCTAAGACTATTCACAACCATACCTAGGTATCACTTAAGGTTTCCAAATTGCAAGCATAGCATCCAGGGGGCCCCATTTAACATTATAAGACTGCAGTCTATTATTCAGCTTAGCTATATGTCGCTCCAGTTGCAAGGCCAGTAGAATTTCTTAGTGTCACTCAAGCACCGATGGAGTTGAGTCATCTATCCAGTGTCTCATGATTATCAGTTTCACTGCAGCCGATATAACAGCCATGTAAGCCCTCTGCTGTCTGATCATATCAGTGGGGAAATGATTAATTAAACAAACTTCGGGGGGAAAAATAGGACTCCAGTCCCAGATGGGAATCTAAAGATTTTTTTATGGCATTACAAAATGACTGGATCTTAGAGCATTCCCATAGCATATGATGGAGATCCCCATAATCCTTTTTACACCGGTGGCACTGTGGAGTTGGAAGTTTACCAATTCTATTAAATTTAGCTGGAGTAAAGTACAGATTATGCATAATATTAAATTGTTGCAATCTGAGTCTATCCTGTTTTATGAATTTGTATGTATTACACCAGATTTGATGCCAGAAATTCTGATCTTTACTAAGAGATAATTTCTGAACCCAATAGAAACAGACTCCCTGAGGTAATCCTGGATCCAACACCTGCAATTCTTGATATACCTTAGAAACCGAGTGTGATTGGTCAGCTAATTGCAAAAGAGAGGATAGTTCCAACTTACTAGGCTCAGAGGTCATTGAGATTTGCAGAAAGGCAGTCATGGCTTGCTGAATTTGTCAATATTTAAAGGCATTCCCACTGGCCGCAGGAATGTTGTGACAGAATTGTGAATAAGAAAAAATTCTACCCTGTGGAGTTATATCTTCGCATTGCAACCCTACCACTGGGCCCAGAACGTAGAATAGATAGGAGCATTTTGAATTTGAAAATGCGGGTTATGTACTAAAGGCTGCTTTAAGGATTTATGCCAATCTAAACTGAGCGAGTTCTGAATTTGGTGTAAAGCCTTAAGAGACCAGCCAATAGGCGTGTTTCTCAATAATTTGGGAATACATTTCGGAGTGGCGTAAACAAGTACTGAAAGGGTGCAGGAGAACTTAGCTGCTAGGACTTTCTCGATTGCTATCCAAAGGAGCAAGTATACATTGGAGTCAACAGTATTTAGCGCGCGAACCCAATATGCTAGCTTACTAATATGTGCAGCAGCATAGCATTGGAAAAAGGCAAGGAGGGCAAGACCCCCTCATCTTTTTGAAACTGTGAGTTTGGAGTAAGTTCTTCCAACTCCATTCTCCTTCCATGCAAATTGATTTAGTAACTTTTGTACTTTAGAGAACCATGATTTGGGCAAATAAAACCCTAGCATGCACAGGGGATAAAGAATTCTTGGTGACACGTTCATCTTCACCGTGCGAATTCTGGCCCACAGAGATATGGGTAACATCCTCCATCTCTCCAGATCAAGATTTATTGTGCTAAGTAATTTGGTAAGATTTTCTTTTTCCATTGTTGTCATGTCTCTCGAGACTTTAATACCCAGATACATCAGGGATTTAAATTTCCAGTTCAGGCCATGATCCCCAGCTACACTTGACAAACATCTCCCATTTAAAATGAAAAGTTTAGTTTTGGAAATATTGAGCTTATAATAGGATACCCAAGAAAATTACTCAAAGTCTTATAATAAAGCTGGAATACTAACAGCTGGATTCTCAATATGCAACAATAAGTCATCTACATAAGCAGAAATAAGGTGTCATTTATTACCAATCAGGATACCCTGAATGTCCTGGGAAGTTAATGATCTTTGGATCAGAGGATCCAGGTAAATATTAAACAAAAGGGGGGGGGGCAGCCCTGTCTGTTACCATGGGGTAAAGGGAATGATTCCAAAAGGACCCCATTGCACCAAACTCATGCAGTCGGAGAGGCATATAGTAATTTAACCTAACTTATAAACCCTTTTGGGAAGCCAAAATGATACAAAGTGGCAAAAAGAAAGTCCCAGGAGACCCAGTCAAATGCTTTCTCTGCATCCAATGCTAAGAGAGCAGCTGGGATGTCCAGATTTTTATTATGAGCTATTAAATGTAAAAGTCTATGCATTTGGTCATTGGAAACTCTGCCAACCATAAAACCCACTTGTTCATCATTAATAATCTTACCCATTAAAGACCAAATGATTTGCTAATACTTTGGACAATATTTTGATGTCAACATTTAATAATGAGATGGGATGGGAGTTTTCAGGATAAAGAGGATCTTGATCTGGCTTAGGAATGAGAGTAACAAGTGCCTCAAGAAAACCATTTTTGGAAAAGCCTTCCGTATACCAAAAGTTGAAAACCTTTGTTAGAATGGGTATGAGCTCCTTGTCGAAGACTTTGTACAAATTAGTTGAAAGACCATCTGATCCTGGGGATTTATCAGGGGAAAGTTGTGCAATTGCTTGCTTGATTTCCCACTCCTGAATGGGAAGTTCCAGAAAAGCAGAATCATTGTTCGCAATCTGGGGGAGGGTAACCGAGTTTAGATATCTTTGGATCTCTTCTGGTGTTGACCTATCTGCTATTGGAGTTACATAGAGAGTTTGGAAATATTGTCAAAACCTGGCAGGCAAATTTCCCTGGGGTCCTTGACTAAAGAACCCTCCTGCACAGTACGTAATGCAGCAAAAAATCTAGTGGTATCCAATTGCTTAAGCCAGAGGGCAAATAGCTTACCTGCTCTGTGGCCAGATTCCAGATATTTAAGTCTTGTTCTCTTGACAGCAAGCTCAGCCTTTTGTGACATAAGGGATGAGAACTGAGTCTGTAACTTGTGTAACTGGATCCAATCCGCGTCAGCCAACCGCTGACTAATATTTTATTCAATAAGCTTAATGGAATTTGAAAGATCCTGGATTTGGGTTTTATACTTTTTAAATCTAGTGGTAGCTAACTGGATACATTCTCCTCTTAAAGTGCATTTTAGGGCTGCCCAAACAAGATCAATTTTGGAAACTGAACCAATATCAGAGACGAAAAAGTGGGAGATGAATTGTTTGAGGTGGTCACAGGTGTATGACTCATGAAGCAGTTGGTTGTTAAAATGCCAAAGGAAGTCTCTTCGCATACCAGCACCTACCAAATAGATGACAGAGACCGGAGAATGATCTGATATAACCCTAGTGTGGATGCATGCATCAATAATATTGGGAAGGGTATAGGAGCTATTTAAAATGTAATCAATCCTTGAGCATGTCCGGTGTGGAGACGAGAAAAATGTGAATTGTCTGGAGTCTATATTAAGGACTCTCCTCACATCAATAAGACCTACCCCTTCCATAAGTTCCTTAAGCGCCCTTTGGGCCGGTGACAAACCCAATCGCCTATTATCAGACCCATCAAGCTGCAGCTGGGGTGTAATATTCCAGTCCCCACCCAGCAAAATCACCCTGGCTGAGCTAGAAATTAACAAATTAAGGAGATGCATAAAAAACTGGGGAGAAGCTATGTTCGGACCATATATTAAGCCCAACAGTACTTGTTGTGAAGCCAGGGTACCTTTCAAGATTATGTAACGTCCGTTGGTGTCCCATATTTCTTGTTCTAAATGGAAAGGCATTTTTTATTGATTAATATAGCCACTCCACCTTTATTGGATGATGTCCCAGCCCCAAACACCTGTCCAACCCAATATTTGCAAAATAAGGAAATATCCTCTCTTTTGAGGTAAGTTTCCTGCAAACAGACAATATCAGCTTTTAATATCAACAAATGTTTCAAAACCACTTGCCTTTTGCACCTATCCTGAACCCCTTTGATATTCCAACTAAGAATATTAAACATACATGACATTAATAGAGAACAAAATTTGATTAAACCCTCAGTCAATACGAAATAATGTGATTTCTCTCGTACAGCAAATTTTGGTTCCACCCAAAATAGAATATTAATAACATTAAGTAGTACCCCCTATTCCCAAACCCCATCAAAACCCAATTTAAAGATTTTAGCATAAGAAGCATGTACCCTATATACTACCCTCAGTTCTATTAAGTGCACCAACATATTTCTACTATCAGGTGATGTATATACACAGCCAAGCCATAAGCCCTCCCACTCCCTATCCAGGAAGCCAAAAAAATTCAGCACAGATTACAGCAAAGATTATTCTAGCTGAAACAAGCCTAACTTTATAGGTTCACTACTCCCCTGCACTCTTGATTAGCTTAAACTAACAAGAGTAGCATCAATACCTTTTGATACTTTAGGGAAATATTATATTGAAAGAGACTACAAATTAATAATTGCAAGATCTACATTAATAAAATGTAACGAGTGGCTAATTCTTAATGCTCTACTGCCATCTAGTGGCTAAGAGTAGTAATGCAGCAGCTTATTTATATTCTACAGGTTACACATATCCCATAGTGATGGGTTCTTTCAAACTTTGAGGATTACTGACTAAATCATGTTTTAAGACATTGGACCAAGCAGTATTAATCATCAAACAGAAAAAAAGGGTCACCAAAACTTTTCATAAGAGCTAGTCTCTACGCTTTAGGAGTGCTCCGATCCAAATATAATCACTCATTTGGTTACCAAACCCCATGAAACTGCATGTAAACTGTAAACCATTGCTTACTCGTCTGTGTATTTAAACAAATAAGAAGATGCTGTAAGGTCCAGAACCGCTCCTTTGAGTTCTCCATTGGAAAATCAGGAGGCATTGAGACTAAAGGAAAGAACTCTATTGACAGTGATGGAGTGTTCATGCTCCTAAATAAGGAACAAAATCAGCCAAAAAAACACCTTCAGAGATCTCAGAGCTCGGCCATAGCGAAAATAGATCTCTACTTTACTAAAAGATATCAAATGCACTCAGGAGAAGAAACTCTCACCTCAATCCAGTCCAGAATTCACTTTTGTTACACAGGAGCTAACCTTGGTCTATCCAAAGATGCATTTGTCAGCAGATTAATAACCCGATTTGGGCACATACCACATCAGGGAGTCAGACAGTTCACTTAAACAAATCTGGGAGCAATTTCTTGGGTTCGGTTTGAGCAAGCTCTTGATTTTCAAATGAGAGCCACTTCTCATTTATTCTGACTTGTAATAAAGCTGGGTATTTATCTTTAAACTGCAGTCCAGCCACAATCAGCTTGGAAACTAAGGGGTGTAGCTCTTGATGTTTAACCCTGACTGATTGTGGTAGATCCTGCATGATTCTAATCTGCCTCCCCTCCCGAAGCACTTCTTGAAGGGATTTTACCTGAGTGAGGATGTGCTGCTTAGTAAGATAGTTGAGGAGCTTACGTATGATCGGTCTGGGCTATGAACCCGGTGGAGGCAGAGGGCAAAGTGCCAGGTGGGCTCTCTCAACAACATAGCTTGCACCATTCAGAGATGGACCGGCAATCTTTTCAAAAACATTTTGAGCAAATAGAATCGGGGAAGCACACTCTTCCTTCTCCGGAATTCCAATAAGGACGATGTTACTTCTTCTACTCCTCCCTTATAAATTTTCCAGCTTTTCCTCAATTTTCTTAACTTTTCAGTTCATAGAAGCATGCTCTAACTCAAGCTTATCTGCCTTTTTATCCAGGGACGTGATACAAGCTTCTGAGTTGCCGATTCGAATATTCAGTGAGTCCAAAGCTGCTTTAATGCCATGCACCTCTGTCGAGATTTCTGCAATCAAGCTTTGAAGAGGCATTATGATTTCAAGAAAGCATTCCTCCATAAGAGCTGTAGATCCCGAAGCAGATTTAGTTATAACCTGCTTAGGCCGCTTTGGGGCCTGGTATTTCTCAGACAATGGCGGGGGGGGGTATGTTTAAAGTGCGGTTTTCACATATAAACATCCATGATCGAGTCGTATGGTTCACTGACTAGATTATATACTAGCTAAGAAGCAATTTCAAGTGAAATCTGAGCCGATAGTGAGAAAATGAAAGGTATTTTGACCGCGTAAGGAGCGGTGCTACACAAGCTTACTGCTTATCGCTAGGCTGCCATCACGTGATCCTTCCATGCAGCAGGGATTATGTTGCAGCTGGATGGCTTCACTGGTCAAGTGCAGCTGCACTGCAGGAAGTGAGTTATGGTTACATGGTTATAGTTGATCTTGTTCTTTCTGCACTTCCTATGTGATCTTTGAGGCTAAGCTGGAAGGCTGGGCTGTGCTTTCTGTATTATCCTTGTTGTCTGAGACAGATCTGGAAGCCTAGGCTTTTGATTAGATGCTATGTAGTAGTAGTAGAGTTTATTTATATGGGACACCCTTCCCGACAGGCTTAGGGTGCACTTCCAACAAGATACATAAGTATAGAAACAGTAGAAAACAGTCAGTATACAATACAGAAAAAAACACACAGATCCACTTAAAAATCTAAGAGTAGACTAATATCTAAGCTGCTTTATGGTCCTAATAATTGTGTCAATGACTTCATCAGGTCTCAGAGGCCTGCATTTTTTAAAGATCTCTATAGAAGTTGCCTCTCAGAGGCACCCCAGCAAAGAATTCCAGCGGACTGGGGCAGCTACATTGACTGCTCGGTCCCCAGAAGATTTTAACCTTGCCCGGGGGACCTCAAGGTGGGCCTCCTCAGCTGATCTCAGAGAGCAAGATGGTGTGTAGGGAAGCAGGAGCTCCTTTAGATAGCCTGGACCCAATCTGTGTAGGGTCTTGTATGTCAAAAGGTCTACTTTAAAGGTGATGCACCAGTGAACCAGCAGCCAATGCAGTTCGTGTAGCACCAGTGTAATATGACTAGATCTTAAGTATCCAGTCACCAAATGGGCTGCCTCATTCTGCAAAAGCTGCAGGCACTGCACATCACCCACTCTGACCCAGAGGTAGAGTGTGTTACAGTAGTCAAGCCTTGAGGTGATGAAAGCATGTATCAGTGTGGCCATGTCTTCGGGGGATATGGGGCTTAATTAGGCCAATGTTCCAGAGATGGTAAACACTGGTTCAGACAATGGCCGACACCTGAGCCTCCAGTGTCAGCTCACTATCCAAGACAACACTCAAATTCTTCAGCTTCACAGAGGTCTCTAGTTCAGTGGGGCCAATAAAAAGCCTCAACCTATCTCCAGGGGCCCCCATTCCTTCCCTTCGTCCCAGCTCAACCTCAAGCACCTTAATCTTCCCTGGGTTAAGTCTCAACCAGTTTGAAGACATCCAGGCCCAGATCTCGGCCAAGCATTCATTTAGCACATTGACTGCATCCGATCTCCCAGGTACAAAGGACAGAAAGAGCTGAGTATCATCAGCATAGCAATGAAAACTCAGCTCATACAACTTTATGACCTCGCCAAGGGGCAGCAT
Source organism: Neoceratodus forsteri (assembly GCA_016271365.2). Classification (NCBI taxonomy): domain Eukaryota; kingdom Metazoa; phylum Chordata; order Ceratodontiformes; family Ceratodontidae; genus Neoceratodus; species Neoceratodus forsteri. The sequence goes on along the minus strand of CM057455.1, from coordinate 1,285,999,850 downwards.
GTACACTGCAAACAACATGAGGGAGAGAACAGAGCCTTGGGGAACTCCACAGGGCAGGTCCATTGATCTAAGGAATAATTCTCCAATACCACCCTCTGAGATCTACCCCAGAGAAAGGACTCAAACCAGCTGATGACTTTGCCAGTGAGTCCTACATACTTCCTCAGCCTGTCCAACAACACCCCATGGTCAACAGTGTCAAATGCTGAGGAGAGATTGAGGAGAGCAAGAATCATTCACTCTCCCCTATCTCTCGCCCTCAGCAGGTCAATTAGCATCCTAACCAATGCAGTCTCCAGGCTATGCAAGGCCCTAAACCCAGACTGGAATGGTTCATATATTTGGAAGTCTGTGAGGCGGCCCTCGAGCTGTTCCATGACCACCTTCTCAAGAACCTTCCCCAAAAAGGGGAAGTTCAAGATAAGCCAGTAATTTGCCAAGATGTCAAGGTCCAAAGATGACTGCTTTAGCAGGGGCTTAACCAGAGCTTGTTTAAGAGACTCTAGAAAACCCCGAGCTGGCAAGGAGCTCATGATAATCTCAGCAAAAACCAGACCCAGAGTCTCGACGCAGCCAGAAAGTAGACATGTCAGGCCAGGGTCAAGGTCACAGAATGTTAGTCTAAGCCCAGATATCACCTCACAGACCTCCACTATTGTCACTGCCAGAACTCTCCCCAGGGTGGCCAAGTGCATCCATCCCCCCAAAGGACGCCACTATTGGAGGATGGTATTCCACTAGAAGAAATCCCGGCCCTCATGAAGGACACATTGTCCAAGAAGAATCATGCAAACTCCTCACACTTGTGAGCTGAAGTTGCTCTAATGGGTTTCAGACATCCCAGATGTAATAGCCTATCTACAACCTGAAAGACCTGAGCAGGACAGTTCTTCCCAGATGCAATCATCCCTGACATAAAAGCTGCCTTTTTCTGGATGATTGCATTCTGATACTCACTGTAATGAGTACTGTTACAAAAATAATTATATGAAATGTTTTTGTGCTGCACACATAAAACTACCCATGTGACATGCATGCTGCAAGCATGATTTAAATGTTAAATTGGAACTGAATGCATGCATGTGGCATGCACGCAACAAGCAAGTATGGAAAGCATGCTTTTTATGTTAAATTGGAACAGACTGCATGCATGTGGCATGCATGCAAAAAGCAAGTGGTCACTGATAACTGCACATATAAAAGTTAAGTGACTTGCTCAGGATCACACAGTATACAGCTTGGGGTTGATGAGATTCAAACACAGGTCTTCAGGTCTCCTGGATTGCAGTTCAGTACCTTTAACCACCAAGTTGTACTGCTCAAATACATATGGCTCTCTTGTACTTCAATACAAATCTGCACACATCTGCATGAATGTGGCATGCTTATAGCCACTGATGTACTTTTTTTTTCTTTCCCCCCATCTCAGCTGCACAGCTGAACTGTAGCACACATACCAATGGAAACACATGTGGTTCTTCCACCCCCAATGCACACACTTATCCACAAAACTACTTAACTATTTCTGTGTGGACTGTACTCCTACTATGTTCTCTCGATAGTTTTGAATGCTTCCACTCAAACAGACTTTAAAGGGAAAATACAAAAGTAGCATTAACTCGACACCCACCCACATGGCCAGTCCCCCTCCCCCCATGCACACACACTGTAGAGGGTGCGGTTATGCTGCTACAGATAACCCACCAAGTATAAGTCGAGAGTCTCTTACCTGAGTACTAGGGAGCCAGAGGTAGGAGTCTTTAAGAGATAATGCTCATTGGTCAGAGTGTTGAGGTGTACTCCCTTGAAATGAATGGAGTTATTTTTTATTACTATTTTATACATTATGATGGTGAGCTGGAGAATAATGAGGGCCACTTTTTTACAAACAAGGCCCTTGTAAGTCGAGCAGTGGCCTTCATTAATCTCCAACTCTTCATTAATAATGTATAAAATAGTAAGAAAAAATACCCTTATTCATTTCACTGAGTGCATGCCCCACACTCTCCCTTGCCCTATGTCATAATGTGCCTGAGTGTGGGGATGAGGAGGTCAGCTTCATGGGGGGGGGGTCATACGCCTGACTATAGTGGGTGTCCAATAGTCTGTGCATACCATACCACTCAACTGTCACTAAATGCAAGGGACAGCCCTCATTTTACCCCTGAAAACTGCTCTGCCCCTCATCCATCCCTCATGGAAAACATGCTGCTCACACAGAGGATGTCCTGTAAATTTAGACTTTATGACAGGGTGCCATTTCAGGTTTTAGCTGGGGGAGGGCAATAACCAGTGGAGGCCAGGCGCTAGTTAGACCCTAGGCAGCAAGCTCTGGATAGTCTGGAATGTCTCAAAAAGGGAAAATGTATTTGTTGTGACTGAAAAGTGATATGCAAGTCAGGAAAAATTCAAATGTATCAGATTCATCTGTCTATACTCCTGAACAGTGTATATTAGATTTGGACTTAAACCCACCCAGTTACTGACCAATTTTTTTCCTGGCTGAAGTTCTGAACCCCAACTCCCCCCCAAAAAAACATTTGTCCCAATATCTCTCACCAACTTCATTATATTCAATTTCCATCCTATAAGGGTCAAGAAGCCATCCAAAGATGCAGAAACATGAGAAATATATCAATATTTCAGTCCTTCTTCCTTCCCCAGTCCCCCTTTAAAAAAAATTACTTTTACCTACCAAGCCATCTGGCCAGAACCTGTGGCCTAGCCAAGTGTGCCACCAGCCCAGTTTTCAGTCCTCCTCCATCCTTCTGCCAGAAGCTGGATGCTAGAACTGACCATCCGAGGTCCCCAATGTGGTCTGCAACCAGGTTACCTCACCAACTGAACCCACCCAACCTGTGTTGCTTCTTGCTTGGCTGCTGCTGTGGCTGCTGCTCCAGCACTGCACTAATACAGGCCCAACAAGGCTTCCCACACAGCTGTCACTGCTGGTGTGAGGCCTAGCTTGCTGCTATGGGGGGCCTGTGCTGTTTTTTTTTTGCGTGGCAAGCCTAGTTGAGTAAGTAGGTAGCCTAGTCTTGAGTTAGGTTCTAGCTCACCCTAGCCCCTTCAGCCACCAAGGGAGATGGAGATTCACTAAGAATAGACCAAAAAAAATATGCAACTGCAACAGTGCTATTTAGAGTTCAGTGCTTACCAACTCCTCCAAGATGTAGTGTGCAGCCTGTCTACTCTGTGGCGGGAAAGACAGTGTCCCACTCATGTGACTCATGTGCTCTTGCTTGGCTGGAGCTCCTCTGCATCATGTGTGATGGCCCTACCACTAATAAATGGAGAGAGTGGACAACACAATATAGACACAGTCAAGTTAGGAGTGCACCTGCAGCATGGGTGCAACACGGGCCAGGAGGGTACTTATTGTGCATAAGATTAAATCCAAATTTAATGTCCTTATTGCCACACCATAAGAACAATCCAGGCACAAATGCAGAAGGGTGGCATGTGCCCCCCACCCTACCTAAATGGCACCCCTACTTTATGGTAGAAATTAATTCCCAAGCCTAACATCAGTACAAGTAAATACAATGGTTTTCACTGTGTTTGGAGATATCTCTGTGTTTCAGGATGTGTCCTGATGATCTTGAGGGTTTGTGTCCCTCATTGTCACTCATTTGGATTGTCCATGTCCCTCATTTCAGTGAGAAAATGTGAGGCATGATGCATGCTTCCAAGACCCTACTCAGCACAAAGAGTGCTGAGCATGGTCATAATGTATATGCTTCATACAGTATGGCAAAGGGAAAGTAAGTGAGCCATAACAGTCATGCAGAAACACATTTGTAACACTAAATATGCATAAGGGGATTTGCATGGTCCAAAAGAAAAAGGTCAGACTTCACACCACAGAGGCCCCTCTTTGGACATCTTGAATGGGGGATGTTGGCTGACTATATACTAGGTATTTAATGCAGTAAGCAAACAATAAATCGCAATTTAATGGCAATTTAATAACACAAATCAAAACATATTAGACAACTTGCTAAAGGACCAGAACTAATGAGTTTACCTAATTTTAATTTGAAATCAATTAAAAGGGTATTTTAATGGCTCCAATGGCTAGCAGTGGTATGAGAACTAGAAACTAATGTGTTTTTTTTAGATGAGATTTGCACCAGCTTAGTTTCTGCACCCATGGCAAACATGCGGCATGTGAACCTAACGTGATTTTTAAACAATGTTCACACCAACTCAACTGCTGCACTCATATCAAGCATGCAACATGTGAATCTGATGTGATTTTTAGAAGATGTTTGCACCAGCTAACCTGCTGCACACGTCAGGCTTGTAGCATGCGAACCTGATGTGATTTGTAGACCTGGTTCGCATAGGTTCACTTTGAGCATACGAACTGAATGCAAACATTGCACAATTAAGCATGTGGCATGCATTCTGCATGTATGCAGCTCACTTATATTTCTGTAAGGGTAATCAGAACCAACTTGTCCTCTGAGTTCCCGGTCTTCCTCCAATACCTCTCCATGATATAACTCAGGTGCACTGAAGTGTAGTGAATGAAATGGAAACAGAGTCTGAGTCTGTCCTGTGTTTGTTTCTGCATTCTACATAAATAGGTAGATGTTTTACTAGCTTTCAGTGCAATGTTTGTAGACAGTTTGCCGATAGTCTAGTGCTGTATGTATATACTGTATGTTTCTGTTGTTGTGCAGACTCATAGTTGTGGAATATATTTTGTGCTTTTATATGATGTGCAAGATTATTTTCTTCTTGTGAGAGCAGTACTGATGCTTTTGGGGTTTGGATTATTGAGTAAGAAGTATGTTCTTTCAAAATTGTTGAATGGGTTTTCTTTTGCAATTTGTGATTATCGAGCAACGGTGCTGTGAGCAGGGGTGTAATTTTATTTTATTTGCATGATTTCTATTGGATGATTCAGGGGTTGTTTGTTTAGCATGCTGACCTTCTTGACTTAGGATGTGTAAATGGCATACTGACCTTTTTTACCCTAACAGGTTGTGCTCTTGGATTAATGCACACCTCTCATGTCATTGGAGCATGGGTATGTGCTAGGTTACCACAGAACTATGTGACTGAGTCCCGACTAATGAGGAGCCAGAAATGACCCAGACCCCATTTTATAAAAATAGTTGAAAATGAAAATTAGAACATCAATTACAGCATATGGTTTCAATGCTGAACCTCAATTACTTTGTTCATTTTCCATTTTAAAGTGCATTTTTAAACTCAGTTTTATACACATCATGAGCAAAAAGAAACAAACAACTAGATAGCTTCTCAAGGATGTCTTTGTATTTAGAGTTCAGGCACTATCCTATCAAAGAAGGATCATAGTTCGGAATATGATTTGCACAAAAGCAATACCTGTATAATGTCTTCTATGTTCCCTTGCCACAAATGTATTTTTTGGCTTACATTTCCAGGGGCTGGATTCACAAAACATTGCCCAGGCACAAACTGACTTTGCAGAGGGCAAACTGGATTTTGCCCAGAGGTGTCAATCACAAAGCCCAGTTTGCTCTGGCAAACTGAGTTTGTGCCTGGGCAATGTAACAAGGGGGGTGCTGCAATGCAAATGAAGGGGAAGGGACCTGCATATCCCTGCAATCCCATTCACAAAACTTATGGTCCATGCAAAGGCCTTTTGCAACGGCCCTTGTGAGGAAAAAAAATACTGTCGGCAAAAACCTAGCTGTAATCTGTACAAGCCTAGTGGTTTGTGGTGGTACTGCAGTTGCTCTTTCCCCAACCTCCCACCCAAAATTGAAAAACAGCTTTTCCATAGTGTAGTGTCCCCCATTCCCTGATCTCCCAACAGAAATGTTCAAAAAATGTTTCCGTATTGTAGTGTCCCTCCAAAATCCCTGATCTCCCACTCGAACTGTTGAAAGTATTTTACCATAGTGTAGGATCCCTCCTCAGTCCTCAATCTCCCACCTGAATAGTTGAAAACATTTTGCCATAGTGTAGGGTCCCTCCCCCCTCCCTGATCTCCCACCTGATAATGTAAAGCTTTTTCCATAGTGTAGTGTTCCTCCCTCCTTAATCTCCCACCTGACATTGACAAAATCCCCTTTCCATGGTGTAGAGTCCCTCCCCCCCTCTGATCAACATTCTCCATCCCCACATTCCAAGATCCCATGCCCTGGTAGTCTAGGGTCCTTCCCCCACCCTGCCATCCCATCCAGTGTGATCCACCACCCTGCTCCCCCATCCCAATCAGTGACCAGCACTGCCCTCCTCACACCACAGCAGCTGGCCACCAACTGAGCCCTCAAAGAATGCATACTGTATGCAGTACAGCTCCTTGACTGCGATTGTTCAATCACAGTCAAGAAGCTGTACGTATACAGTATGCACTTCTTGAGGGCTTAGCTGGTGGCCAGCTGTGGTGGTAAGAGAGGCTGTGTTGGTCACTGACTGCAGATTGGGATGTGGAGGGAGGTGGGTCACACTGGATGGGGTGGGGGCTGATGAGAGGGACCTTAGACTACCAGGCATGTGGTGTTGGAATCGGTGATGGCATAGGTGACAGGGAGGGGAGGCACTCACATTCCTTGGAAAGGATTTTTTTCATTATTAGGTGGAGATCAGGAGGGAGGGACACTACACTACACTATGGAAAAGGTTTCACGATATCGGTGGGTGTCAGGAGGGGATGAACTATGACTATTGAAAATGCTTTCAACATTTTGTGAGACCTGGTAGTGGGCAGGGACTTACATTTTGGAAAAAATGTTTCAACATTTCAGGTGGGAGATCGGGGACTGGGGAGGGAGATTACACTATGGAAAAGTTCTTTAAACATTTTGTTTAGGACAGTGGGGCAGTGAGAGGGACCCTGGACTACCGCGGTGCAATCCTGCTAGGGATGCTGATCAGAGGATGGGGTGGCACTACACTTATGGACTGTGGCTGCATGAGGCATGAGCTGGTGGGGTGGGCCACGCAACACCACACTAATGCCATGCAAATGAGCCCATAGTGGGCATGCTAATGGCTATTAGTGCCATCCATGCCCAGTGGGCTCATTTGCATGGCCACTTTTGTGAATTGCACTTTAGCGCATGAGCACTATTCGCTGCGAGGCCATTCCCTGGCTGGCTGTGATGGCATCACATCTGAGTATCCCACTGCTTTTCCTGGGTTAGCACTGCCCCTGCTGGCTCCTATTCACAGTCGGATAACGCACTGTGCTATCTGACTCTGGATAACACGACTGCCCTTCAGCACAATCGAGAGGTGTTGCACAAACATTTGCATGGCACTTTATCTTTTTTAATTAATCTTGACCCATTTCTTTCAAATCCAGATGTAAGCATGTTGCTTTCAAAAGTTTAAAATATATAAGCAGTAATTGTGTTTCTTTTCTCTTAGTCAGTGATCACTAATGAGTATCTCTTAAATTCATGTTTATATTTGTTTACTGCAAGCAATGGACAATGCTAAGTTTTAGTTCAGTCATATACAGTTTGTCTACTTGATTTGCAGTATCTGTAATTCTTGTTTTTTTACTGCTTTTTTAGGAATTTTGTATGATGCACAAACCCAGACCCCATGACCCAGAAGCATGAGTGACCCTGAAGCATGAGTGCCACAAAGCAGGAGTGTGGCATCTAACTAAGTGGCATCTGGGATGTCAGCAAGACATCTGCAGGGAGGACACAGTAGGTAAGTGTAAAGGGAGGGCAGGAAATACACTGTAGGGTGTAGTGGATTGCAGCTGATCCCTTTCTAGGGTCAGTTTGTAAGTATATAACAGAGGAGTCTTATAGAGAACAGCTGACTAATATCTAGAACTAGCTCCACAAGGGTATCACAGGCAAGGGAGTGCAGTTGCTCCCTACCTAGGGTCAGCTTACATTTGTATTGAGGATCAAGGAAGAGGTAGAGGAGGAGAATTGAGGGGATTGGGGGGTTTGTAGACATTCCCAAATGGATAGTAATATACAGAAGTGCCTATCAGGAGGGTGAGTGGGCCAAGGGTCAGGAGGATGTGGGTGAATACAGGCTTCAGAATAATGGGAGGAGAGTGGTGTGCTGTAATGGTTGTAGGGTGGCAGTATTCCTGGGGACAACGCAGGTAGCAGGAGGCTGTCCAGTGCGCAGGATCCCAGAACAGCCAAGGGCAGAATTAAGGCAGCTCAGATGGGAGCTAGGGAGGATGGAGTGGTGTGAAAGAGGAGCAGGGCAGGGGAGTGAAAGACAGATGGGGGATGCCCGGGGCAGCGAGGACAGCAGGCAGGGGAAAGGGATAGACAGGATCACCCAAGCTCTGGGCTTATATACCTCAGAGGGTGGGGAACCCAGGGAGGGGGAGTGGCAAGTGGTAGGGTGAAGGGGTGGGACTTTGAGAGATGCAACAGGAGTGGGAGCATTCCCATGGGTGCTTTTAAAGAACAGAGTTTGCCCACTGTCCAGGAGCGAAGAGAGGGAACAGGAAGTGAGGAGAAAGGAGGGATGAGAGGTTGTTTTAAGACGACAGAGGTGGGGGAGTAGGACAGGGAAAGGGATAAGACAGTGCAAGGTAGTCAAGGTGAGCAGGGAGGAGGGAACATGGAGATTGGAGTAGGAGTTAGGAGGAGGGAAGGGGTACAGTGTCAGGAGGAGAGGGGAAGGAGACTGTGTGTATGTGGCTGGCCAAAAAGGGAAGAACATGGAGGTGGAATGAGAAAACTGATGGAGGGTTGAGTAGAAGATGTGAGGATACCAGGCAAGCAAGACTTGGGGAGAATAAGGTAGAGTGGTAACTAGGATGGAGGGGGAGTAGCTTGGTGGGGTTGAAGCTCGTACGGCAGTCAAAGAAGGAAAGGATGAAGGCAGGAAAGGAGCGGGTAGAAGGTTGGTAATCTTAGAGGACTCCATAATAAATGGTAGTCCCACACAAAAGATTATTACACAAGTTAGCCAGCCTTGGAGTGGGTTCCAAGGTGGTAGCCTGGATAAAAAATTGGCTAGACAACAGGACACAAAGGGTAGTAGTAAATGGAGTCCACAGTGAAGAAAGGAGGGTTACTAGCAGGGTACCGCAGGGTTCAGTACTGGGTCCGGTCCTTTTTAATGTCTTTATCAGTGACATTGCAGAGGAACTGGAAGGAAAAGTATATCTCTTTGCAGACAACACAAATATCTGCAACAGGGTTGATACTCAAGATGGAGTGGAAAGGATGAGAAGGACTTGGCAAGGTTGGAGGAATGGTCAAATGTATGGCAGCTCAGATTCAATGCAAAAAGTGCAAGGTAATGCACCTGGGAAACAAAACCAAGGGAAGAGTACACAATGGGGTGAGATACTGACAACAGTAAAATGGAAAGGGACCTGGGGTAATTATATCAGATGACCTAAAGGTAGGCAAGCAATGTGAGAAGGCAGTAAGGAGGGCTGGCGGATACTGGGATACATAGGGAGAGGCATCAATAGTAGAAAACAGGAAGTTGTTATCCCTCTGTACAGACAGTTGATGAGACCCCATCTGAGTACTGTGTAGTTCTGGAGACCCCATCTCCGAAAGACATAGATAGAGTAGAGGCTTCAGAGGAGGGCATCAAAATGGTGCAGGTTCTGCACCAGAAGACATACTGAAGAAAGACTAATGGAGCTTAATATGTATACCCTTGAGGAAAGAAGGAGCGAGGGACATGATAGAAATGTTCAAGGCACCTCAAGGGAATCAACAAAGTCCAAGAGGGTAGCATATTTCAGAAAAAGAGATGTGCAAGAACAAGGGGGCACAATTTGAAGATAGAGGGGGGACGGCTCAGAGGTAATGTGAGGAAGTATTTTTTCACAGAGAGGGTTGTGGATGCATGGAACAGCCTCTCTGAGGAGGTCGTGGAGTCAAGAACAGTGGGGGATTTCAAGAATGCATGGGACAGACACAAGGCAGGCCTAGTGGGGGGTAGGAGGAAGTAAGCTGTTGGTTAACTAGGATCTGCAGCTTATCTGTTAGGTAGGAAAAAGGGCAGACTAGGTGCGCCAAGCGGTCCTTATCTGACGTCAAATTCTATGTTTCTATGTATTCACTGGGGAAGGAAGGGGAGCCCAAATACAAGTAGGAAGGTAGTTTGCATGTAAGGGATGACAGTAGAGAGGGTGTGCCCAAAAATTGGGGAGTTTATGAGGGGAGCTGGGGGGACTCAATTATACTTATACACCTACTGTATGTATCAAGACCATGCTAGGGAGGAGGTGGGGTAGGACAGGAAAGATTCAGGGTGGAGGTGGGGGTAGGACAGGAAAGATTCAGGGTGATAGAGAGGACCTGCCTTGAGATAGTTACATATCTAGCATTCTCAGAGGTGTTGCCCGTACTGAAAGCCAGCACAGTCAGGAAGAAAAAGATAGAGGAGTTCAATAATTGGCTGAAGGAATGGTCCAATGAAGAGGCCTACAACTGTATTGGGGGCTGGGGAAGATCTAGACAAATAAAATGCTTTGTGCACCAGGCTGTACTTCAGTAGAGGGGGGTCAAGGGTCCTCATGGACAAGCTGAGAGGATCCATAAACCAGAAGCTGAATTTAAACTACTGAAGGGGGCAAGTGGCCTTTGCATGCCCCGAGACTCCAGAAGGAGGAGGTTAGCAGACCTCCCCCTTTCCATAAGAGGAGACTGGAGGGTGGAGTCAGTGGGGGAGTGAAGGGGTTAGCAGCAGAGGGTGGAGGGCACAGGCAATGGGGAAAATGTGAAAGGCAAATGGGAGGGAAGGGAAGGAGGCTCAAACTCTAGGTGGAAAGTGGTGTCCCTGAATGCACAACATATTGGAAATAAGAAGCATGAGCTGCAAGCATTGTTGACAGAGAGGGTAGTGGACATCATGGTGGTCAAAGAGACATGGGCCACACCTTGCCATGACTGTGACTTCACAGTTCTTGGGTATAAATTATACAGAAGGGACAGGGAGGAAGGAAAAGGGGAGGGGTGGAGGTGTACATCAGGGAGGGTATAACATGTCTGAGGGAGGAGTTTGAGGAAGGGATGGCAGAAGCAATGTGGATTTAGTTACTGTCTAACAGAAGATGGAAGGTGAGGTTTGTGGTGATTTACAGACTGCCCAGCCAGGAAGAAGAAAGAAACAGGGAATTGAACTTACAAACATTGACTTATGCTGGGAAGGGAGAGCTGGAAATAGTAGGAGACTTCAACCTACCTGAAGTGGAGTGGAGGGTAGCAGCCACAACCTGCATCAGGAGTCAAGTAATCCTAGAGGTGCTGCAAAGTGATTTCCTGACTCAGGGCATCACAGAATCCACCAGGCAGTGGACAATCCTTGATCTGGTGCTTACAAACAGAGACCACATCCAGAATATAAAGGTCGAGGAGCTGCTGTGTGGGAGTAAACATTGCACACTTTGTTTCTTATTGGACATGGGCAGGGAAAAGGCCCCCACTAATAGTAGAATACTGGATTTTAGAAAGGCGGATTTCAGAAAGATGGGCAAGCTACGAAGGACTCACCTGGCAAACATCTGAGTGGATGGGGGTAGACCACATGTGGTCCATCATCAAGGAGGGAATAATGGTTGCCACAAGGGAATGCATTAGGCTAAAAGGGAAGAACTGGAGAGCCAAAGTGACCAGCTGGTTTAGTACTGAGGTCACCCAGGCAGTAAGAGATATGAGGTCAGCCTACAAGAAATTCAGAGGGACCCAGGGAAAGGAAGATGGGGAGGATTACCTGAAGATGGATAGTGCAGCGGGTAAGGTAGTTAGGCAGGCCAAAGCTAAGAAGTAACTGCAGTTAGGTGAGGGAATTAAGAAGGAGAAAAGGCCTTTTTTTGCTATATTAGAAAGAAAAGAGATAAGAAAGATGGGATTGTTAGGCTCAAAAAGGAGCAGATGGGTGGAGGAGAATGGAGGCAAAGCAGAGGTACAGAATAAGTACTTCTGTTCTCTCTTCACCATGGAGAGGGATGGACCAATGACACTAGGAAGAAGGAGAGGAGGAAGGGAGGTCACACATGTTTTAATAGAGGTGGATAGGGTGAGGACAGGGCTGCTAGCATTGAGGGTCAATAGATCCCCAAACTCATATGGCATACAGCCAAGGATGCCGAGGGAATTAGTGTAGGAGTTTTCAGACCCTTGGCTGGCTTGTTCAACAGTTCACTGGAGTTAGGCATGGTACCACAGGACTGGAGAATGGCACATGTAATGCCTTCCCATAATAGCAGTCTCAAGGAAGACCCAGGGAATTACAGATGAGTCAGTCTGACTTCAGTTACATGCAAGCTCATGGAAACCATGCTTAAGGAAAGGAGAGTGGAGTATCTGGATGAGCCTAATCTCAAGGATGAGAGGCAACATGAGTTTATGGGAGAGAGCTTGTGTCTATCAAATCTGATTGACTTCTTTGACCGGATCACTAAAACAGTAAACAGGAGCTGAGTGGTGGACATTCTTTACTTGGAGTTCAGCAAGGCCTTTGATCCTGTACCCAACAAGAGGTTGGTTAGGAAGCTGGCAGATCTCAGGGTTATGTGAAGTTGACCAGATGGCTGGAAAACTGGCTGAGTGGCAGGACCCAGAGTGTGATGGTGGGCGAGAGCTATCTAGCACAAAGAAGGTCACCAGTAGGGTCCCACAGGGCTAGGTGCTCAGACAGGTGCTGTTCGATGTCTTCAACAGCGATACTGGGGATGGATTTAAGGGCAAAATATGCCTGTTCATAGATGACACCAAACTCTGTAGAATGTAGGACACAGCAGAAGGGATACAAGACCTAAAGCAGGATCTGAAAAAACTAGAGAAGTGGTCTGGGATTTGGCAGCATGGCTTCATTGCAAAGAAATGCAAAGTTATGCATATTGGAGCCAAGAACACCAAGTAATGAGTACATCCTGGAAGGGGTCTGGGTATCTGCATCAGAAGAGAAGAGTGTGGGATTGATGATCACTAGTGACCCAAAACACTCCATATAGTGTAAGAAATGAGCAGCAAAGGCAATTAAAATGTTGGGCTGCATTGTCAGAGGGATCAGCAGTAGGTGAGAGGAGGTAATTCTGCCTTTGTACAGGTCAAAAGCAAGACCACATCTGGAGTACAGTGTATAGTACCAGTGCCCATACCTTAAAAATAATATTAACCGTCTGGAGATGGTTCAAAGGAGTGCAGTGAAGATGGTCATGGGCCAGCAGGGTAGGACGTATGATGAGAGGTTAGAGGCCCTGAACTTGTACTCCCTGGAAGAGAGGAGACAGAGGCAGGGAAGATATGACTGAGATATTCAAGTATTTGAAAGGAATAAATAGGGCGAATAAGGAGGCCCTCTTCAACCTTGTGGGGACAGTAACATGAAGAGACACAGTCTCAAGTTGGAGGGGGTTAGAAGAGAGGCTAGGAGGCACTTCTTCTTCATGAAGTGGGTGGAGGTGGGTTGGAATGTGCTTTCAGAAGAGGTGTGTTTTTTTTTAGGGTGGTGAGCAACTTCAGGAGAGGCTAGAATGTAGTTAAGGGGAAAGTAAATGTCATAAGAGGGGTGGACAAATGGGAAGGGGCAGGTCTGTAGCCTACGCTGAGGGCCCTGTACTGTGAAGAGACCAGATGGACCTAATGGCCTTATTCTGTTGGCTTTGTCATATGTTCGTATGTATGGGGGGTTGGAAAGAATGAGGAGTGACCTGAGAAAACTATAGGAGCAGTCAAGGGTATGACAGCTGGGTTTCAATATGAAAAAGTACAAAATAATGTACTTGGGGCATAGAAACCAAGGAGTGGAGTACAAATTGGGTGGGGTGGTACTGATGAACACCAATCAGGAAAGAGGCCCGGTGATGATCATATCAGATGACCTAAAGGTGGCCAGGCAGTGCAACAAGGTAATTGGGAGGGCAAGTGGGAAGCAGAGGTGCATAGTTAGGGATATCACCAGCAGAAAGATGGAGGTGGTGTTGCCTCTGCATAGATCACTGGTAAGACCTCATTTAGAATACTGTGTCCAGTTATTGAGACCATGTCTCAGAAAGTATATAGATAGAGCAGAAATGGTGCTGAGGAGGGCAACTAATATGGTATAAGGTCTGCATCATAAGCCCTATGAGGAGAGATTACAGGACCTAAATATGTAAACCCTGGAAGAAAGGAGAGAGAGGGGGCTATGGCAGAGACCATTAAATACCTCACAGGGGTAAACAAGGTACAAGAGGGAAATATTTTTCAGAAAATTAGGTGCTCAAGAACAAAGGGGCAAGATAAGAAGCTAGAGGCGGTAGATTCAGGAGAGATGTGAGGAAGTACTTCTTCACAGAAAGTGTGGCAGATTCCTGGAACAGTCTTCCAGCAGAGCTGATGGTGGTGAAAACAATTGTGGGGTTCAAGAATGCATGGCATAGGCATAAGAGAATGTTAGGGAAAGGGAAGGTGAGTGAATGGGCTGGAGATCAAGTAGGATCTGTGGTGATACTAATGGCAGAGAAATGAGCAGACTAGGTGGACCAAGTGGTCCTTATCTGCTGGCAGATTCTATGTTTCTCATTGTTGGCAACATAAGCTGGTACTTTGGAGGCTTAAAGTCACTGCTATTTCATTTTTTTAACCAATTCTTTAACACAAGTACTTCCATCTTGGTCATTACATTGTATTAAATCCCATAGTAGTTTGTTTCAGTTTGTTTATGGTGGAATTATTATACTTTTTCCTTTTTCTATTTTATTGATATCTTCAATTATAAACAGCTGCAATCCTTCAAGGGAAACAGTCACCAATAATACAAACAGAGGGTCAGACATGGAAATCTGCAGACAGTGATCTGATGTAGGAAGAGTGATGCAAAACAACAAAACAACAAAAGGAACTAAGGAACTCCACAAATGAGGCAGCTGTAGTGGTGTCAGTACTCACATTCATGTATTAGTGGCAGGACATCCAAAACAAATCTCCAGCCACACAGATAGATTCCCCAACATTTCTCTATACAGTACAGCTTTTTCAAGGGGCCTCTTGAAAAAGCTATAGTGTATAGCAAAATAATGGGAACTCTATCTGTGCTGCTGAGGATTTGTGTTGATGTCTTATGTGGCATTATTGTGTTGGTTTGTCACTAGGACACTTGCCTTCTCTTCAGGGCTGTCATGCCCATCTCTTGCTGCTTCAATGGATGCCATCTTGCTGGACTGTGCAAATATCTGAGTCTGATGTATAAAATAAAAATAGAAAAATATTTATTCATCGTAGAAGAATTCTACACACCATGAGGCTATGCCTTACACTGAAGGGTTTCCCAGAGACCCTGGAATAATATGAATCCAGCGGCTGTTTTGCACTGACCCACCTGCCTCTCAGCTTACAACCAGGCATCCTGCCCAATATGGGTGACTGCCTCCTCCTGCAAGCCGCAGGAGCTGCTCTCAACTCAGAGGCTGTTCTGCGCTGACCCGCCTGCCTCTCGGCCTACAACCAGGCATCCTGCCTGGTACAGGTGACTGCCTCCTCCTGCTAGCTGCAGGAGCTGCTCTCTGCTCTGAACCCAGCAGCTGTTCTGCGCTGACCTGCTTGCTTCTCGGCCTACAGCCAGGTACACATTTTGAACAGCAGCTCACAGCTACCAACGGGATTGAACTTGGAGTTTTTTGCCTTTCAGGACATTTGACTGCACTACTACTGCTACTGAGCTCTGATTAGGCATAATGCTATTCCCCCTTCTCTTATTGGCTCTTGACTCTACCCGTCTTGAGCTGTCTCTTTTTTAATACAAGAACTGCTATTGCTGAGTTTACCAGTACCAGCTCTTTAGTGGAATAGAATTGTTCATTTTCCAAGCTTTTTTTTTTTCCTCTACTTTTCCGTTTACAAATTATACTGCAAAGCCACTAGAGGGCAACAACTCTTGGAGGTTGCATTCCTCTTCCCACTGCTCTCCCCTAACACTTCTCATCCTGGGTTCTTCTTACCTAAAGCAAATTACTACACCCTAACAAACCATAGTCTTTCACCCTACCGCTGTGCCATAGAGACCACCACAATTATGGGTATCGGAGTGCCCCTCCTTATACCGACACTGGGCCACTGCCCCCTTATCACCACTTGCTGGGCATCAATCATCACATGGACCACTCATGTACCTACCGGTTACTCTTACTATCATACTTCTTGGACCCCTTAGCCCTCCCCTCAAGGGTTTTCTTCCCACACCTCCCACCCCCACGAATCATCACTGACTGCCACCCACACTGCCACTGCCACTGCCTGTCATGCATCCCCCATCTCCCCCACATATCTCCCTGCATTTATGCACCACCATCAGCCTCCATGCTGGATCACATTCCTATCCTTTCCAACCCTTATCACCCTGGCCATCCCATGTACTACCCGACTTATAACTAGGCAGCAGTTATCCTTGACAATGAGGCAACGATCTTTTGCTCTCCTCAGAGTCTTTGCCATACTCCTACAAATTTCAGGTAATGTTCATCCTAACAAGGGGGTCCCAGCCCTAGCCTCTTGCTCCACAGGCTTAGAATAGCTGCAGTGAGCATTTTCAGCTTACCCAAAAAGACGGCAGGTCTCCATTGCTGGATACGGTAACATCAGCCAGATGTGCTAGCCCTCACAGAAACCTGGCTCTCCAAAAAAACACCTGACTCCTTGGTCGCCTTCCCTGGCTTCACCCTTCACAGAGCTGACAGAGTGGGAAAACGGGGTGGGGGGTGTGCTGTGTAAATCTGTGACTCCATGATATGTCATGCCCTTCCAACACCTCCACTAGACCATGGTGCACAAGCCTTGTCATTAAAACTTACTCCAGATCCCTCCAGAGCCCCTGTAACTCTTACTGTATCATATGTCCCCCCAAGAAACCAAGCTTCTGCTATACAATGCCTTGCCAGTTACATCTCCGCCCCCTAAAACAGAACACATCATGGTTGGAGACTTTAATGTGAACTGGCTTGCCAGTTCGGCTTCCCATGACAAGGACACCTTCGCTGCACTGGATCTGACCCAGCTGGTCAGCCAACCTACCAGAGTGAACCCCACTAATGGTTCTAGCACCCTGATTGACCTTCTCCTCACCAACCGTCCCCACAGGATCTCTGAGCTGGTGGTCCTTCCGGACTCCCTAAGTGATCACTCACCCATCCTCTTTTCCTGATCATGTCTTCAGCAGAAACCCAAACCAAACTATATTGCCTGGCAGCGTCTCCAACCCAGAGGCCTCACAAAACTAAGAAAATACTTAACTCAGTCGGATTGGTCCCTTATCTCCCGGGCCCCTGCTATAGATGAAGCCCTTGATTATTTCACCTGTTCTTTTAATAAAGCATGTGACATCTGTGCCCCACTAGCAAAAGTGCAATCCAAGAAACATAATGCCCCCTGGATCATGCCTGCACTGCTCCAACTGCTAAAGCACAGAGATGATCTCTGGCATAAAGCAGTCGCATCCAGCATGCAGGCAGACAGGCAAGCCTATAAAATGGCTCATAATAAATGCACTTGGGCCATAAAACAGGCCAAATTGGGCTACTACGAAATGACTCTTTCCTTCTCCTGGGGAAATGCTCAGTTGTTCTGGGACGATATCACAGAACTCAACAGCAAATCCCGGCTCCCCCCCAACTAACTGTGAACAATGTTCCTACCACCAACCTGCTAGCCATCACCAACTGCCTAAACTCATCATTCTCTGACGTTAATGCAATACTCCCAAATAACTTCTTTGACCCCACTCTTGCAACCCCACCCCCTAACACCCAGCAACCCCCTTCCATCCCAGGGTAATCTCTACGAATGATGCAAGGCCTTATCTCATTAAAGCACTCAGTGGCTCTTGCTATTGCAAAGATTCTTCTGATATGAGAATCCTACATCTATTACTAGATACAGTCCTCTCCCCACTGACTGACCTCATTAACCACTCCCTAAGTCTGGGGCAGTTCCCAGCAGCCTGGAAGACTGCCACAGTCACCCCAATACTGAAGAGTTGTGACAGCACATCCCCCAATAACTACTGGCCCATATCCATTCTCCCACCACTCTCGAAAGCTCTCAAAAAATTATAGCCACCCAACTCACTGAGTACCTGCTTGCTCATAACTTACTTTGCAGGGAGCAGCATGGCTTCAGATCTGGGCACAGTGCAACTATGGCTCACGCTGAGTTCTCTAATTTTGTTCACTCTGCCCTGGATAGAAAACACCTAGCTGGAGCTGTCTCCATCGACCTGTCAAAGGCCTTTGATACAGTCTCCCACCCCTTACTTTTAAGCACACTCCGCCACGTAGGTCTGTCCCAAAGACCCATCTCCTGGTTTACCAGTTACATCACAGCTAGATCACAATGTGTCAAAATAAACAACACCCTCTCAACCACCCTGCCAGTCCACTCTGGGGTTCCCCAGGGCTCCATCCTTGGCCATCTATTATTCAGCATCTAGCAAAGAACCTTGCCCAATTCCTGCTCTGGCAACCTACAGTATTGTAGTCCTCCCTCCAACACACATTTAACCAGATTGAAAACTAGTTCATAGACCAAAGACTTTTGGTCAATGTAAAAAAGACAAAGACCATGCTCTTATTTTAATTATTATTTATTGAAATAGTTTCACCAGGAAAGGCACACTGAGCAACAAGATGCTCGTCTCCCAGTGCGACCTGGGGGCACAAGGGGGTTGGATAACACACAGGTTGTCAACTGAGCAAATAACAGAGGCAAATAGCAGCATATGGATACAATTGCATGAAACTACAAGCAACAACACATGGAGTACATTGGCTATTGTATGGAGCATATAACAATTACCTGACATATAGCAGCAATACAAGGGAAAATTTAGCACACAGTAATATGCAGGTATAAGCAACAGGAGACATAGAACACATGATGATGCAGGACAAAAAGGCACAGGAAAAAAGTGCATAGGTTGGGGTTATATGGCAGCATTTATAGTAAAGCTAAGGTCACTGATCAGGCAGTGGGAAGGGGAGCAATTGGTACATGGCTGAATCAGGTATAGGAGCAATTAGTGGTGAGGAAGTTAGCAAAGGCGGTAGAAAGAGAGTGGGCAGAGGAGGAATGCTGAATTTGAGGTGGAAGATCATTCCATAGCTTGGGTAACCAGTGTGAGAAGGAGGCTTGCCCGGCAGTAGTCTTCCGCCTAGGGATTGATAGTTGGCGGTAGTCGCAGGATCTAAGTTAATGGGCAGGGGAAGGGGCAGCTGAGAGCAAGGAGGAGAGGTAAGAAGGGATGGTGCCAAGCCACAGGTTACATACATATTTAGTACAGTGTGAAAAGCGGTGGTTTCCGAAGGACGGTAGTGCCAGAAAATGGTAGAGGTCGCAGTGGTGGGTAAGGGGTGAGGCATTGAGAGCAAAGCAACAGAAGGCATTAAAAAGTGTGTCCAGCTTAGATAGGGTGGACTTAGGGGCTGAATCGTAAACAATGTCACAGTAATCAAAGGAGGGATACATCATCTTCTGGATCAGTTCACGTCAGGGAGGGAGGGAGAGTACCGCGGTTCCTATAAAGTGCACCGAGCATGGGGAGTAGTTTTTTTGAAATAGCATTGATATGGTCTGAGAAGGAAAGATGGTAGTTGAACCATACCCCCAAGTGCTGGAATGAGGAGACATCTTCGAGTTTTTGACCATCCAGGGTGTGGAAATAGGGAAGGGATGGGAGACTGGAAAGGCATTGTTGTGTGCCAAAAGTCATCATGACAGTTTTTTTTACATTTGGGGAGAGCTGGTGAGAGCCGAACCATTGCTGTACTTTGTTGAAGTCGGCTTGGAGGTTAGTTTGTACCACTTCAGGGTCGGAGCCTGAGGAGAAGAGTACAGTGTCATCTGCATACATGTGGATTGAGGTAGTAGAGCAGATGAGCGGTAAGTCATTTAGGAATATAGAGAACAGTATGGGTCCCAGAACCGACCCCTGGGGGACACCGGTAGTCAAGGGAAGGGGGGAGGAGATAGCATTTGTGGCTCTAATGGACTGGGTTCTGCCAGAGAGGTAAGATCTGAACCAGTTGGTGGCAGCAACAGAGAGGCCTGATTCAGTGAAACAAGAGAGCAATATGGGGTGGGAGACAGTGACGAAGGCTTTCGCAAGGTCGACGAAGATGGCTGAGGTGATCAGCCCACTGTCCATGCCAATCAGGATGGAGTCAGTAAGCCTTCTTTGGGAGGATGCAGTGGAGTGTTCCTTTCTGAAACCTGACTGGTAGGGTGTGAAGAAATTGGAGTCGGTGAGGAAGGAAGTAAGTTGGGTGAGCACAAGGTGCTCTTGTAGTTTTGCTAGTACTGGGAGGAGGAAAATAGGGTGGTAGTTGGATGGGGAGGTGGGGTTACCTCCTTTTGGGAGGGGGATGACAGTGGCATGCTTCCATGCTTGGGAGATGGCAGCAGCAGCAAAGGACTGGTTTAAGAGTTTGGCAGGCGGAGTTGCTATGGTGGTGGCGGAGAGGTAGAGGAGTTTAGGGTCCAAGCCATCTGGGGATTTACCTTTTGAAGGGTTGAGAGAAAGTAGTGCATCTAGGGCATCCGCTGCAGAGATGTCATTGAAGGAAAAGGGGCAAGGCCTAGTCAGGTTTGTTACGTCTGTAGATGGTGCGATAGGTGCAGGGTTTGGCAGGGCAGAGAGGAGAGTAGCAGCACAAGTGGAGAAATATATGTTGAACTCAGTAGCGACTGCTGTTGGCTCAGCGAGAATGGAGTTGTTAATATTTAGAATTGGAGTGGGATTGGCAGCTGGTAGGGTGAAGAGGGAGTGAATGACCTTCCAGAATTGTGAGGGGTTATTTAGGTTGGACTGTAGGAAGCTGCTGAAGTACTCTGCTTTAGCTAGGTGAGTGGTTCTGGTACACTTGTTTTGGAGCATTCGGTATGCGGAGAGATGTTGTGGGAGACGTGAGGATTTATGCATTTTCCAGGCTTTGTCACAAGCAGTTTGACATGCAGTCAGTTCTTGGGTGATCCATGGCAGGTGGTTGCCTCGTACCCTTGTACATTGCAGCGGGGCATGTTTGTCCCAGACACTGAGGAAAATGTCTTTAAAGTAGAGAAAGGCATCATCAATGGAACCCATAATAGGAGCGGGGGCCCAGTTTGCTAATGCAAGGTTGTCTAACACCGGGGCGAGATTGAGGGATTTGAAGGAAAGTTGGACTAGAAATTTAGGGGGGATTTTGAGCAGTGGATTTTGTGCACTAAGAAAGTAATTTGGTGGTCACTGAGGTAGTCAGGAAGAATACCGACATTTATGACCCAGTGAGAGTGTGTGGTAAGAGCCCAATCGAGGAGTGAGTGGTTACCAGATTTTAGGTTAAACTGGGTGGGCTCAGTAATGATTTGAGAGAGGTTTAGTGCAGCAATTTCAGTCCTGGTTTTGTGGAGGGCAGGAGTTAGCCAGTTGTGGTTTAGTTCGCCTATAGTATAAAGTTCCCCTGTCGGGGTTAGGCAGAAGATTTGCTTGAGGAGGTTGGTGACAGCAGAGGATGGTGTGCCAGTTCGGTAGTATATTCCTGCAATGTAGATTGGTAGCGAGAAGGGGAGTGTCAGTTGGAGCAAAATTAATTCATAGATTTTAAGTTCAGACTTGGCTAGGATAACAGAATAGTGCAAGTCCGAGTTGACATAGATGGCAACTCTGCCACCTTTTGTGGCTCTGTCCTGGCAGGCCAAAGTGTAGCTTGGGATGGTGACAGAGGAGTCGCTAATGTTTTTTGTGAGTCAGGTTTCAGACAAGGTGAGGATATCCGGATCATAGTGGGCAGCAAGTACCTGGAGGGAGTCAAGTTTATGGACTAGGCTTCTTATATTTATGTGCAGGAGGCACAGGCCACATTGGAGAGGGTCTCCAGGGAGAAGTGAGGAAGTATCCGATGTAGGAGGGGGGCTTGCAGTGATTGAGAGGGGGTGTGTGGTTTGGGGGCCCGGGTTTGGGTGGATGTCACCTGCGGCAAAGAGCAGGAGCACAAGAGATAGGTAGTGGGTGAATAGCTGTTTGTGATTGACGGTGAGCGGATGTCTCTTAGTTAGAGGGCTTGGGTGATTATTTGGAGCTGGACGAGGGGGGAGTAGTTGAAAAGTAAACCAGTGATGTAATGGGATGAGGAGAAAAGGGCTGGGACTTGTGGCTGAGTGAATCCAGGCTTGGGTGAAATGGAGAGTGGATGCTGGAGTGGAGGAGGGGGGAAGCCCAATGAGGTTGGGCAGGAAAAGGGGGGTGGGGAGGCATGGGAGAGGTGGGTGGCATGTTGGAGAGGAGGGGAGAGAGGGAGAAGAGAACATGGATGAGCAGTGGCAGGAAGCCTAGTAGTTTTGCCAAGGCATGGATCTAGTGTTAGAAAGCCCACCAACAGAATAAGGCCAAGAATGTGCAGCTAACAATCCTCTCCCACTCTTTCCTTCCTCTAGAACAGGTCCATACATATAAATACTTGGGCCTTACATTTGATTCCAGCCTCTCCTTCCATTCACACATCGACACTCTATCATCAGCCATAAATATCCGTATAGGCCTACTGTATTGACACAAGGATTGCCTACCTCCGGAAGCCCTTAATCTGGCTGTCACCTCCTCAGCCCTCTCCCTAGTCAATTATGGCCTATTATCTACTCGCTGCTGACCACACAGCCCTTAACAAATCCACCTCATATAAATAAAGTGTGCAGACTCTCTTGGGGCAGACAAGCTGCATCTATACTTGTACCCTATATGCCCTGACAAATCTCCTCATCCTGGATGAAAGGCTATTTTATCAAACATGTCTCCTCACAAAGAAAATACACCTGGGGCTTACCCCCTTGGGGGTTTCTGCCTCTCTTCTATCCTTCCACACCTTCGTGAACACCCACACTGTCAACCAACAGGTGTTGTCCATCCAGAGGGTTAGAACCTCCTTAGCCCAAAGGTCATTCCCACACAGGGCCCCAGCCTTGTACAATGAACTCACCTCCGATGTCTCCTCCATCTCCAAATTAGGACCTTTCAAGTCAGCCCTCAAAGAGCACATTCTTGCTTCATGGTGCTGCCAATGTACCAGCTAGTGCTGGGTTATCTATCTGTCATCTTACAGGACCACCCTGCCACTGAGCTCCTACCGATAGGGCTACCAAACATTACCTATTAACTATGCCTCTTTTGGCTGCACTCACAAGATATTGGTCTAATTCTCTACTTTGCTGTAAATATCAA
Organism: Neoceratodus forsteri; assembly: GCA_016271365.2. Taxonomy (NCBI): domain Eukaryota; kingdom Metazoa; phylum Chordata; order Ceratodontiformes; family Ceratodontidae; genus Neoceratodus; species Neoceratodus forsteri. The sequence goes on along the minus strand of CM057455.1, from coordinate 1,285,976,723 downwards.
ACCTGCTACTCCCTCTATCAGCAAACTTATTGTTCTCTTGAAAACTGTAAAATACAGCTCTTGGTAACATGTTCAATGCAATGTATAGCTGATCTTGATTCTGCAATATTGTGTAACTGAAAAAACTGTAAACTTTAGCTGCCATTCTAGGTCTATATGTATTAAGTGTTTGTATTTGTTTTTTCTGATGTGGAGCCTTTGTAAATGAGTCCCTGACTCAAAGGCTGTAATCCTAAGGTCTGTTAAATAAATAAAAATAAATTAATTAATAAAATATTATCAACCAGTGTTCTGAATGCTCTTAAAGAGGCAGCAGCTAAATATTAAGCACCACGCTTAATTATGTACTTCACATCACCCTTGGAGTCATGAAAGTTAGTATCACTGGAACAAGTAATAATATAACAGTATAAACATGAAAACAGTAGAAAAATATCAAGCTTTACATGTGACAACATGACCATTGGAGTACTCCCCTGCTGGGTAGAGGGGTTGGACTACAATGCTAACCAGTCAGAGTAATACAAGGGAAGGGGGAACACATTGGCATCCTTAAGCTTGATCAGATCAGCAAGTGCCACAGTGCAGAGAAGGGAGAAGGAAAGAGCAGGAAAGGGATAGCAGCTGGAGATTACCTACAACTATGGTATGCAAAATTTCAATAGACTGTTACAGAACAGGAATAACAAAACATGGGACTGTCATTTTGAGAATGATATTCCTTTAGAGAGAAAAAATGAACGCAGTTGCATTATTTAGCAGAAATATGTGCATAGAAAGAGATACACTTGGACATTTACTACAGAAGAACCATTAAGCACAGATGGAATACCATGGGTAACAGAATCATTAGTCAAAAGGAGCACTGAGTCCAGTAGCACAAAAGCTCAAGACTTGTGTGAACTTTTCCGGTCAGTTGAAATGGTATGATGAGCTGTTTGAACTACTTTTTGAAAGGATGGGGTAAGATCCACAAAAGCAGCATAAGAATTTTGCAAACTGTCAAAATCACACTTTTTGACTCTATAAGTTCAGGATCCATTCACAAACTTCTTGCAAAAAAGCTTCTTTATCATCCTGGGTTGGTATGTTTTTTTCTGCTTCACTTAATTCATCAAAGAAAGGTGGGACTGCTGTTCTTTTAAGGAGGGGGCTCCCATTCAATTTGACTAAGTTGTAGACGGACCTGGGGGGTAGATACGTGGCAGCATCAGGTACATTACAAGGTATCCCTGTACATTTTGTCTCGATTTATGCCCCAACTCAACCCTCTAAGGATTTATTTTGTCAATTGTTTTCCTTTCTAGCTAAACTCCCAGAAAGTATTTTAATTTGTGCTGGGGATTGGAATTGTGTTGAGTTCCCTCCATTCTATAGGTCCCCAGTACCCCGAAGGGAGAAGGTGTGCATTCTAGATTACTCTGAACTTTGGTCTCTGAGAATGGACTGGTAGATCCTTGGCATAAGTTATACCCAGGTGCTAAAGATGACACATTTGTTCCCCAGTGTCAAATTCATACTGTATGCCCATCTAGATTGTTTCTATGTTCAACAAAAATGGTTGCCTATGTTTCAATGAATTACTATTTCTCCACTCTCTATCTCAGATCATGATTTATTAATCAGTAAACTGGTAATGGGCCCCACAAGGGGGTTATGGTGTCTTAATGCGGTACTGCTCCATGATAAAACTTTTATTTCCCAAATTAAACAAGTGATCCAACATTATATAAAAGAGAATATGGGAAAGGGTACTCTTTTAAAATATGTTTGGGATAGTCTGAAAGCAGTGTTCCATGGGCATATGGTTTCTTATGCTTTATTTAAAAATGAGGAGTATTGGAGGTTGCATTGCTCCCTAGAGACTCAGTTATCTTGATTAGAGAAAGGAACATCAACAGTCACAAAATCCCTAATTATTATTTTTGCATATCAGGGAGATTAGGGAGGAACTTAACAATTTAACTTTGCATAGAGTGGAAACTTCTCATCAATTTACTAATCAAAAATATTATGAGGGAGGGAGTAAAGTGGGCAAGGTTTTAGCTTTTAATTTGCAGAAACAGGAGGCAGATAGGTGTATTTCTCGCATCATTCCTGATAAGCCTCCCTTTGAAACCCATATAGACCCACCATTAATAGTTGGGGATTTTTGGGATTATTACTCTTGTTTGTACAATAAAGAATGACACTCTAATCACGGTACGTTGGTTTCTGACTTTTTGAATATGATTTCCCTTCCTACACTTACCAGATCTCAATGAAAGAGTTTAGATGCTCCCTTTCCAGAGACTGAGTTAATGGCTGCTATTCACTCCTTGAGGTCTGGCAGGGCTTCAGGTCTAGATGGGCTTATTGCAGAGTTTTATAAGGTCTTTGCTTCTGAACTGATGCCTTTATTGTCTCAGCTTTGCAATTTAGCACATCAGCCTGAAGCACTGCCACACTCGTGGAATGCGGCTGTCATTTCTGTTTTACCTAAACTGAGACAATAACTGATTTATTGTTCTAATTTCCTCACTATTTCTTTACTTAATTATGACTTTAACATTTTTACTACAGCTATTGCAGAGAAATTACAGAAAGTAATTCACACACTTACGCATCCTGATCAGACCGTATTTATCAAGGATAGGCATTTAGAAGACATTATACAATGGGCACAAAAAAATGGACAGAATCCTGCATTTTTATTGGCTGGCTGGCACCTTTTCAGCATTGTAAATCCTCCAGAGTACCCACTGGAAAAGGTGCCAGCCACCACTCACCCGCATCAGGAACTCCCTGGCAAATCCCTCCATTCATCCCAAACACACCACTGCCAAGCACACAGACGGACAGCGAGATTACCTAGTCATTAACCCGACATCCGATACTCCGTCACTACTCTCAAAACTTCACAAAAAGTGCTGCACCAATCCCGAAAAGTGAAGCACCTGAAAGAAAAAAAAAAAGAAAATGCAGTTCATTCTCTTGACAGCAAATAAGCTGAAAAAAATCATAACGGTAGCGGTGGCAATCAGTGATCCTCCGGCATATGCACAGAACTAGCAAAAAAATCCAAGCAGTGCATCCGCAGTAAAAAACAAACAAGCAGCAACTTCAAAAATGAACTGACATTTTAAATATTTTTTTTTGTACACAAACAAACAGGGCCTTTGTACAATCACAATATACCCCTCCAGGGAGTGGGTATAATGGAGGATTTACCACTACTGGTGTGGTTAAGTCCCTCGGCTGCGCCTCTTGACCGAACCACACCAGCCATAGTAAATCCTCCAGTATACCCACACCCTGTCAGGATATATTGCTTTAATGTTTGACAGCTGTTGAATGTCATCTCAGCATCTTGGGGGTGGCCCCAAGATCATATAGGAGCACTAATATTGATTGATGCCAAGAAGGCTTTTGACTGCCTGGACTGGCAATTTTTAATGGACACCTTATCCAAATTTCAATTTGAGCAGAAATTTTGCAACTAATTGCTGAATTTATACACACATCTTCGAGCTCAAGTGTAAGTAAATGGTTTGCTTTCTTCTGGGTTTAAGATAGAACATGGTACCAGGCAAGGCTGCTCACTTCCCCCCCTTTTATTTGCTTTGAATTTGGAACCATTGGCAGCATGGAGTAGGCAGTCTGAGAAATATCAGGGGGTTTCCTAGGCAGGAGAAGATTTATGAATTTCGATGTATGCAGATGATACTTTATTGTATTTGGAGAACCCTACATGATTCCTTCTGGTGATTAAGTCCATGTTAGGTAGGTATGTTTTCATGTTGGGATTGAAGGTTAATGATGCAAAGACCAAAATATTGTTTATAAGGCTGTCCTCAGTAGGTTTGACCCAGGAGATGGGTGGGTTTAAGCAAGTGTCTAGTGGCTTTAGATATTTAGGGGTATGGATGGTAATGTTCACCCTTTTTGAGTTGAATTATGGGAAATTATTGGAGGAAGTTCAAATGGGATTGTCTCAGGTGAAGAGAACTCCCACTGTCCGTGGCAGGCAGAGTGGAGATAATTTGGATGAATATTCTTCCCAATTTTTTGTTTTTATTTTCTACTCTTCCTTTACCAGTACCAGTAGCTTTTTGGCATTCTCTACGGTACACCTTGTCTAAATTTATTTTGAAGGGGAATCGTCCCAGAATTAGATGATCTACATTAACGTTGCTGAAACTTAAAGCGGTTCCAGATTTTAGGTTGTATTATTAGGCAGTACAACTCCAATATTTTGTGACTTATATGCTGTCACAGTATCTTCCCAATTGGGCAGTATTGGAATCAACTTCCTTATCCCCTTTAAAGATATGTGATATTTTGTTTATGGATGTTGCCAATCTTAAATCTCTGAAGGTGATGAATCTCTGGACAGCTGTTATGGTTAAGACTTGGTGTGAGGTCTGTAAGGCCCTTAAGTTAGATTTGGGAGTATGTGGTGATACCACATTGTGTTCCTGTTTGGACTGTTCCCCTTCTTTTTCAACTTTTGGTTTCCAGCACTGTGTAAATTCTGGTCTTATTCAGATTCATCAGTTGTTTGATGGGGAAGTTTTTAAATCTTTTGCTCGACTCAAAAAAGAGTTTGATCTACCCTCTACTGATTTTTTTCCTTATTTACAAATATGGCACTATTTGTTGGATTCATCAAGGGTCACTTCTTTGAGATCGACAGGTAATCCTTTGTGTGGCTTTTTTTATCACCATGTGGACAGCTGAGAACTTCAGTTCTTGTTTCGGGGCTGTATAAACTGATTAGGTATTTAGATTCAGATTCTCTTTCTCCTGTTAAGAATAAATGGGAAGAAGATTCAGGGATTCTTCTTCCGGAATTTGATTGTGCTTCGATTTGGCAAGGGGTCGGTCCATGGCACTACGGCCACACCCTCTTGGACAGAATTTTGTTAGTGGGTAATGATAAGGTTTTTCCACACTGCAGTTTTGGTAAAACATTACAGGCATTTTAGCTCTGATTTATGTTGGAGAGTGTGTGGGCTGGTGGGTAACCATACTCATATTTTTTGGAAGTTCCCCCAGATTCAATCATTTTGGAGGAAGGTTGCTGAGGTGGTGGTCCAAATACTGAGGTTAGATATAGCCTTTCATTTTCAGATTTGTGTTTTGGGATTGCCACTGTTATTACTGAAGGGTAAAGGGAGTAAATACTTATTTTATATTCTAATAGTGGCAGCCCTAAAAACTCTTACACCACCCCGCTCACTCCAACTATTCCCTTGGAAGAAATATGGTTGCATAATTGCCAGATCATTTTGATAATGGAATGGGTAACAGCCTTATTAAGGTTTCAGGGAGATTGTTTTCGAAGCCGATGGCTACCTTTTTTTCACTCTCTTAAAGAGAAGGAATGACTTGATGCAGTGGAGATCCTGGCTCGCTATACTTAATTGCCATACCTAATCACTGTGATGATTAGTTTATTAGTAATGGCGTATTTTAACTCCTGTCAGGGTGGATGGTTCAGACTGGGTTTATAGTAGTATATGGTGTTTTTTAGAAAAATTGACACTTTTAGTTGATAAGCTCTTATACCATAATTAGGAGTCTGTGTAGTTTAGCTTCTCTGTTAATTAACAATTTCACATCACTTTAATAGGTGGTTGTATGTTATATTTCATCAATAAAGTTTAATTTAAAGAAAAAGTCTTGATCTGGTACAGAGGGGTACACGGGTCTATACAAGAGAGTCCTGAGAAGAAGGGGGCTAAGAAGTCCCAGGCAGTTCATCTGAGTGAAGGTTAAGTGTGACAATGTGGCTGGAGAGATTTAGGAGTACAAGGATCTGAAGGAAGTGGCTGCAAGTTATGCAGAGGAAGTTCAGATTCTGAAAAGATGGCAGGATCAAGTGCAGCTTCATTACTGAGAGGACTGGGATCACTAGGGAGGTTGCTGTTCAGGTACCCATGCTTCAGACGATTGATGTGAATTTTGTTAAGCACAAACTTTTCATCTGACTTGCACTGCACATGGTTATGAACTGGAGAAAGCTTTAGACAGTGTAGCAAAGACCAGCCCAAGAGCAGAGTCATTTTTTTTGCGGTGTCCAGAACTAAGACAGGTCAATACAAGAAGACAGTGACCCCCACAGAAAATGAAGGTTCATGTGACTTGGCTGCTGGCATTTTCTGCATGACAGAGTTTTTCTGTCCCAATATGGTTATTGCAACATGTCTAGCAATTTCAAGCTGTTCCAGTACAGGGACAATGTACAAGGAAGCTGATTTTGGAACTTCTAGCAGTGAATGTCCATTGGAATTCTTGGACTGGTCCCCGAACCAAGAAGAATGAAGTGTACTCTGTACTGTCAACACAAGGGCTTGTGTTGAAGACAAACTGAACAAAAGAAAGTAAGTGGCACCAAGCATTGTGAGTTTCATCCAGGTACTTGGAGAGTGTGTTTAAAACAGTGGACATCATTATTTCACTTTGTCAATTCTATTGTGTGTGATAGTTTGTTGTGTGAGTCTTTTTTTTTTTTTTTTGCCAAGGAGTTTGCAAGTTTTTCAAACAATGGTAAAAAGATAGCACATATGAGGGGGTACTATGATGGAAAATAACTGCATTGAGGAAGGTATTTGCTATGGAAGCACTAAGTTTTCTCATCAGTGAGAATGCCGACCTTCCCCACAGCTATGGCACAATACCGATGCAGATATTGTGCCACCTCTTAAATGGGTGTTTTCTGTGGGGGGCTGAGCCCCCTGCACCCCCCAGACTCTAGGATTCCAACTCCAGGTCAGAGTTGGTCCGGGGAGGGGGTGGAACACTGGGGGAAGGTGAAACATGAAAAAAAGACCATTACCGTGAATGTCGCCATAATGGTCTTTTTCTGTGTTTCACCATCGGGGTGTCGATGAAAAGGAGTGCACTGATTTGCTACAGTAGCAACTTTCCTTTGGTGGGATTAGCTCTAGGTATTAGAGCATTTTGGCAAAAATCCAAAAATGTCATTCCTGACTCATTTAAATGGTTCTTTGGCTACAGGCATAGGAATAAGGTGTGCATTTGTTGCTTGGAAGGAGGCTTTCTTTGGGAACAGGGCAATGGGATTTGACAAACTGGACAATGTCCTTGTTCATGTGGGGCCAGAAGAAGTGAAGCCTTGTCTTTTGAGAGTTCTGTGGCTTCCCGTATGACCTTTACGAAGTGGAGAACCATGAGTGGAGAGAACTTCACTGATTAGAAAGGCAGGCACAACTAACTTTATTTGACTTCTGTCCATGTGATGGCTCTTGCCTTCCTTAGCCCAGGTGCAAAAAAGCACACTGTTACTGAGGAAGTATTGTGAAGCTAGGAAAATACAACACAGCATACACACACTCACCAAATAAGCAAGTCCACACAAAAAAATGGTTAAACTCTTACCGTTTATTAATAATAAAGTGCATACAAATACCCAAGCCACACCATGACAGCCTCACTGGCTAGCCAGTGCTTAGTGGTTACATTTCATTATGTGACTACTGATCTTTATCAGATAAAGCACTTTATTATTAATAAACAGTAAGAGTTTAACCATTTTTTGTGGACTTGTTTATTTAGTGGGTGCTTGTATGCTGTGCTGTATTTTGTTTTATGAAGCACCACCATACTGTTCCTTGTGCTTATTATTTTGCCTTCAGTTTTGAAGCTAGGAAAAGAACATCCTGGCAATGTTGCTTCTGCTGCTGAAGATTTCCAAACTCTAAGCAAGTGATTATGTCTGAGAACTGAGGATCTGCTCTTTGCTGGAGTTTTGACAGTTGCCAGGGAGAAGTGCAGATGCAGAGGAGGTTAGAAGCTCTTTGGCAGATTCCAGTAACTGAGGATTTTGTGCTACTTTCTGAAAAAGCATTTGGGAGCAGCAAAGCAACTTGGGGTGATTTAGGAGTGTCCACGGGAAGCATGTCTGTGGTGTAGGAAAGAAGAACTTTTAAAGCGACTTACCAAGTTTTGATATATAAACTCATGTACTGCAAAGTGACTGTATATAGAACTGATTCACAATGTATTTTGATAGATGCATAGCCTATTTTAGCAAATTAAATCAGGTGTTTACCCTCACAAACCAGGAAGTGTCATTTTGTTTATTGGAGCCTGTATTTGGTGACCTTTGACACTCATTACCTTTGCAATGTCACCACAGGGAGATCTGTGCTCTGCAATTAAAATTAGTTCTTGGTCACAACAATTCTGTCTTGATAACAGAGCTCTTGGTCGCAGCATGCAGCACGACAATAGCAATGTCAAACAGTTCATTTTCAGGGTCCGATGATGAAAGCATTATGTTGTCCTGCACTAACAGTGATCTTTCAGACACTGACATTGTGCCACAGTTTGACAGCCACTGCATAGTAGATCCCCATAGGGATGACCCTATGACAGCAGCGAGAATGATGTGGGTAGTAGCTCAGGCAGTCACAGCAGTAGTTCCAATCCATTCCAGTACAGCAGTGAGAGCAGACTTAGCAACAGAGACTATAATATTATATTTTGCTACTTAGTGCTGCGGTTTGGTTCCCGTTATTGCTGTCATTTTAGTGTGCAAAATTGAGGTATGGTGTGTGTTCTGTTACTCCCAGCATCGATGTACCCACACAAATGCTAGTGATAGTACCCTGGGTTTTTATATTTCTTTTTTTTGGGGGGGGAGGATTGCTTTTCCTATGCTAATGAGTTGTTGGCCAGTCCAGCTTGACACTGAGAGCAGGGCTCGATCTGGTGGCATTGCTTGAGCAGGATAAATGGCTCACAATTTATCCAAATCCAATTTGTCCACATTCCTCACCTGGTACTAGTTAGTAGTGACCTCCCGCCAATTGATTTATTAGTCACTCACTCTGATGGAGCACAGGGTGGAAATTACAAGCAGGCACCTTGTACTCCAACCACTCCAAACCCCCAGCTGCACACTTACACTTAGAAAATTGCTGCAGCACAGAACTTTTATTATCTGTAAATTATTTATACTGTTTGGGGCTGTCTTTGCCCTAGTGCCAACTGGTCTATGCTATAGCTTTCTTCTCTGTGTATGTGTGTGTTTGGGGTTGGGGGGCCTGCTTGTACTTTCCCCTTTAGAGGTATCAGTGATTGAGTAATGTGTTGAAGTCACCGGTTCCCCTGTTTACAGCATGTTATAAATTTAAAACTACAAATTATTGCACCAGCTTTGTGTTACCTCTAAGCGCTCAGGAACTATACAGACTGCAGCTGTCATTAGTGTCTGCATAAGCATCTGTAATACCATCCTGGCGTTGGCTTATTACCAATGCCAGAACACACACCATACCTCTGTTAGTAGCTTGGCAGAAGACACCAGGAGGAAGGAGTGCTGTGTGACTGGACTTGTCTACTGGGACTAAAGAAGTAGAACTCTTGTACTTGGACCTTTACTTTAGGGTAAAAAAACAAACTAACAAACAACAACAACAAAAAAAAAATAGTGTGTTTGTCTGAGTTAACTGAACTGAATGGTTATCTGAACAGTTATCTAGGTGTAAATCTCAGGTGATTGAAAGGGCTTGATAGCTGTGCAGTTTAAATTACTTGTAGAAAGATCTAGTAAATAGGGGGAGTGGCTTAGCTAGAAGGAAGCTAAATTTAAAGACTGCCTTAGAAAGATTCTGTTAGTAACTTGGCAGAAGACACCAGGAGGAAGGAGTGTTGTGTGTCTGGACTTCTCTACTGGGACTATATTGCCCTCCTTCCCTACCACCCAAAGCTAGTTCTACTTTTATAGGCACAGGATTTGACTGACAACAGGAACTTCCTGTTTGGGAGCAGGAAGTGAGTGATCACAGAGCCACCAAAGACCCACCATCCTAGAAGGGCAAAAGTAGCTCTCTTGCCCCCTCTAGCTGCTGGAGGTCTGCCTCTGAACAAGTAAGGGGTCTACTGAGAAATATAGGACGTTCTTGTCTCAGAACAGGACAATCAGGAGCTTAAAGGGCACAGAGGCAGAGAGTAAGTAGAGAGAGAAGAGAAAGAAAAAAAAACAGAGGAAAGAGTAAGGATTCCAAACAACAATTTAGGGGCCAGAAATAAGACATGATGGGAGTGGTGCAGTGCAGTGGCTGTGGAGCAGCAGTCTTCCGGGAGACATTCTGGAGGATGTGGTGTTGTCCCATCTGCAGGCACCTTTCTGGGCTGAGGGAGGAGTTTGCTCATCTCCAGGCTGAGTTGGCCTGGATTTGTGGGACCTCCTCTTTCATCCAGGGACCACCAATGCCACTGCCATTGTCTCAGAGGTTGCCAAGAAAGAGGAGCGGTTGGACCACAGTGTGCTCAGGAAGGGTGAGGATGGTGGAACAGAGGTGTATCCCTCCAGTTGTACCTTTCCACAATTCCTATGCCATTCTGGCAAAGTGTGGTTCCTCTATGGAGGCACCCGCAGTGGAGACCACGGTGGATGCTGGGAACCTCCACAAAGGAGACCCACAGGAGGGTGGCATGGGACCCCACAGAGGAAGGAAACAACTCCTGGTGGGGGACTCCATTGTTAGGAAGGTAGAACTGGTGGAGGAAGGGGAGAGGGAGGTAAGGTGCCTGGCTGGTGCCATGGCTTGGAGGGACAGGGAGCGAATCCTCAGGATTGCCGGAGCAGCTGCACAGGGAAGGGAGCTGGGTGTCATTGTCCACCTAGGTACAAATGACCTGGCTAAGAAAGGGATTACAGCAGTGCAGGAAGAGTTTGTGGAATTGGGGAGGGGCCTTAGACAAGTAGCACGCACGGTAACCTTCTCGGAGGTGCTGGTCATCTATGGCGTAGGAGAGACTAGGGAGTTCCGCACCATGGGATTCAATCAGTGGTTGAAAAACTGGTGTAGAGCTCGTGGATTTGGCTTCATTGGAGACTGGGGGTCCACCTGGAGTGATGCAAGCCTATACTGGCATGATGGGCTGCATCTGTCAGGAGGGAGACAGAATCTAGGTGATAGGTTTAAATGCTTCATTGGCAAGCATTTAAACTAGCCAAGGGGGGAGGCACTGGAAAGGAGCAGGGAAATCCTAGCTCCCCAAAAAAATCATGGTAGTAAGTGCGGTAAACACCAACATAGAGGTGGCTATAGGGAGAAGGGCAAGGGTAAATGGGTAAAGTGACAAAGGCAAGAAGGACAGGGATGGGGCAAAAAGGAGTAAGGCCATCAGGAAATGGAGGGTAATGAGTACCAATGCCCATAGTCTGGGCAACAAGCTTCCTGAGCTGGTGGCCTTGATGGAAGAGGGATGCCTGTCACAGTCACAGAAACATGGTATACAGAGAACCATGACTGGGATGTTAACATACCAGGGTACATAACCTACAGGAGAGACATGCAGGGGAGAATGGGGAGGAGTAGCTCTCCATGTAAAGGAAGGGATAAAAGCAACTGAACAAAAGAGTAAACAGGGAGGAAAAGAGGCACTGTGGGTCACCTTGGAGACTTGAAAGTGCACCACTATCCGCACAGGGGTTGTGTACAGACCCCCATGTCAGGGGGAGGGAATGGACATGGATATGATAGAAGGCATTCTTAGGATGGCAGAGAAAGGGGAGATACTGTTGATGGGAGACCTGAATATGCCAGATGTTAACTGGAGCACATTTGCTGCAGCCTCATCCAAGAGCAGGGCCATTCTCAATGCCCTACAGGTGGCAGGCCTCAGACAGCTAGTTTTGGAATCCACTCATGAGGGAGCAGTCTTAGACCTTGTACTCTCAAATGGGGCAGTGAGAGGATCTCAGATCTAGAAGTGGATTGCCATCTGGGAACAAGTCACCATCAAACAGTGTGGTTCACGTTAAACTCAGCTACAGAGTCAAGCCATACAAAAGTGAGGGTACTGGACTTCAGGAGGGCTGACTTTGGCAAGATGGGAGAGTGCCTCAGAAAAGCACTAGCAAACAGGCTACAAGGAGGGTGGAGCAACAATGGGAATCATCAAAACTGCCATCACAGAGGCAACAGGCCTTTGTGTGAAGCAAATAAACAAATCAAAATGAAAGAAAAAGCCACTATGGTTCTCAAAAGAGGTGGCTGGGAAAGTCAGGGAGAAAAAGATAGCATTCAGAAAGTATAAGGAAACACAGAAGGAGCAGGACAAACAGCTGTACCAGTTAAGGCAGAAGGAAGCAGTGAGGGAAGTCAGAATAGCAAAGGCTCAAACTGAGGAAAAATAGCCCACTCGGTTAAGAAGGGGAATAAAACCTTTTGTAGGTACATCAGAAAGTGTAGCAAGACAAAGGGAGGGATAGTGAGGCTGAATAGAATGAATGGTGGGTGGGCAGAAGGGGCAGTGAAAAAGCAGGGATACTGAATGAATATTTCTGCTCAGTATTCACAAAAGAGGAGGGGGAAGTGCCTAATCCAATTAACAGAAGCACTCTTGATGGGGGAGTCAATCCCAGCCCTTTCACCAAAGAAGGGGTTCTGCAAGAACTCCTAAAACTGAAGGTGGACAAAGCAATGGGGCCTGATGGAATTCACCACAGAATTCTAAAAGAACTAAAGGGGGAACTAGTGAAACCACTGACTACTCTTTTTAATAAATCATGGGAGGATGGTATGGTACCCGAGGACTGGAGGAAGGTGGATGTGATTCCCCTTCACAAAAGTGGGACCAAGACAGAGGCAGGAGACTACAGACCTGTCAGTTTGACCTCTGTGGTAGGGAAAGTGATGGAGTCACTTCTGAAGGAAAGAATTGTTGAGTACCTAGAGGCCAGTGGGGCACAGGACCCAAGGCAGCATGGATTCGCAGTGGGAAGGTCAGTTCAGATGAATCTAATTGATTTCTTTGACTGGGTGACCAAAGTAGTAGACCAGGGAGGGGCTGTGGACGTGGCCTACCTAGACTTTAGCAAGGCATTTGACACAGTCCCACACAAAAGATTAATAGTCAAATTAACCAGCCTGGGAGCAGGTCCCAGGGTGGTAGCCTGGGTAAAACATTGGCTGGACAACAGGACACAGAAGGCAATTGTAAATGGAGTCCACTCTGAAGAAAGAGGGGTTGCTAGTGGGGTACCACAGGGTTCAGTACTGGGTCCAGTCCTTTTTAATGTCTTAATAAGTGACATTGCAGAGGGACTGGAAGGAAAAGTATGCCCCTTTGCAGATGACACAAAGATCTGCAACAGGGTTGATACACAAGGAGGCATGGAAAGGATGAGAAGGGACTTGGCAAGGTTGGAGGAATGGTCAGAAGTATGGCAGCTAGGATTCAATGCAAAAAGTGCAAAATAATGCACATGGGAAACAAGAACCAGGGAAGATTACACAATGGGGGTAAGTAACAACAACAAAAAATGAAAGGGACCTGGGGTAATCATATCAGATGACCTTAAGGTTAGCAAGCAATGTGAGAAGGCAGTAGGGGGGCTGGGGGTATACTGGGATGCATAGGGAGAGGCATCACCAGCAGAAAACAGGAAGTTGTTATCCCTCTGTACAGACAGTTGGTGAGACCCCATCTGGAATACTGCATCCAGTTCTGGAGACTCCATCTCCGCAAGGACATAGACAGGATAGAGGCAGTCCACAGGAGGGCAACTAAAATGGTGCAGGGTCTGCAAGAGAAGCCGTACGAAGAGAGACTAAAGGAGCTTAATATGTATATCCTTGAGGAAAAAAGGGAGAGGGGGGACATGATAGAAACTTTTAAGTTCCTCTGTGGAATCAACAAAGACCAAGAGGGTAGCATCTTACAGAAAAAGAGACATGCAAGAACAAGGGGACACAATTTAAAGATAGAGGGGGAGCAGTTCCAGGGCAATGTGAGGAAGTATTTTTTTCACAGAGAGGGTAGTGGATGCATGAACAGCCTTTCTGAGGAGATTGTGGGGTCTAAAACTGTGGGAGAATTCAAGAATGCATGGGACAGACATAAGGCAATTCTTGTGGGGGGTAGGAAGAAATAGGCTGTTGGTTAACTAGGATCTGCGGCCTATCCTGTAGGTAGGGAAATGGGCAGACTAGGTGGGCCAAGTGGTCCTTATCTGCCGTCAAAGTCTATGTTTCTATGTTTCTATGTGTGCCTCCAGGTGCATTATGAATTGAGCAAGAAATACACAGTACAGTTGGTGATCTTCCCCCTCCCCCCAAGGTTAAAAGTGACACTGCTAATACCCTTCTTATGGAGAAAGATACCGCATTTATGTTTAGATAGCCTAAGTACCATTTGATTGGTCCACTACAAAAAGGGACATATCCTTGCGGTAGGTACTCAAGTGTTAGACTGTATTTGAACCACCCTTCCTCACTTATGTCACCATACTTCATTACCACTTCAGTCTGTGTCAAGCCGTTTGTGTTTTCCCATTTTTTCCAGTACAGTGGATCTCTGATGCACATGTGTAAAGTGTACAGCAAATACAACAGATGCTGCACTATACTGTCTCCCATGCCTTACTGATGTCATGGTGCATTGTGTAGACTCCCTGCATTCATTGCTGTGTAACCCATATTTTGGTTCAGACATTATTCCCTAAGTATGCCGAACTGACTAGCATACTTTGCAATATAACACCATAGAAGCCGTACATTGGTGCCACAGTGTCGGGAGAGGTTGGAAACTGCAGTCTCTTCTTTTGCTGATGCTCTGGAGCACATACAATGATGCTATAATCCTAATTATAAATAAAGACTGTATGTTAAAATGTTAAAAAACTAAGTGTCTTTAATTTTGAGATACACCGTAAACTATGTACAGTATAACTATGTACAGTATATAACTGATTTTATTGCATTCATTTATAAACTTAGCGAGGAGCTGGCAAACTGGAGAAACAATTCAGTGCACCATGTCTCTTTATTCATGCACATCTAAGCATACTGTGGTGATCAGTGTTATGGTGCTTGCATGAGAACACCAAATGAGCCCTAGAAAACACAGGAGCACAAGAAAAAATATAAACTGTCTATAATGATGGTGACAGTCAGAAGTGCAATAGCAAAGGCAGTTTACTGAAGCAATCACACTGGAAGCAACACTTGCCAAAAATACACAGTTTATTGCACTGTTCTCCTGGGATTGGATTGTGCAGCTCAGTGCTTATACTCTTGTTGCACATTACAATTCTGAACTGTTGAAAAAGTCATTCATGTAACACAGACCTCTGTGTACCAATACTGAAAAGCTTACTTCAATTTATAGATCCACCCAGTTCAAAAGTCGTCCTTTTGTGTCCCAGTAGGCTACAGATTATAGCTCCACTCAGTTAAAAAAATATATTTTTTATGCAGACTTGTTGTTATAATGATGTACTTGCAGCACTTATTAAAACTGTAACACTGTACTCAAGCAATGTAGATTGTGATGTTCCTAGAACCGATGGACCTAGGACACAGAGCTTAGTCAGATGAGTAAAATTGAAAATCAGGAGAAATCACCACTTCAGCAATCTCAATAGCAAGTATAACAGCTGCCAATATAACAAACCGTTTCAGTCATCAGTGCTGTCATTTTTGCCAGTTCAGTTTTGGATCTGCACTCACTGAGGCTGGGTCCAGGAAAGATGAATGAACGAGCAGTGAGAAAGGTACAGTGGGAACACCTTCCCTGTGCTGATGTCACCCATGCATGTGGATGCACTGCTCATGTACGAACTTCAAACAAAGAAAAAAACATGCAGAGACAACTGTGGCACAAAAATGTTAAAAAACTAAGCATCTGAATATATTTAATACTTAACTTCTGGGCAGCTGAGCTTTGCATCACTCAATGAAGGGAAGGTGATCTGCAAACATGATATTGGGGGAAGTTGGTAAATCACTTTAAGCAGGATTCCTCATTTGTTGAAGATGATGCAGAGAGATATTGACATCAATACCGTTTGCACTGGAGTGAACTTGACCTGGTTTGTATTGAATTTTGAAGTTGCAGTTTGGATCATGGCAATCCATCAGGCAAAGTTACCTACTGGTTCCTTTATTTTGAACAACCATTTGAGGACAGAGTGATCAATGATAGCTGTGAATGAGAAGTAGCAAAGATAGCAGTCAAATGTCTTTACGGCAAATACCATGGCTAGACATACTTTTTCTGTGATATCATAGTTGTGCTCAGCTGAGAAAAGAGAGCACCCGGTGTAGGAAACAACTCATTTTGTTTCATCTTGAACTTGACATAACACAGCAACCACTGTGAAAGAACTAGCATCTGTGTAGAGTTTTAGGGGTTGGTTAAGCTTTGGGCAGGCCAGTATGGGAGCAGAGATCAGTTTCTCCTTTAAGGAATCAAAGACCTCTTTGTACTCAGACAACCATGCATAATAGCATCCCTTTTTGGTGAGAAAATACAGTGGAGCTGCAATCTTGACATGGTAAGTGATTAACTTTTTGCAATATCCAGACAAGCCTAGGAAAGCACTTAGGTCTTTGAGGTTGTTAGATTCTGGATCATCTTTGACTGCTGACAGCTTGTCTGCATCTGGAGAGATGCCTTAAGAACTAACATGTCCCAAATAATTCATTTGATGCTGTGTGAAACAACACTTCTCCGGTCGAAGCTTGAGGTTGGCTCACTGAAGGTGTTCAAACACTTCTTTGAGGTGTTAGAAGTCTTCCGAAAAAGTTCTGATGAAGACAATAACATTATCTGGGTAGACAGGCAAGATTTCCCAGATAACCCCCATAGTATGGCTTCCATAACACGTTAGAATGTGGCTGAACTCTTCCAAAGACCCATAGGCAGTCATTTGAATTGAAAAAGTCCGAAGTGACAGCATCAATCTGTGTATTGTCTCAACAGTTGTTTGGAGGGGGGGGATGCATTGTGGTGGGGAGTTCATTCTTTCAGTCATATCTTGTTTGTTAAAAAAAAAGGGGGGAGAGAAAAAGAAAATATGTATTTCTTGTTTTTCTCATACCTGCATCTGTGGTATAGCCAGAGTACCTGATTGTTCCAGGGTTGTATTCATCTTTAACTGAATCATATAATGTCACCTTATCTGGGTGTGCACCAAGGGTAACTTACAGGCCTGTGTTCTCTATAAAAGCAGATTGGTAGCAGATACACCCTGTCTGAGAATGCATTTATGATCTAAACTAAGTTAATTTTAAGTTACGTTCTTCTTTCACTAATACAGTTCTTTTTAAGATGGGGTTCAGAATGGAGCCACTTAGTTGTGGGGACTGTGGGGCACTCTTCTCCAGGGATGTGTTCTGAAGGAGGGGGCACTGCCCCATCTGCAGGACCATAGGAGAGCTCCATGCTCAACTGGTAGCAGTGAGGGTAGAAATATCTCAGCTGTGCACTCAACACAGCAGGAGCTTACTTTCCACATACCCACTCCCCCAGCTACCCACTGGTACAAGGGTAGGGAGAGTGGTGGAGCATGAATTGCTTCACACCCCTGGAGGAGAGTAAGACACTTGACTCTGGCAGGGGGGACTCCAAGTCCATTAAAGGTAAAAGACAGGACAATGTGATGTCACTCAAGGGGGCAAAGCTTCCAGGAAGATCCTAGTGGTCGGGGACTCAGTGATTAGAGGATTGGAAAAGGGGCTAGAGGAGGGGTCGGATGGGAAGGGGATGGTCTGATGCCTTCCAGGAGCATCAGCCATCTGGATAAGACAGAATGGGGAGGATGGTAGAGGGGAGGAGAAGCTGGGGGTACTGGTTCACCTGGGTACTAATAAACTGGCAAACCAGTTGGGAGAGATGGTAAGACAGAACTTCCACAGACTGGGGAACAGATCAGTGGAACATGCAGCCTCCCTGGACATTTCCTAAGTCCTCTGGGTAGGGAGAGGGGAGACAGGATAGGATAGGATAAGGAGTACTGAAATAGAGGAGTTTAACAGTTGGCTTAAGGGTTGGTGTTGAGACATGGGGCATCACGTTGTAAGGGGCTGGGGGAACTTCTGGGACAGGAGACTCTTCAAGGTGATGGACTTAACCTGATGAGAGAGAGGGCCAGCTTGCTGGGGCAGAAGTTTTACGACTGTATCAGATGTTTAAACTTACTGCGAGGAGTCTAGGACTAGGGGAACCATGATGGATGGTGAGCAGAAGGGGATCCTAGATAGTACTCCCCAACATCTGTGGGACTGTAGTAGTAAAGAGGGTACAAAGACAGCAGTAGTGTTTACAGGGCCAAGGGAATTGGCAGCATTGAGGTGGAAAACAAAAGGCAAAAGCACAGACAAGACTGGGAGAAAACATGGACAACAGAAGGACAGTAGCAGAGTTAAAGCAGTGGTCAGATGGAAGGGGGTATGCCCACCAGGAGACTAGGTAACAAATTCAGTGAGCTCCAGGCACTGATCACAGACACTGAGGTGGATCTTGTGGTCATGTTGTAGTCTTCATAGAAATGTGGGCCACAGATAATAATGACTTGGAGATGATGGTTCCTGGGTATTAACTATTTAGGAGAGATAGAGGAAGCAGTAGAGGGCAGTAGTTGCTCTCTTTGTCAAGGACAGCATCAAGGTGGTAGAAGACAGGTGCATTAAGGGTAGTAATGGAGAGACTGAATCAGTATGGGTGCAACATATGGAAGCCTAAGGTAGGAAAGTACGCTTGGGGGTGATCTATAGGCCTCCAGGGCAAGGGGAGAAAGGGACAGAGAATTCAGAGAATCTTGAAAGAGGGGTAACAAAGGGGGAAATAGTGGTGGTGGTAGGAGATCTGAATCTGCTAGACGTTGATTAGGATGTCCTACTGATCAAGACTGCCAGGAGTCAGGCCTTGCTGGACGCCTTCCAAGACTGTCTACTGGTGCAATTAATTAAGAAGCCCACCATGCAAACTGCAAATCCTAGATGTGGTGTTCACCAACTCAGAGATGGTTAGAGCTGTGGGAGTAGGGGATCCACTGGGGAACAAAGACAATAACTCTAAAACTCAATAACTCAAAAACTCTAAATAGAAGTATCCACTGATTGGCAAATTGTCCTAGATTCCAAGAAGCATGTAGTTGCCCTATTCCTGGATCTTAGCAAGGCCTTCAATACAGTGGATCATAACATCTTACTTAATGCTCTGAGTAATATTGGTTTCGATAGATCTGCTATCAAATGGTTCACCAGCTACCTAATGAACAGGTTACAGCAAGTCAAAGCTATAGGTATTCTGTCCCCACAAAAATCCCTTTTTATGAGGTGTCCCACAAGGCTCCATCCTGAGCCCAATCCTCTTTGCAATCTATATCGATAACCTGGACTCGCATCTGCGCACAGCCAATGTGCACTTATTTGCAGATGACACTGTACTCTACACTACTAACTCATCCCTGGACTTGGCCCACGTGAACCTTCAGCAAGACTTCACCACTCTCCAATATAACCTCATCAAACATAAGCTCGTCCTCAATGGCAAAAAGACTAAAGCCATGATTCTCTCACCAAAGTCTTCCTCCGGATCTACACATATCCCCCAGATCCAAATGCTGTTAGATGAACCCCTCAGAATAGTTGATACTTTTAAATACCTAGGGTTCTGGTTGGATAACAAGCTCAACTACTTGTGCCACCTACATGAAATTTCGAAGAAACTAAGGCAGCGGTTAGGCCTTTTCTATCGCCTTAAACATCTGCTTACCTTAGAAGCCAGAAAGAGGCTAGTACAATCCACATTTCTACCTGTACTAGACTATGCTGACTTTCTCTACAGTCATTGCCCTGCAACAACGCTCAACAAACTTGACACCCTTTACCACCGGGCCCTAAGATTTATCCTTAATCTACCTCGTTGTACTCACCACTGTCTATTACATCAGGAGTCGGGATAGCCCTCACTCTCAACCAGGAGGAAAAGAAATGCTCTCCTTTGGCTCTTTAGAGCACTATCCGATAATCTCCCTGCATACATCTCGCGCTTCTTTGAATGTGCCAAGGGATCTTATGGATTGAGATAGTTTTCCATGATTTGCTTCCAGATTCCTAGAGTGAAAACAAATTATGGCTCGGCAGAAATCAATTTTTCACTGCCAATGCTTTGGAATAGTATGCAAAGATCTTTAAAGCTTTCCTCACTCCCTAGCATTTTCACGTTCAAAGCCCTGATAACAGACCTGTTGAAGGATACATGCAGCTGTTTTAGATGACTCTGAACCTTAGTCACTGGTCCCTCCTGCAATTTTTAAGCTCCGATTGTCACCCCCCCCCCAGCAAGGGATCTCCAGCACTTACTAGTTCTTTTATCTCCTCCAAACTCAGTCTTTCTCATTCTATTCCCTTCTCCTAGTGCACTCTCTCTCCTTCTCTCCCTCTCTACCTCTCTCCACCCTTATTCTCTCTTTTCCCTCTCTCCCTGCTTATTAGTAAAAGGTACTAGCTTCTAATTAGTGGAGACAGCCTAGGATGGTCATCTTTACACTCCTGTAAACCATGATGGAATGTAGTTGTATGTAACTATGTTAGACCTTATGTATAGGCCTCCTTTGGCCTACACCTGTTCATTGTTGCTACATTGTTGGCTACCATATCTGTAACTATGTTTTTTTTTTGCTGTATTGTACTGAATTAATGTCCTGGACCACCTTGAAAATGAGCTTGCTCAATGGTGTTTTATGCCTGGTTAAATAAAGTTGATTGATTGATTGATAGCTCTATTTGGTTTGAAGTAGCCCTCAAGGCCGGCAAGCCACAATTGAGTATTGAAGTCCTTGGGTCCGATTCTCAAAACTCAGCTTGCAGTAACTGTGGCAGTGCACCAAACAGATGGCTCATCTGGATGGGTTGCCACAAGATGAAGGTCAGCCATGCGCCACTGTGGGACATCACAGGTGGATAACAGTCCCCCCTGCCCTGATCCTCATTATTAAATTGAAACACATTGCTGGTGGTCTAGGAGACCCCCCCCAGCCCCGATCCTCTTTATTAAATATGAACACATCCCTGGTGGTCTAGCGGACCCCCAAGCCCTAACGCCCTTTATTAAAGCTGAACACATCCCTCATGGTGTAGTGGACACCCCCAGCCCCAATCCACCCATATAAGCATAGATATCATTCCATGGTAGTCTAGTGGAGCCCCAGTCCCCCACCATAGCAGGCAGTACCCCACCATCCCTCTCCCCCATCCTGAACCCAAGCCAGAGACTGGCACAGCCATCCACCCACCACCATGGCCAGCTGCCAACTGATCTGTCACTGACTGCATAATGTATACAATATGCACTTAGTGATTGACAGCCAGCTGAGCTATCAAGCAATAAGGACATACTGTATACAGTATGTGCTTATTGATGGGTTGGTGTGGCACTGCCTGCCTGAGTGGGAATCCACTACCCCTCCATGGAATTATATCAATGCTTATATGAGAAAATTGGGTCTGGGGGGTCTGTTAGACCACCACGGACAAGTTAATATTTATTATAAGGGGATCAGGGCTGAGGGGGGGTCTGCTAGACCACCAGGGACATGTTTAACTTTAACAAAGGGGGATTGTGGCTGGGGGCATCTGTTAGACCACCAGGGATGTGTTTATGTTTAATGAAAGGGAATCAGGACTGGTGGGGTCCACTAGACCACCAGGGATGTGTTTAAGTTTATATAAAGGGGACTGGGGCTGGGGGGGCTGCTAGACCACCAGGGATAGGATTAATGTTAATAAAAGTGAATCGGGGACGGGGGGATTGCTGCACATGTTCCCTCCCATCCAGGGAGGGCTCAATGAGTGACGCAAGTGCACTAACCCTCCCAGAAGGCAGAATTGTAAGTACTTTAAGGTGAGCCCTGGCTGGTCTAGGGGTACTCAGAATTCGTGCTCTGGGAGGGTTTACAGAATCCTGACATAGGGGATATGGCAGCTTGCATCTGCTACATGCCTTCTGGCACAATGCTGCAACCTATTTTGTGCTGCAAGGATGGCACAAGAACCCTTTGGTGCACGCAGCCTGTGGTTGATGCAGGCTGCATTTGAGAATCACTCCCAGTGCATCGTTTGGCACAAGCAGCACTTTGCGCCATTCCTTATGGTTCAAGCCCATTGCACCATTCTGGGAGCTTTAAGAATTGGGCCCCTTGACTTTAGGAGGGCAGACTTCGATATGATGAGGGAACTGATCAGGGAGAAGTTAGTAGGGGTGGAGAACGTAGGTGCGGAAGAGAAGAGATGTGGGGCAATTAAGGGGGGCCATCCTTGAGGCATCTAAGGTATGCATAAGGGCAGTAACAAAGAAAAACAGGTTTAAGAGACTACTATGGTTCCCAACAAGGGTCAAGGAAGTGGTAAAGGCCAAAAAGAAGGCTTTCTATAAATACAAGGAAAAGCAGGGGGAGTTAGAATGGGAGGATTATCTACAGAAAAATAGGGAGGCAAACAGGGCCATTAGGGAGGTGAAAGCAGACACAGAAGGGGTCAAGAATGCAGAAAAACTATTTTTCAGATATATTAGTGAAAAAAACAAAAAGATGGAGGAATCATAAGGCTAGTTGAGGGGGTAGGGTGACAGATGAGGATGGGCAAAAGGCCACTGTTCTGAATGACTACTTTAGCTCAGATTTCATTAAGAAGGACAGAGTGTGGCATCAAAGTGGCCACTAAGGGAGTCCTGGAAATGAAACAGTTTTGCTTACTAGTGGAAGGATCCTGAAAGGGCTGGCTGCCATTACGATAGATAAGGCCCCGGGACTAGATGGGTTGCATCCAAGGATACTGAGGGAATTAGCAGCGGAGCCGGCTGAACCACTGATAAGTCTGTTCACCAGCTCACTTAGGTCTGGGGAAGTTTCAATAGATTGGAAGGTGGCAGATGCTGCACCACTTTGTAATGGGAGGATAAGCAGCATCCAGGAAACTACTGGCATGTCAATCTAACCTCTATTGTAGGGAAGCTGATGGGGTCACATGATCAAAGAGGACCTCGTAGAGTGCTTGGAGAAATAGGGCTCTAGGATAATAAACAGCATGGTTCTGTGGCAAGAAGGTATTGTCAGACTAACCTGGTAGTTTTCTTTGACTCGCTGACAAAGGAATTAGACAAGGGCTATGCTGTGGATCTGCTATACTTTGACTTTAGCAAGGATTTTGACTCAGTACTAGGGCTGAGTGAAAGTGCGGATTTCTGCTGTCGCTGAAGTTCCACGAAATTTTTAACATTTCGCAGAATTTTCTGCTCTTTCACCTGGGGCTGAATTCTGAACCTTCACCAAATAACTTCAGATTCCCACTTAATACTGCAGCATTTAATTATGAACTGCAGACTTTTTACATGGCATGCGGAAATAAAGTCTCTTGCTTAGTATTTTGCCTTAAATCATGTAATTATCCGAGGTTTGCATTACTTCTGTGGGTTTTTTTCCCACCAGCCAGCAAATGTTTGTATGACTATGTCGCACTGATACTGTAGCAGTAGCTTGAGAGTGAGGCTATGAGGCTGTATGAACACTGTTTTTGACTCCACAATCTCCTCAGGAAGGCTACTCCATGCATCCACCACCCTATCCATGAAAAAATACTTTCTTATGTTACCCCTGAGCCATCCACCCTCTATCTTCAAATTCTGCACCCCCTTATTCTTGCACATCTTTTTCTGAAAGATGCTATCCTCTTGAACTCTGTTGATTCCCTTGAGTTACTTGAATGTTTCTATCATGTCCCCCCTCTCCCTCGTTTGCTTGAAGGTATACATATTAAGCTCCTTTCGTCTCTCTCCATATGGCTTCTGATGAAGACTCTGCACCATTTCACTTTCCCTCCACTGGACTGCCTCCATCCTGTCAGTGTCCTTCTGGCAATGGGGTCTCCAGAACTGCACACAGTACTCAGGATGATGTGGTGTCTCATGAACAGTACGGAAGGAAAATTAGCAACTTCCTGTTTTCTACTGTTGATTAATGCCCCTCCAGTATCCCCTATTCCTCCTTACTGCTTTCTCACATTGCCTGCCTAACTTTAGGTCATCTAATATGATACCCCCAGGTCCCTTTCCATTTTTGTTCTTGTTAGCTGCCCCCTCCCCATTTATACTCCTCACCTGGGTTTTTGTTTCCCAGGTACATTACTTTGCACTGCTTTGCATTGAATCTAAGATGCCATGCAAACAAAATAATTTCTACAGACATTGTTCTTGTACAAGCCACTCAATGCTGAAAATTTACACTGACATCAAGAGCAGTTCTGTACTTATAACACTGCATTACTTAAACGTTTACCTGGCTGTTGCTGTTCAGACCCCTTCCCCCCAAAAACATTAGAAAAACCAAAACAATTTCTGCAGACATTGCTCATGTCCTGAAATGTTGTGTGTTTACAAGTTTCTCTCAGTTTGCCGCTGTTCAGGCCCTCCTCCCCCAAGGCCCCAAATAAATAACTTACAAGTGAATGAACCTTGCAGCCAAGTGAATAGACTCATAACAAGGAAGTCTGGTGTCAAAACAGATAAACAGTAATATTTTGAAGAAAATCAACAGCAGAGCAGCAAACAACAATGAAGAGAATTAGTTAAAGAAAAATAAATTGTGGAAGATGAGGAAGAATTAAAATAACAAGACAACAGAAAGTCCCCAAAACTATTTCTGTATATATTATTTATAAAAACTGAAAACACACAAAAACAGTCCCAACTCCCAATAACAGTGGGTGCTAAGTAACTATTTTACAATTAAATTACAGGTTGCTTTTATTGGGACTTGACCCGAGAAACAACTCATCTAAATTAAAAGATAGTACACTGATGTTGTCAGTGTGTTGGGTAATCGGTTATGGGTTCAGTGGCCTGATGGCCCACCTCCTCCTTTGTGGAGCCCTCTTTCTTTGGAGAAACATCATCTTTTCCAGCTTGCCCTCCATATTGGCAAGGTGAGCCTCCTTGGCTGCTATTTTTTTTAAATAATTTTGATGTCCTTGACTTTGCACTTGCCCCTTCTAGGGGTATCACTATGTTGTGTGGCTCCTGGGGTGGCTGGTCCTTCGTGGGCACGGGGTGCCACACATGGCTGTGGCCCTGCTGCCACTGTCCCTGTGTAGGAGGGGCCCTGCTGCTGCTCCTCTCTGTCTGCCTCTGCCAGCTTCTGCATCGTTTGCTGGATCTTCCACACATGGTTATTTGTGCGAGTGCAGCAAGTGGCCGTCTGCTTCTTGAGTGACACTGGCTGGTCTGGCTTGTTCAGCTGGGCAGGCACTGGTTGTGGCACTTTGTCAGTATTGTCTGTAGTACAGAAATTGATATGCAGTTTTAACAGAATGCACCATGCAAGTGTGTGTGTGACTGTTACATTAGTGTAACCATCAGTAGTTGTAGTACTCCACTACTTTATCCAGTGTCACCTCAATGTACCCTGACCTTCTGCTGATGCCATGGTTTATAGTCTCCCATCTCCATATTCATTCAACAGCTACCCTTGGTCACTGTTGCACATGTTACACCCTACCCCACCATATCTAGAGAGGCTGGAAGTATAAAGACCATGAGTGTGTGAAGTGAAAGCTTAAGTCGGACAATGTTGGGACAACACACACGTGTTGTGGTATACTGTCACCTACCTTCTTGTCATATGCACTCCAACCACTGTGTGTGAATGACAATGGTGTAACACCCATTGGAAGCTCCCCCCAAGACACACACATACACACAGTCATCTACATTGTGTTTTTGCAGACACTGAAATCCACATATTTATTTATTTGCTTTTGTTAACCAGGTAAGCACATGAGACAGCCAAGTGCCTATTTTCAGGTGCGACCTGGGAGGTTACAAGGTACAGACAAGCAAATAAGGCAGCATAAAAGGTTAACATACAGGAACTAAAAGTATCACAAAAAATGTGGTAGGGTAAAAGTATTATACAAGCAAAGGCAACAGAATAAACAAGTAATAGGGCCAGCCAAACCATCAGGTACAAACACCTCAGTCAGAGTAAAAGGTAACATATATGAGCTACAGGCATCACAATAAATCATTATGTTAGAGTAACAATATTATGCAAGCAAAGGTACAGAGTAAACAAGTATGGGGCCAGCCATACCCTCAGGGAGGTAAGGATAGTAGGTAACTTGGCGAGACAGATATAGAAAAGAAGTTACCTGGGTGAACCAACAGGCAGTAGGGAAGGGAAATGGCCCAGGGCAATTTGAATAACATTGATGCAGTTATCAGTTACAGGACGCATTAACTGGAAGAAAGGACATTCAATAAGCAGGCGTCACGCCCCCATAATTCAAACTGGGTGTATTAGCACAGAGACAGGTGGAGGCTAATTTTAGGAAGCTCCATTCAGAGGCTTTGAAGCAGGGGGAGCAAAAGCTTTGAAGGCCCGATCACTCATGAGGGAATGCATTTTTGGTACCAGGAGGTCCTGTGAATCACTAGATCTTAGGTAATGGAAAAGAGTTCCAGGTTTGAGGTGTAGGGTAAGTGCTGAGGGGGTAGAAGTTCTGACGATGTTGTCAATGAAATTGCCAAGAACAAAGGTAGGGTGCTTATCGGGGGGAGCCACTGTAGCCGTGAGTATAGCTCACAGCAGTGCATGAGGTGAGGGGCAGAGAGCTCAAAATATCATACATTATTGTATGCAGTGTTTCATTTTATGAGACTTGTCATAGGGACAGAGGCAAAGAATACAAGCCCATAGCAGAGTGAGGGTAGGAGGACCCCAATGGCAAGTGCGATGCATGCGGCTGGTGTGAGACTGTGTTTGGCTCTGTATGTTAGACTGAGCTTACCATTTGTAGCATTTCACGTGTTCCGAATGTGCTGGGTGAGGTCCAGTTGTGGGTCGAGGGTTACACCCAGATACTTGACTGTGGTTGCGGACTGCAGGGCTGAGCCATCTACTCCAAGAATATTTAGGGGAGCAGGGCAGGTTTTTGTCTTGGCCGTGGAGCCAAACAGCATTGCCTGGGTCTTTTTTAGGTTGATGGTCAGCTTATGGCCCTCAAGCCAGGCTGGAATAAGGTGGAAGTCAGAACTCAGCCTGAAGTTAATGAGGGTGATATCATGGGAGCCGGCCAGAATGACTAGGTCATCCACATAGAGGGTGGAGTGCCCATGAGCTATGATGGAGGATAGTTTGCTTATGAAAAGGGAAAACAGTATTGGACCAAGGACAGATCCCTGGGGAACCCCCTTGGTTTACTAGGGAGGGGGCAGAGAGGGCACGGTTGAAGTTGGTGTATTGCTGCCTGCCAGAAAGGTAGTTAGAAAACCAGGCAAGGGCAGGAGGGAAAGGCCCAGTGACTGAAGGGTGGATCATAGGAGGGAGTGGTCAACCCAATCAAAGGCTTTTGAGAGGTCTACAAAGATAGCTCTGGTCAGCTTACCTTGATCGGTTGCTAATCTGATCATGGAGGTCACCACGGCAAGGGTGGTAGAAGTGCTGTGCCCTTTTCTGAAGCCATGTTGGTCATGGGAGAGAAGTTCATAGCTCTGAAGATAGTGGGACAGCTGCAAAGCAACTTCCTTCTCAAGAAGTTTAAAGATCATGGCCAGGATTGCGATGGGGGGGTAGTTCTTGAGGTCTTTATGGTCACCTTGCTTGAAGACAGGGATGCCATATATGTTTCACTGTGAAAATGTCACAACATTGTTTAGCCCATTCTTGAATTTGTCTCTGTAAGCAGTATGTACAATAAAAAACAGCAGGAACCCTCCTTTCCATTATGTGTTACTGTCTGATTCATATGGGGATATGATGCAAAGAACCATACAGATACCTCAAGGGTAAAAGAAAGGCACAGAGAGGCAGAGCATATTTCAAAGGAAGATATGCAGAACTATGAGGACTTCCACTATAACATTTCAAACTACAAGGGAGGGGAGACTGGAGGAGGTTCACAGGGAATGAGAGGAAGCACTTATTCACTAAGTGAGTGGTACAGGCATGGAACATCCTAACAGCACAGTTGGTCTTGTGAGAAACAGTTCCAGCCTTCCAGGATTCAGTAAAGCAGGGAGCAGGCACTAGAAGACATTGGAAGTGGAAGGGTGGTGGGGAACAGTCCAGAGACAGTAGTGTATACAGTGACACAGCACTGTGAAAGAGAATTAAAATGCAAACTGGTTGGCCTTGGGCCATGATGCCCTTATGTGATAACATCTACCTTCTAGTTTCTCTGTCTCTATTTTTATTTATTTGGTTTTTGTTGACCAGGTAAGTGCACTCACCATAAAATGACTATTTTCAGGCACGACTCAGGAGAGTACATAACACATCATCATACAACAGAGCAATAGTACATGGCATAACAAGTATGGTCAATGATGAACAAACCTAAGTTACATAAACCAGAATAAGCAAACCATGACAAGATACACTACATAAACATGACTAACCTAGCACATATAATCATTCAACAGTCCAAGAGTACATGGCATAACAAGTACAGTCGGTGATGAACAAGCATAAGTTACATAAGCAGGAGTAAGCAAATCATGACAAAGAGAAATCACATAAACATGACTAACCTAAACAACGTGGAGCAGCAGAGTAAGATACATATACAATTTAAATAAGCAGTGTTAGGGAAAGAGAGAGACCAGGAATAGCATGTGAGAGCTAGAGGTAAGAAGGAATGTCATAACAGATGAATCAAGTAGAAGTTTGAAAATTTGGAGGCCTAGGTGAAGTATCAGAGAGGGACTAAGGACATGACCCACCTAGAGGTTTAGTAAGATAACAGTCTTGCTAAGGGGTTTGTGGGTAGAGAAAAGAGAGGGAAGGGGGGGAGGGAGAGAAATGGAGTGAAAAGTAGAGGAAGTGATTTAAGCAGTGGTAGTAGTAGTAGTGTGACAAGTAATGAAGAGAGATAGAAGACAGATAAGGAGAAGTAATTAGAAAGATGGGAGGAGGAAAGCGATATCAAGTTGGGTCGAAGCAAGTGCACACATTGACAAGTAATAGATAATGACAGAATTCTCTTTTGAAGCAGAGACACGACTCCGATTGTCTGAGGCCAAGAGGAAGGGAGTTCCAGAGTTGAGGGGGCCACAGACTGGAAGGCACTTGCACCTTTAGATGTACTGCAACTAGCCACCTTCAGCAGAGATTTAGCTGCAGATCACAGTCCATGATTGAAGGTAGCAGCAGCAAGCAAAGCCGCAAGTGATGAGGGAGTATTTTCTCTGACAACGGAATCGATAAGTGTTCCCAACATGTATTGCCTACTAGCTAAGGGGAAGAGCCAATTAAGGTCGATGTATAGATAGCAGTGATACTTGAGCTGAGGCGATGAGGAGACATAACAGCATATGTTGTTGTATGTGACGTCCCACTTTTGCAGGGTTGTTTTATGAGCAATGGAAAAAAATAGGGGCACCATAGCTAAGGGCAGGGAGCAATATCCCTCTGGCAATAGC